>CM061067.1:72381976-73586297 GCA_030762895.1 Sophora flavescens
TTAAAAGACAATTCCAGCAACTTGAACTAGGGAAGTCACGTTCAAGTAGTGGGGGTCTATGTACATGAAGCAAGTCCTAAATATCTGAAGAAAAGAAAGCATTGAAAAAGAAAGCATTGAATTAAAAGTAGCGGCAACGTATAGAAGGGGGGAGGCGCACTAGCTGCTGCGTGAAGAAGAGAGCCGCACAATGGCCACGGGCGTGAACAGAAGACAGGGGGGTGGCGCATAGTCGGGCAGTGAATAGAGTAGAGAGAATCAGCCAGCAGCAGTGTGGAAACGCAGCTGCCGAGGCTGGACACTGCTAGAATCATCTCCATTTCTATGAAGTTTTCTCTACTCTTTTTATCTTAATATTTTTCTTGGCTTGATCACCCATGAAATGATTGTTGCTTTGGTAAACAATTGGAAAGTTGATGCTAATGCATGCTCATGAATCAAATACCAAGTAGTTCATGAATCTAGGAATGGGTCTTGAAGTGCTTGCAATCTTTTAAGTCTCGGCTCTTTATGCAAAATCTCATGTAATTCCACCTAAAGAATTAGGGTTTAATATGGGGTTTTAGGATCATTCCACCTAAGGAATTAGGGTTTGAGTATTTTAAAAGGCTTGATTGTCATAAATGAATTAGGACTTGTGTTAGTGATCATTTCATTCCAATTGAGGAAAGATTAGTGTAGTCTAATCCCGATAATATTTTTTATCCTTTTGTTAATTACATTCCTTTTTATTTGCTAAGTGTTTGTTAAAAATCCCAAAAGACCAAAAATATTTTAATTGCTTTTGTTGCTTAATTTTAGGTTTTGAGCTCTCTTCATGCCAAAGATAGGTCTAGATAGCCGTTTAACTTGTGAATTGGTACTTGGCAACTGATCCCAGTGAACGATATCCGGTCCTCGCCGTTTTATTACTTGCAACGACCTGGTACACTTGCCGAAATCGTATCAATGACACATGACAAAACCACATTGAATAGGGGATATAATTGTATTGTTTATAGATATATATATCTCTCACTAAAAAGTCTCACCAAAATCCACCTTAAAAAACAATCCATGGAAATCAGGAAGTTTTTGAATACCACGAGACATTTTGTTACTTGTGAAAACTCTTGATTGAATACCACTGAATTTAATTACACTTTTTAAAAAATCATGATTGAATATCACTGTACTATATTTTTTTATATAACAAAACACTTTTAAAATCCCAATCCTAAACTAGAAAATACAAGTAAGTTGAGATAGTAATTAACTTTTTTTTCTTATCTAAGAGCCTCGATAAAATCACGTTGGACTCTAACTAATCTGAGTCAAATCGGAAAGACTCATTTAAGAGGGGCATAGCTCTCTCAGTGCATATACACGTATTCAATTCACAAGAGTTCCAAACGGAAAACTTAATTAAGAGGAACTAAACTCCTTGTCATTTGAACCAATAGACGTGCTAATTAATTATAACGATTAAGATGAGAAGACGAGTTAAAATTTTTAAAAAAACATTTATTGTGAGGTGACGATGTAATTCATATTTTTGTAGATATTTCAAAAAAAAAGGGGGTTAAAAATAAAAAACTAAAATGACAAGGATATTTTATAATAATTGATCAAATTATTTTATAATAAAAAACTAAAAATAAAAAAAATATTTTTGTAGATATTTTATAATAATTGATCAAATTATTTTTACTTCAAAAATAATAACAAACAGATAATAAATAATTATGATTTAAAAATAAAAATGGGTAATAAAAAATTGGTAAGACCGTGATTTTCCAAATATTAAAAGTAGGTTAAATTATACTCTTGGTCCTTTATCTTTATTTTAAGTTTCAATGTGGTCTTTTCCATTTAAATTATGATACGAAGATGACTAAGTTGATATAAATTTTGTAAAGTAGAGGACCATTTCGGAAAAAATAAAAATAAAAGAGGGACCATTTCGGAAAAAAATGGACCACATTATTTTAACTTTTTGCAAAATAAGAGACCATTTCAAAACAAAAAATAAACAAGAGACCACATTAGTATAACTTTGCAAAAATAATGGACCATTTTGAAAAGAAAAGAAAAAAGAAAGTATAATTTTAATTTAACCTAAAATAAAGATAAGGGGTGAAAAATATAAGGGTAAAGACCTATTTTGATACCTGACAAAAGATGTGGTGCCCATTTTAGTCCCTGCCAAAAAAAAAAAGTTAGTCTGTTAGTCCTTGACAATTACTAACGTAGGACAAGTTAGTCCATACGTTGATTTCCGTTACCCAGCCTCCGTTACTTTGATGACGTGACTGCTAACTTGTACCAGTTGTCCGTTATCTTTGTCCGGGTGGATTTAATTTTTTTTCTTCAATTTTTTAATGTTACAATAGAGACAAAATGCCATCGTTTGGTCATAGTGAATGGAGAAATCAGGTTCCTTTTCTTCTTCTTCCTTGTCTTAGCAACTGAGACACAAACAAGAACCCTAAATTAAATTGGCATAAAATAGTCCCTAACAATTATTATAGGGAGACATATTAGTCCCCGACGATTACTATCGGGGGACATATTAGCCCTTGTGTATTGTACAGAACCAAACCATATGCAACAAAGTACAGAAAAGTACAGAAAAGAGCAACAAAGTCCATCAATAAAGTAACCAGAAATAAAGTGCAGCAAAATGATTTCAATTATATGTAGAAACGAAGTCACCAACAACCAAAATAGAGCAAAAGGGGAAGAATAGAAAGAAACCAAATTTAGCAATGAAAATGTAAATAGCAAAAGGGAAGAAATTCAACTCACATTTGTTATCAACTGTCACAAATCGCAAAGAACCCCAATATTTCTGGATGAAAACGCAAATGGAGAAAATGATTATGTTAGGGTTCAAGTGTTTAGCGACTGAAATTGGGTTTTTTGGGTGTTTAGTGGGTGTTTCTTCGTATGCCAGGGGGAGGCAAATTTTGGGGTTTAGGTTGAGGGACAAAAATGATGGCGTTTTGTCCCTATTGTAACATTAAAAAAATTTAAAAAGAAAATTAAATCCACCTAGGCAAAGATAACGGATGGCTGGTGTTGCACAAAATGTGTAGTGTGCAAGTATACACAGTCAAACAAGTAGTAAAGTAATAAAATATCGTTCCCACGAGGATTGTAGGATAATTTCTAAAGTTTCTCAAGTGGTTAATCAAGTTAGGAAAATTTGGGTATAAATTGTTCAAGTAACAAATGCTAAAAGCAATCTAACATTTTGGTATTTTATCAATTAGACTTAATTAAGAAAAAGAAATTGGAATTCAGCGCTTAAGAAGAGTTGTGGTTGAATGATTTGAATATACTAGGAATAGAATCGCCTTCTGTGGTGTTTAACATGATCCAGAATGCTACAGCAATGGCCACAGAGAATAAAAGCAGATGTGTTTTCCAACACGTTTTAAGACAAGTTTCATTAAATGTTCCTTATTCCTAAGCCCAAATTAACTATGCTTGTCTTCAATTAAAATGTCTCAATTGGCCTTTGAATTTGAATGAATATTCTTATCCTATTCAATGTTAATTAATTTTTCAATTAATAACTCAACTCATATTAACTCAAGGGTTCCATTTAATAATTTTTTCCAACATTAATAAACTTGGGCTGCTTAAATAAGTTGATCACTCTTATTTTTCAGCACTTAACAATAACAACACTCGGTTAAATTATTGTAAACACTTTTCACATGTCAATCACCACATTTATTATAAGATCATCATATTCCTAGTCTTAAAAATTTAGCTCATAATAGAAATGAAAAGAAACATAATCATATTATAAAATAAAGTAAACGAAGAATCCATTACAAGCTGGAAGTTTCACTTAAAGAGAAGAATAAGAGCTTAAGCCTAGGTCACTACGCCTTTCCAAGCTTGGCTTCCATTTCTTACAGTTGCTTCCTTTCCCTTCTTGGCTAAACTTAAAAAATGGCTTGTCTTTTGTTTTGAGCCCAAGAGTCTAAAAATTGGTGTCACTGACTGCGTGAAAACTTTCCCTTATATACTGACCTCATAGGGTAAAAACCCTCCACTCGTGTGGTGTCCAATCCAAGGGGACCATAAAGTGGCAATAAGACAAAACTTGTCCCCTTGAGCCCTATAAAGAATATTTACATTAATTCATTCCCTGACCTAAATACAAAGGTACAAATGCCAAAGTAAATTGTCCTAATTCAGCCACACGGTTGATGAAAAGATGTCTTGAAAAGTCAGCTTTAATTAATCTTTGGTCTTTCTTTGATTAACTTCCAATCTTCAGATTCCAAAGCATGGCCTCCAGAATTCCTTTCTCTTTATGATCAAATTCCTGTTGTTGAAACAGAAGCTCAAAACAATATAAAATCCTCACTTTTATAAACTCTTTCTTGCCAACTAGCCTATCCTCATGCTTTCATGTATTACCATACATTCCCTCCTAAATTATTTTTATTTTTTACATTTAAGACTCAAAATGGGTTAGATAACCTTCATTTCTAAAGATTATGAGCTGGGACAATTTAACGGACATATCATCAAAGGAATGGAGGTTGGATAACGGACTAACTTGTCACACTTAGTAATTATCAAGAAGTAACGAACTAGTTTTTTTGGCTAGAGACTGAAATGAGCACAGCTTCTTTTGTAACATACCAAAATGTGCCTTTACCCAAAATATAATTTAACCTGAAGAAAATAAAAACCTTGACCTATGGCTTCCATGCCGCGGAGCCTTCTATTATATTTATATGGCTTTGTCACTTATAATTGTCAGTCATTTGCTTGAACTCCATCTTCTTTCACTCTTTCGCGCTGATCGGCAACTAACACCATCAACATCGTTATTCACTGCGTCTACTTTTCTTCTCGATCTTTCCCACTTGATTCCTAGGTATTGCTATATCTGTTTTCCTATCTTCCCCTTTTTATTTAATTCAACAATTTTGTTGTGCGCATTGCGCATCCCTACTTTCTGTCTCTGCACCTATTATGTTTTATTTTTTTAATGTTATTTTCTGCATCTGGTATTAACATTTGGATAATTCTTACTATTACATGTGAAAATATCAATTTTGAACTTCACTCTCACTGTGTTAGTTTCTTTAGGTTTTGTTATGGTTGTTTATTTATTAATTGATTGATCAAGGTAGTTACTTATATTTGAATATTCATGAGCATAAATTTTGTTTAGTTTAGGTCATAGGTTGCTGTGTTAACAACTACCAAAGCTAAACTACTTGGTCCATATGTAATGTGCTCACTGTAAGGAACTGTGAGTTGCTACAAGGAACGACACAACCAGTTGTTCTTAATTTCTTCATAGAAATTTTTCTTACTAAAACTAAAACGTAGCATCAATTGATTTGTCCCAACTTTAGGTTTTTTACTGTGCAGATACAGTTGTAGTTGTTTATTATTTTTAAACTCAAGCCCGATTATTATGCTTGGCTGTTGAACATTAAAATGGAATCATTTAAAACTGTTTAGTATATTATATTTATTGATTATTTTTAGAAGTCGGAAAAATTTATTTATTTGATACCATTACCGTATTTTGTTTTATTTTATTTTTCATATTATTAGGTACATGATATAGTGCAAGATAATTTGAAAGAATCCTAAAGTTGGTGAATGTTATAGTATGGGAAAGTCTACCACTATTGAGTCATTTTTTAAGAGAAAATCCACTCAGAATCATGAAGTTGGTGAATCATCTTGTGTCCCGGCATCGACAAAACAATTGATCTGTGATGAACAACATCAGTCTAAAATGTCTAAAGTGGAAAAGGAAGAAGTTGATATTTCCGGGAAAACATCCTCCAATTTGGAAATATCCAACGTGAAGAAATTCGAATTTCTTATCTAAAAAGTGGACCATATCAACCTAGTCTAACTAAGTATCCAGCTTCGGGTAAAAGTCATCCTCGCCGCTTTCAGAATTCTTGGTTTACAAAATTTCCTAGCTGGTTGGAATACTCACTTGAAAAGGATGCTGCATTTTGTCTACCATGTTATTTGTTTAGTAACAATTCTGGAAGAGGAAATAATGGAAGAGATGGATTCACAGTTAAGGGGTTTCGAGCTTGGAGAAAGGTCAGTGGAAAGAATTGTGCTTTTCTTAGCCATATGGGATCTTCTCCTAATTCACCACATAGTGTCAATGTTCAACATTGTAATGATTTGATGGTTCAATCCCAGCATAGAGAGAAATTATTCAGGCAAAGTGAGCAAATTATTGCAAATAATCGTTTACGGCTAGAGATTTCAGTTACGGTTGTTCGATGGCTCACATTTCAAGGATGTCCTCTTATAGGGGTAATTTTATCGAGTTGATAGAGTTTTTAGCATCTTATAGTGAAGATATTTCTAATGCCCTTCAGAATGCTCCTGAAAATGCTGAATACCTTTCACCTAGCATTCAAAAATAAATCTTGTATATTTTTGCTAGAAGGGTATGTGCTACTATTCGTGAAGAGATTGGTAATTCTAAATTTTGTCTTATAATTGATGAAGCTAAAGATGAGCAAGATAGAGAACAAATGGCTGTGATTTTGATATTTGTGGATAAAGATGGATATGTTCAAGAGAGATTATTTGATCTTGTTCATGTCTCAGATACTTCACCACTGACTTTGAAAAATGAAATAGATGGACTTCTTTCTTGCTATAATCTCAATAGCTACAATCTTAGAGGTCAATTTTGTGGCGGGACAAGTAATGCGTTTGGCTTTAGGAATGGATTGCATGCTTTATTTAAAAGATTGTCCTTATGCATACTACTTTCATTGTCTTGCTCATCCGTTACAGTTAGCATTAGTTGCTGCAGCTAAACACGTTATCCCTGCATATCAATTTTTCAAAGAGCTAGCGTTGGTTACTAATGTTGTGACTACTTATCACGAAATACTTGAGCAGTTAAGGATTTCTGATACTTCTAATATTGCAAATCAAATTGTTAATCAAGTGATTGAAACAGGCAGTGGACTTGATGAAAGAGGAACTTTGTAACTGACTGCAGACACTAGATGGGACTGTCATTTGAATTCTATTCGAAGCTTACTATGCAAATTTGAGGCTACTTGTGATGTTCTTGAAAAGGCTTTTGAAGAAAGTGATTCTTCTCTTCGGCTTGATGCTCGTACTGCTTGCAATGCCATCAATTCATTTGATTTCAACTTTCATTTACATCTTATGAAAGATCTCTTGGGAATTAGTCATGATCTTTGTCTAGCTTTAGAGTGTAAAAATCAAGATATTTTAAATGCCATGACTTTAGTGTCTACAACTAAAAGACCGATCCAAAGAATGAGGGAATCTGGATGGGAGAATCTTCTGAAAGAAGTCATACTGTTTTGTGAGAAGTATGAAGTCAATGTTCCTGATATGAATGCTCTTTATATTCCTAGAAGAGGTCGATGTCACCCAAATGTTGAATACATTTCAATAGAACGTCACTATCATGTTAATTTGTTTATTGCTACTGTAGACACTCAGTTGCAAGAGATCAACAGCAGATTTAATGAGAATGCTATGGAGTTGCTTACTCTTAGTGCTGCTCTAGATCCAAGAGAAAATTTTAAATTATTGAATATTGATCACATTTGTGAATTGGCAATTAGATTCTATCCTGAAGATTTCACGGAACAAGAAAATACAACTCAGAATACAGGCAGAACATTATAAGCTTGATGTGCCTCAACATTCTAAGTTGAAGAGCTTGTCAACAATTTCTGAGTTATGCCAAGGATTAGTAGAAACGGAAAAATCCGAGATTTATCATTTGATTGATCGTTTGCTTTGTTTAGTATCAACTCTTCCTGTTTCAACAGCTGCAAGTGAGAGATCAGTTTCAGCTATGAATATTATCAAAAATAGGCTCAGAAATATGGTGGAAGATGAGTTTATGACTGAGGCTGACTACTTAGTCCCTTATATTGAAAGGAATATTGCTGAAAAGTTTGAAGTTGATTCACTCATTGATGAATTTATTGATATGAAAAAGCATGATGCTTAACTTCAATAAAGGTATGATACAATTAATTTTGAAGTAAGAAACTTTTATTGAAATATATTGATTTCAATAATTTTGGCTTCCTTAATTGATAATTTCTTGGACCATGACTGATAGGAATGGAGACTCCAACGTTCCTCTTTGTTTGAGAGGTATCCATAAGATGGATATCTAATTTACAACTTTTTCTTTGATTCTACAATGAAATGATATACACTTATGAGTTGTAGTAGATGTAACCATGCTCAAGCAGTAAGGATTTTTGTCCTTGGATAAATATCAATGAAGAATGTACTCTTTTAGGAGGGATTGGCATACATATACCTAAGATGTCCAAGCATCTAGGTCTGTGGGTATGATATGCTTCGGTACATGATGTTTGGACAGAGGGTTTTTTTTGTTTGATATGACATCTTAAGATGTCTAGACCGATCCGTGTGATCTTAGGCATATAACTTTGAAACTTAGGATTAAATTGAACATAAAATAAAGTTAATTCGACAAGTTACCTTTTTAAGTATATATGGTAGGAGTGAGTCACCACTATGAACATCATTGGTGCAAGCATCATGCTTGTTTATATTTAGGTAAATATCCTCGGATTTTATCTTGCAGTATATGTGTCAATATATGCATAGATTTTGCTATGATTTAAAATATAGAGATTGATAAGACTCCATTAAGAAAAGAAGAAATTATAATCTTGCCAAATAATGCACACTAAACATTCAACCTCGTGTAGGTTCAGAAAGACGTGGCAAGAAATTCTTTTGGGGTGCTTATAATCTTATTTACTGCAGGGTGTTGGGGCCAAGAGTACTATGGATAGACTTGGGCAATTGGATATTCTTTGGTGAGGGCACTAACATTTTCTTGCCGAGAAGCATCTTACACACTAAGCACTCGAATTCAAAAAACAGGTAAAGATTAAGAGACTTTGTCCTGGGCTTCTCTTGCCTTTTCCGAAAAGTAATATTTTCTTGGATATTTTTTCTTTACAATTTTAAGCACTAGGAGCATGATCTTGTGGTACAGCTGCTTGCATGGTCTATAACCTTGTTCATGATAGTCCTTCAGTCCTTTGGTTTTTGTTGACCAACTGCTTGAACGAGGATTGTAATTTTATTTTTTGTGGAGCATGAAGTTGATATTATATCATCCCTGTGCTTTTGTCAACAGGAGATGGTTTTGGTAGTAAGGATCGAAACACTTTGTGTGTTAGGCTTAGGTTTAATTTGTATTGCTGACGTTCCTCCTTGGTAGGTGATATATAGGTATCACTTCAAGGCTTTGTTGTGGCTTGTGTTATGTCCTGACCTCAGAATGAGGTATATCTTCCTTTTCCTCCACTTTGCCTCTTTTATTTGCATCACTAGTATTCAAATACGCATGATGCATTGAATTTTTTTAAAAAATTACATCAAATGACATAAAGCACTTAAATTCCTGTTAATCTCATGCCAAATGCGTGGGACATCGGAATAGTCAGTGTTAGCTTGTTCCTGTCTGTCTCATTTTGAAGAGAATTTTCTTTACAAATTAAGGTGGTCCGGAGGTAGATTGCCATCAAATATGTTAAGCGAAACAGATTCTGCTGATTAGAAAACTTGGTCCAAACATCGCCATTAGAAAACTTAAGCGAAAATTGATTTTAGTCTCTCTTAGCAGCAGGCCTCTTGATTATTCAACAGCCCCAACAACTTTGAAGTGACTACGAGACACTCTACCAATACAGTTTACATCCTGAACACTAGAAACTTTTGTATTTGTTACATTCCTATGAAGAGACATTTCTGAAAATATTATAACTGAGGATGCTATTTTTGGGTAAATTAGAAAACATATTTGGTTAACGTAGGACTTATATGCAATTTGAAGTGGAGGCGGTCTCCTATTCTTAGTTGCTTGATCAAAGGAATAAGGAATCTCGATAAGCTTTGGCAGCATATATATGATGTCATTCTAGTTTTAGTAACTTGTCACTATAAGATAGAACCTCCACTGTTGTGGTTCACCTATTCTTCCTACCCATCCATTGTTCTTCACTATGTTTTAAGGAATTAAGGCTATGAAGAAAGAGACCAAAATTTACTAACAATTCTATTAACATTTTAAAGTTTTTTTTTACTTGATTAGATATATGTGTAGCATTATCTTATATGGGAGTCCGTATGAATATTTAAGGGGAGGTATGTGTTGTTTTAGGAAATAGAATAGAAGGAATAATATATATGAAAAACAATGCAAATAGAAGAGAGTTCGAAGGAATTTACTCAATGAAGAACATGAATTTCGCGGATAATGAACATATTGGAATAACAATTTCTAAAATTCGCGCGGGAGTTCCTTTCCATCCTGGTTCCTATCTGGCTGTCTCTATGCAGTGCCAGACCAGCAAATCAACTAGTTTGCAACTAAAATCACATAAAACGAAATACAATACTTAATGTCAATTACTAATTGCTCTTAGTTATCACATTTATACAAGTGGATCATTGCTTCCGAGCAATTTGTACCTTGATTTTCCAGCAGTAAAGAAGAATTCATACAAGTCACTTTTCATTTCTTCATTGTACTATTTGCTTTTTGTATTTTCTCGATGGTACTATGATTTTCTCACAAGGAAACAAAGCATTAACCAGATAAAACAAATAGAAAGAACAAATATTCTATTGAATTAAATATCAATCATTTGAAATGAATTCAATGTGGGTCAGATTGTATTTATTCATTTTTAGAACAATATACACATAAGAGATAGAAGCTCGTCTATTCAAAAAATCTCCATCTACTTAGTTATTTGTGAGACTAGGTTTGTTCGTTCTTTTATAAGGTTCGTTTGATTACGTGTCTTACAGAGCTCGTTTATCAAGTCTTTGGACTTACTATTCCTTAGTGAGTTATCATAATCTCCGTTTGGTGATGTGACACTTAGAGCTCGTCTACTTGATTTTTATTTTTCTGTTTATCTAATTCTACCAAGTATTCCCGTTTGTTGACGTGACAAGTTAAAACTAGTCTAATTGATTTTAAACTTAAAATCCGTCTAGTAAACATTTAGTGTCTCGTCTATTTAAAGAAACCACTCTTCTCAATTAAATAAATAAATGACTTTACCAAATTATTGAGTAGCCCGTCTACACGGGTGGTCGTGCGCTCTTTATGAGTCCAAGCAGATACATATGAAAACTTATTTTAAGTTTCCATGTATTATAATTTTAAGTGTTTCTGCATAACTAAATAAACTTGTTAGATATCAACTAACACTTTGTAAAGTAAATTTAATCCTTTTCTTAACATCAAAACACAGATTATTTAATCCAAAAACCACTTTGGTTCCAACAATCTCCCCCTTTTTGGTGACGACAAAAACTAATTAAATTCGAGTAGCAAAGTCTAAGAGAGCTTACAAAGCTCCCCCTAAGACACAACTTAACTATATTTTAAAGTAGGTCAGCATTATATCAGATCATTTACTTAACATATCAAACAGAGTGAAAAACATGTACACTTAGAATATATCAGAATAATTCATAGTAAATAATTATCAGAGCAATCAAATAAGCAGACATAGAATATTTAAAGCATAAGCAGAGATATACATGTGCAGACATGCATATGCTTTTCAAAAACTGACTTTTCTTATTAATTTAATTATCTTCCTTTCTCCCCCTTTTTTGTCATCAGACAAAAAGGTAAAGGAGTTGGAACATCATCGTCAGTAAAAATAAAAGCTAAGAGGAGGGTGGAGGTGGAGGAGGAGGAGGAGGAGGAGGAGGAGGAGGAGGAGGGTTTTGGTTTGGTGGAGGAGCAAGAATCTGTGTAGGCAAATTCTGCCTTTGCTGAAAACTGAGCATGATGCTCATCATTTGATTCATCATCTGATTTATGGGGACCAGAGCTTCAGCAACCTGTTCTCTGACTTGCTCCTTCACTTCTGCTTTTACTTTTTCCTCAATGATCTTACCTATTATCTCTTCAAAGTTTGGAGGCAGAGAGAGTGATGGTCTAGAGCTTTCACCACTATCTTGAGCATGACTAGGCAGGGTGTCCAATGCTCTTGAATGTTCAGGTTGATCTTGTGGGTGAATTATTATGAAAGCCAGAGGTTGAGAAGAGTGCTTATTTGAAGTGCTCGGTTTGGGAGCAGACTCAACAACTTGAAATAGACAACTATAAACACGAGAAGGGGGGTTGAATTGTGTTTATCAAAATTTAAACAAAGTTGAAATCTTTTCGCATACAGAAGCTTGGTTCGAGGCAGTGGAAAGATCTGATGGACAGAGCAGTCGGATAGGTGACCTGTCTGATGAAATTTTAATAGTGACATAGGCAAACACACCACTTGAAAAACAGATAAGAAAATGAAAGCAATTAAAGAGTTTATAAAGAGAGAGATTGACACAGTTATTTATCTTGGTTCACTCTTCAAAGCAAAGAGCTACGTCCAGTCCTTGGCAGCACCAAGTTTTATCCACTATAACTAATCAGGTTACAGACTCCAAGTATTGTTTGCACACCTAGCCTCTTCAGGCTCCAAGACAAGTATTCTTTGCACACCTAGCCTCTTCAGGCTCACTCAGATTTGTTTGAGAAATTTGGTTTGTAATAAATACAACTTCAGACAAACAGATCTTTCACTAACACTCAGAGTGGTTTAAATGTAAGGCTTAGGAAAGTCTGCGTAATAACTTCAAATGATTGAAGAATACAGAATGAAAGAATGAAGATATTAATATGCGGAGTAATGACTCTTTAATGGTATATGTATTCTCTATGCCTTCATCTTCAATGACTTCTGTATTTATAGTCTTTAAGCATTTAAGATCCGTTAGAGACATTCCCTCAGATGTTGGCTTCAAGCGGAACTTCATTAAATGCAATAGAGTCGTTCTGGGTAGCCATTAATGCAATAGGAACTTTGGTTGTACTCTAACTTGAAGGATCATGGCTTTATGCATCGTGAAATAGTCATATCAGAGTTGTGCATAGAGCTTTTTGTACTTTGTTGAGTACACTTCCCTTTTCGTGTAAAGGACCGGAGGTACTAGGGAATAAAGCATGTTGGAAGCATTCTTTAACTTGTCTTTGGTTCTGATATCCGAGGTTGTTTGAGAGAGTAACTTCTGACTTTTCTTGATAAGCGTGAGACTGAGTATGAGAGAAGGCATCAAGTCTCTTTTTGATGGGACAACCAACAAAAGCTTGTTAGGTCCTTGGTTCTTCAATGAGTAACCTCAGACGAGTGTAGGAACTCGTGGAGAGACAGGTTGAAAACGTATCTTGAAAGAAGTCAATGATCCTAGTCAGCAGACAGGTTGACTTTCGCTTATCCAGACAGGTAGTCACCTATATGAGCAAACAGATGTTTCTTACTGTTTTAATCTGCACACTAGATAGACATGTTAGCAACCAATATGAAGGTTAATTAAATCATTAACCAATATTTAGTTATCATCAAAACTTAGGGAAATGCACATCAAACATTTTTGAGACTTAACAATATCCCCCTTTTTGATAGTGACAAACATTGAGATGATTTAATGAACATCAGAAAATATCAACAAAGAAAATAACATATTTCAGACAGGTTGAAATTTTCTTAAGCGGACAGGTTATACAGATGTTTGATCAGATATTAAGATTACTCATATAATCCGGTTAACTTAGTCACACATAAATTTGACTTGTTTTACTTTGAAATTATCAGAGCAATCTTACTTGCGATTTATCAGAGCAAATATAGCAACTATCAGAACATACTTATGTTCATATATTACTTTCTCATTAAGATCATATCACATTCATTCTCCCCCTTTTGTTAACTGCAAAAAGGAGTAATCATAAAAAAGTAAAGAGATAAGGAAAGTAAGAAATATATTTTATTCATCATAAGCTTTGATAAGTACATGGCAGTTTACAAAAGAGAAACAACAAAAAAAAAACTGCCTAGATTGACTAAGTAACAAATATAAGGCAACAACCTTTTGCTCTAAGAGTAGCCTAGCTCGCCTTTCTTCATCTAGCTGTTTTCTTAAGTCTTCTACTTGTCCTTGAAGCAGATGAAAGTCTTGTAAGGCCACTGTCTGAGAAGTGGAGGCTTCTGTAGACAGGCTTGAGGAAGAGACAGACAAAGAAGAGTACCAAGGTAAGGTTAAAACTGGGGGTGCCTTAGGTAGAGATAGGGGAGATGTGATGGAAGGGAAGAAGAGTTCATGGAGAGTTTGAAGATCATAGAAAGGAAGAAAGACGAATTTGAAGATAAGTCTGATTCTGACAAAGTCAGTATCAGGTGAAGGAAACACACATGAAAGTCTTTCGGACAGAGACATTCTGGTGATGGTTATCTGGATAGGTGGGGGAAGAGGTGTTTGAGCGGATACAGATGGAGGGACAGGTATATGACAAAAGAAAGAATTTGATCCAGTAATTAACATAAAGAAATACCTAGACCTACGAGGTAGCATTACAACAGAAGCATGATAGTGAGTTCCAGTTAATGTTCTAATGAAGACAACAATAGGTGGGTAGAAGAAGAGTTCTCTATAGGGGTTAAGAATATGAGGTGGAGAAGAAGGAATGACAGAGACATGTGAGATGCTAGCAAGCAAAAGAGATTGTAGATCAGACACAAAGAGTCTCGATGATATGCCAGTTTGTTCTTTGGGAGCAGAGTCCCTGTGAACAACTGTGTACTAACAGTCATCAGGGACAACAGTGAAAGAAGATTTTTGAGTTTGAAAAGAGTGGACAGGTGAAGAAAGAGGAGATGCAACAGAGAGAGGTTGAACAAAAATGGCAGATGGAGAAGAGACCGATGGGGTGATTATACCTTGATATAAGGGGGAATAGAATGAATGAGATGTCTTCTCTTCAGATATCTTCAACTTCTTGTGAGAAGGAGCACTTGGTCATCCTCGGGTACAACTGTCTGAGCTCCTCCAGACAGGTCTTCTACGGTGTTAGCTTCTGCAGGCACTTCAGTCTTTGCAGGTACTGGGTAACCAGATCTTCTCTTTTTGGGAATAATTCCTAAAATGAAAGTCTCCTTTGGTTCTTCCAGAACTTGCTCTGTCTGCTCCCACTGAGCAGATGCTTCCTCTTTGCTAGGCTCAGACTCAACTTGTCTGACCTTGTCAAAGGTCTTCACCAGCTTCCTCTTCTTGCTTGGATGAGTAGGAACATCCACTAATTCCTCAGCTTCACTAGTCTTCCTCTTGGGAGAGGGTCTCCTCAGCCTGAACCTCAAGGGTTCAATTGTCTCAGTAGAATCTTCAGACGCTGAAGGTTGCAGCTCTGGAATTTGGTCTTGTCTGGCCACCTTTCGAGACGATTTGAATAGTCTTTTAGAAATAGGGACTTCTGACTCATCAGTGGAAATCACTGGTTCTACCTCCTTCTGCTAAACAGCAGGCTTCTTCTTCTGCTTCTTCTTATCATCTGCCTCCTCATCAGCAAGAGGGATTCCCTTGATGTCCATCATAGACAGTATCTTTCTATCTATGGGCAGTGACATGTCCACAAAGTGAACATCACTGAGAACAAACAACTTGTTCCTAAAGTCCCTTGTCAGCAACATCCCATAAGGATAGGTCTGCATGTTGGTTATCTTGATCAAAGTCTCAAGGTACATGTAGATAAGGTCATTGATGTCAACCTTGATTTTGTGATCAAGTGGTACAAAGCAAATCTGTCCATCTTGGTCACACTGTCTCGTGAGCCTTTCCTTGGCATCATGCACTCCAACAGCAATTTGTACAGGAATCTGCACTTGACCACCATGTTGACAGGCTTAGGGTTCACAGGTTTGGGAACACCATAGATGGCAATGTTGACATTGTCAACTCCCACTCCATCTTCCCAGTTGGGTGTGAATCCAACTCCGATTCTCGGACATTTTGTGACAAGCTCCAGAGAGCTGATGGGGAAGAGAAGGGTTCTATCCCCCATTTCAGCCTTCAAACTTTTGATTCTGTTGATTCGGTTGGTGACAACCACAACATTTCTCCAGAACGTTTGAACGAGCTTAGGGTGTACAAGTTCCTTGATGTCGAAGAAAGGAGTCCATTTGGAAAAATCCAACTGTTCAGTGACATCCTACATAGCTTCTTCATCTGTTGAAGATCAACAGTCTTTCCTGGAATGATCTTCTTGATCTCAGTAACTTTGAGATTTAATTTCTCAGCGATTTCTTTTGCAGAGAGACGCTTAGATGATGCTATTTTTTTTTAAAGAAAACGGGTCTAGGGTTTCAGAGACGGAAAGACAAAGAGATTTTGGAATTTTGAAAACGTAAAGGTTCAACCTTTCTGATCTATTGTCTTTTATAGTCATAAAAGTAGGAGAGAGAAAAACGACATCTTTAATTCAAAACGGCACGATTTGTATGGGGAACCACAACGCCCACTTAAGACATAATGAAAACATGGTTTCGAGATATATAAACTACCGTGCACATGATTAGCTTCAGATAAAGGAATGGTATTAATTAATTAGTAACCATTTCAACAAAACTGTTGAGTTCTAGCATAATGACTTAGCAGAGTCGATAGGTAAGCATAGACAGGTGATAAAGCACAGGCAGGTTAACACTCAGACATATCATTCAACAATGCAATGCATGTTTGGATTATCTCTAATAAATAAAAACCTTTCTTCTGCTAAGGGTTCAGTGAAAATACCAGCCCATTGATTTTCATTTTTAACAAACTTAATATCAAAGATGCCTTTCTGAACATAATCCCTAATAAAATGATGTTTGATTTCAATATGCTTAGCCTTAGAATGTTGAATTGGATTTTTAGTTAAGCATATAGAACTGGAATTATCACACCATACAGATATGTTATGCTTATAAATAGAGTAATCCTCAAGTTGATGTTTTACCCATAAGAGTTGAGAGCAACAACTAGCAGCAGAGATGTATTTTGCTTCAGCAGTCGACAGTTCTATAGTTGTCCGCCTCTTGCTTGTATATGAGACTAAACTTGCTCCAATGAAGTGACATCATCCGCTAGTGCTTTTTCTTTTTATTCCGTCTCAAGCAAAATCAGCATCACAATATCCCACTAATCTGTATTCTTTTGATCTTAAATACAGTAAACCAAGATTAGTAGTTCCAAGCAAATATCTAAATATTCTTTTAACAGCCTTAAAATGAGATTCTCTAGCATCAGATTGGAATCTAGCACATATACAGACACTAAATTGAATGTCAGGTCTGCTTGAAGTTAAGTACAGTAAAGAGCCAATCATACCTCCGTAGATGGTTTGGTCTACCTTTTTATCTTCACCATCTTTGCTTAGTTTTGCATTGGGTTGCATATGCGTTTTCATGAGCTTAACATTTTCCATTTTGTATTTCTTGAGTATCTCTTTGGTATACTTTTGTTGATGGATGTAAATTCCGTCACTTGTCTGCTTGATTTGTAATCCAATGAAGAACTTCAATTCTCCCATCATGCTCATCTCAAATTCAGCTTGCATTAAATTTGAAAATTCCTTGCACAGATTTTCATTTGTTGCTCTAAAAATAATATCATCAACATATATTTGAACTATAATAAAGTTCTATTTAGAGCATTTCTTGAACAGAGTAGTGTCTACTTGTCCTCTAGTAAAACCATTATGCATGAGAAAAGAACTAAGCCTATCATACCATGTAATAGGTGCTTGTTTCAAACCATATAATGCCTTTTTAAGTTTGAAAACATGATCTGGTTTATCAGTATCCTCAAAACCAGGGATTGTTTAAAATACATTTCTTCTTCAATTATACCATTCAGAAAAGCATTTTTTACATTCATTTGAAACATGGTGATTTGGTGTTGTGTAGCATATGATATTAAAATGCGTATGGCTTTTATTCTAGCTACAGGTGCAAAGGTTTCAGTATAATCAATACCTTGTTGGTTATAGCTTTGAGCTACTAACCTTGCCTTATTTCTGAAAACTTTACCATATTAATCCAATTTGTTTTTGAAGACCCATCTTGTTCCAATAACAAACTTGTTTATAGGCTTAGAGACAAAAGTCCAGACATCATTTATGGTGAACTGGTTAAGTTCTTCTTGCATAGCAAGAATCCAGCTTTTATCCTCAAGAGCTTCTTCAATGTGTTTTGGCTCCAATTCTGATATAAAAGCCACATTACTTGATTCTTTTAGTGTGGGTATGGTTCTTACTCCTTCATAAGGATATCCAATAATAAGATCCTTAGGATGATGAGTGTTGAACTTTCAATCCCTTTTGAGATCATCATGAAGATCTTGACTTGTCTGCTAACTAGTCTGTTGATTTGTCTGCTCCACTTGTCTGTCAGCCTCAAGCACATGTTTTGTCTTGGTCAGATCGGGTCGTTGAATTTCTGGCTTGTTTATATCAAGACCTGTAAGATCATCTTCTAGATATGATAGTTCTTTATCAGTATTTAATCCATCATTGAATTTAACATGAACATGTTCTTCAATAATGCAAGTTCTAGAATTGTAAACTCTAAAAGCTTTGACATTTCAGAATATCCTACGAAAATACCTTTATCTACTTTAGAATCAAACTTTCTAAGATTATCTCTGGTATTCAGAATAAAACATTCACGTCCAAAAGCATGAAAATAAGATATGTTGGGGCTTTTTCCTTTCCACAATTCATACGGAGTCTTCTTTAGAAAAGGCCTAATAAGTATTCTGTTTTGTACATAACAAGCAGTGTTTACAGCTTATGCCTAGAAGTACTTAGGGAGATTATTTTCATTGAGCATAGATCTAGCCATCTTTTGCAGAGATCTGTTTTTTCTCTCAACCACTCCATTTTGCCATGGAGTTCTAGGTGCAGAGAAATTGTGAGAGATCCCATTCTCCTCAAAGAACTGCCTAAACTGCTCATTTTCAAATTCTCCCCCATGATCACTTCTAAGGGTAGAAATACAGAAACCGTGCTCATTTTGTACTCTTTTGTAGAATACTGAGAAAGCCTTAAAAGACTCATCCTTGTGGGTTAAGAAAAGTATCCATGTGTATCTAGAATAGTCATCAACTACGACAAATCCATATTTTCTTCCAGCCAGACTGGCAACACTAACTGGTCCATTCAGATCCATGTGTAACAACTGAAGAGGTCTAGAGGTTGATAGTTGGTTTTTAGATTTTAAACTTGATTTTATCTGTTTACCTCTCTGACAAGCATCACACAAGACATCTTTCTTAAAACTAATATCAGGCAATCCTCTCTTAAGGTTATTCCTTTTTAATTTAGAAATTAGTTTCATACTAGCATGTCCTAGTTTCTTATGCCAAAACCATCTCTCATCCTCTTTAGACATCAGACAAGTTACATTTTGATCTGAGAGATCAGACAGTTCAATCTTATAAAGATTTTATTGCCTTTTAGCTGAAAAGAGGGTTTTGTCACAACAGTCTTTAATTATGCATACATCTTGATAAAGGAGACATCAAATCCACTATCACATAATTGACTTATGCTAAGTAAATTGTGTCATAATTGTCTTATGACGCGAGCAACCACTGTCCAGGTACCAGCAGTGGTGTTTTCTTTGTCATGTTGAGGACATCTGCAACAAAAATTATTTGATCTTTAGGTACCCATATTTTTCTGGGTCCTTTTCTGTTAGTTCTAGGAGTGTGTGAAGACTTCCTCCTTTTCTTATGGATACACTTAGACATAACATGTCCAGTTTTTCCACAGAAGTTACAGACAGGTGTAGACTTGGTTACAGTTGACTTAACAGATACCGTAGAAGCTTTAGTTGATACTTTATGATGTGTGACGATCATATCCAATACCTTCTTTGTTAAGAGAGTGCCTCTGACAGTCAAGTAGCTTAGTCAGATTGTCTCTACCATTAACAAATTTGGCAGGATCAGAAGTGAGTTCTTCCACTTTCTGTTGAAGTTTTTCAACTTCTTCAGATGGTGATGTTTCACTTGAGATCTTAGCTTCATTAGACTTTTCAGTCTTCAGCTCACTGTTCTCTTTAGCCAGCTTCTCACACTCTTGAGATTTCTGTTTATGCTCACTGGTGAGCTTTACATACTCTCTCTTGAAGGATTTGAAGGCCTTAGATAAGCAGTTGAATTCCTCCAGCAACTCCTCATAGGCATCAAGTAATTCCTCATAGTCAGGATGTACCTCATCGTCTGAGTCTGAGTCATTGTTGGCCATCAAACAAAGATTGGATTCTTCCTCTGTTTCTTCATCAGAAGATGTTGACTCTAGATCCTCCCAATTAGCCATCATTCCTTTCTTCTTCTTCTTGAAGAATTTATTAAAAAGGGCCTTCTTGAGTTGAGGGCATTCAGCCTTGATATGACCAGACTTCTTGCATTCATAGCAGACAATTGAACTTTTGTCTGTTGAAGTGGATTCTTTGAAGTTTTTGTCCTTGTTGAACCTTCTAAATGGCTTATCCCTCTTGAACTTCTTTTTCTGTAGGAGAAGCTTTATCTTCCTGGTCAGGAGAGACAATTCTTCATCACTCTCAGAATCCTCGAGTTCTGATAGGTCAGCACCACTGGATGACTCGTCTGCCTTCAGAGCCTTGGAAACTTTTACTGACTTTTGATAAGCTTTCAGAGCAATTGACTTGCCCTTCTTTGGTGCAACTTCATCTCCAAGTTCTTGCTCATGAACAGTGAGTGTTCCAAGAAGTTCATCCATAGTCAAGGTAGTGAGATCCTTGGCTCAAGAGATAGCAGTGACCAAAGGTCTCCGCTGTTTAGGTAGACTTCTCAGAATCTTTCAAACCTTCTCAGCATTGGTGTAGACTTTGCCAAGAGATTTTAAACTGTTGACTATAGTTTGAAATCTTCTTATCATTTGAGCAACAAATTATCCTTCCTCCATAACAAACAGTTCATACTTTCTTACAAGTATGGCAATATTTGACTCTTTGACTTTGGTTGTTCCTTCATGTGTGACAGCTAAAGCGTCCCATATTTCTTTGGCAGAGTCACAAGCACATACCTTCTCAAACTCTTCAGGACTGAGAGCACAAATGATGTTATATCTAGCTTTGTGGTTCAGCTCCCATTTTGCCTTTTTTTGCAGTAGACCACTTAGCTTTTGGCTTGTTAGTGTCGTCATCATTCTTGGGAATGAATGAACCATCTGTAATGACATCTCAGAGATCAGAGTTTGTAGATAGAATGGACCATTGAAATCTATCTTTCCAATAGTTGTAGTTTTCTCCTTTGAAGTAAGGAGGTCTGGTTTGGGAAGCTCCTTCAGTCTGGTGACTTCCGCTTGAACTAGCTCCAACAGTCATGTCTATTCTTCAGGACCTTTTACCTCTACACTGTTAGATGCTCAACCCAGAGGTTGAGCTCTGATACCAAATGAAATAGACAACTATAAACACAAGAGGGGGGGTTGAATTGTGTTTATCAGAATTTAAACAAGGTTGAAATCTTTTCGCATACAGAAGCTTGGTTCAGACGAGTGGAAAGATACCGAACAAACAGGTGACCTGTCTGTTGAAATTTTATTAGTGACTTAGGAAAAAACACCACTTGAAAAACAGATAAGAAAACTAAAGCAACTAAAGAGTTGATAAAAAAAGAGAGATTGACACATTTATTTATCCTGGTTCACCCTGCAAAGCAAAGAGCTACGTCTAGTCCTTGGCAGCACCAAGTTTTATCCACTATAGCTGATCAGGTTACAGACTCCAAGTATTGTTTGCACGCCTAGACTCTTCAGGCTCCAAGACAAGTATTCTTTGCACACCTAGCCTCTTCAGGCTCACTCAGATTTGTTTGAGAAATTTGGTTTGTAATAAATACAACTTCAGACAGACAGATCTTTCACTAACACTCAGAGTGATTTAAATGTAAAGCTTAGGAAAGTCTGCGTAATAACTTCAAATGATTGAAGAATACAAAATGAAAGAATGAAGATATTAATGCACAGAGTAATGTCTCTTTAATGCTATATGTATTCTGTGTCTTCATCTTCAATGACTTTTGTATTTATAGTCTTTAAGCATTTAAGATCCGTTAGAGACATTCCATCAGATGTTGGCTTCAAGCAAAACTTCATTAAATGCAATAGAGTCGTTCTGGGCAGCCATTAATGCAATAGGAACGTTGGTTGTACTCTAACTTGAAGGATCATGGCTTTATGCATCGTGAAACTGCCATATCAGAGTTGTGCAGAGAACTTTTTGTACTTTGCTGAGTACACTTTCCTTTTCGTGTAAAGGACCAGAGGCACTAGGGAATAAAGCACATTGGAAGCATTCTTTAACTGGTCTTTGGTTCTGATATCCGAGGCTTCTTGAGAGAGTAACTTCTGACTTTTCTCGATAAGCGTGAGATTGAGTAGGAGAGAAGGCTTCAAGTCTCTTTCTGATGGGACAACCAACAAAAGCTTGTTAGGTCCTTGGTTCTTCAACGAGTAACCTCAGACGAGTGTAGGAACTCGTGGAGAGACAGGTTGAAAACGTATCTTGAAAGAAGTCAATAATCCAAGTCAGCAGACAGGTTCACTTTCACTTTTCCAGACAGGTAGTCACCTATATGAGCAGACAGATGATTCTTACTGGTTTAATCTACACACTAGATAGATATGTTAGCAACCAATATGTTAGTTAATTAAATCATTAACCAATGTTTAGTTCTCATCAAAACTTAGGAAAATGCACATCAGACATTTTAGAGACTTAACACAACTTCCTCATGTTCATTTATCAACTTGACTGTTTCATGCTCTACAACAGGTTCCTCAATAGTGATTTCTTTTTTTGTGTGTTCTGTTGGAGGTGATGGAGGTGGTGAAGTAGCATGTTCTAGTACTGGATCCTCAAACCATTTAATTTCATCTTCATTTTCCAGAAGAGGACTAATGACAGGTAGTCCAAACATATCATTTATAATGATAAACTTGCAGTCTGAAATACCATATTTTCCTCTGACAGTTGGAATGGCTTTCTTTTCTTCTTGAGACAGTCCAGAGGAGGAGGCTTTTCTTGTGCAGTGAATAACATGTGATTTCCAGAAGTCACTTGCATGTGCCTTTTCAGAGATTTCTTCAATGGAAATAGATTGCCAATGATCCAGAAGGGTATAGTCAAAGGGTTCTGAATTGAGATCCAACATAATTGACTCATCTACTTGCATCTTGCCTTTGAAAATTCTGCTCTTCTTGTCTTTGTTGAAATCAAGCACTGGCAGTCTTGGTGGAATTCTGTATGGCTTGATCCCAATATTAGTTGTTGATGAATGTCTTAGCCAAGTTGGAGGGACAAAGTTTGCAGCTCTGTCAATTTTAAAATGGCTAAACTCCCACTTCAGCATCTCATACATTGATGTATCAACAAAATTTGCAGCTCTGTCATACATACTGGGGTGCTTAAATGTTTCCCAGCCAGTGTTTCTGTCCATGATGATGTGGACATGCCTGAATGATCTGGATCTATTGCATGTGACATCAGATAGATCATTCTTGCCAGGGTCAGTATGCCAGTTTGAAATGATGTGCCTCTGAACTCCTTCAGTGAATGGTTTGAATGGTGGAAGTCTAATGAGGTTGGGGTAAATCTTTCTAGGTGGGAATTTCTTTTGTGGTAAATGGGTTAGAAGAGGTCCAAAGGAATTGAATAGTTTAGATGGAAATGGTCCAGCAGGTGAGTGTGGTTCAGGGTTAACCCAATATGAGTAGATGTTTTCAGGTTCATACTCATATTCTGGCAAAGGGTACCATCTGATTAGAATAGATTCAGGTTCAGTTTGGTGGATGTGGAAAAGAATCTTCCAGTCCCTCTTGACATTTTCCCAATTCTTAGCTTTTCCCTCATATAATACTGATGGATCAGTATAGGGAAAGTTGATTTTCTTGATTTTTGGAAAGGGGGCACTAGGGCAAATTCCATCATCAGGCTGATTGAACCAAGGGTCATCAGTAGGGATAATAGGTTGGAAAGTTGATTTAGGAGGTAGGGTTATTTGTGGTTGTTCTGGAAGATTTGCTTGTGGTGAAGGGGGTGTGGGAATGTATACATCAGTCATATAATCATTAACAGATGTACCAGAAACATCTATCATATCCTCAAAGCTAGAAACTAGGGCATCTACTGCTAACTTAACAGGGTCATTAGCACGTAGAGTTACCTCAGTCTCAAAGACAGGTTTGGCTTTCCTCTGTGGTTGCCTCCTTCTGGTTGGAATGGCAGAGGGGGCAGCAACAGTCTTTTGTTTCTTCAAAACAGAGCTGATGGGAATTCTATCCGCATCATCATCTTGTGACAGCACCAGATTTCTTGTCCTCTTTTGTGAAATAGCAGGTTGAGGGGCAATAGCAGTAGGTTCCCTGATGACAATTCCAGTAGGCCTTTTAGACATAGGCTTCCTGGCAGCAATGGTCATTTTCCTAATATTCTTCCTTGGCTCCACAGTCTCAGCCATGTTTTGTTCTACCATTTCTTCTTTAATCTTCATCAATTCCTCAGTCTTAGCAATAGTAGCAGCAGCATATGTACTGAGGTTCATGTTTGCTATGTTCATTTTTCCAAAGTCAGCAGCTGACATTGGTTTTTCAATCAAAATTCTGGCTTATTCCACAGGAGTCCTTGCAGCAATGTATTCATGGATTCCTTGTGCCTTGAAAAATTTTGAAAGCAGGTGACAGCAGGGAAATGCTGATAGTCTATTCTTGTTCATTACAGCATCCCTAAATCTTCCATACATAATTCTTGGAAGATTGATCTTCGTTTCAGTCATGAGGTGGCAGAGGCAGAACTTGTAAAGAGAAGAGAGGTTGTCCTTGGATCCAACTGACGGGGCTCGAATCCGCAAGTGCACGACTTCGTCGTCAAGTAATAAAAAAAGATCGATCCCACAGAGACCGTGATCTCAAATAACAATTAATTACTAAATCAATTAAACTGGATTATAAAAGATAAAGATTTGGAAAAGATTTGATTTTTGTTTTTGAAACAAGTAGCAAATCAAATTTAAAGTTGCAATTAAAACGAAATCAAGAACAAAATAGGAAAGTAGATCAAATCTGAGATTTCAAAATATCAAAAGAGATTCTCAGGAATTGGGTTACCAACAAGATTGTTCATGTTACTAAATTGACCGCCCCTCTTGTTAATTATCAAAATTTGCTTTGAAGGCGAATTTATCCTAAATGAGTTAATGTTCCATCTCGGGATACAAGAACCGTGCCCAATTAAACCAACCCCTACTCTCATGGTAATTGAATTTAAATCGAACCCTTTAAGCTTTGTGACAATTCGTGAACCCTCGAAGGACCGCTTCTAACTCTCGTGATTTAAGTCCTAACTTCAATACCTACAGATCCAATACCTAAGTTCACCGCTAGGTTCCTCCTTAGAGTATCTACGACAAACAAATAAATGGCCACCGAATTTACGAGTAATTAAAGCAATAAGAATCAAATCGAAAGTAAAATTGAAATTAACAAGAAACCAAACGTCAATTCCTCACCATAAACAAATCTTGGGCATTGCCCGATTCCTAGAAATAAGAAGATTACTCAAGCATTGCCATACTCATAGCAAGCTTGATTAACAAAAGCATAAAAAAAAAACTAAGAGAAGAGAAGAAATTGGAGAAGAAGAGAAATCATAGTTTTTGCCTAAGGTAGCAGCCCATAAAGTGATCCTATTTTCGAGCCTCTAGGTCCTATTTATAAGGTAGGGTAACTTGCATCCCAAGCAATTACAAAATCAGATCAAATCAGCTTTTAAAATTCCAGATATTGCGCGTCACGGCCGTGACGGATTCTGACTTGGAAAACTTGGCACTGATGGCTTGTCACGGCTGTGATGGCCATCACGGCCTGGCCGTGACAGGTTCTGACTTTTTCGTTCTTTTCTTTTCAGCCTTGCTCGATCATGGCCGTGATGGCTGTCACGGCTAGGCCGTGATAGCCTCTGCTTGGCTCAGTTTTCTTGCTTTTCAAGCTCCATCTTCATGCAAGCTCCATCGTGGTTGATCTTGAACATTTTAATCTTCAATTCCTGCACAACACCACCACAAAACCACCTTACCCGTACCAAGGTAAAAACTAACAAAAATCAAATTAAAAATGCCTAAACTACACGAAAATGCATGCAATATGATAAAGAAATATGAGGTGTAATCGCACTCATCAAACTACCCCAAGCTTAAGATTTTGCTTGTCCTCAAGCAATAACCAAGGCCAGACAAGATAGACAATCAGAGCATGGACAGTGATCCAAGAACCCGAGTAACAAATCCAAGTAACAGGCATATCCAAATAAGCAACCAAGAGACAATCAATTTCAAGTCCAATTAGAAGCTTAGGTTCTCTAGATTCATGCTTCTCACTAATTCGGGCACTCTTCTCACCTCACTCAAGTGTTTAAGGACAAATGACAATTCACTCAATTTCCTCAAGGAAGGTACCCACCATAAGCTTGACTATTAACCAAATCTCTACTTTATTAATGAAAACACACAAGAATCAAGAGGCCTTTTGTTTTGGTTGTAATGGGGCCATGTGATTAATTGTTAGGTGTGAAAATCAAGAAAATGAACATTCAAGAAGCCTAACAAAATATAAAACAATGTAAAGCATGACAACCTTCTAAAATATCTTTTTCAGCTTTAATTCACTTTTCCACATTCCACCCCCCCTTTTTTATTTCTCACTTTCTTTTTCTCATCCCCTTCTCCAATTTTTTTTGTTTTGTTTTATTTTATTTTTATTTTTTTCAATTTGGAGAAAGGGAGATTTCCAACTTAAGAGAAATATTTTTCTAACTTTTTCATTCCACAATTTATTTTTCAAACTACCTTTTTGCCCTTTTTGAAATACTTTAAAAGGTGTCATACCTAGCATCGTTCATTAAAATAAATCAAGATACCAAGAAAAGTATTTTATTCTTTTAGGCTCAAAACTGGGCAACTAAGGGGTAGCATTTAATTAGTTAAAGCTCAGAAGACCAGAAAAATACCTAGTGTCTCAATCATTTTCAAATATGTTTTCAAATTTTTTTTAAGTTTCAAAACGGTTTCAAATCAAGTTCTAGAGAACACAATCCAAGAGGAATAAAACACTCAATCATAAAGAATGGGGTAGATTTAGTGAGTAACCCTTTTTGGCTCAAAAAATCTCACATTTAATAGTTTAAAATCAATGAGAAACACAAATCTAAGGAACCAGATGCTAATTATCAACTATCAGAAGATCATCTCAAGCATTTTTATTTTTAGCCTATCACAAGAATACAAAAATTGGGTTCAAAAATTCACTTTCTCAATTCATTTGGCGCAAAGTTCTCACAATTGGATGCATACTCTAAGCAAGGGGCAATCTAATCGTGTGATTAAACAAAACTACGCCTATATGAATGCAACATGAAAAATGCAAAAATACCCCTATCCCAAGATTGAAAACTTACATTGTCCCCAATGTAAATAATCAAGTCGGAGAGAGGAGAAAAATGGAACAACTCACCGAGGTGGTGGAGGGTGCTGACTCACATGCCAGTCAAAGAGCTGCTGGAAGACTTGTCACGGCTATGACGTTCATCACGGCTACGCCGTGATCAATTATGGTGTCAAGCAAGTCCCCATCACGGGTGTGATATACATCACGGCTGGGCCGTGATCAATTCGGGTCTATAGGAGCTGGCTTCTCACGGTCGTGACTTCCATCACGGCTAGGCCATGATACATTCTGATCTTCTGGGTCCTCCTCATCACGCCCGTGAGGGCTATCACGGCTGGGCCGTGTTCCTTTCTGATCTTCAGCTATTGGCTAATCACAACCGTGATCTCCTCTGACTTTATTTTTCCATGCCTTTTTGCTCTTCCTGCCTTCATAACCTGAAAATACTTGGCAAAACAATCAATTAGTGATATTTCTTCTCTTAATATTCTCAAATTATTCAAAGACAAAATTCAAAAAACAAATTGAAAAGGGAAAGAAAACTTGGGTTGCCTTCCAAGAAGCGTTTATTTACGGTCTTAAGCTTGACCATACTCCCTTCGATCAACTGGGATCAACTGGGCTTGGAAGTGCAAGAACACCTCTCTTTCAAGGAAGTCCATCAAAGAGCCTATTTTGTTCATATGGCCAATTGCGCTTTCGCTTTGCTCTTTTCACTCTGAGTTTCATGGCCTTACTTCCTTCCGGCGGAAGTTTTAACTCCACATGTTGAGCAACTCCTGGTTCATCTTTATTTGGTGCATCATTTGTCATGCAAAGTTTCGGAGTTGCTTCCATGTTAAGCTCTTCCTTCACCTTTGAGGGCATTATCTCAATCCTGCACACATGACTCTCAAAAGGAGGGTTGTTATATGAGTTAGTCAAATCAAAATCCACCCTACCTTCCTCTACATTCGAGGAGAGCTTAACATTTTTTACATCTATTATTGCTCCAGCTGTGGCCAAGAATGGCCTTCCTAGAATGATAGGGAATTTAGAATTCCCGTTCATGTCCAATACCATGAAATCGGTAAGAATGAAAAATTTACCTACCTTTATGGGGACATTCTCTAGTATGCCTAGATAAGTTTTAGTTGATCCATCTGCAAATTGTAAAGAGGACTTGGATGGACTCAATTCCTTGGTTCCTAACCTTTCAAAGATAGTAAGCGGCATCAAACTCGCACTAGCCCTTAAGTCACATAAGGCTTGGTCTATTTTTAATTCTCCAACGGAGCAAGCAATAGAGAAACTTCCTGGATCTTTTAGTTTAGGAGGCATATTAGTTTTTATCATGGCATCACGCTCCTCAGTTAAGCTCTTAGTTTCTTTTTCTACTTGGATTTTCTTGACCAATCTTTGTGGGAAAGGTATTGGGGGTTGGTAAGGTGGTGGAGGGACATACTTTGGCTCTATCTCTTCATGTTCACTCATGTCCTCCTCATATTCCACATCCTTTTCAACTACCCCAAGCTTATCATCCCTCAAGTATATAGCATTACAGTGCTCATTGGGATTAACTTCGGGTTGTCCTGGAAACGTACCCTTAGTTCTAGAATATGTACTAGCTTGTTGGGCAATATGAGTTTCTAACATCTTGTTATGGATGGCTAAGTTGCCTACCTTAGATGTTAACTCTTTTATTGCCTCATTGACTGCCCTACCTTGTTGCCTAAACTCTTCATTTTGCTTTGTTTGAGTTTCAACAAAATTTTCCAAAAGAAACTCAAGTTTAGACTTTTGTACCTAAGGATACCCCGATGCAGGTTTCCTATTACCTTGGCCTTCCTGGAATTCGTGGTTCAACGTGTTGTTGTATTCCCATAGGAGAGATAAGGGCTATTCTTCCTTCCTTGATTGTAAGGATTTGGGGGAGCATAATTTGGCAACTTCGGGTTCGTGTCATAGAAGTTGTGACAAGAGTTCACTTGTTCCCCCGAAGCACCGGATCAAGGAGCAATATCATGTGGGCACTCCATTATGTCATGTCCCTGCATTCCACAAATCTCACAAACAACATTAGTAGCACCCATTGAACTCACATTAGCCTTTTCAAGCTTATCAAAGCGTTTATTCAATGAGTCAATTTTAGACATAATTAGACCAGTGCTATTCATTTCAAACTTACCCCCCGAAATCTTTTTCGGGTTATTACCTCTTTCCGAACCCCATTGGTGATAGTTGGTGGCCACGTTTTCAATGATATTGAATGCTTCAGTCAGAGGTCTATTCATAAAGGCTCCACCAGCTGCGGAGTCAAGTGACACCTTCGAAGAGTAATCCAATCCGTTGTAGAAGGTATGCACTAACAACCACATCTTGAGCCCATGATGTGGGCAAGACTCTAGCAATCCTTTGTAACGATCCCAAGCTTCGGATAAGCATTCTTCGTTCTTTTGGAAGAAGCCGGTGATCTGAGTTCGTAGGTAAGCAGTATTGGATGGAGGGAAGAATTTTTCCAGGAATGCCTGCTCCAGTTGGTCCCAAGTTGACAACGTATTAGCGGGCACTTGCTTCAACCAAGCTTTTGCCTTTCCATTCAGAGAGGAGGGGAATAACCTCAAGCGTATAACATCAATCGGGACACCTTGAATTCTTATTGCATCGGTGAACTCCAAGAATGTCTCCACATGATCGGTTGGGTCCTTCGAGGGTAAACCTCCAAATTGATGTTGCATAATCATGCCATTTAATATAGGTGGTATAGTGTAGTTCTCCGCCTCAATTTCTGGCCTAGCAATCCCAATTCGCAAACCCCTAGCATTTGGGGCTACGTAATCCTTCAGTGGTTTGGTATCTGGTAGATTCGCCATGAGTGGAATGTGAATCAACCTCTTTCTCCCCCCTTGTCTTTGTAGTCTCCCACGTCTACGAAAGGTCATTTCGATCTCGGGGTCAACTTCAACAAGATTTCCAAGACTTTGGGATCTTCGCATAAGAGAGAAAAATTCTTGCAAAGAGAGAGGTAGATACACTAGAAAAAGAAAAAAAAAGAAAGAATTAAATAATAAAAAAAATGTCCAAAAAAATCAATTTAAAGATTAAATTGAAATTCAAGAAAACATAGTTCCCGGCAACGGCGCCAAAAACTTGATGGGGCCCGAATCCGCAAGTGCACGACTTCGTCGTCAAGTAATAAAAGAAGATCGATCCCACAGAGACCGTGATCTCAAATAACAATTAATTAATAAATCAATTAAACTGGACTATAAAAGATAAAGATTTGAAAAAATTTGATTTTTTTTTAATCAAGTAGCAAAACAAATTTAAAGTTGCAATTAAAACGAAATCAAGAACAAAATAGGAAAGTAGATCAAATCTGAGATTTCAAAATATCAAAAGGGATTCCCAGGAATTGGGTTACCAACAAGACTGTTCATGTTACTAAATTGACTGCCCCTATTGTTAGTTATCGAAATTTGCTTTGAAGGCGAATTTATCCTAAATGAGTTAATGTTCCATCTCAAGATACAAGAACCGTGCCCAATTAAACCAACCCTTACTCTCGTGGTAATTGAATTTAAATCGAACCATTTACGCTTTGTGACAATTCGTGAACCCTCGAAGGACCGCTTCTAACTCATGATTTAAGTCCTAAGTTCAATCCCTATAGATCCAATAACTAAGTTCACCACTAGGTTCCTCCTTAGAGTATCTACGACAAGCAAATAAGTGGCCATCGAATTTACGTGTAATTAAAGCAATAGGAATCAAATCTAAAGCAAAATTGAAATTAACAAGAAACCAAACGTCAATTCATCACCATAAATAAATCTTGGGCATAGCCCCGATTCCTAGAAATAAGAAGACTACTCAAGCATTACCATATTCATAGCAAGCTTGATTAACAAAAGCATAAAAAAAAAACTAAGAGAAGAAAATAAATTGGAGAAGAAGAGAAATCCTAGTTTTTGCCTAAGATAGCAGCCCAAAAAGTGATCCTATTTTCGAGCCTCTAGGTCCTATTTATAAGGTAGGATAACTTGCATCCCAAGCAATTAAAAAATCAGATCAAATCAGCTTTTCAAATTCCAGATATTGCGCGTCACGGCCGTGATGCGTGTCACGGCCAGGCCGTGACGGATTCTGACTTGGAAAACTTGGCACTGATGGCCTGTCACGGCCGTGATGGCCATCACGGCCTGGCCGTGACAGGTTCTGACTTTTTCGTTCTTTTCTTTTCAGCCTTGCTCGATCATGGCCGTGATGGCTGTCACGGCTAGACCGTGATAGCCTTTGTTTGGCTCAGTTTTCTTGCTTTTCAAGCTCCATCATGGTTGATCTCGAACATTTTAATCTTCAATTCCTGCACAACAACACCACAAAACCGCCTTACCCATTCCAAGGTAAAAACTAACAAAAATCAAATTAAAAATGCCTAAACTACATGAAAATGCATGCAATATGATAAAGAAATATGAGGTGTAATCACACTCATCACCAACCTTGTGAAAAACCACTTTATAGTAGTTGGTGAAGGATGCGAACAATATCCTTCATTTCAACAGCCTTCCAAGAGTGATTTCTGACAGGGTCTTCTTTCATAAAGTAGACTTCAATAGTCTCAGAACCACCCAAATCCGCTTCCCAAGTTTCAGTGAGAACCAACCCTTCCTGGACGCAGAAAATAGTGAAATAGACAACTATAAACACGAGAATGGGGGGTTGAATTGTGTTTATCAGAATTTAAACAAAGTTGAAATCTTTTCACATACAGAAGCTTGGTTCAGACGAGTGGAAAGATATAGGACAGACAAGTGACCTGTCTGATGAAATTTTAATAGTGACTTAGGCAAACACACCACTTGATAAATGGATAAGAAAACTAAAGCAACTAAAGAGTTTATAAGGAAAGAGAGATTGACGCAGTTATTTATCCTGTTTCACTCTTCAAAGCAAAGAGCTACGTCCAGTCCTTGGCAGCACCAAGTTTTATCCACTATAACTGATCAGGTTACAGACTCCACGTATTGTATGCATACCTAGCATCTTCAGGCTCCAAGACAAGTTTCCTCTGCACACCTAGCCTCTTTAGGCTCACTCAGATTTGTTTGAGAAATTTGGTTTGTAATAAATACAACTTCAGACAGACAAATCTTTCACTAACACTCAGAGAGTGGTTTAAATGTAAAGCTTAGGAAAGTCTGCGTAATAACTTCAAATGATTGAAGAATACAGAATGAAAGAATGAAGATATTAGTGTGCGGAGTAATGGCTCTTTAATGCTTTATGTATTCTCTATATCTTTATCTTTAATGACTTCTGTATTTATAGTTTTCAAGCATTTAAGATCCGTTAGAGACATTCTCTCAGATGTTGGCTTCAAGCAGAACTTCATTAAATTTAATAGAGTCATTATGGGCAACCATTTATGCAATAGGAACATTGGTTGTACTCTAACTTGAAGGATCATGGCTTTATGCATCGTGAAACAGTCATATCAGAGTTGTGCAGAGAGCTTTTTGTACTTTGCTGAGTACAATTCCCTTTTCGTGCAAGGACCAGAGGTACTAGGGAATAAAGCACGTTGGAAGCATTCTTTAACTGGTCTTTGATTCTGATATCCGAGGTTGCTTGAGAGAGTAACTTCTGACTTCTCTTGATAAGCGTGAGACTAAGTAGGAGAGAAGGCTTCAAGTTTCTTTCTGATGGGACAGCCAACAAAAGCTTGTTTGGTCATTGATTCTCCAACGAGTAACCTCAGACAAGTGTACTAAGTCGTGGAGAGACAGGTTGAAAACGTCTCTTGAAAGAAGTCAATAATCCTAGTCAGTAGACATGTTGACTTTCGCTTATCCAGACAGGTAGTCACCTATATGAGTAGACAGATTTTTCTTACTGTTTTAATCTGCACACTAGATAGATAGATTAGCAACCAATATGAAGGTTGTTAAATCATTAACCAATGTTTAGTTCTCATCTAAATTTAGGGAAATGCACATCAGACATTTTAGAGACTTAACAACCTCCCCCTTTTTGATGATGACAAACAATGAGATGATTTAATAAATCTCAGAAAATATCAACAAATGAAAGTAACATATATCAGACAGGTTGAAATTTTCTTAATCAGACGGGCTTGATCATATGTTCTAGTTTACTTAGTCACACATATATTTGACTTGTTTTGCTTTGAAATTATCAGAGCAATCTTATTTGCGATTTATCAGAGCAATTATAGCAACTATCAGAACATACTTTGATCATATCATGTTCATATATTATTATCATATATCACATTTCTCATTAAGATCATCTCACATTTATTTTCCCCCTTTTGTCAACAGCAAAAAGGAGTAATCATAGTAAAAAAGTATAGAAATAAGAAAAGTAAGGGAGAAATATATTTTATTCATCACGAGCTTTGATAAGTACATGGCAGTTTACAACAGAGAAACAAAACTACCTAGATTGACTAAGTAACAAATATAAGGCAGCAACCCTTTGCTCTAAGAGCAGTCTAGCTCGCCTTTCTTCATCCAGCTGTCTTCTTAAGTCTTCTACTTGTGTTTGAAGCAGATGAAAGTCTTGTAAGGGCACTGTCTGAGAAGTAGAGGCTTCTGTAGACTGGCTTTAGGAAGAGACAGACAGAGAAGAGTCTCAGGGTAAGGCTAAAACTGGGGGTGCCTTAGGTAGAGATAGGGGAGAGGTGATGGAAGGGAAGAAAAGTTCATGGAGAGTTTGAAGGGCATAGAAAGGAAGAAAGACGAATTTGAAGATGATTTTGACAAAGTCAGTATCTGGTGAAGGAAACACACAGGAAAGCCTCTCAGACAGAGACAAACTGGTGATGGTTATTGGGATAGGTGGGGGAATAGGTGTTTGAGCTAAAACAGAGGGAGGGAGAGGTAATAAAGAATTAATATGGCAGAAAAAGGAATTTGATCCTGTAATTAACATAAAGAAATACCTAGATATACGGGGTAACATCACAACAGAAGTAGGATAGTGAGTTTCAGTTAATGTTCTAATGAAGACAACAATAGGTGGGTAGAAGAAAAGTTCTCTACATGGCTTAAAAATATGAGGTGGAGGAGAAGGGATGACAGAGACGTGTGAGATACTAGCAAGCAAAAGAGTTTTTAGATCATACACAAAGAGTCTCGATGATATGCCAGTTTGTTCTTTGGGAGCAGAGTCCCTGTGAACAACTGTGTACTGACATTGATCAGGTACAACAGTGAAAGACGATTTTCGAGTTTGAAAGGAGTGGACAGGTGAAGGAAGAGGAGATCCAACAGAGAGAGGTTGAACAAAAAGGGTAGATGGAGAAGAGACAGATGGGGTGATGATACCTTGATGAAAATGGGAAGAAGGAGTTATCTGGTTTTCAGATAGCTTCAACTTCTTGTGAGATGGAGACACCTGGTCATCCTCGGGTACAACTGTCTGAGCTCCTCCAGACAGGTCTTCTGCAGTGTTAGCTTCTGCAGGCACATCAGTCTTTGCAGGTACTGGGTAACCAGATCTTCTTTTTTTGGGAATAATTCACAAAATGGAAGTCTTCTTTGGTTCTTCCAAGACTTGCTCTGTCTGCTCCCCCTGAGCAGATGCTTCCTCTTTGCTTTGCTAGGCTCAGACACAACTTGTCTGACCTTGGCAAAGGTCTTCACCAGCTTCCTCTTCTTGCTGGGATGAGCAGGAACATACACTAATTCCTTAACTTTACTAGTCTTCCTCTTGGGAGAGGGTCTCTTCAGCTTGAACCTCAAGGGCTCAACTGTCTCAGCAGAATCTTCAGACACTGAAGGTTGTAGCTCTGGAATTTGGTCTTGTCTGGACACCTTTCCAGACGATTTGAACAGTCTCTCAGAAATGGGGACTTCTGACTTATCGGTGGAAACCACTGGTTCTTCCTCCTTCTGCTCAACAGCAGGCTTCTTCTTCTTCTTCTTCTTATCATCTGCATCCTCATCAGTAAGAGGGATTCCCTTGATGTCCATCATAGACAGTATCTTCCTATTTATGGGCAGTGACATGTCCACAAAGTGAGCATCACTAGGAACAAACAACTTGTTCCTGAAGACCCTTGTCAGCAACATCCCATATGGATAGGGCTGCATGTTGGTTCTCTTGATCAGAGTCTCAAGGTACATGTAGATAAGGTCGTTGATGTCAACCTTGATTTTGTGGATCAAGTGGTACAGAGCAAATCTGTCCATCTTGGTCACACTATCTCGTGAGCCTTTCCTTGGCATCACGCACTCCAACAACAATTTGTGCAGGAATCTACACCTGACCACCATGTTGACAGGCTTAGGGTTCACAGGTTTGGGAACACCATAGATGGCAATGTTGACATTGTCAACTCCCACTTCATCTTCCCAGTTGGGTGTGAAGCCAGCTCTGATTCTCGGACATTTTGTGACAAGCTCTAGAGAGCTGATGGGGAAGAGAATGGTTCTATCCCCCATTTCAATCTTAAAGCTCTTGGTTCCGTTGAGTCGGTTGGTGACAACCACAACATTTCTCTAGAACGTTTGAGCGAGCTTAGGGTGAACAAGCTCCTTGATGTCGAAGAAAGGAGTCCATTTGGAATACTCCAACTGTTCAGTGACATCCATACCTAGCTTCTTCATCTGTTGAAGATCAGCAGTCTTTCCCGGAATGATCTTCTCGATCTCAGTAACTTTGAGATTGTATTTCTCAGCAATTTTCTTTGTAGAGAGACGCTTGGATGATGCCATTTTTGAGAGAAGACGGTTCTAGGGTTTCAAAAGACAAGAGGGTTTGAAAGATGAGAAGACTAAGAGATTTTGGAATTTTGAAAACGTAAATGTTCAACCTTTCTGATCAATTGTCTTTTATACTCATAAAGGTAGGAGAGAGAAAAACGACAGTTTTAATTCAAAATAGCATGATTTGTACGGGGAACCGCAACACCCACTTAAGACATAATGAAAACATGGTTTCGAGATATATAAACTACCGTGCACATGATTAGCTTCAGATAAGGGAATGCCAATAATTAATTAATAACCATTTCGACAAAACTGTTGAGTTCTAGCATAGTAACTCAGAGAGTCAGACAGGTAAGCATAGACAGGTGATAAAGTAAAGACAGGTAAACACTCAGACATGTCATTCAACAATGCAATGTATGTTTAAATTATCTCTAATAAATAAAAACCTTTCTTCTGTTAAGGGTTTAGTGAAAATATTAGCCCATTGATTTTCAGTTTTAACAAACTTAATATCAAAGATGCCTTTCTGAACATAATCCATAATAAAATGATGTTTGATTTCAATATGCTTAGCCTTAGAATGCTGAATTGGATTTTTAGTTAAGCATATAGCAATGGAATTATCACACCATACAGATATGTTATGCTCATAAATAGAGTAATCCTCAAGTTGATGTTTTACCCATAAGAGTTGAGAGCAGCAACTAGCAGCAGAGATGTATTCCCGCCTCAATGGAAACGAGGGCAATAGTTGTCTGCCTCTTGCTTGACCATGGGACTAAGCTTGTTCCAATGAGGTGACATCCTCTACTAGTGTTTTTTCTTTCTATTTTGTCTCCAGTAAAATCAGCATCACAATATCCCACTAATATGTATTCTTTTGATCTTAAATAAAGCAAACCAAGATTAGTACTTCTAAGCAAATATCTAAATATTCTTTTAACAGCCTTAAGATGAGATTCTCTAAGATCAGATTGGAATCTAGCACACATACAGACAGATACTAAATTGAATGTCAGGTCTGCTTGAAGTTAAGTACAGTAGAGAGCCAATCATACCTCTGTAGACAGTTTGGTCTACCTTTTTACCTTCATCATCTTTGCTTAGTTTTGCATTGGGTTGCATAGGGGTTTTCACGAGCTTAGCATTTTCCATTTTATATTTCTTGAGTATTTACTTGGTATATTTGTGTTGATGAATGCAAATTCCATCACTTGTCTGCTTGATTTGTAATCCAAGGAAGAACTTCAATTCTCCCATCATGCTTATCTCAAATTCAGCATGCAGTAGTTTTGAAAATTCCTTGCACAGCTTTTCATTAGTTGCTCCAAAAATAATATCATCAACATATATTTGAATTATAATAAAGTTCTCTTTAGAGCATTTCTTGATCAGAGTAGTATCTACTTGTCCTGTAGTAAAACCATTATGCATGAGAAAAGAACCAAGTCTATCGTACCATGCTCTAGGTGCTTGTTTCAAACCATATAATGCCTTCTTAAGTTTAAAGACGTGATCTGGTTTATCAGTATCCTCAAAACCAGGGAGTTGTTTAACAAACACTTCTTCTTCAATTATACCATTTAGAAAAACACTTTTTACATCCATTTGAAACAGGGTGACTTGGTGTTGTGCAACATATGACATTAAAATGCATATAGCTTCTATTCTAGCTACAAGTGCAAAAGTTTCAGTATAGTCAATACCTTCTTCTTGGTTATAGCCTTGAGCTACTAACCTTGCTTTATTTCTGACAATTTTACCATCTTCATCCAATTTATTTTTGAATACCTATCTTGTTCCAATAACCGACTTGTTTTTAGGCTTAGAGACAAGAGTCCAAATATCATTTTTAGTGAACTGGTTAAGTTCTTCTTGCATAGAAAGAATCCAGCTTTCATCCTCAAGAGCTTCTTCAATACGTTTTGACTCCAATTCTGATATAAAAGCCACATTGCTTGATTCTCTTAGTGTGGATCTGGTTCTTACTCCTTCAGAAGGATTTCCAATAATAAGATCCTTAGGAAGATGAGTGTTGAACTTCCAATCCCTTTTGAGATCATCATGAAGATCTTGACTCGTCTGTTGACTCGTCTGCTGACTCGTCTGTTGACTCGTCTGCTTCACTTGTCTGACATCCTCATGCACAGGTTCAGTTTTGGTTAGATCGGGTTGTTGACTTTATGGCTAGTTTATATCAAGACCTGCAAGATCATTTTCTAGATCTGATAGTTCTTTATCAGTCTTTAATCCACCATTGAATTTAACATGAACAGATTCTTCAATAATGCAAGTTCTTGAATTGTAAACTCTAAAAGGCTTAGACGTTTCAGAACATCCTACGAAAATACCTTTATCTACTTTAGAATCAAATTTTCCAAGATTATCTCTGGTATTCAGAATAAAACATTCACATCCAAAAGCATGAAAATAATATGTTGGGACTTTTTCATTTCCATAATTCATAAGGATTCTTCTTTAGAAAAGGCCTAATAAGTATTCTGTTTTGTACATAACAAGCAGTGTTTACAGCTTCTTCCCAGAAGTACTTAGGGAGATTATTTTCATTGAGCGTAGATCTAGCCATCTCTTGCAGAGATCTGTTCTTTCTCTCAACTACTCCATATTGCTGCGGAGTTCTAGGTGTAGAGAAATTGTGAGAGATCCGATTCTCCTCACAACTGTCTAAACCGCTCATTTTCGAATTCTCCCTCATGATCACTTCTAAGGGTAGAAATATAGAAACCCTGCTCATTTTGTACTCTTTTGCAGAATACTGAGAAAGCCTTAAAAGACTCATCCTTGTGTGTTAGGAAGAGTACCCAAGTGAATCTAGAATAGTCATCAACTATGACAAATCCATTTTTTTTCCAGTCAGGTTGCCAACAATAACTTGTCCAAACAGATCCATGTGTAACAACTGAAGAAGTCGAGAGGTTGATACTTGGTGTTTAGATTTCAAACTTGATTTTATCTGTTTACCTCTCTGACATGCATCACATAAGACATCTTTCTTAAAACTAATATCAGACAATCCTCTCACAAGGTTATTCCTTTTTAATTTAGAAATTAGTTTCATACTAGCATGTCCTAGTTTCTTATGTCAAAACCATCTCTCATCCTCTTTAGACATCAGACACGTTACACTTTGATCTGAGAGATCAGACAGTTCAATCTTATAAAGATTTTGTTGTCTTTTAGCTAAAAAGAGGGTTTTGCCACAATAATCTTTAACTATGCATACATCCTTGGTAAATGAATCATCAAATCCACTATCACATAATTGACCTATGCTAAGCAAATTGTGTCTTAATCCTTTAACCATAAGAATATTAGATATAGAGGGAAGAGGGGGTTTACCACCAATAGTACCAATTCCTATAACTTTTCCTTTCTGATTCCCTCCAAAGACAACGTGTCCTCATTTCTTAAGTTAGAGGTCTAGGAACATAGACCTTTCTCCTGTCATATAATGCAAGCAACCACTGTCTAGGTATCAGTAGTGGTGTTTTGTTTGTCCTGTGGAGGACATCTGCAACAAAAATTATTTGATTTTTAGGTACCCATTTTTTTCTTGGTCCTTTTCTGTTAGTTCTAGGAGTTTGTGAAGACTTCCTTCTCTTCCTGTGAATATACTTTGACATAACATGTCCAGTTTTTCCACCAAAGTTACAGACAAGTGTAGATTTGGTTACAATTGACTTAACATATACTGTATAAGCTTTAGTTGATACTTTATGATGTGTCTGATGGACATATCCAATACCTTCTTTGTTAAGAGAGTGCCTCTGACAGCCAAGTACCTTAGTCAGATTATCTCTACCATTAACAAATTTGGCAAGTTCAGAAGTGATCTATTCCACTTTCTGTTGAAGTTTTTCAACTTCTTCAGATGGTGATGTTTCACTTGAGATCTTAGCTTCATTAGACTTTTCAGTCTTCAGCTCACTGTTCTCTTTAGCCAGCTTCTCACACTCTTACTACTTTAATTTGCACACTAGATAGATAGATTAGCAACCAATATGAAGGTTAATTAAATCATTAACCAATGTTTAGTTCTCATCAAAACATAGGGAAATGCACATCAGACATTTTAGAGACTTAACAAATAGCATCAGCAATGGTGTTCTCAGAAACTACAATCTTCTTTCTCAACACCATAGAGGAGAAGTATGGATCAGAAATTCGAATATTCCTCCAGAATTCCCTAATTATGATTGGAAAAACAGGGACTTTCTCTGTGAAGAGTCCTTCCCAGCCAGCAGCATTAATATACTTGCTAATATCCAAGTTATAGTCTTCCAATACTCCAAAGTTGAAATGATGCTCAATAACTAAGTCGAGTTTATCTACGTTGAAGGTTGAAGAAGAAGCAATTTTTGAGGTTTGAAGGATAGGGTTCAGAGACAGAGGAAACAAAGAGCTCGAGAGTTTGAGAGAGATAGTTGTCAGGAAGATGGGTAATGAAAGGTTTTTTAGAGGGAAAGAAACTTACTTAAAAAGGTTTTGAATTTCAAAGGTTTTTCTTTTTGGAAATAAATTAAAAAGAATTGACAAGACATGTCATTAAGAATAAAACGACGTTGGTATTTTGGAACTCTAAAATGTTCTTGATGGGATTGATGGAAGTTACTGGCTCGGCAGAAAGAAAATACTATAAAAATATGTCTATAAGACAAAATAAATGCATTTAACAAATATATGCATAGACGTGTTTAAGCATAAGTAAGTATGGACGCGTATATTAACATGCAATGGACGCGGCAAGCAAAAGTGGTAGATGCGTTATGCAATAGACACGCAGTTGAATATGGAATAGACGCAAATAAGTTTTATCATGCTCTGGACGCAAAATATTGAACATGCATTGAACAAAATCTATAGTTGTATATTTATCAGAACAACATTCTCAGGTCTGAACGCTTAAATTATTCTACACATAACATATTTAGATCTGTCCTCTACAAGAGGTTTAGCAAAGATATCTGCCCATTGATGGTCAGTATCTACGAATTGTATATCAAACACACCTTTTTGCACATAATCCCTAATGAAATGATGTTTGATTTCTATATGCTTAGCTTTAAAATGCAGTATTGGATTCTTAGATAAATTAATTGCAACAGTATTGTCACACATGAGTGGAATACTACTTACAAACACATTGTAGTCCTCCAATTAATGTTTGATCCAAATAAGTTGTGAGCAGCAATTAACAGCTGAAATATACTCAGCTTCAGTAGTTGATAAGGCAATGGTACTTTGTCTTTTGCTTGACCATGAGATAAGATTAGCTCCAATGAAGTGATGTGACGCCCTTCTACCCCGCATGATAAAGGACATAAAATCCAAAAGTCAATTAAACAGACATGCATAACCTAAATAAGAATTCAGTGAGTTGTCCATGGGTAGAAAAGTCCTACATGAACCAAGTTTCAAAATCTCGGAAATAAATAGTTAAAGCAAATAAACATAATAAAACCCAACCCCGATGTCACATACAGAGCTGGTATAATCCTTCTGTATAACGGAAATACATCTAAACCAAAAGAATTAAAACATAAAAGCAGGCCCTAACTATGAGTGGCGGCTCCTCAGAGTCACTCCTCTTCGGGCTGCCCGTCATCCTCTGCAATTGCCGTTCAGGCCAAACACAAGCAACAAATGAAGGGGAGTAAGTTCATGTATACATAATCAGCATAGAGGTAGGAAGTAAAGTAAATCATACAAGCATGGCATCAACATAGGCATATAGTTTTTAGCATGTATCAACGTACATCAACAACAACATCATCGAATATGCTATGCAATGCAAGGCACCAACTACTCCGCTACTCCAACTATGCATGTGGATCCAGCTAACTCAAGATGAACGACTTCGGAGTTACATATCTGTATTGGCCAATAAACACCAACACCAGCAGTCCACCTAACCTCAAGTAGACCCTATGGATAGCCAACGCACCAAACCATGGATGCCTCATCACGGGGGGGCCGCGGTTACCAAACCTTGGGTAACCTACCGTGGATGGCCGGATCACCTTACTCTCGGACGATCTCCCCTATGTCGTACATCTCCCAACAACATCTCCAATGAAATGCATGTCAAACAGCAATCAACGGCAAACGCCACCACCTCCGCTTGCACCAACAAGTACTCGAGACTTAACAATAACGTTGCTTGGGCCAATAAGCACCCAAGACTTGACCATCAACAGTCATAACAACAACAGCGTTATCCAACACATTATTATGTCAACATATTCATATTAACAACAACAGCAACAGCATAATCACAAACCAAACATTATGAACATAAGCATGAATAATCGAATATCCAACAACGACCACTAACATGTTATAATCAACAATCACAACCTCATACGTATTAAAATCATTTAGTAACACATAAATACGGGGTTATGGGGACCCCTTTTACTTTACTCTAACTCCAAGCCTATGTAAAAACTACCCTTCTCCCCATACCTGGATTGAAGTTCGCGTTTAAGAAGAAATAAGATCCACTTGGGTCCCTGAGCTTCAAGATTCACCTACGAAACACATTGTGAAAGGCACATTGTAAAGAACTTAAAATCGGCAGCAATTACCAAAATCCGCCACTGTGTTTGCCTTATATCTCACAAACCAGACATTATTTTACCAATTTGAACGGTAAGAATAAAGATATACCTTTAATTTATCTTATGCAAAAGTTTCAGCTAGATCCAACGGTTACTGAGCACAGGATGATCCTCTCAAGTTGACTGGTCTGGAGCTACCCGAGTTGAACTCAAATCAAACTTATAAAGATGAATAACTCTCACTATATGGATTAAACAGAAATTTCCACCGTTGGATATGAAGTAATATAAGCCTAGGAACTCTATATGAATTTGTAACAAGATCCAACGGTATATGTAGAAGTAGTGAAGGATTTACCGAAACTGTTCCACCGGGTTTCAAGTTTTCAGCAATGGTTGTTTTGGTCTATAGGTTAAGCTTTCTTCTCTCCTCTTTAAGCATCAATAACCATCCTTTATATAAGCTTAGAAACTCTATAAATCTGCCCAAAATTGGTGCTCCTTGGTGGCCTAATTAATATTCCGTGGTTGGTGAATATTCTTGCTTTTGTCTCCCACTAAACCTTGATTATTGGTTTTTCTTTCATGATGGGCTCCACTAATCCATAAATCACTCCATGTTTTGCTCCATTATGAGTTGTTTTGAGGTGTTATCTGATTGTGGGATGGTTGGTGGAGTTGGTGAGTCAAAAAGAATGAAACAAAAAGCACTGCACTAATTATCCCACCTAATCTTGCACTAATTATGCCATATGATTCCTTCACTTTTCACCTAACCCATAAATGATATTTCTGACCAATATTTCGAAATCAATTCAATCCTAATAGATATATCTTCAAATAAGCTTTCCAAGTAGTGCTCGTATACTTAATTTGGGTTTGAAATGGGTGAGATAGGCCCCAAATTAGTGGAGGTATGTCCAATATCCGCACAAGTTGGCCTGCTCCACAATTGATTATTTTTGACAACCTAAACTTCCGAATTTGATTTATATCTCTTCATTAAAGTTGTAGAAAATTCTCTTATCTTTCCAATGCCACAAAGATCACCTATATCGGACATCTAGAACTCAATATATGACCAAAACGGTGAAATATGTTACTAGGACTCTAAAAGGTTTTAGTCTTTCTAAGGCTAAACTTTCCAAAAATGAACTTAGATGCCAAGAACAATCTAAAAACCATATTCAAACATATATGTCATATATATATAAATATATTAAGGTTATTTATGAAAGAAAATGGGGTGTTACAAGTGACATCTTCCACTGGTACTTTTTCTTTCAATTCTATCTTCAGCATAGTCAGCATCACAGAATCCAACTAATCTGTAATTTTTATATTTCTTAAAACACAGACCCAGATTAGTAGTACCTTTCAAATATCTAAATATTCTCTTAACTGTAGACAAGTGAGATTCTCTGGGATCAGATTGAAAATGAGCACACAAACATATATTGAACATAATGTCAGATCTAGACACGGTAAGATATAAAAGAGATCCTATCATACCTCTATATACCTTTTGGTCTACCTTTTTCTCTTTATCATCTTTGTTCATTATGGACGTAGGGTGCATAGGGGTATTCATTGGTTTGCAATCGTCCATGTTGAACTTCTTCATGAGTTCCTTTGTATAGTTTGTTTGGTGGATGAGCACCTCGTCCATAGTTTGTTTTACTTGAAGTCCAAGGAAGAATTTGAGTTCTCCCATCATGCTCATTTCAAACTCTTTCTGCATTAACTTAGAGAATTCTTTGGATAGAGATTCATTAGTAGCATCAAATATAATATCATCAACATATATTTGTACAATTATGAAATTAGACTTAATGGACTTCCAAAATAAGGTTGTGTCAACCTTTCCTCTATTGAATCCATTTTCCATAAGAAAGGAACTTAGTCTATCATACCAAGCTCTAGGAGCTTGTTTAAAGTCGTACAAAGCTTTCTTAAACTTATATACATGTTAAGGATGGGTTTCACTCTCAAAGCCCAGAGGTTGCATAACATACACTTCTTCAATAATAAAGCCATTTAGAAAGGCACTTTTAACATTCATTTGAAAAAGCATAATACTATGATGTGCAGCAAATGAAAGTAGAATTCTAATTGCTTCTAATCTAGCAACAGGTGCAAAGGTTTCAGTGTAATCTATACCTTCTTCTTGAGAGAAACCTTGAGCAACAAGTCTTGCTTTGTTTCTCACCACCTTACCATTTTCATTAAGTTTGTTTCTGTAAACCCACTTTGTTCCAATCACTGATTTATCTTTAGGCAGGGGAACCAGAGTCCAAACTTCACTTCTTTCAAACTGATTCAGTTCTTCTTGCATAGCCATAATCCAGCCATCGTCCAACAGAGCATCGTCTACTGTCTTTGGTTCCAACTCAGAGACTAGTGCAGAGTCTTCTTGCTCTTTGAAGGTTGATCCGGTTCTTAGTCTATCATTAGGGTTTCCAATGATTTGATCTTGTGGATGATTGTTCCTGAAGTACCAAGATTTTTGAATTGTATCATGTTGAGAAGCTGAGGTTTCTGGTTGTTGAGTGAGGTCGTCTGCTTGATCATCAGTCTTTATCTCTGGTGTATCTCCTGAGATGTTTAGATCAAGATCTGCAAAAGCTTCATCTAGATTTGATAATTTCTTATCGGGCTATTTGTCATCAAACTTGACATGAATACTTTCTTCTACTACTAGAGTTCTAGAATTATAAACTCTAAAGCCTTTTGAAGTTTCAGAATATCCTAACAGGATTCCATTATCTACTTTTGCATCAAATTTACCAAGTTGATCTTTAATGTTAAGAATATAGCATTTACGACCAAAAGGGTGAAAATAAGATATGTTAGGTTTTCGTCCTTTCCACAGATCATAAGGAGTATTGTTCAGGATAGGTCTAATGTATATTCTGTTCTGAATGTAGCAGGCAGAATTAACAGCTTCAGCCCAGAAGTGTCTAGGGACAGAGTTGTCATTGAGCATAGTCTTAGCCATTTCTTGAAGAGATCTGTTCTTTCTCTCTACCACACCGTTTTGCTGTGGTGTTCTAGGTATTGAGAAGTTGTGAAGAATACCACTTTCTTCACAGAACTTATGAAATAGCTCATTTTCAAACTATTCCCCATGGTCACTTTTGATTGAAGTGATGCATATGTCTTTTTCATTCTGTACACGTTTGCAGAATACATAAAAGACCTTGAAGGACTCATCCTTGTGAGTTAGGAACATAACCCATGTCCATCTAGTGTAGTCGTCTACTATGACATGACCATATTTCTTACATTGACAGAAGCAGTCCTTGTTGGACCAAAAAAATCAAGGTGTAGCAACTCTAGTTGTCTATTAGTACCAACAATATTCTTAGATTCAAAAGAACCATTGACTTGTTTTCCCTTTTGACATGCATCACAGAGAGCATTAGATTTGAACTTAAGGTTTGGTAGCCCTCTCACGAGGTTATGCTTGATTAGCTTTGAAATTAATTTCAAGCTTGCATGACCTAGCCTTTTGTGCCAAATCCATCACTCATCTTCAAAGGACACTAGACATGAGACACTTTGATTTGAGAGGTCCTCCAAGTCAATCTTATAAAGATTGTTTTGCCTCTTAGCAGTGAATAAAAGTGATCCATCATCTTTCTGGACAGTACACAAGTTCTTATCAAAAGAAACAGCATATCCACTGTCACATAATTGACTTATGCTCAGCAGATTATGTTTTAAGCCACTAACTAAAAGAACATTATCAATGGAGGAAAAAGGGTGTTTACCAATTTTACCTATACCAATGATCTTCCCTTTCTGATTTCCTCCAAAAGTAACCCAGCCACCATCTTTGGACTTAAGGTTTTGGAATATACACCTTTCTCCCATCATGTGACGTGAGCAGTCACTGTCCAAGTACCAAGACATTTGTTTTCTTCCTGTTGTTAAGTAAATCTGCAACATGTATGATCTTATCTTTAGATACCCAAGCTGAATTGGGTCCTTTCTTGTTAGTTGTCATTGGACGAGTATGCTTAGCATGTTTATTATGTATGCATCTAGATGAAGTATGCCCATTCTTTCCACACACTTTGAAAAAGGTGTTGGACGGGCCAGACTTTGTTTTAGCAGTTTTATCTTGAGCTTTTGAAGCTCTGTGCTGAGTATGTGGTGTTGACCTTTGTTGATATGCTTCTTGCTTCTCTTTGTCATAACTGATACCAGATTTGTCATGTGGTGACCTGGAGTATCTTAAAATGAGACTAAGCTTGTCTGAGCCACCTACAAGCTTTGATAGAGAGTCTGTCAGATATGTTATTTCTTGCTTCATTTTTGCAACTTCACAAGAAGCATCAGTATTACACTCCATTTTGTCAGCTAGACTGACATTCACTAATTTTAGTATGTTGTTTTCATCTTTAAGGTTTTGTTTCTCAGTGCAGACCCTATCATATTCTCTAAACAGTTTAGAAAATTTCTTTTTGAGCTCGTGACAATATGGATGACTCATGCAACAATTCATCAAAAGCTTTTTGAAGAGTGGACGGGTCAGAGTCCATTACCTCAGCATCAGTATATTCACTTTCCGATGCAGTATCTGCCATGAAACAGATATTTGCCTCTTCCTCCGCATGATCTTCTTCATCTGATGAAGACAGATCAAGATCCTCCCATGTAGCCATTAAGCCTTTCTTCTTTTTGAAGAATTTATTTTTATCCTTTAGCGCAGGATAATCAGTTTTGAAATGACCAGGTTTCTTGCATTCGAAGCACAAGGGTGGACCTTTTTCCTTGGAGTCTGACTTCTCCTTGGAAAACTTTTTGTTGAATTGCTTCCTTCTGAAACCACCTTTCTTTCTCCACATATGTTGAATCTTCCTGGAGATGAAAGACAATTCATCCTCGTCTGATCCTTCATCATTGTCAGAGGATCCAGACTCATATGATGACTCGGCAGCTTTGAGAACCTTTGATGAGCTTGCTTTCTTTGCCTTTAGGGCAATAGATTTTCCTTTTCTGGAATTTTCTTCTTCATTAAGTTCAAGTTCATGAACCTTGAGAGATCCAAGAAGCTCTTCCAGAGATAGTGTATTCAGGTTTTTGGCTTCCTGAATTGCAGTAACTTTGGGTCTCCATTGCTTGGATAAACTCTTTAGAATTTTTTTGACATGATCTTTATTTTCATATGTTTTCCCCAGAGATCTGAGACTATTGGTGATAGTCTGAAATCTCCCAAACATTTGATCTATAGATTCATGATCAGCCATCTTAAACAGTTCATACTGGTGAATCAGCATGCTTATTTTTTATTCCTTCACTTGTGATGAACCCTCATGAGATAGGGCAAGAGTATCCCAGATTTCTTTAGCAGAATTGCAGCTGTGAACTTTATCATGTTCAGATCTGGTAATAGCACACATGAGATAGTGCTTAGCTTTCAGATTCAACTGATGTTGGTTTTTCTACTCTTGAGTCCATTGGGCTCTTGGAACAGCAGCTCCAGCTTCATCTCTTGGCTGTGTAGCCGGTTTCAATAAGCTCCTAAGAAGGCCATCATTCTCTTCTTCCAGTAGTCATAATATGTTCAATCAAAGAGAGGAGATCTGTTGATAGCTTGTCCTTCTGCATCCATGGTTGTTGGATCGTACTCCCTCATCACTTGTTGGATGCTCAACCCTTTCGAGGCTAAGCTCTGATACCAAGTGAAGTTGACACATGCAAACACAAGAAAGGGGGTTGAATTGTGTTTGTTAATAATGTTTGAAAAAAAACCTTTAAAACTATTTTTGCACACAAGAAGATTAAAAACAGAAGCAAGCACACAGAAATAGATCTTTTAAAAGCTTTTAACAAAAGCAATATCAAAACCCCTCAGTTAGTAAAAACGTATAAAACTGAAAGAGTTTAGGGGTAGAAGATTCACACAAATGATTTTATCCTGATTCACTATCTTCCAACCAAGAGCTACGTCCAGTCCCTTCGACTTGAAGGATTTATCCACTACTTCTCCAAATAGATTACAACCAAGTATGCAACACCTCTCCAGGCTTACAAGTATTCCTTTCTTACCAAGCCTCTCCAGGCTAACTATAACAAAGAGATTTAACTTATGATCTTCTTAACTCACTATGTGTGAGGATATGAAAGTTTAAGATCAGATGAATATTACAACAATATTCAAACTAAAGAATGCAGACTCTGGCTCTTGAAAGAATATTAGAATGAGTGATTATCGATTGGCAAAAGTTGTTCTTCAGAACTTGAGATCTTCTATTTATAGTGACCTTCTTCTTCACTTGTATTTCTTCAACGGTTATTTTGAATAGTCCCGTTTAGAGATAACATTGAATCCATGATATCCGTTGTGACTGATAGCTTGATTGTGGCCTTTGTGAAATGTACTCTTAGTTATCACATTTGCACAGAATAGAGGGTCATTGCTTCTAAGCAATTTGTACCTTGAAAACTTTGTTTCCTCCTTTGTGTACAATCCAACTTTTTCTAGCAGTAAAGAAGAATTCGTACAAGTCACTTTTCATTTCTTCATTGTACTATTTGCTTTTTGTATTTCCTCGATGGTACTATGATTTTCTCACAAGGAAACAAAGCATTAACATGATAAAACAAATGGAAAGAACAAATATTCTATTGAATTAAATATCAATCATTTGAAATAAATTCAATGTGGGTCAGATTGCATTTATTCATTTTTAGAACAACATATACATAAGAGATAGAAGCTCGTCTATTCAAAAAATCTCCGTCTACTCAGTTATTTGTGAAACTAGGTTTGTTCGTTCTTTTATAAGGCTCGTCTGATTACGTGGCATACAGAGCTCGTTTATCAAGTCTTTGGACTTGCTATTCCTTAGTGAGTTATCATAATCTCCGTCTGGTGACGTGGCACTTAGAGCTCGTCTACTTGAATTTTATTTTTCCTTTTATCTAATTCTACCAAGCATTCCCGTTTGTTGACGTGGCAAGTTAAAACTAGTCTAATTGATTTTAAACTTAAAATCCATCTAGTAAATATTTAGTGCCTCGTCTATTTAAAGAAACCAGTCTACTCAAATAAATAAATGACTTTACCAAATTATTGAGTAGCCCGTCTACACGGGTGGACATGCATTTTTCTTTATGAGTCCAAGCAGATACATATGAAAACTTATTTTAAGTTTTCATGTCTTATAATTTTAAGTGTTCCTGCATAACTAAATAAACTTGTTAGATATCAACTAACACTTTGCAAAGCAAATTTAATCCTTTTGTTAACATCAAAACACGGAGATTATTTAATCCAAAAACCATTTTGGTTCCAACACCAGACACCATGGAACCCGAGTTATCACTCCTCCTACACACATACAGAGCTGTATTTAACAAACCCGTAGGCCTGCCACCACCAAGAAACCAAAACCACTCCACTCCATTACAAGAAGGATCCAAACCTATCAAAGTGAGACCATACAGATACCCTCACAGTCAAAAGGAACAGATAGAGAAAATGGTACAAGAAATGCTTGATGAAGGTATCATTCAACCAAGTAACAATCCCTTTTCTTCTCCAATTCTCTTTGTTAAAAAAAGGATGGTACATGGAGATTTTGTACTGACTACAGGGCACTAAATGCTATAACTGTCAAGGATAGTTTTCCTATGCCAACAGTGGATGAATTGCTAGATGAACTATTCGGTGCCAAATATTTTTCTAAACTAGATTTACGCTTTGGATTCCACCAAATTCTTGTCAACCCAGAAGACAGACACAAGACAGTGTTTTGAACACACCAAGGCCATTACGAGTGGTTAGTCATGCCATTCGGACTAACAAATGCTCCTACAACATTTCAATGTTTGATGAATCAAATCTTCCAGTCTCTATTAAGGAAGTATGTCTTAGTTTTCTTTGACGATATCCTAATATACAGTCCTTCTTGGAATACACATTTACAACATTTGGAATCAGTGCTTCAAATTTTACGGCAACATACCTTGTTTGTAAAACTCTCCAAATGCTCTTTTGGTTTGACCGAGGTGGAATATTTAGGACATACTGTGTCCGGGAAAGGAGTGGCTATGGAAAGAACCAAGATACAAGCAGTAGAGGATTGACCGAAACAACTAACATTAAGCAACTTAGAGGATTCCTGGGGTTAACCGGCTACTATAGACGATTTATTCGGTCATATGCTTCCTTGGCAGCACCTCTCACAAATCTGCTCAAAAAAGAAGCATTCACCTGGAACACTGAAGCAGAAGCATCATTCAACAAACTCAAATGTGCCATCACTTCTGCTTGGCACTCCCAAACTTTTCACAGCCCTTTGTGCTTGAAACTGATGCTTCCGGGACAGGTGTTGGGGCTGTCTTGAGCCAATCCAATCACCCAATTGCCTATTTCTCCAAGAATGCAAAAACAGTCGGCTTACACAAGAGAGATGTTTGCAATTACTGCTGCATTAGCAAAGTTTCGACACTACCTATTAGGCCACAAATTCATCATCAGGTCTGATCAGAAAAGCTTGCGCAGCCTACTCGATCAATCCCTCCAAACACCAGAACAAGAAGCATGGCTTCACAAGTTTATTGGCTATGACTTCAAGATTGAATACAAACCGGAAAGGAAAATATAGCTGCTGATTCCCTGTCTAGAGTGTTGCTAATGGCATGGTCCGAGCCCCAAAGTATATTTCTACAAGAATTAAGGGAGGAGATTAACAAAGATGCTCAACTCAAAGAAGTAATCCGCAACATTCAACTAAAGACAACTGCCGATTCACACCACACAGTCAAAGATGGACTTCTTTACTGGAAAGACATATTGGTTATTCCTACAAAGAGCCCATTGATCCACACAATACTGCAAGAATATCACAGCTCACCGATTGGGGGTCATTCAGGCATTGCTCGAACAATGGCCAGAATCGTGTCACAATTCTACCAGCCTAAAATGAAGGAGGATATCCAGTTATTTGTACAACAATGCTTGATCTGCCAACAAGCTAAATCAGCTAATACAGGGCCTGCGGGCCTGCTACAACCATTGCCAATTCCAGAACAGGTATGGGAGGACGCAGCCATGGACTTCATAACTTGGTTACCTCTGTCATTTGGCTACACTGTCATTCTAGTGGTGATTGATAGACTCTCCAAATTCAGTCATTTCATGGCGCTTAAGACTGACTGTACAAGTAAACAGGTGGCAGAAGTTTTCATGAATCAGATTGTTAAGTTACACGGTATGCCAAAGTCAATAGTTTCTGATAGAGACAAAGTGTTCACCAGCAAATTCTGGCAGCATATTTTCCAACTGCAGGGCACTACATTGGCCATGAGCTCCACATACCACCCACAATCTGATGGTCAATCAGGAGCCTTGAATAAGTGCCTAGAAATGTACTTAAGGTGCCTCAATTTTCAGAATCCAAAGACTTGGTACAAAGCTCTCAATTGGGCGGAGTATTGGTTCAAAAATAGAATTGGGAATCAGGCTATTGTATTGTGGATGTTATTATTCTCTTCTTTCCCTGCTCCTATCTCTCTCTCTCTCTCACGCCTCTTGGTTCCTTACCCTAGAATTTAGCACTGTACTTTTCCTTCCATTTTACACTTTGGAAGTTGATTACTCTCTTAGTTGAAATATCAATAAAACAGTACAGCACATTACCCAGTCTATTATTTGGTCTCATTACAAGTCACTGTTTTAACTAATTATATTCCAGACCAAAAAAAATCTTTAGCCCAAAAGGTTTTTGCATACTCACGGCACACCTCATTCAATTGACAAATTGATTATGCATGATAAGACTAAACTTTAAAAATAACAATTTTATTAGTTTAATGTCATTTTATGATACACTTCCTTAATTCAAAAAAAATTCTTGCAAAATTTAAAGCAAATAAGCAAGAAAGAAAACTTGAAACTTTCTTTTCTTTTATAATTTTCTCTATTGTCAAACAACTATCCTTCCCTTTTCTTTACTTTCATTTTCTTTTCGTTCACTTTCTTTCCAATGACCAAAGTGTTAGTGTTAGAGGTAGACTATATTATATGTATACGTACTCTCAAGTCTCACCTTCCCACTTCCGGTTCCACCCATAACTCGGCGACTGGCAACCTCCCTCTTCCTGGTAACTTGGGTTTGAAGCATGACAAACCAAAATTGTATTCTAACAAGTCATAATACGAGTTTGACCAATCGACATGAATATATTAGCCTCAACCAAGCTGATACATTCATACCATTCCTTAGGTCCTCCTATAAAATCGCATTGAGCCATTGAGGTGCAAAGTTTAGGTTACAAAATGAGTAAAGGTTGAGGTAGATTTGTGTGCACGTAACTATCATTCACCAAACCAAGTTTGGGAAGATAGGGTTTATTCTGACGGGAAAATTTTTAAAGTTGCGCCTGTTTACCATTTCTTTCTCAGCAGTATAACGTTATTCGGGTTGTTTGTACAATATGTCAAAGCTTATTATGTAAAATATAATTGCCTAGTTAGAAAAATTCAAACCCGGTAACTTGTAATGGCAAACATAAGTAATAATAACATAGACTTTAAGGATTAATAATCCTCCTAATGGTAGGGCCCTTTTCCCATAACTTTTAAATACTAAAATTATAAAGAGGGCCAATAGAAGATTTATACATTGACAAAAAAAAAAGAGATTATAAAGTGAGGTTAATTACTAGAAATCACTGTTTGATTGGTATGTCACTTTTTATGCAAACGGTGTTAGAAAACGGGGTCCGATCTGCAACAAAGAAGAGAAGAACAAGTGACATGCGCACCTCCAAGGCGTGTAAGAACATTAGGCTTTAGATTCGATTCGTCCCCCACCAATCTCTCCTTGTAGATTGGATGCAACAGTGTAAGCAGGCGAATCCCCTTCGGATACAATGGAGAACCTTGGTTTGGTTTGCACACCCTAAATCAAGCGTATCGTCGATGGCATTTTACAGAATAATAGTTTCCTTAAATATCTCTGTGCATTAAGGGAAGAAAGGAAGTGATTTGGCTTGTAGAAGTTTAGCCAATTTTCAGACATCATTCTGCATGCACAAGTGGTTCTATTTATAGACCAACTTATGCCTCTTAGTGAATGAAATAACCTTTCATGTATTTGAAAGAATGATTGCAACCATTCATGAATGTACACTTGATGAATGAACACATTTAATCATGAAAAAACACACCTATTAGGAAAGATTTGAAAGCCATGAAGAGGCACACCTATTGGTATCCTTCAACCTCTTTCCAACTTGGTGTCTTGGACTTCCATTATTTTGGAAATCCCTCACAATCCCCCACCATTTTTAAAATAAACCCAAATCCCATTATTCCGGAAATCGCATGCTTTCAGACAAAGTAAGTCATGGTTGCACTCATCCCCAAATAATGTGGTAGACAAGCTTTGAACCAAATATTCATCAGAACATGTGTCCATGACTTACACATGAAATCTCGGTACCATTGAATGACGTGTTAATGTGACACATTTGGTAAGGCCTTGTGTCGTGTATCCTTTTCACGAGAGCTTACAGAGTCAAGCCCTTTAACTCTAAGAAGCGGCCCCATTTCACTCTCATATAGGTGGACTTTACCAAAAGCACCCCCATAAGTTGGGCACCTTATCACATACATGCTATAGGTCCATTAAGAGCAAAAGCTCACCCTTTTCCTTTTGTCCTTATGGTATCCAAGTACTTTTAAACCTTGGGATGTATCTATTCGTCAGGTACTTGCAATCACTCTCATAGTATACTTTGGCCACATTGAACTCAAGACTTGATGCTACTCAAGTGTGAGTTGGGTTTCCACCATTGGTGATCATTTAGATATGGGCTTGCCCCATCCATGATGATGTTTTCCACATCATATCACTTGGCAGTCCTTTCGTTAAAGGATGCAAGATTTCTTTCCATCTTATAAAGACCCTGGATATTACTCCATTTGCAATTAGTTCCTTGACATAACTATGTCTCAGCCCAATGTTCCTGGACTTTCCATTATGAACCTGGATATTTGCCCTTGATAGTGTTGAATACTATCCCATTGTATAGATACTGGCGCCATCAAAATTGGTATCTCATACAAAATGTTTCTAAGTCATTCAATGTATTTGTTACCTGCTTTCAATACTATGAATTCTACAGGTATGGTGGAATTGGCAATGTAAGTTTGTTTCTTGGATCCCCGAGAAATAACACCCCCACCAAGTGCTAAGACCCAACCGCTTGTTAAAGCATGGTCTTCTATATAATTCACCCAATTGGCATATGTGTATCCTTCTAATACCGAAGGATAACCATTATAGTTTAAACTATAGTTCATTGCCCCCCTCCAATATTTCAATACTCTTCGGACAACATGCCAATGGTCTTTGCTTGGATTACCTGTATACCTACTTAGTCTCCCTACAACATATGCAATGTTTGACTGGGTACATGTCCTGACATACATTAAATATCCAATATAATTACTTTTGAGTATTCAAGTTGTGTTACTAGACTATCTTTGTTTGGTACTAAAGTAATGCTATGATCATAGGGAGTAGTGATAGGTTGACAATCAAAGTGATTAAATTTCTTTAATATTTTTTCTGCATAGTGAGATTGGGGTTACCTACATTCTCACCATCTCTTATTATTCTAATTCCCAAAATCACATCAGCTACCCCTAAGCCTTTCACGTCAAAATTTCTAGATAAGAACCTATCAGTTTCTTCTAGTTAATCTAGATCAGTACCAAATATTAATATATCGTCAACATATATATCATCAACACATAAACAAATCTTGACCCCTTTTCCTCCATGGAATTTACTATAAATACACTTGTCAGATTTATTTATTTTATATCCATTAGCTAGCATAACTTGATCAAACTTTTGATCCCATCGCTTAGGATCTTATTCTAGTCCATATAATGATTTATTCAATTTACACACTTTCTTTTCCTGACCATTAACCACAAAACCTTCAGGTTGTCTCATATACACCTCTTCATCTATTTCCTCATTTAGGAATACCACATCCATTTGATAGATGACAAACTTATAGATGGATCCAAGTGCCAATAGCACTTTAATTGAGGCAATTCTTGCCACCGGTGCATATGTATATAGTCAATGTCCTCTTTTGTGTAAATCCCTTAGCAACTAATATTGCCTTAAACATATCAATAGTTCCACCTACCTTCATTTTCCTTTTGAAAATCCATTTACATCCTATGGGTTTGGAACTAGGTGGGAGGTCTACTGATTTCCATATTTTATTCCCCATTATTGAATCTATTTCCTCTTATATAGCTCCCTTCCAGAAAGTGACAACTTGAGACTTTATTGCCTCTTCAAATTTCTCCCGTTCACCTTCTGTATGATAATAGATTGGTCTATAACTGTCTATGGACCCTCTTGTTCCTTCAACAAGGAACATGAAAAGCTTGGTCTGTACGTTTTCTCTTTCTAGCTCTCTGACTTCTCCTAAGTTCTGAATCTTCCGAAGTATCTTTATTAGATACATTGCTTTACGGATTATGTGCATTCCTATGAACATTATCCTTGTGACTTGGAATTGAGTTAAACCTATCTTCTTGAAATATTACATCCCCATACTCAATCACTGTAGTGACAGGATGAGTCACTAGATTCCATAACCATGAATCTATATGCTTTGCTAATTTTAGCATAGCCCGGGAACACATTCAATTCCCTTTTCACATAATTTATTTTTTCTGGTTCAAGAACTTTTACAGTTGCCTTACAACCTCAACCTTTAAAAATTTTGGAAAAAGGGTTTTCTATTTTCCAGAGCTCGTATGGGGTTATCTTGTTCCTTTGTTTGGAACCCTATTTACTATCTAACAAGCATTCAACATGGCTTCTCCCCAATATCATTTTGCTAGACCAACATAGGATACCATGGCTTTTACCATTTTTTCTTATATCCTAATTTTCTTTTCACCTATACCATTTTGTTGTGGGGAATTAGGTGCATTTGTTTTGCCAACTAACCCAGTAGACTCAAAGTAACTAGAGTTATAGAATTATCCTACTCTTATAACTCCTAAACTTTTAATTGTTTTATAGCAAACAACCTCATTTTACCCACTTCATATAACAACATATATTAGCATCAAAATTTCTGGGTAATTGGACATACATTTATTTTCCTTTACTTTGTTGAGTAACAACTCAGTCATAATATACACGTTAAAGGAGTGCAGCATTCTAAACATACCAGAGATAAATAAAACTAAATGGCAGTTAGTACATAACGTGATCACTGGCCTAATGGTTAAGCCGCTTGCTCCTTGCTCATCCGCCCGAGGTCGAATCCCATCGGCTGTGCTATTGTTTATACTTTTATTTAATTACGTTTTTAGTTTTAAACAATTGAAAATTGGTTCAAAAATTCAAAATCCGGATTCGAACCCTTGACCCGTTCGTGTACTAGCAAACACGCCTACTACCAGACCAACACATCGTTTGATATATCTCTGCAACCGCTAATATTTTTTAAATCTTACTTTATGCGATCTTGCAAAAAGATGCAACCATTCCGTGTCACCACTGCAGCCTACTGGGTCAATTAGACCCGTTTGGTAGAGAATTGGGTTCACACGACCCATCCGTGACCCACAACCATTTTTGAGCACTCAATCCCAACCTAAATTTATTTTCATTGTCTCTATGATTTGTATTCATGTCTAAACATGTTCTAGATAAATCTAGATAATTTTCATTATAGAAAACAAACAAGATAATGATCCAATTATTTTAAGTTTTCTATACCATTTCTTTATGAACATCCATGTCCATTTTAACACCTTAGAACACTCCAATAATACATCCAAAACATATATAATTTCTACAAAATCAAGAAACAATTCACATCTTATATTCACAAAATCATACACTCATGATATAAGATTGTCTACTCTAAAAATAATTAGTTCTTACATGGATTAAATCCATTAATGCATTCATTTGATATGATCATTAATATATTAATACCTTATCAACATACATCAATTTACATGCATGTATCATAAACCAAACATATTAATGAGTATCAAAATTCACATACTTGATTTTGTTCTAAATCATGCATCTAAGGCTCTAATACCACATGTTAAAACTAACATAAACAAACAATGCCTTTAGGATTAAACATACATGAATTTAGAATACCAAGCATATCATAGTCATAGAAAGTAATTGTGTACCTTTTACCATGGTCACAAACAAACATGTTTTTGAGGAAGCATATGAGTATTCATCTCTCCTTGTTGTAAAAAGACCATGCATTTCTTTCTCCCAACGAATGGAGTTTCCACCCTCGAACATCTCCACTTTGACAATGTCAAATGTCATCTCCCTCCAATGTTGCAACCATTTTTATAAAATGAAAATCGAACCTAAAGATTGTTAGATAATGTGGTCTGGTCTGCAACAAAGAAGAGAAGAACAAGTGACATGCGCACCCTCCAAGGCGTGTAAGAACACTAGGCTTTAGGTTCGATTCGCCCCCACCAATCTCTCCTTGTAGATTGGTTGCAACAGGTGTAACCAGCGAATCCCCTTCAGGATACAATGGAGAACCTTGGTTTGGTTTGCACACCCTAAACCAAGCGTATCGTCAATGGCATTTTACATAATAATAGTTTCCTTAAATCTCTCTGCGCATTAAGGGAAGAAAGGAAGTGATTTGGCTTGCAGAAGTTTAGCCAATTTTCAGACATCATTCTGCATGCATAAGTGGTTCTATTTATAGACCAACTTATGCCTCTTAGTGAATGAAATAACCTTTCATGTATTTGAAAGAATGATTGCAACCTTTCATGAATGTACACTTGATGAATGAACACATTTAATCATGAAAAAACACACCTATTAGGAAAGATTTGAAAGCCATGAAGAGGCACACCTATTGGTGTCCTTCAACCTCTTTCCAACTTGGTGTCTTGGACTTCCATTATTTTGGAAATCCCTCACAAACGGATCCTGTAGGAAATGAAAAGAGTAATTATTTCCTGTTTGTGTTCAATGAGATGTGTTAATATATTTTGGTAAATTGTATAAAGATGATTTTCCAGCATTAATTTCAAAATTTGAAAGTACAACAATAGTTTTTGCTATATGTACAAGGAAGCTAATGAAGGTTGGTTCAACTTATAGGATGTACTGGAACAAATTAGCAGTTGGTAATTCATCATCGGTAGGGTATGTATAAACGAGAAGATCTTACATGTCACTAGTGGAAATAATGTAATATACGGGAACGTTTTACGTCAATTGACCATATGTTTGACGTTAAAAATGAGGTGGTGGCAGTTTTGTAAATATTAAATCACTATTTACGTCAGTTGTGTAATGAACTGACGTTAAAAATGATTTGCAAGAATTATTAACACTTTTAACGTCAGTTGTATAAACAACTGACGTTAAAAGTGTGATTTTTACTTCAGTTAAATAAATAACTGACGTAAATAATCATATTTCTGAAACCCATTCCTATCTTTCTTTCGTTGTCATCTCCCTGTTGTCACTCTTAACGCACATCACTCCATATATAGTGCAGTTTATTTCTAATCTTTTTTTTAAACAAGTTTATTTTTAATCTTAATTAATTAGCTTGAATTAGTAAACAAATTCTTGTGCAAATTAAAATAAATAAACACTTAACATAAAACAAGTTATATGTATAATCAAATCGTATCTCATTGAAGCGATTCATAAGTTACAATTACATGATTAAAAGATAAAAAATTTCTGCAACATAGCCCTAAAATATAAAAAAGTTTCTGCTTCAACGTCATTTTCTTCTCAGTCCTGTCCTCAGAAACTCCAATGGATGCATCCCCTCCCTCATTTGAAGTCCTTGATGCTCCATCTGAATCCACAATCACTTGCTGCCAAAGCGGAGTGAAAGGGATGAAGGGGATGAAATAAAGTGAGGGAATCGCATTATGTGATTCACTCAACCTTACCATCCATGTTATGTGATTTACTCAACCTCAGAAGTTTTTTGACCATTAAGACAGAAACCTTTAAGTCTAGGTATAGAGAAGAAATAACAAAAGTCTCAAATATGATAGAGCCATATTGTGAAGGAATAGAAAACACACGAAACATAGAGGAAAAGAAGAGGGTGTATTACAGACTGATACAGAAGAATGGTACTTTATATAGAGAAGAGAGACTACCTGATTTTCTTCAAAACTGATCTATAAACTTAATGTTCATTAAGAGGATTAAGTTACAAGGTGCATGGGTAAGTAGCACACTAGTCAAAGGAATGAATATTTTTGCAAAAACTTATACACTTTTAACGTCAGTTGTCTTCAACAACTGATGTTAAAATTGTTTTTAAAATAAAAAATATTTATTTTTAACGTCAGTTGTTTAATACAACTGACGTTAAACAATGACTTTTAATGTCAGTTGTTTAAGACAACTGGCGTTAAAAATGACTTCTAACATCAGTTGTATTAAACAACCGACGTAAACTGTTGTTTTATTTTGATTATAACGATTACACCCGCGTGCCTTCTTCACTTCGCTCTGTACGTCTCTGTTCTTCTTTTTTCATCACGCTCACTCTCACTCTGCTCTAATCGTGAGCTCCTCTCCACCGCAACCACCGCGAGGGCTTCTTCGCCACCACCGTGAGGTACACTCTTAACCCTAACTCTGTCTTTCCCGCTCATTCTTTACAATAACTTGACATCTCTCTTTCCCCTTTCGCGCACTAACTCTCCTTGTCCCTCTGCTCTCAGTAACCACATCGAACGTTGGCCACCACTCGAGCTTCCCTCCCCACCACCACGCGAGAACCTATTTCTAGTGAGTCTTTAGGGCACATTTTTTTATTTTTGGTTTTGAGTGTATGTTGAAACTGCAGTCTTGTAGTTGAAACTTGAAGCTGTGAGTTTGAGTTGTTTGGAATGTCTCTATTTCTGGTCGTGGGTTTTGTGTTTTCTCTTGTTTTTCTTCTGCTATCATGACCTATTTCAAAATGGGAAGAAATTTAGAGTTGCTTGTAGCATGTGACATCAACAATATATTGCTCATTGGAATTCAGTTTTGTTAATTTATCTTCATCTGTTTATTTCTTTTGTCTTAAGAAACTAGAAAATGGTGTAAATTTGAAATAATTTTTAAACGCTTTGCTTGTATATATCATGCTCTCTTGATCGATTCATATGGCTGAGTGGTTATAGTACTAGATATAGCAATAGTCCTAATATGCGTTGTTGCCTGCTTGATGAGAAGAATGATGTGAGATTACCGTGGAAATTTTGTTTTAGGCAGTTAGTCAAATAAGATATACATGGTTCACGGGATTTCAAAAACTAGTTTTCAATTAGGATTTCAAAAACTAGTTTTCAATCTCCCGTATTATCCTGAGACTCCTTCTTTTTCAACAAACATGCCTACTATAATCGAGGAGACACAGGTGGACGATGTACATGCCACTCGTGATGATCATCACAAAGGGATATTGATATAGGTAGTTTAAACTTAGTATACATTTATTTTTATTTATACTACTGTATTTATTTTTAGTTATAACCTATTTTAATAAATATATATTGTTTCTGAACAGGCATACATATGGATCAGTCGGATGGCCCACATGCACGGGAGGACACTGTGGGGCCTACGCAAGACCCGATCGCACCTACGCCTGATTCTAGTGTAAGTTTACATGTTATATACTATCTTTAGTCCTTCTTTTTAATGTAAGTTTATAATGTTACAACCCTCTATTTTATCATTTTTTTTTGTCCATACAGACATCACAGTCTCAAAGGAAACGGGGTAGAGGAGCCACGACTTTGAAGAAATTAGAGAAGGCCAGGCAAAGCGGACAGAAGCTTGAGGTGTGCTTTGATGCTAATCTAAAGCCCCAAGGACCCCGTGCTAAAGAATTTAAAAAGTGAATGTTTCTACAAGCGAAGCAGCACGTTAGCATCAACTACAATCATTGGACTGATGTTCCACAGAACGTTAAGGATCAGATTTAGGAGGCTATCACAGTATTTTACCTTTACATTCTTTTGATTTACATTATTAGATAATTATCCAAGTTATAATCCATCCAGTTGTTATGTATTTAATGTGTAGGTAGCTTGGACTGTGCCGAATGACGAGGATCATCGTACGAAATGTATGAAAATGGCATCAAAGCGCTGGAATGGGTTCAAGCATGACCTTACCAGGTATTATGTATCTGGGAAGAAGCGGCTTGATAAGATGTTCTCGGATTATCCCTGGATTGATAAGGATACTTGGGATATGTTTGCTAGGAGTCGACAGGATGAATAATTTCAGGTTGGTTGATTAAATTAATTTTGTATGCTTCTTATAGATCATTTAACTATATTTAATTATGTGTTTTTGTTTGAATAGGCTAAGGCAGATAAGGGTAGGCAGAATCAAGCGAAGAACGTCCACCGCCACACCATGTCTCAGGGTGGGTACGAGACTTGGATCGAGGAGATGATGGCGGATAGGATGAGGGTGAAGCAGGAAGAGCACACTGCTAGGATAGAAAGAGGAGGGGTTCCTGAGGGCACACCATTAAGTCCTCCGTCAGACATCGACCGCGAGGATATCTGGTTAGCCGGCCGCATGACAAAGACATGATCTTTTAAAGTTGATGCCCCTCGCGAAGTGGCAGATAAGAGTGTAAGTAAATAATTAACTTCATTTTAATTGATATTTGTATAGATATTTTTAACACTTTTCAATTGCATGTTTTTTCATTTCTTCATTGTAGATGGATCTTAAAGCACAATGCTCCCAGGGCTCATTCGTCCCTTCTGGACGGCGGGACGTCTTGATGACTGCTCTAGGCAAGAAAGACCATCCTGGTTGGGTTAACAGTGTTCCTGGGAACGTGACCATCAGAGAATATTATGGCAAGTCTGCTTCACGAAAGCGGGTCGTCGATGAGGCATCAATTTTGGAATCCATGACTCAGCAGCTCATCTCCAACCCTGCTATTACAACGCATCTGATGAAAAGCTTCCTATCCAACCCAAAATTCAAGCAAGCGCTTGCTAGAGAGCTTTCCTCCGTCGGTTCATCCCAGGACACCGCAGGACATGCCAACCCTTCACATGTGAGCACAAAAGAGAGTTATAGTAGGGCACATATGGAGGGCGATGAGTTGGCAGCTAGGGAGCGGGAGTTGGAAGTCCAACGCCGTGAGCTTGAGTTGGAAATGCAAAGGCGTGAGCTTGAGTTGGACTTCAAATGCCGTGAGCTCGAAATGGTAACAAAGGTATGTATTCATTATTAATGTCCAAATTAGTCAAATAATTACTTGTGTTTTTTTTAATTATCAACAATTTATCTATTTTATTTTTTCTAAATTGAAGGCCAAGTCGACGTCGGTGTCGCAGTCATCTGTCACTCGTTTGTTCTCACTTGGTGAGGATTATGTCTTTGAGATTTTTGAATGTCCATTGAAGCATGATGGATGGGTGGCACGCCCAAATCAAGAGAGGATATTTTCCTTCTGTGGTGAAGATCTCGGGCACGCCTGCAGAGATAACGTGTGGATGACCAGCACGGTCTTGAGTCTCTGGTGCACGTAAGTTAATTTTAATTTTATAACTTATTTATTTTTGGTATTTTTCCATTTAATAATTTATTTTAATTTCAATATATATATTATGTAATTAACATCCACACCTTTTCATATCTTAGGTATCTCCATCGTCTTCAGCTTGATAAGGGCTCCAAATCAGTTTATGGCTTCTTAGATCCGTCAATCCTTATGCCTCAATTCTTTGCTGGCGATGAATTAAATAAATACATAGGGAACTTGATGGGAGACAATCGGAAATAATTATATCTGGCTCCCTACTTTATGAATAACCATTGGCAGTTGCTCGTACTTCACCCGTCTAGGCATACTGTGATATTCTTCTGCTCTCTCCACCAAAACCCGCCACAGGAGGTGGTGGAAGCTGTAAATACATAAGTAACTAATCTTCAATTTAATTTAAGTTTTAATATCAGTTGTTTTTAGTTTATTACACACATGATATATGAATTTGTTAATTGACATGATTATTTGTTTATGATAGCACTCTGAAGGCGAGTAGCATAAGTTACGCCAACGGGAGAAGTAGGACTTCTAAGGCTAAAGGAAATCCTGATTGGATCATCCTCAAGGTTTGGTAGTTTATTTATCAAATAATTAATATTATAATTACTAATTTATATGTATATTTAATTGACATTGAAATTAATTTTGTTTGTAGTCTCGATTTCAACTTTGACGGTGGTCGTCGTGCGGCTATTATGTGATGCTTCATATGCTGAACACAGTCTCCGCATCTATTACGGATGGATGGAAGAAGGTAATATTTAAACAACTTGTTAAATTATATATTATAGTTTTGGTGATGACTTGCATTAATGTTATTGTTATTATTTGAACGTGTGTAAACATTTAACAACCAATTGCCTCTTCAAAAAGATGAGTTTAGAGACTTGAGAATGCGTTTGGCAGAATTCTTCTTCAAGTATGCGGCTGAAAAAGGAATTGACAAGATACCTCCGCAATACTTAGATGAATAGTTTTTTTATTAGACTTTAGAAACTAATTAATAACATTTATATATATGTATATATATACTTAGATTGATAGTTTTGTTTTTAGATATTAGAGACTAATATATATATATATATATATATATATATATATATATATATATATATATATATATATTTGTAGATAGTTATGTTTTTTCTATACATGGGTTTTGGTTTTAAGTCCCCCCATTGTTCCTTTGTATATTTCTTTTCTTTTAGTTAATATTGAAATTTAAGGGTAGTGTTTGCAATTCTGTAATGTGTGTGATATTCTGTTTTACTGAGATATTTACTGAATGCAGGGATAGCTGAGGGGAGTGATATTTTAAAACTGAATTTAGAAAAAAAATCTATTAACGTAAGTTGTATCAAACAACTGACGTTAATAGTATTTTATAAAATATACAGTACACTTTTAACGCCAGTTGTATTAGGAAACTGACGTTAAAAATAAAACATGTAACGTCAATTTTTTAATAGAACTGACGTTAGTTTGAACAACATTAACGTCAGTTGTGTTAAAATACTGATGTTAATAGTTTTATATGTAACGTCAGTTGTTAAAATAACTGATGTTAAAATATTAACTATTAACGTCAGCTATATTTACGTCAGACAATATTCTGACGTATAAAATCAATTTTAACTTACGTAAAAAACACTTATTGCACTAGTGCGTACATGTGCTTATTGGACACAACCAATCAAATATGCAATAATTAATAAAATAATAATTTAAAAAAAAACAACAAAACTTACAAAATTTTGATCGGCTGTATCCTGTATTTATGTGCCCATAGAAGATTTATAAATACTTTTTCATAGCCTTAATAAAGCTTGTGACAACTTAGCTAAACGGTTAATACAAAATATATATGCTATTAGCTAGAATCAAACGGTATCGTCAGCTAGCAGACAATGCTCTCACAGCTCCATATAGAGCTCGTGAGGAAGGCTCACGTTTGCCAGAAAATTATGTCCTTAATATATATCTGGAAAGAAGTAGCTCCATTACACACATCTGAACACCATCAAAACGACCTTTGTCAGGTACTATTCACTATTGGAAACTGTTGGGATTTGGGGATGCATTAACACAGATCTCCTTCTATAGGTTACAGAGAAATGATTTTAGAACATAAAAAATAGATAACAATTTGGATGATTTTAAATATACGGTTAATTACATTCAATAGATGATTAATGGATATAATAAGGTGTCATAATTCATTATTCATCAACTTAATATAATCAATCATGATTTTGAATGTCATTAACCACAATTTCTAAGTGTTCAATAAAAAAGTCTCGCACAAAATATTTTGAGGAGTGATAGTTTGACACAAAAATAGACATCAAATAAAGGAACACCATATTTGATGTGATATTTTGAACTAATAGATTAGAGAAATAATAAGAAAATAATAAACAAATGTTGTATTGTATAAATATATGGTATTGGACACCAAAACTGTGTCCAAATATTTTCCATCTAAATACAGATTCAGATCGCAATCATTTTAATTATAAATGTTAGTAAGACTGCCGTAGTAAACGTTCGAGCACTCCAGTCTTTTAATTAGGCTATGTTTGTTTAGGATTTATTTCAATGCAAATTGATGTCAAACCGCATTTGAAACTGAGTTCTTTGAAAGCTCCTAACTAGAGTGATGAGAAAAAGTGAAAATTTGTATTGGGAAGGAGAATTTCTCCGTTAGCATTTAGAAAAATCATAACCAAACATATTCTTAAACATTGGAGGAAGTTTTGGTTTTTTAGATTTATATTTTAGTTGCTTAAATCGAATACTAAGAAAAATATAAAAACAGAAAAGAATAGAGCATATAAGAAAGATAGTTTATCTAAAGTAAGTAAAAGTATAAAATAAGAAAGTAAGAATCTATCACTTCATGATTAATTAAGATAAATTAAGATTTTAATTCATTTTAATTAATAAAAGTAAATCCAGTTTTATTTTATTTTTTTTATATTTTTTCTTACTTAAAAAAAAGATTTTCTATCTTATATAATTTTACACAGATTAAAAAATCAAAAAATAATAACTATTTATTAAAAAATTAATCATTTCAATTTTGAAAATATAGAATCCACAACTTTTTATATAAAATTTTTATTTTAAGATTCTTTAGAAAAACCGGGGGAAAAAAAATTAGCAATGAGATTGAGATCTTCATAGTTCATAGGATAGCAGTAGCCTAGTTAGTGTTGGTGCCAAAAAGAGAAGATGTGGGGCGTGCACGCATGTCAGGCTAGGTAGCGCTTCAGAAAGGCCTAATTGATGAAGCAGAAGCGGGCAGCAACCCTATTACCTATCCGGTGGCCTGCCTGCAGCCTTCCAAATTGTTCTACTTGAACAGTCACTTTCAGATACTTAGACTTAGACGACCATGATTCGTTGATTTGATACTTTATTCTTTTGCAGCAGGGAGGGAATGTGCAGATCCAGTTCAATCATGAATGTGCTTCTGCTTCTTTGCGAGTTGTGACACTTTCAATTCGGCATGTTATTTGATTCGTGTATGTGTTACAAATTCTTGATTTGATTCATATATATATATATATATATATATATATATATATATATATATATATATATATATATATATATATATATATATATGTATGTATATATTAAAATGGTCTTATAGGTATAAAAAGTTTTTATTTAATCTCCGTTGTATAAAATTTTAGGGATTGATTTAATAACTTTTTTACTTACATAGGGACCAAACGAGTAACGTATAGAGATCAAATAGAGACTTTTTATATGTATATGAATTATTTTAATAATATTTTATATATAGAAATCAAATCAAGAATTCGTATCATGTATAGAGATCAAAATATTACTTTAACCTAATAAGCAGGTACCTAGCTACAGCTAGCGACTGATTATACAACCATATGGCATAAAAATACAAAAAAAAAAAAAAATCAGTCCATTACTACAGTACTACATCAGTTTTCTCGTCATCCTTTGCTCTTGGTTATTAATTAATTGTATAACTAATCAATATATTTTGTATTTTGTAATTCTTTCATATCAAATGTATGAAAGGTAGAGAATTTGAAATATAAATTAAACATTCTCTTTAAAACCAAAAAGAAAAGTACATGAAAATCAACCCCTATATATTTATATATATTACAGTGGAGTTCTCAATTCTTCTTGAATATCGAATATTCTCCATAGTTTTTCTCATTCTAAATACGCTGCATGTTATTTTATAAAAATAAATCTGAATCTTGTAACTTACTTATCTTTTTTATTTAATTATTTTATTTTTAGTAATATTTCTGATAATTTTCATCAGTAAAATATTACAATTATCAAATACGCTTGCTTATAATTTAATTTAATTCTTTTTTCTAAGATAAATATTTCTTCTAATCACTAACATAAAGTTCAGGATTGTGTATTAATTATCTAATATTAATATTGAGATTATTTTTTATAAAATGAATAAAAATTTGTATTTTATTTGAACTATGTATTTTACATGGGTAAAAAAGAATAATATATAGAATCATATACATTTAATTTAATTTGTTAAAAAAAATTAAGTTTAGATTGTTTAAAATAGTCAAACTATTTAAGTTAGTGTCAATCTAAAAATTTAACTTAACATTATCAAACTAATTGTTCGGTATTAATTTTCGGATTTTTTACTACTAATCAACCCTTATATATATTAAGGCTTTATTTGTCAAGACCAAACCACTTGATTTTGTAGATTTGGGGTAAACATTTTTCTCACTAGCTATAATATTTTTTCACTAGCTTATTTTAAGTAGCGTTTAATTTTATAACTTTTTTTTTCTTCTCATTTTATCCTTACAATTTTAATTAAGTTCCTTCATTATCCACTTTTAAATAAAATAAAATATCCTAAACCTAATATCTTAATTTCACTAACTAGAAATATATTTTGGATAAAAAATAATAGAGAATATACTCTTGTATGTAAAAGATAAAATTTATATAAAAAATCGTATCAATATACCATTTTATTTTTATTATTTCACTTTATTTAATATAAACATTTAAAAATAAAGAATACTATTAAAACTAATATTTTAATTTTGAGATGAATAATTTAAATAAATTAAAATTTATACGTATTTTAAAGTAAGTAACATGTATACATATAAATAGAATTTATGTTAAAAAGTATAAACATATCATTTCATATCATTTTATATTTATCAGCTTGTTCAACCGTTAATTTCACAAACACTTCAAGTCCAATCAGTTAACTTAGTTATCTACTATCCACTATCAATTATCATCTAGCTTATCCATTAGCCACTAGTTTTTATCGAGCATCGCCTGTATTCCTCACCATTGAACATGAGTTATTCTTCATAATTTCTCTTTGGTAATGTCATCTATATCAAACAATTATGTTGTAATATTTTATTGATTTTTAAAATCATTTCTAAATATACTAATATAAATTGCTATATTATTAAATCCTTACTTATTTTTCCATTTGATTCTTTTACTTTTCAAGACAAATAATTTTAATTAAAAATACTAATTTTTGGATTGTCTGTGTTCTTTTTTTTTTGGAAAAAAAGTGCTACTGCATTTCATTAAAAATCAATACCGCAATACAATCCGAAACAAAATCAAATTCTTGAGAGTTAGTCATACTTGTAGCCACCTTAGCCAAGGTATGGGCAACTACATTAGCTTCCCTCCTATTGAACTCTATAGAAGAGTTTATTAAATAGGAATAAAAGAGGTTCCTACAATCTTTAACAATAGCATCAAAAACTGAACAGTCTGCATGGCTAGTATTGAAATTATCCACTACATACTTTGCATCAAGCTCAAAAGTAACGTTGGAGAGACCAAGTTCCTTCACCCACTCAAGAGCATTAAGCAAACCAAAAGCCTCACCTTCATGGACCTGTAACTTAGAATCGCAAACCAGTGTCTTGGCTTTGATGAAGGATCCCCACTCATCTCTTATACAAAAGCCCAACCCAACCTTGTTCTGCTCAGTAAAATACGCATCCATGTTGCACTTGAGGTTGCCATGCATAGGCTTCTTCCACCTTCGGAGCTCAATATCTAAGATCCTGGCGTCCGTTGCTATTGCATTCCGTTGGGACCTATCCACACGCGCATGCTTCCATTGGTGAAGGAGACAAAACGTACGACTGGAGATTTGGTCACTGAGCTCTTGTTTCCCCTCCCAAAGCTTCAAGTTTCGACTTTTCCAAAGGCTCCATAGGAGCATGCACCATATTTCTTTCCTTGTTGACGAAAGCTGCACCAACATTCTCCAAAAGAAGTCTTCGAAATTCACAGTGGCATTATAGATGTCTTCCATGACTCCCCAGAACCCTTCTTTGAGCCAGATTATCTTACTTTTCTTGCAGTTAACAAAGGTGTAAGCATAGTGTTCCACATCCTCTTCACAGTTGACACAGTAGATGGGATAGTTTACACCCCTGTTATGGAGTTTGCTTCTAACTAGGACACACCCACGCCCCAACTGCCAGAGAAATGTCTTCACACGAGGTGGGAGATTGAGTTTCCATAATTCTCTCCAGTCACTATCCATATGTAAGGGACTAGTATCAATGAGATTGCTAAGGCAAATGTTATAGGCACTTCTTACTGAAAATGAACCTTTCTTCTCAAACCTCCAGCTGATGGCGTCTTCTTTGATTGAGTTAAGGATGGGAACCTTCATGATTTCTTGCAAGTCACCTGCTGAGAAAATCCCTGCCATACGGTTTAGATCCCAGCTTCTTGTCCCGGGGAGAAATAGATACTGGACATGCAAAGGCGTAAGACTCGGGTCACTAGGCAGAGAAGAAGCCAAAGTGAGTCCATTACAAAGCCATGGGTCAGTCCAAACTTTTACCTTATCACCTAGGCCAATAGACCATATATATCCCTCTTTAATCAGAGCTCTAGCATTCCAAATGCTCCTCCAAGAAAAACATGGGTTGTGACCAAGTTGAGCCCCTAAAAAATCACATATAGGAAAATATTTAGCTTTGAGTAATCTAGATGTGAGAGAGCTAGGGTTGATCATTAGTCTCCACCCTTGTTTTCCTAACATAAAGGGATTGAAAGCATAAAGGTTGCGGAATCCCATACCTCCATTATTTTTGTGAACCGACAATTTATCCCGTGAAAGCCATTTGATTCCTTTCCCTCTGTTATTTGAGCCCCACCAAAAGGAATTCATCATATTTTCAATCTCATCCCCTAGGGAGTCTGGGATTAAGAAAATGCTCATGAGAAACATAGGGATCGCTTGAAGCACGAACTTTATAAGAACTTCTTTACCGACTCTAGAGAGGCATCTACTACTCCAGGAATTGATTTTCCTCCAAACACACTCCTTGATGTAGTTGAAAGTTGATTTCTTGCTCCTGCCAATCATAGAGGGAAGCCCAAGATATTTTCTGGTGCCTAGGCAAACATGAACATCCATAATAGAGGTAATGGAGTTTTTAATAGCTGGATTAACATTCTTACTAAAGAAAACTTCATATTTATTGAAATTTATCATCCGACCTGATGCTTCCTCATAAGTCAACAGAATATGCTTCATTACATGAGCCTCTTGATCCTTAGCTTTAAAGAAGAGGAAACAATCATCTGCAAAGAGCAAGTGTGTAACAATAGGGGCATTACGACAAATTTTGGCACCATGCAAAGCTCCCCTTCTTTATGCTTGGTCAATGAGAGCAGATAGGCCTTCAGCACAAAGAATGAAGAGATAAGGAGATGGAGGATCTCCCTGACGAAGGCCTCTGCCTGGAAAAATAGGGTCAAGTTGGTCCTCATTAACTAGAACAGTGTAAGTAACAGATACCACACACATCAATATCCACCCAATCCACTTAGCATCAAAACCCATCTTCTTCATAATCTCTCTCAGATAGCCCTAATCAATACGATCATAGGCTTTACTAATGCCAATTTTAAGGGCTACTTCACCAACTTTACCATGACTCTTCCCTTTCATAAAGTGAGTAATTTCAAAAGCTATGAGAGCATTGTCAAGAATAGATCTTCCTTCAACAAAGGCAGATTGCATTTCAAAGATGCATTTAAGAAGCACTTTTTTTAGCCTGTTAGCTAGAACTTTGGATAAAATTTTATACACAACATTGCACAAAGATATGGGGCTCCAATCTTTCATACTAAGAGGATCATCTTTCTTAGGAATAAGATAAATGTTTGTATCATTAATAGAAGGAGAAAAATTACCAGTTTCAAGCCACATCTTGCTGGTCTCAAAAATCACCGGCCCATAAAGGTCCCAAAATCTGGAATAGAAAGCAGCATGTAGGCCATCTGGGCCTGGAGACTTCCCAGGATCCATGTGAGCTAAAGCTGCTTTGAATTCTTCAATGAACAACGGGGCAGTTAAGAGAGCATTTTCCTCCAGCGATATCCACGGCCCAATAGCTTGAATGACTGGCCCATAAACGCTGTTCTTCTGTTGAAACAATTCCGAGAAGTAATTTTTTGCCATCTCCTTAATTCTTTCTGGATCTTCCATCACTTTGGCCCCTTCATCTTGCAACTTAACCAATCTTTTCTTTTTTTCCCTGACAGTGGCCTGCGCATGAAAAAAGCTTGTGTTCTAGTCCCCTGCTTTTAACCAATGGGCCTTGGCTCTCTGAGCCCAATAATTCTCCTCCTGGATCAAGAGATTAATGAGCTTATCTCTGATATCTTCATAATTGGGAGCATCCACCTCATACTGATTAAGACGTGCCTCTTCTAATTCTTTCTTGCATTTGTTGATGTCGCGACTAAAGTTGGGCCTAATATAAGCGCCCCAATTTTTTAAAGCCTCAATGCAAGCTCTAATCTCCTGAACTAGTCCATCATCCCTGGTCAAAGCCCACGTTTCTCTAACCACGTTGTCCAATTCAGTTTCAGCTAACCATGAGTTCTCGAATCCATTTTTTTTTTTTTATGCACAATGGGAGCCTGAGGTTCACAATTAAGGAGAATGGGTGAGTGGTCAAAAATAGAAGCAACAAGATTTGAGAGCTTGACATCTAGAAATAAGCTCAACCAAGATTGGGAAGCCCTGGCCATATCTAGTATTTCCTCCACTCTATTACTAGGATCTCTCCCTCTCCACCAAGTAAAAGGGTAGCCCTCCAAATGAATATCCACCAAACCCACATCAATAATGGTGTTCCTGAAACCTTGAATGCGCCAATTGGGGTGATCATGATGACCCCTTTTGTCCTCATGAGATAGAATATCATTAAAATCTCCAATAATGCACCAAGGATGATTAGAAATATTGGCCAAGTTTCTAATTAAATCCCAAGAATCTCTACGTCTTTCATTATCCGGAAATCCATAGAAACTTGTTAAGATCGACTTCCCATGCTTCACATCATCAATTTCAACATTAATAAAATTGAGAGAAAAACTTGTAATAGCACAATTTAAAGAACTCCTCGAAAGCAAAGCTACACCACCACCCCTACCTTCTCTATCAACTGAAAAGCAGAAATCAAAACCAAGCTGTCTTTTAATTTCTTCGACTCTACTAGCATGAACTAACGTCTCAAAAAGAAAAATAATGTCCGGTTTATGAGACCAAACTAGGTTTCTGAGAGCTTGAACTGCACGCAGGTTACCTAAGCCTCGACAGTTCCAACTTATAATATTCATGGCTCCCGGCAGGCCTGGAAGCCAGAGCCTGCCGATAAAAAATGCTTCTGTGAGTTCAGAGTAGAAGAAGAGGTATATTCCATATTATCCACACTGTTCATGTGTTCAGTAGGGTCTTCATGCATGTGGGCCTTGCCTTTAATTGCTCCCTGCCTCTTTTTTTCATTTGTGGCATCCAACTCAGACTCAAATCCTTCAATCATATGGTTATTGAGCGGAATTATTTTGTCTTTAATTGCTCCCGAAATTACGCGTGTGGAGGTACCAAGCTACATGTGATTCCTCCTTTCATAATGGGCCACCAAATCCGCACCTGCCTTATCCCCTTCACCTAAAATATTTGAATTAATGATAGATGAATCTCTCCCTTGATTTTCAGGCGTTGAGATCCTGCCTTTATCGCTATTCTCATGCTCTACAGTTGGAACCCTAGAGTTTTCCATGCCTCCCCTACGAACCCCGCCGCCACCACTAGTTTGCCTTTTGGTCTCCACCCTGAGATCCGCTCCCCATTCTCTAACTCCATCGTCAACATCCACAGTGAACCGAAGGTCACAGAAATTGTCATTGTGCCCTAACAACCCACATTTGAAGCAGAAGGTTCCGAGACGTTCGTACCTGAAGTTCACAGTGTTCCATTCCCCACCTTGTAACTTGACTTTACGAATTTTCTTCAGAGGCATTCTCACATCAACCAGGACCCTGATTCTCATATATCTCCTCCAAAGACTGGTATTGTTGTTCCTGCCATACCCCATGAAACTCCCAATAAAGTTTCCCAGATAGGTTGCAACTGCCACTGTCATGAAGCCTAAAGGAAGGTTATGGGCTTGAATCCAAAAGGCAACATGAAATAGTGGAATGCTAGACAGAGCAATTCCCATCCACACTCTACTCAAGACCAGTGTATGACCATCAAAGCTCCACGACCCTCCTAACTCCACACTCTCCAAATCAACTCGATGGAAGAACTGGAAGAGAAACAAGCCTCTCTCAGTTTCCGTGATTTTCACCCCTCTCCCTAACCTCCACACACCTGGCATCATCTCCCTCAGCACATTCAGCCTTATGTTTCTGTCTGTTAAGAACCTTCCAAGGAGGCAAAGATCAAGGTTCGCTGTCTGGTTCGCATCCACAGCCTCCTTATCATTGTTGAAGACTCCCCCTTCCTCCTCTTCCTTAGCCAGAGACAGGCTGCCTAGGTTGATGTTCATGATCAAGGGTTTACAAGAAGAAAAAATGAGACTCTCAGAGAACGAGAGAAAATGAGACTCTCAGAACGAGAGAAAAAAACGAGAGATGTTAATTGACCTTAAGGATTACTTATGATTCATCTTTATTATCGATCAAAAATGATTGTCTGTGTTATTTACTGTCACATTTTATTCAATTTGTTATCTTTTTTTAAAATTAAGTCAAATTCAAATTATTTGCTATCACATTTTATTTATTATCATATGATTATTTGTTATCATATCTTATTCAAATTATTACCTTTTGGAAATTAATGTTTTGAATTACATAATTTTTCATATAGCATCTTGTTCTCTCAAAGCTGATATAATTCCGAGCACAGGTCTATGCCGATAGACCTAGTATACTATTCTCTTTAATGATTGTCTTTTCGCTTCTCCTGTGTCTCCTTAAATAGCCTCGGATTTCATCGGCTCCTTCGTTATTAGCTATCGTTTAGCACGCGATTCTCTCCCTTTGTCTTAATGGCTTTAAAGTTCAATCAATGACCGTTAAACCGATTGTATAACGTGTTCGGAATATTCAAAAATTCCAATATTAACTCAGCCTCTTGACAAGGATCCTAGCTCTGCTCCTTGGGATTGGAGTGAGTTGGGCTGAGGACTCCCTGATCCGTGTTAGAACACCAAGAATAAACCTTCATTTGGATTCACTGGCTCGAAGACGAGTGGGTCAAGCAGTACTAGGCCCATGTTGGAACACCTCTTTTGAAAAAATATCACAAATCAAACGGGTTTTTAATTGACCAAACCGGATTCCTTTTAGAAACTATTTACCAGTTTAGGGTTATTCTGAAACTATTTACCAATGGGGGGTCATTTTGGACACGTGGCATATTTTATTATTTTTCAATCTGACGGGTCAAAGGCGCCACTGCAGTTGGCGCCTACCTATAAACAAAAACAAAAAAAAAAGTCAAAAGGGGAGGCGCCACTGCAAATGGCGCCTTCCCCTGCAGTGGCATCTCCCCCTGCAGTGTATTACGTGGCATCCCCCAACCAAAAATTGGACGCCTGCAATTTTAAAGGAACAACGCTACAAAAATAAATTATACTATAAGTATAGGGAGTAACGATGACATTAATGATAAAGTATCTATTTAAAACAACAAGAGGCAATAAAAAAAAATCCCGTAATAATGAGTAGCAAATAATATCACAGAAGCCATAAAAAAATAATAGCAATAACAATTTACACCAATAAATATTCATCAATTATTACAGTAGTAAAAAAAAATTTACCTTATAAGAATTAAAAGAAAGTCACCTGCAATTTTAAAGGAACAACGCGACAAAAAAAAATTATACTATAAATATAAGGAGTAACGATGACATTAATGATAAATTATCTATTTAAAACAACAAAATAGACTTATGATTAGATATTGTGGCAATATGTGTGACTGATGTGACAAATCCACTAATTTTATGTTAATAATATTATTTACGTTTCCTTTGCCACATTAACTTTCATATTGTCAAATATTATTTATTTTCCCTGGGCCATGTGTCGTGTTGGGTTTACCATAATATCTAATCATTCATTACACGTAGCGGGAAAGCATGTCCGTAACCATGACTTTACTATTTATATGAATCACATAAATAGTAAATCCATTTGACATGACGATATAAAATATCAAATTTTTAGTTTATTAAATTTTAAATAATAAAGTAACGATTTTAATTTTATAATTCATATATTGATTAGTATTTTAATAATTTTAATTTCAATGAAAAAACTATGATACCAATAATTTATTTTTTTATAATCTATTTTAATAATTTATTATATAAAAATTTATAATATTAAATTATTATTTAAATTACTTAATACTTATAACACAGACCTATATAAAAATAAATTATTACTGTACACATTATTTTAATAATTTATAAATAATATATTATTTATAATTAAAACCAAAATAAATTTAGTTTATTAAAAATAATATATTAAAATAATTCACATACTTGGATGGTACAAATACCAGAAAATTAATTCACATATTCTTGTTTTTACAGTTTGCTTGTTATTAGTTTAAAACGAGTGAAAATGGACAGGGATGGACTCATTGCAGCTATAAACCTGCAAACTTCAATTTTATTATGTTCATGATTTAACCACATCGAATATTACTTTAATTTTATTATTACTTTAATATATATTTTCAATATTTTAATAATAATCCTTATATTAAAAATTAGATTAAGATATAACTAACGATTATATTCGTTTGAAGGATGGTTTTTTTCATTTTCAGGATGACTTTTTTCATTTTCAGACAAACTCATCTTCTTAAATTCACTCCGGAGATTTTCTGCAATGCTCTCACCAGAGTTCCATTATGTTAAGATGACAGAAGGAGAATTTCCCTTAAAATTTTAAACCAATAACAAGTAAACTGTAAAAACAAGAATATGTGAATTAATTTTCTGGCATTTGTATCATCCAAGTATGTGAATTCATTTTGCAAATAAATTGAATGAAAGTATAATTCGATAATTATAAAATGATAGTAGCAAATTATATTTAAACTTAAATGAATTAGAATTAAAAATTCCAAATAAGAATCAGACTTTTGTATTGATAAAATATTGTATCACACTCTGAATTTTGATCAGTAGATGCCCGGGGAAAGTCTGATCCAAATAATTTTTTTTTACTACTGTAATAATTGATGAATATTTATTGGTGTAAATTGTTATTGCTATTTTTTTTATGGCTCCTGTGATATTATTTGCTACTCATTATTACGGGATTTTTTTATTGCCTCTTGTTGTTTTAAATAGATACTTTATCATTAATGTCATCGTTACTCCCTATACTTATAGTATAATTTTTTTTGTAGCGTTGTTCTTTTAAAATTGTAGCATTGTTCCTTTAAAATTGCAGCCGTCCAATTTTTTGTTGGGGGGCCCTAGGGACCCCCCTGCAGTGCCACGTGATACACTGCAGGGGAAGGCGCCATTTGCAGTGGCGCCTCCCCTTTTGACTTTTTTTTTATAGGTAGCCGCCAACTGCAGTGGCGCCTTCAAAGGCGCCATCTGTAGTGACGCTTTTGATCCGTCAGATTGAAAAATAATAAAATATATCACGTGTCCAAAACGACCCCCCATTGATAAATAGTTTCAGAATAATCCAAAACTGATAAATAGTTTCTAAAAGGAACCCAGTTTGGTCAAAAACCCCAAATCAAACCATTGATATTTATATAATATGTTACACATGTATATTATGTTATATTATTATTATAATTTATGTAAATATTAAAATATTTAAATAAAAAAACTAAGTAAATATTAAAATTCCGAAGCTCGTACATTGCACATGATATTTGCTAGTATAGAAGAAAAGCAATGTCTTCTTTAGGGTGCGTTTGGATAAACAACTCAATTAAAAACTTATCATATAAGATCTTATCACATGAGAGCTTATGTCATAAGCGCTTAAAGAAAGAAAAAAAAGGAAAGGGGCACGAGAGGATTCGAATAGTTAAAAACATGGAGAGGTTGTTTAGTGTATAAGCTCTTATGATAATTCCATAAGCTTCTCCCAGTGACTTGTGAAAATAAGCCAAAAACTCCTTATGGGATGACATAAGTTGTTTTTATAAGCTCTACCAAACACACTACATAAGAGCTTATGTCATCAGATAAGTCAAAAGAAACTTAAATAAGCTCTTCCAAACATCATCTTAGTTAAAAAGCTGCTTTTGCACAGTAGACATCTATAGTTTGTACCTGTATAATTCCTTCATTGTTTGAATGAGAATAATATGTATCAATTATTCACCAAGTTCCAAGTTCATCACTCATCAATTCTTTCAAGAAGGAAAACAAGCTACATAGAATTCAAAAAAGAATATGGCAATGATTAATTTCTGACTTCACGGGCTAAAAAGTTTACAAAACGACGATGACATATTTATCAATTCTGATATTTGGAAATCTGAAGAAATTATGTAGAGATAACATATGCAAAAATGACAGCGGGGGCAGTGTCTAGTCACAACAGCTTGTTACTGTAGGGCATGGCACGGGTTGTCTCTGCCAAATGAATGAATGCAGTTTTCTTATAATAAGTAAATAAGGGGGAGAGAGAGAGAAACCCAGAGACAGACAGAGAGGGAGGGACAGGATAAGGACAAGAATTGCAAACCCACAGAGACACTAGAGCTGGAGAGGGGCGTGGGGTAATCATTCCATACAATTGGAGATGATTGACATTCACATTTGTTTATCACAAATGTTTTCATTTGTAACTGTGCTTCCAATGCAAAATAACTATTGTTATGTAGGAAGCATAAATATAGATAAACGTGTGTTGATTGAAGTGGAGGAGGTTTGAGTCTCTTTGAACATGTAATTTTGTATTTGATTCTTATATTTATGTGTAAACATTATTTAGGAAGGCTTAGATATCGGACAATACTTGAAAGAATAGTTTTTTACTTATAAGATGGGAGGACCTTTGAGAAAATCAAAAAAGGAATAAGGATAGATGATACTGCCATTTTTAGTTTTATTAATTAATTAGAAGTTAAATACGTATATATGATATGTATTTGAATCGTTTCTTTTAACAGCTTAGCAAAAATGAAAGGGAAAAAACATGTGTATAATGATTTACAATTGTTATATATATATATATATATATTCGTAGTAGCCAGATTAACTACTTTTGATTAGGATTTTGCAAGGGAGCTTAATTTTTTTTTCTTGATGGAAAAAATATTTAGGTGAGTTTGGTCCTGAAGGACTTAAAATTGGGATGAACTCCATCAAGTCAAAATGATCTTTATCAGCGTCAACAATACATATTATCAAAAACCTTAAAACAGTTAATCAATGGTTCTCCCTAATATATATCTTCTGCTTAGTATTCATTCTTTGTCAATGTGGCAGTTTCACCACCCACAATTTAATTTTCAACCTACTTTCTTCTCCTGATGCAATATTATAATAGACTTATGGGTTGATATATAAGCATCCCATGCTGGACCTATAATTAAATTGTAATAAGTATTAATCAACCATGGCTTGAGAAGCTTATAAAAAAAATAAAAAATAAAAAACCATGAAGAGAAAGCGTGCTACACGTACAACGGTACAAAGAGAATATGATACTTTACCTGGCTCTCCACATTCTCTAATTGTACATGTCTTGACTACTTTACGCTCAAAGACAATAAGCAATTTTGGCATCACCAACATTATATAATATTTTCTTGAGGTAAACGCAAAAGAAAATAAAGAGCAAAGTGAGTAGGAATGGGGATTAATAAGGGGTAGTTCAAATGCCATAATGGCCACCTATATGCAGTGGCAAAAAGAAATGATGCATGTTTGCCACTGCATCCCCTTTCTCATACCTACGCTTAAACATAAAAGAAAAAAGAAAAAGGCATGATCATTTAAAATGCATAAATCATTTAATAATCCAAGGGGTTTGCAGTAGAGTGTAGATGATGCAAGATATTAATCATGTTATTACCGCGGTACGTACTGAGTCTTGACGTCATCCCCACGTTAGCCTCACGCCAGCAAAAACCATTTCACATACAATTTCGTTTTGTTTCATCTTGTCCGTTTTCAGGTACCTCTTATATTCAAATTAATTAATTGGGGACAGAACTTACAGAATTTCTATGGTGTCCCGACAGATTCAACTAGTTTGGGGAAATTGTTTTTGGACCAATATATAGATGAATAATCATATATTATATGCAATCGATATTTAATTTTTAACCCGAATACTTTTACTTTTGAAGATTAGTCTCTAGCAAATAAACAAGTTTTTTACCTTTTAAATTTCAAAATCTTATTATTTAAAATTTTAAAAAACAGATTTTTTTTTTATTTAAAAACATTTTTATGTCTTCATGTTGCAGAAAATAGCTCATGTCCATCGTGAACCCTAATTCCTCCTTCATGAAAATTGGCTAGTCTCTATCTCAAATTAGTTCGTGCGTTCATCTGCCATTGTTTTTGAAATTCGTTCATTCACTGGTCCCAGTTCACAAATTCATTCGTTCGTCTCCCTTTCACACCCGTATTGTTCGTTCGCTAGTCCCAGATCACAAATTCGTTCGTTTGTCTCCTAATCGTTTGCATTCTACCAAGATCTTGTTCGAAACCTGATTTGTGAGGGCCCTCTCGACTGTAAGTACTGCCATTCAACTGTGTCCTTTATTTGTTAATGTTTTGTGTTTTGATCTTGAAATTTAGAGTTGCGCATGAGCAATTGATTTTTGAACCTGCTATGTTAATTTGGATACTGATTATGATGTTAATTGCTTTGTTTCTTATTTTGTTTCACAATCCAAGCTTCAAATATGCAAAGCTGATTTCGAACACAGCTTTCACAGCAACAAAGGACGCTGACAGGATACGACGAGGTGAGAAAGAATTAGGTTATCTTCAACTCAAAGCATACAGATTTCAACCAAGTTATTGAAATGATTAAGGTTAGGACTTGGGTGTAGTTATAAAAGGAAAAATTGACAAAGCAATGTTCTCTTACTATGAGTGGTGGTTGAACCCCAATTTATGTTTGTCGTCATACTTGTGTAACTAGAACATTTACATGACTTGTAACTGTAAATGATTGATGTAAATGGGTTAAGTACCCATTGTACTCTTTGTAATATTTACATGCTCATTGCAAGTAAAGACTTAGATGCAATCAGCAAGCTAGAGAGACTACTAAGTTCTGAATTCAAAATGAAGGACTTAGGAGTTGCAAAGAAGTTTTTGGGAATGAAAATTGTTAGAAAGAGAGATGAAAGAATACTCTACTTGCACCAATCAAGTTATACAGAGAAGGTGCTGAGAAGATTCAATATGCAAGATGCCAAGGTAGTTTCAACTCCAATAGCTGGTCACTTCAAGCTATCAGTTGAGCAATATCCTAAAACTGATGAAGATCAGAAATACATGGATAGCATACCTTACTCCAATGCCATAGGGAGTTTAATGTATGTTATGGTATGTTCAAGGCCTGATCTAGCCTATGCTGGCAGCATGGTCAGCAGATTCATGGGAAACCCGGGAAAAGAGCATTGGCTTGCAATCAAGGGGATCTTTAGATACTTGAAAGGGACAAAATATGTTGGTTTGATATTTGGCAGATCAGAATCAGAAAACAACAATGTAGCAGGGTTTGTGGATGCTGATTTTGCAGGGGATGTTGACAGAAGGAAGTCTCTAACAGGATACCTATTTACTCTCTATGGAAATGTGGTTAGTTGGAAGGAAAAAAGTGCAATCAATAGTTGCCTTATCTACCACTGAATCAGAGTACATTGCTTTGACTGAAGCTATCAAAGAGGCAATTTGGTTCAAAGGGTTTGTAAATGAACTAGAAGGGAGATTCATTATTGTGACTATTTGGTGTGATAGCCAAAGTGCTATCCATCTCTCTAAGAACCAAATGTTCCATGAGAGAACAAATCATATTGACATCAGAATGCATTACATTTGTGACATCATTGTAAAAGGAATAGTAGAAGTGAAGAAGGTTCATACTGAAGACGACGTGACCGACATGTTAACCAAGGTGGTTCCTAAAGCCAAATTTCTGCACTGCATGAATTTGACAATAATTGGAACCTTTGACAAATGAGTCTCTTTGAGATACTGGATGCATACCTAGTCAAACCGAATTGAAGATCTAAGGTGGAGATTTGTAGAACACGGGGGGATCATCAATTAGTTAGGAAGTTAGGATATACATAGAACTATGTGATATCTGTAATAGAAGCTAGTTAGTTAGGTAGTTAGTTATTTTCTGTTTTGTAACTACCTTGAGGGACTTGTTTTGTACATATATATAAGTCATAGTAGAGGGAAAATTAGTGACACAATTTTCTGGGTGACACACTGTAATATCGAGTGATACACTGTGATTGAAAGAGTGAGTGATTCAAGAAGATCATATGAGTCCAAGTGAGGTTGTGAGTGATCAGTTTCGAACCTGTAAAGTCTTGTCCTCAGTGTGGATGTAGGAGCACATTGCTCTGAACCACGATAACATCCTTCTCTTATTCTTTCTTTCTTTTACTCTTCTGCTTTCAATCTTTACTGGGAAACTCATTGGCAACACATTCGATTCTTGGATTCAAAGTCTGCACATAATTCTTTATAATTGGTATCAGGAGCTATGTCGAATTGGGCTGATTCCGCGATGGGCACTACCAAGTTCGATGTGGAGAAATTCAATGGGGAAAATGACTTTAGCCTATGGAGGATCAAGATGAAGGCTCTTCTTGTTCATCAAGGACTTGAAGAAGCCTTGGGAGGAATAACCAAACTTCCTGAAACGCTTTCAGAAAAAGAAAAGAAAGACTTGATCAGCAAGGCTCACAACATGATCATTCTTTCTTTGGGAGATGAGTTTCTTCGTGAAGTAGCTGATGAAACCAATGCTACAGGTGTTTAGCTTAAGCTAGAAAGCTTATACATGAGAAAGTCATTGACAAACAAACTCTATTTGAAAAAGAGACTACATCAACTGAAGATGGAGGAAGGATCATCAATCAAAGAACATGTCTCTCAATTCACTAGGGCAGTTCTTGATTTAAAGAATGAGGATGTCAAGATTGACGATAAGGATCAAGCTACGATGCTACTGTGCTCACTTCCTCCCTCTTATGAGAACTTGGTTGATACAATGATAATTGGTAGAGAAAGCCTCACCTTGGAAGAGGTTAAAGCCACACTTAATTCTCGAAAAATGAAGAAGAGAATTACTGATGACAAAGGTGAAGGTGGAGAAGCAGAATGGTTGTTTGCTAGAGGAAGCTTACAGAATAAAGAAGCAAATGTCAAGAATAGGAGGCATCGATCCAAATCTAAAGGCAAGAAGGAGTTCTATTACTGCCATAAGTAGGGACATTTCAGAAAGAATTGTCCTGAAAGAAAAAAGAAGAACAATGGAAAGCACAATTCAAATGATATGGTCATGGTGGCGAGATGGGTATGACAAATCGGATGTTACGATCATGTTTCTGAAGATTCTTGCAGTGAGGAATGGATTCTTGACTCGGGGTGTTCTTTCCACATGACCCCTAATCAAGAATTGTTTGAATCGTACAAAAGGGTTGATGCTGGAAAAGTGTTAATGGGGAACAACATTGCCCTGAAAGAAAAAAGAAGAACAATGGAAAGCACAATTCAAATGATATGGTTGTGGTGGCAGATGGGTATGACAGCTCAGATGTTCTGACTGTTTCTGAAGATTCTTGCAGTGAGGAATGGATTCTTGACTCAGGGTGTTCTTTCCACATGACCCCTAATCAAGAATTGTTTGAATCGTACAAAAGGGTTGATCTTTGGAAAAGTGTTGATGGGGAATAACATTGCCTGCAAAGTAGCTGGAATTGGCACTTTCAGGGTCCAATTACGTGATGGATCAACAAAACCGTTCACTGAAGTAAGGCATGTACCCGAGCTAAAGAGAAATTTTCTTTCCCTTGGTATGCTGGATCAAGCAGGATGCTTATTCAAGGGAGAAGGTGGAGTTCTGAAGATCAACAAAGGATCATTGCTCAAAATGACGGGAACCAGAAAGAATGGCTTGTACAAATTGCAAGGTAAAACTATCCTAAACCCTGCTAGCTTAATTTCAGTGTCTAAAATGAATTCCACAAAGCTATGGCACTATAGACTAGCTCATTTGAGTGAAATGGATATGGAGGAATTGTATAAGTAGGGTTTAATAGGAAATGGAGACATTGAAAGGTTGGAGTTTTGTGAACATTACCTTTATGGCAAGCAGAAAAGAGCCAAGTTTTCTTCTGCCACACACACAACCAAAGCCTCAATCGATTACGTGCATTCTTACATATAGGGGCCAGCAAGGGTTCCTTCATTAGGAGGTGCTAGATACTTAATAACCTTCATAGATGATTTGTCAAGGAAAGTGTGGGTTTATTTGTTAAAACAAAAGAATCAAGCATTCAAATGTTTTAAGCAGTGGAAAACACTTGTTGAGAACCAAACAGGAAGAAAAGTAAAGGTCCTTAGAACTGATAATGGACTTGAATATCTTAGTGAAGAGTTCACCGAATTTTGCAAGGATAATGGCATAACTAGGCACAAAACAGTTAGACTACCTCCTAAAAAAGATAGCCTTGCAAATAGAATGAACATGACCATTTTGGAGAGGGTTAGGTGCATGTTGTCCAATGCCAACCTAAGCAAAATGTTTTGGGGAGAGGCAGTTCACATAGCTTGTTATCTAATCAATAGGTCTTCCACATAAATGAAGGGAGGCTAGAACCTAGATCAAAGAAGGGAATCTTCTTGGGATATCCCGATGGAGTAAAGGGTTACAAGGTGTGGCTAACCAGACCAGGTGGAGGAAAGGATGTAATCAGCAGAGATGTTGTTTTAAGGAAGAAACTATGCTTGAGGATGCAGGGCAGAATGCTGAGTCATCTCAAAACCTGATGAACTAGATGAGACTGTTCAATTGGAGGTGGAGCATGATATAGCAAATAAAACAGGTGATAATGCTCAGCCATATAGCGAAGAACATCAAGATGAAGCACCAGAATCATCTCATAACCTGGTCAGAGACAGGACTAGGAGACAGATCAAACCACCTCAAAGGTTTGGCTATGCAGACCTCATTGCATATGCACTGAGTGTAGAAACTAAGGATCAAGTGACTGATCCTGTTAACTACAAGGAATCCATGAAAAGTCCAGATAAGGAACACTGGAAAGCTGCTATGACTGATGAGATCAATTCCCTCATGAAAAACAGCACCTAGGAACTTGTAGAAAGGCCTCCAAATCCCAAAATTGCAGGCTGCAAATGAATTTTCAAGAGAAAACCAGAAATTCCAACTGTTGAAGGAAGTAGATACAAAGATAGACTTGTAGCAAAGGTTTCACACAAAGGGAAGAAATTGATTACAATGAGATTTTTCCCCTGTTGTGAAACATACAAATATTAGAGTCATTCTTGCTCTAGTTGCTGTCTACAACTTGGAACTTGAGCAAATGGATGTAAAGACAGCTTTCTTACATGGTCAATTAGATGAAAAGATATATATGAATCAACCCGAAGGATATGAAGTAGTAAGAAAAAACATATGGTATGCATGCTGAAAAAGTCCTTGTATGGACTTAAACAATCACCAAGACAATGGTATAAGAGATTTGATACTTTTGTAGTGTCAAATGGTTATAACAAAAGTTCTTTTGAGTGTTGTGTCTACTTCAAGAAAGCCTACTCATGTCATTTCATCTATCTCTTGCTCTATGTGGATGACATTCTCATTGCAAGTAAAGACTTAGATGCAATCAGCAAGCTCGAGAGACTACTAAGTTCTGAATTCAAAATGAAGGACTTAGGAGCTGCAAAGAAGATTTTGGGAATGAAAATTGTTAGAAAGAGATATGAAAGAATACTCTACTTGCATCAGTCAAGTTATGCAGAGAAGGTGCTGAGAAGATTCAATATGCAAGATGCCGAGGTAGTTTCAATTATGGTATGTTCAAGGCCTGATCTAGCCTATGTTGGCTGCATGGTCAGCAGATTCATGGGAAACCCGGGAAAAGAGAATTGGCTTACAATCAAGGGTATCTTTAGATACTTGAAGGGGACAAAATCTGTTGGTTTGATATTTGGCAAATCAGTATCAGAAAACATCAATGTAGCAGGGTTTGTGGATGTTGATTTTACAGGGGATGTTGACAGAAGGTGGTCTCTAACAGGATACCTATTTACTCTCTATGGAAATATGGTTAGTTGGAAGGAAAATTTGCAATCAATAGTTGCCTTATCTACCACTGAATTAGGGTACATTGCTTTGATTGAAGCTATCAAAAAGGCAATTTGGTTCAAAGGGTTTGTAAATGAACTAGAAGGGAGATTCATTCCTGTGACTGTTTGGTGTGATAGCCAAAGTGCTATCCATCTCTCTAAGAACCAAATGTTCCATGAGATAACAAATCATATTGACATCAGAATGCATTACATTTGTGACATCATTGTAAAAGGTATAGTAGAAGTGAAGAAAGTTCCTACTGAAGACAACATGAATGACATGTTAACCAAGGTGGTTCCTAAAGCCAAACTTCTGCACTGCATGAATTTGGCAAGAATTGGAACCTTTGACAAATGAGTCTCTTTGAGAGACTGGATGCATACCTAGCTGGTACTTGAATTGAAGATCTAAGGTGGAGATTTGTAGAACACGGATGGATCATCAATTAGTTAGGAAGTTAGGATATACATAGAACTATGTGATATCTGTAACAGTAGCTATTTAGTTAGGTAGTTATTTATTTTCTGTTTTTTTACTCCCTTGAGGGACTTGTTTTGTACAGATATATGTCATAGTAAAGGGAAAATTAGTGAGACAATTTTCTGAGTGACACACTGTAATATAGAGTGACACACTGATTGAAAGAGTGAGTGATTCAGGAAGATCATATGAGTGCAAGTGAGGTTGTGAGTGATCAGTTTCGAACCTGTAAAGTCTTGTACTTGGTATTTTGATCTAGTGGATGGAAGAGTCGCCTCAGTGTGGATGTAGGAGCACATTGCTCTGAACCATGATAACGTCCTTCTCTTATTCTTTCTTTCTTCTACTCTTCTGCATTCAATCTTTACAGTGAAACTCATTAGCAACACATTCGGTTCTTGGATTCAAAGTCTGCACATAATTCTTTACAATTAAAGTATCATTAGCATATTATAAGATAGAAATTTCAACCCCTCCCTCCTCAATTTGAAGGGTTTAAACCACAATATACAACATTTCTCATTAAGTCACTTAATCTCTCTACTAACTAAAGAAAGAGAAACAGACAAACCACCCCAAAAAAAAAAGATATTTTCTACAACCTCTTTTAATTTATGTCTTTGTGTGAATGAGATATTGAAAATATCGAGCATCATCCGTGTTATTATGGATTAGTTTTATGATGAACATTATATACAAACTAGATTTTCATTATGACATAACTAGTGAGTTTTTTCTTCACTACAAGAAAAATGGTTGTTACTGACGACCAAAAGCTGTCAGAAAGGCCCAAAAGTCATCGATAACACCTAATTTCTGACAATCCCGAATTGGACGCACTAGTGCAAAATATGCTTTTAACATCGGGGTTTTAACATCGATTTACAAAAATCGATGTGAAAAAGGAGGCGGTGGCATTTTGAAATTAAATTGAAAACTTTTAACATCGGTTCTAAAATAAACCGATGTTATAAAGGTTTTAACATCGGTTTTTATAAACCCGATGTTGAAAATTGAACCAAAAATAAAATTTTATAAATGCATAAGTTAACACATCGGTTCTTTTTATAACCGATGTGGAAAGGTTTATGTTTTAACATCGGTTTTTTATAAACCGATGTGGAAAAACGAATTAAAAATTAAGGAAATGAATAATATAACTTTTAACATCGGTTTTCTTTATAACCGATGTGGAAAACATTATCACGTCGGTTTATTAAAAACTGATATGGAAAAGGTAATAAAAATTGATAAAAAAAATAAATTAAGATCTCAACATTTAACATCGGTTTTAATTATAACCGATGTGGAAAACCTTTTAACATCGGTTTTAATGATAACCGATGTGTATTGTTCTTATGTCATTTTTAGTTCCCTCACCGTCCTTTTCATTTTTCGCGCTGCTAAGGAACCTTTGACCCAAAAACCCCCTCTTGCATGCGCGCTGCTCACTCTTCCTCCCAAAAAACCCCATTCCTCACCTCCATTGCCACGAAAACAAGACGCTGCCGCCGCCCTCCACTTAGTAAGCAAGGGAGGTAGATGTCGCCCTCCGACCTCGCCCCATTACCACGAAAACAGGTTACACACACACACACTCTCTCTCACTCTCTCAACCCTGAAATACATTTAGCGTAAATGGGAATATTTGGCCATGGAGGGTGGGGGTTCTAACCACTTTATTTTTTTTCCTTTTTCTGGATGGGGTGACACTAAAAATCAATTAATTAGCATTGGGCCATTATCATGTAGGCTGTGGTTAATTCTGATGGCATATTCTTCTTTACTTCGTAGAAGTTTTTACTCTTACACATTTTGAGTTGCAGATTTGATATGACTTTGGAGATTTTTGTTGTCTTCAGGGTGCAGAAACTGCAAGACGAATTGAGCCAGTGTTGGAACTTGCATCTTCTCGCTTCACACAAAGATTTCCTACCCTACCTTGCCTCTGCCACACAGCTCGTCCTCTTCCGCTCTCTGTTCGTGACACTTCGCCACTAAACCTTCGTCACTATCTAGTGGCCACCACTCCAGCCATCGCGGACCCTCTACTATCGCCTGACCTGCGTGAGGCAATGGGTTTGGGTTTTCTTCTCCTCCCATTACCCCAACAACCCCAACACCTTCAAAAGCTCAAAAATATATGGAAACCGTAATGCCCACACCCTCATAACCACTGTTTCTTGCTCACTCCGCCGCGTCACCATCTACGGCTTGGGAGGACCACTGCGTCACCTCAGCCACGAAGTTCGCTGTTCTCCGCTTGCTCCTCCGTGTCGCTGTCGTGACCCTAGCCTGTATCCTCTACTTGAAGTGCAAGGTCTTCTCATACCCTCTCCCTAATACCCTTTCCATTTATTTTATGTGTTGAATAATTGTCACACTGCACAGAGAGTTTGTTTTTGTTTTGCTTGCGTTTTCATTCATAAGCTGTGATGGACTATCTGCACATTTTTGTGTTTTTTTTATGGGTTTTCAAGGAAAGTGGTATATTTTAACTTTAGCCAGGCACTAGGTGATGATGGTTTGGAATATAGGTGGGGGTGAGAAAACCCCATTTTACAGTATTAACTAAAGCATCAAAGGAATTTAAGTGAGCATTTTATTTGGACTAATGTATTTTGTGTTTGTGGTTTAACTTATTTTCTTCACAAGCATACCTGATTGAAGGTAAATTGTTATTGAAGTGGATCGTATTTTTTGTTTTCGGGTTAAACAAGTTTGTGCCATCACTGTTATGTCTTTTATCTCGGACAAAAAATCAACATTGTGTGTTTCCTATTAGTTTATGGTTTGGTCGCAGTGTTGTGTCTCCAGAATTACCTACACAAAGCAGCTATGATCCCATTGAGTTAAAGAGCTATTTCTTTCTATGGAGGATATTTGTTAAGCCGGATTCTTGATGGGGATATGTTTTGTCTTTAAGATTTTACTATTGATCGAGTATGATATAATTTAAAAAGGAGTTGTCTTTGGACGAGCAGGCCACTCAAGGGACCTTTGTTCCTAGAGGACGTGAGGATATCTTAGATGCTGCCATCGGTAAACCAGACCACCCGGGCCGTGTCATTGGTGTTGGATGGGGTGTTGGCATTCGCCAATACCATGGTTCATCTTCACACCAACGCCACAGGGATGTTGATGTAGAAAGAGAACGGCTAAAACGGGAGATTGCGGATGAGCTTAGGCAGGAGATGGTCCAGCAGTATTCCCAGCAGCTGGCAATAATGGCTGCTATGTCCCAACAAAACACAGGTGTCCAACCCTCTGTCCATGTGAGCACTAAGGGTTCATGTGATCCTCCCCATCAGCCTGAAAATGAAGATGATGATGATGATGATGATGATGATGACGATCCTGATAGGTGTGAGCTGTATGTTGATGATCATCATGATTGCCGCTTGGTGGCATTGGGGAGGGCACATAACTTAGGTAATACCATGCACCACCATTTACTACCGGATGATCAGGTGAGGGTCGTGGTTGAGATTATTCGAGATGCTGATGCTGGAGTCCCTATGCCCACTGAGGAGGTTCAAACAGTGGGCCATGCCCATGGTAACTTCATCCCCTGGCCAAGAAGACTGGTCAGGTTTCTTGTTGTTAAGTCTCTAAAATGTCTGTTGTGCATTTCCCTAAGTTTTGATGAGAACTAAACATTGGTTAATGATTTAATTAACCTTCATATTGGTTGCTAACCTGTCAATCTAGTGTGCAAATTAAAACTGTAAGAATCATCTGTCCAACGTAAATAATAGAATCATCCGTCAAACCCAAATGATTGAAACACACGTCCAACACTGTAGTGATAGAAGCTCACGTCCAACGCAAGTGATAGAATCTCACGTCCAATACTAAAGTGATGAAAGCCAGCGTCCACTAAAATAAAAGCAAGCGTCCACTAAAGTGATGAAAGCCAGCGTCCACTAAAATAAAATCCAGCGTCCACTAAAGCGATAGAAGCGCTCGTCTACTGAAGCGATAGAAGCGCTCGTCTACTGAAGTGATAGAAGTGCTCGTCCACTAATGTAATAGAAGCGCTCTTCCACACAAGTCTTTGGACTTGCTGAGTCCTTAATATGGAGCTCGTCTACTAGGTTACGTTCAACCAGTTAAAGGAGTATACGTCCAATGACATAGCATTTGGAGCACGTCTACTAGCCTGAATGTAAAATCTTAAATGGCTAGATGGACGCAGCTATTTTCAAGATGGACATGCTTATCCTATGAACATGAATTCTCTTAGAATTATCAGAATCTTATTTGAAAAACCAGAATCAAGAAAAGTCAGAAGTTACTATCTCAAGCAAACTCGGATATCAGAACCAATGACCAGTTAAAGAATGCTTCCAACATGCTTTATTCCCTAGTACCTCTGGTCCTTACATGAAAAGGGAATTGTACTCAGCAAACTACAAAAAGTTCTCTGCACAACTCTGATATGACTGTATCACGATGCATAAAGCCATGATCCTTCATGTTAGAGTACAACCAACATTCCTATTGCATTAATGGCTGCCCAGAACGACTCTATTGCATTTAATGAAGTTCTACTTGAAGCCAACATCTGAGGGAATGTCTCTAACGGATCATAAATGCTTGAAGACCATAAATACAGAAGTCATTGAAGATGAAGCATAGAGAATAGAGAATACATATAGCATTAAAGAGCCATTACTCTGTGCATTAATATCTTCATTTTTTCATTCTGTATTCTTCAATCATTTGAAGTTATTACGCAGACTTTCCTAAGCTTTACATTTAAACCACTCTCTGAGTGTTAGTGAAAGATCTGTCTGTGAGAAGTTGTATTTATTACAAACCAAATCTCTCAAACAAACCTGAGTGAGCCTGATGAGGCTAAGTGTGCAAAGAATACTTGTCTTGAGCCTGAACAGGCTAGGTGTGCAAAGAATACTTGTCTTGGAGCCTGAAGAGGCTAGGTGTGCAAACAATACTTGAGTCTTTAACCTGATCAGTTATAGTGGATAAATCTTGGTGATGCCATGGACTGGACGTAGCTCTTTGCTTTGAAGAATGAACCAGGATAAATAACTGTGTTAATCTCTCTTTCATTAAACTCTTTAGTTGCTTTAGTTTTCATACGTCTATCAAGTGATGTGTTTTCCAAAAGTCACCCGTCCATCCTGTATCCTTCCACTCGTCCAAACCCAGCTTCTGTTTTCGAAAAGATTTCAACCTTGCTTAAATTCTGATAAACACAATTCAACCCCCTTCTCGTGTTTATAGTTGTCTATTTCAGTTGGTATCAGAGCTCAGCCTCTGGGTTGAGCATCTAACAGTGTAGAGGTAAAAGGTCCTGAAGAATAGACATGACTATTGGAGCTAGTTCAAGTGGAAGTCACCAGACTGAAGGAGCTTCCCTAACCAGACCTCCTTACTTCAATGGAGAAAACTACAAATATTGGAAAAATAGATTTCAATGGTTCATTCTATCTACAAACTCTGATCTTTGGGATGTCATTACAGATGGTCCATTCATTCCCAAGAATGATGATAACATTGACAAACCAAAAGCTCAGTAGACTACTGCAGAAAAGACAAAATGGGAGTTGAACCTCAAAGCTAGATATAACATCATTTGTGCTCTCAGTTCGGAGGAGTTTGAGAAGGTATGTGCTTGTGACTCTGCCAAAGAAATATGGGACACTTTAGCTGTCACACATGAAGGAATAGCCAAAGTCAAAGAGTCAAAGATTGCCATACTTGTCAGAAAGTATGAACTGTTTGTCATAGAGGAAGGAGAATCTGTTGCTCAAATGATAGGAAGATTCCAAACTATAGTAAACAGTTTAAAATCTCTTGGCAAAGTCTATACCGATGCTGAGAAGGTTGGAAAGATTCTGAAAAGTCTACCTAAACAGTGGAGACCTTTGGTCACTGCTATTTTTCAAGCCAAGGATCTCAGTACCTTGACTATGGATAAACTTCTTGGAACACTCACTGTTCATGAGCAAGAACTTGGAGATGAAGTTGCACCAAAGAAGGGCAAGTCAATTGCTCTGAAAGTTGATCAAAAGTCAGCAAAAGTTTCCAAGGCTCTGAAGGCAAACGAGTCATCCAGTGATGCTGACCTATCAGAACTCGAGGATTCTGAGAGTGATGAAGAATTGTCTCCCCTGACCAGGAAGACAAAGCTTCTCCTACAGAAAAAGAAGTTCAAGAGGGATAAGCCATTCAGAAGGTTCAATAAGGACAAGAACTTCAAAGAATCCACCTCAACAGACAAAAGTCCAATTGTTTTCTATGAGTGCAAGAAGCCTGGTCACATCAAGGCTGAATGTCCTCAACTCAAGAAGGCCCCTTTTAAGAAATTATTCAAGAATAAGAAGAAAGGAATGATGGCTACTTGGGAGGATCTGGAGTCAACATCTTCTGATGAAGAAACAGAGGAAGAAGCCAATCTCTGTTTGATGGCCAACACTGACTCGGACTCTGACGATGAGGTACATCCCGACTATGAGGAATTACTTGATGCTTATGAGGAGTTGATAGAGGAATCCAACTGCTTATCTAAAGCCTTCAAATCCCTCAACAGAGAGTTTGTAAAGCTCACCAGTGAGCATAAACAGAAATCTCAAGAGTGCGAGAAGCTGGCTAAAGACAATAGTGAGCTGAAGACTGAAAAGTCTACTGAAGCTAAGATCTCAAGTGAAACATTACCATCTGAAGAAGTTGAAAAACTTCAATAGAAAGTGGAAGAGCTCACTTCTGATATTACCAAATTTGTTAATGGTAGATACAATCTAACTAAGCTACTTGACAGTCAGAGGCACTCTCTTAAGAAAGAAGGTATTGGATATGTCCATCAGACACATCATAAAGTATCAACTAAAGCTTCTACAGTATATGTTAAGTCAACTTTAACCAAATCTACACCTGTTTGTAACTTCTGTGAAAAAACTAGAATGTTATGTCTAAGTGTATCCATAAGAAGAGAAGGAAGTCTTCACAGACTCCTAGAACTAACAAAAAAGGACCCAGGAAAATATGGGTACCTAAAGATCAAATAATTTTTGTTGCAGATGTCCTCAGCAGGACAAAGAAAACACCACTGTTGGTACCTAGACAGTGGCTGCTCGCGTCATATGACAGAAGAAAGGTCTATGTTCCTAGACCTCCAACTTAAGAAATAAGGACACGTTGCCTTCAGAGGGAATCAGAAAGGGAAAGTTATAGGAATTGGTACTATTGGTGGTAAACCCCCTCTTCCCTCTATATCTAATGTTCTTATGGTTAAAGGATTAAGACACAATTTGCTTATCATAAGTCAATTATGTGATAGTGGTTTTCATGTTTCCTTTACCAAGGATGTATGCATAGTTAAAGACTCTTGTGGAAAAACCCTCTTTTAAGCTAAAAGGCAACAAAATCTTTATAAGATTGAACTGTCTGATCTCTCAGATCAAAGTGTAACCTGTCTGATGTCTAAAGAGGATGAGAGATTATTATGGCATAAGAAACTAGGACATGCTAGTATGAAACTAATTTCTGAATTAAAAAGGAATAATCTCGTGAAAGGATTGTTTGATATTAGTTTTAAGAAAGATGTCTTGTGTGATGCATGTCAGAGAGGTAAACAGATAAAATCAAGTTTCAAATCTAAAAACCAAGTATCAACCTCTATACCTCTTCAGTTGTTACACATGGATTTGTTTAGACCAGTTAGTGTTGCCAGCCTGGCTTGAAGAAAATATGGATTTGTCATAGTTGATGACTATTCCAGATACACATGGGTACTCTTCCTAACACACAAGGATGAGTCTTTTAAGGCTTTCTCAGTATTCTGCAAAAGAGTACAAAATGAGCAGGGTTTCTGTATTTCTACCCTTAGTAGTGATCATGGGGGAGAATTTGAAAATGAGCAGTTTAGACAGTTCTGTGAGGAGAATGGAATCTCTCACAATTTCTCTGCACCTAATACTCCACAGCAAAATGGAGTGGTCGAGAGAAAGAATGGATCTCTGCAAGATATGACTAGATCTATGCTCAATGAAAATAATCTCCCTAAGTACTTCTGGGCAAAAACTATAAACACTGCTTGTTATGTACACAATAGAATACTTATTAGGCCTTTTCTAAAAATGACTCCTTATGAATTGTGGAAAAAAAAAAGCCCCAACATATCTTATTTTCATGCTTTTGGATGTGAATGTTTTATTCTGAATACCATAGATAATCTTGGAAAGTTTGATTCTAAGGTAGATAAAGGTATTTTCGTAGGATATTCTGAAAAGTCTAAGGCTTTTACAGTATACAATTCAAGAACTTGTATTATTGAAGAATCTGTTCATGTTAAATTCAATGATGGATTAAAGACCGATAAAGAACTATCAGATCTAGAAGATGATCTTGCAGGTCTTGATATAAACAAGCCAGAAAGTCAACAACCCGATCTAACCAAAACAGAACCTGTGCCTGAGGCTCAAAGACAAGTGGAACAGACAAGTCAGCAGACAAGTCAAGATCTTCATGATGATCTCAAAAAGGATTGGAAGTTCAACACTTATCATCCTAAGGATCTTATTATTGGAAATCCTTCTGAAGGAGTAAGAACCAGATCCACATTAAGAAAATCAAGCAATGTGGCCTTTATTTCAGATTTGGAGCCTAAACGCATTGAAGAAGCTCTTGAGGATAAAAGCTGAATTCTTGCTATGCAAGAAGAACTTAACTAGTTCACCAGAAATGATGTCTGGACTCTTGTCTCTAAGCCTAAAAACAAGTCGGTTATTGAAACAAGATGGGTCTTCAGAAACAAATTGGATGAAGATGGTAAAGTTGTCAGAAATAAGGCAAGGTTAGTAGCTCAAGGCTATAACCAACAAGAAGGTATTGATTATACTGAAACCTTTGCACCTGTAGCTAGAATAGAAGCCATATGCATTTTAATGTCATATGCTGCACAACACCAAATTACCCTGTTTCAAATGGATGTAAAAAGTGCTTTTCTAAATGGTATAATTGAAGAAGAAGTGTATATTAAACAACCCCCTGGTTTTGAGGATAATGATAAATCAGATCACGTTTTCAAACTTAAAAAGGCATTATATGGTTTGAAACAAGCACCTAGAGCATGGTATGATAGATTCTGTTTTTTTCTCATGCATAATGGTTTTACTAGAGGACAAGTAGACACTGCTCTGTTCAAAAATGCTCTAAAGAGAACTTTATTATAGTTCAAATATATGTTGATGCTATTATTTTTGGAGCAACTAATGAAAAGCTGTGCAAGGAATTTTTAAATCTAATGCAAGCCGAATTTGAGATGAGCATGATGGGAGAATTGAAGTTCTTCCTTGGATTACAAATCAAGCAAACAAGTGATGGAATTTACATTCATCAACAAAAATATACCAAGGAGATACTCAAGAAATACATAATGGAAAATACAAAGCTCATGAAAACCCCTATGCTACCCAATGCAAAACTAAGCAAAGATGATGAAGGTAAAAAGGTAGATCAAACTGTCTACAAAGGTATGATTGACTCTCTACTGTACTTAATTATAAGCAGACCTGAAATTCAATTTAGTGTCTGTATGTGTACTAGATTCCATTTTGATCCCAGAGAATCTCATCTTAAGGTTGTTAAAAGAATATTTAGATATTTGCATAGAACTACTAATCTTGGTTTGCTGTATTTAAGATCAAAATAATACAGATTAGTGGGATATTGTGATGCTGATTTTGCTGGAGACAAAAGAAAGAAAAAGCACCAGTGGATGATGTCACTTCATTGGAGCAAGTTTAGTCTCATGGTCAAGCAAGAGGCAGACAACCATTGTCTTGTCTACTGCTGAAGCAGAATACATCTCTGTTGCTAGTTGCTGCTCTCAACTCTTATGGGTAAAACATCAACTTGAGGATTACTCTATTTATGAACATAACATATCTGTATGGTGTGATAATTCCAGTGCTATATGCTTAACTAAAAATCCAATTCAGCATTCTAAGGCTAAGCATATTGAAATCAAACAACATTTCATTAGGGATTATGTTCAGAAAGGCATCTTTGATATTAAGTTTGTTAAAACTGAAAATCAATGGGCTGATATTTTCACTAAACCCCTCGCAGAAGAAAGGTTTTTATTTATTGGAGATAATCTAAACATGCATTGCATTGTTAAATGACATGTCTGAATGTTAACCTGCCTGTGCTAAATCTGTCATTACTCCTATATACATGTTCTTTTAACTATGCATTAGTTCAGGGGAGTGATGATACAACAGTTTAAGTGGAGTATATCTCATATGCTTGCTGCATTACTATGATTTTCTTAACATGTTATCTTGCTCTTAACATATCTCATAAATAAAACTTGATAACCCTTTTTGATGTTGACAAAAGGGGGAGAATGGGAGAAATGAGAAATGTGATAGAAATGTGTAATAGAAGAATGAATAATGGGAGAAATGAGAAATGAGAAATGTGATAGAAATGTGTTATACAAGAATGAATATGAACGAATATGATATGAATCTTAAATAATACATGGACATGAGTATGCTCTAATAGTTGCTATAATTGCTCAGATAAATCTTAAGTAAGATTGCTCTGATAATAATTTCAAAGTTAAAACAAGTCAAACTTAATGTCTGATCTAGCATCTGCATGACCTGTCCACTTAAGAAAATTTCAACCTATCTGATATATGCTATTTTCTTTGTTGATATTTTGAGGTTCATTAATTCATCTCAATGTTTGTCATCATAAAAAAGGGGAAGATTGTTAAGTCTCTAAAATATCTGATGTGCATTTCCCTAAGTTTTGATGAGAACTAAACATTGGTTAATGATTTAATTAACCTTCATATTGGTTTCTAACCTGTCAATCTAGTGTGCAGATTAAAACTGTAAGAATCATCCGTCCAACGCAAATAATAGAATCATCAGTCCAACGCAAATAATAGAATCATCAGTCCAACGCAAATAATAGAATCATCCGTCCAACGTAAGTGATTGAAACGCACGTCCAATACTGTAGTAATAGAAGCTCACGTCCAACACTGAAGTGATTGAAGCTCACGTCCAACGCAAGCGATAGAATCTCACGTCCAATACTAAAGTGATGAAAGCCAGCGTCCATCAAAATAAAAGCCAGCATCCACTAAAGTGATAAAAGCCAGCGTCCACTAAAATAAAAGCCAGCATCCACTAAAGTGACAGAAGCGCTCGTCTACTGAAGTGATAGAAGTGCTCGTCCACTAAGGTAACAGAAGGGCTCATCCACACAAGAGTCTTTGGACTTCCTGAGTCCTTAATATGGAGCTCGTCTACTAGGTTACGTTCAACCAGTTAAAGGAGTATCCGTCCAATGACATAGCATTTGGAGCTCGTCTACTAGCCCGAATGTAAAATCTTAAATGGCTAGATGGACGCAGCTATTTTGAAGATGGATGCGCTTATCCTATGAACGTGAATTCTCTTGGAATTATTAGAATCTTATTTCAAGAACCAGAATCAAGAAAAGTCAGAAGTTACTCTCTCAAGCAAACTCGAATATCAGAACCAAAGACCAGTTAAAGAATGCTTCCAACATGCTTTATTCCCTAGTACCTCTGGTCCTTACACGAAAAGGGAATTGTACTCAGCAAAGTACAAAAAGCTCTCTGCACAACTTTGATATGGTTGTATCATGATGCATAAAGCCATGATCCTTCATGTTAGAGTACAACCAACATTCCTATTGCATTAATGACTGCCTAGAACGACTCTATTGCATTTAATGAAGTTCTGCTTAAAGCCAACATCTGAGGGAATGTCTCTAATGGATCCTAAATGCTTGAAGACCATAAATATAGAAGTCATTGAAGATGAAGCACAAAGAAGAGAGAGTACACATAGCATTAAAGAGCCATTACTCTGCGCATTAATATCTTCATTCTTTCATTCTGTGTTCTTCAATCATTTGAAGTTATTACGCAGACTTTCCTAAGCTTTACATTTAAACCACTCTCTGAGTGTTAATGAAAGATCTGTCTGTGAGAAGTTGTATTTATTACAAACCAAATCTCTCAAACAAACCCGAGTAAGCCTGAAGAGGCGATGTGTGCAAAGAATACTTGTCTTGAGCCTGAAGAGGCTAGGAGGTGTGCAAAGAATACTTGTCTTGGAGCCTGAAGAGGCTAGGTGTGCAAACAATACTTGAGTCTGTAACCTGATCAGTTATAGTGGATAAATCTTGGTGCTGCCAAGGACTGGATGTAGCTCTTTGCTTTGAAGAGTGAACCATGATAAATAGTTGTGTCAATCTCTCTTTCCTTAAACTCTTTAGTTGCTTTAATTTTCTTACGTCTATCAAGTGGTGTGTTTGCCAAAAGTCACCCGTTCATCCTGTATCCTTCCACTCGTCCAAAACTAGTTTCTGTTTTCGAAAAGATTTCAACTTTGCTTAAATTCTGATAAACACAATTCGACCCCCCTTCTCGTGTTTATAGTTGTCTATTTCACTTGTTGCATCTGAGGTATTCAATTAGTTGTGTTTTTCTATATTTATAGTTGAAATTATTTTTTATTGTTTAAAGATAATGATTTTTTTTAGGATGTTGGAAATGATATTCTACCTAAAAGGTCGGATCCAGGAAGACCAGAGAAGTGTGCTCCTGCCAAGGTATTCATTTGACCATTCAATTAATTACAAATGAAATAACTTAACTGTGATTACTAATATATATCTTTGTTGTTTAGGGGATTGACAAAGGGGATCTTGGTGGTGTTTTTAAACGTCTGGCTGTACAGGTTGTGACCATGGAGGCTGACGCAGCTTTGGTAAGGTTGGAACATGATGCCAGGCCAAGTGACGATATGTATATCCCAAAGAAGGAAATTATGGAGATGGTGCTCGATCGTGAAATGGCTAGTGCTGCACACATCTCGTTATGGTGCACGTAAGTACATTTTATTTGTAAGTTAAGCAATTAAATTTTAAATACTATGATAATTAACATGTTTTATCAATATATTAGGTATTTACATCGCATGTTAGTTGATCAGGGGAACCTCACCCTTTATGGGCTCATTGACCCCATGCTCATTCAGGGTGATGTTCTCTTAACATCAGAAGACCCGATCACCACCATGCGTGATATACTTGCCCGAGATGATCATCAGTTCTACCTTGCACCTTATCTCAATAAGTAAGTACCAATTATTTAATTATAACTATATATGACTTAGTTACTAATTGTTCCGCAAATGCAGTAAACATTGACAATTGTTGATCTTGTGCCCTCGGTTGAATGTTGTGGTCTTCTTTTGCTCGATGGGAAATAAGCCGGTGAACCAACTGAAGATCATCATGGAAACGTAAGCATTAAAATAATTTATAATCAGTAATGAAGTTGTTTTAATCATCTGAAATCTATAAGATATACTTTAATTAATGTTTATTTTCTTATGACAGTTCTATTGATGCAATCCACATGCTGCGTGGTGAAAGACGTCGGGCTATCAGATGGATTATTCCTAACGTAAGATATTTATAAGTACAAATGCTTCAAGCACAGTGAGTATAATTATTGATTTCTATTTAATTCCTTATATTCTAATTGGGTTTCATTTGTACGTAGTCCCGTAGACAACGTGGATCATGGGAATGTGAATATTATGTGATGAAGTGGATGGTCGAAATTATCTCCTCTGGTATCAATGAAAGATGGCAGGAGGTAAATGCTAATTGGTAACACAAATGCTAATTGTAACAGTTATAGACTCGTTATATGTTTTATTTTAGTTTATTACTTAAAATATATAATTATCTTATGTCCAATTAAACTTGCAGATATTCAACAATCCGACTCCACTCTCTGATGCCGGCATCAATAACATAAGGATGCGTTGGGCAACTTTCTTTAATTCTTGAAGTGTACCAACCATAGTTTGTATGTAGTTAGTTTATAAACGCATCATGTACTAGCTATAGTATACTTTTGAATGATATATGTTTTGACATGAAATCTATAATATATCATATATATGTAGCTTTTTGGTTTCTAATTATCTTTGTTGTCTGAATGTAATTGAATATATTTATTGTTTGTAATCTTTTAATTTAGTGTGTTTTGGTTGTACAAAAGTGATTGTGTTGAGAATATTTAGATTATGTATTGATCTGGATTACTGAAACAGGGAAAATGACTGTCACTACTGTAAAGGGCGGCTTTTTTAAATAAATAAAAAACTTTCACATCGGTTTCTGAAAAAACTGATGTGATAACCCAACATTTCACATCAGTTTCTTAAAAAACTGATGTGGTAACCCCACTTTCCGCATCGGTTATTTTTAAAACCGATGTGAAATGTTGGTTTCCACATCGGTTTTTAAAATAACTGCTGTGAAAAGTGGGGTTACCACATCAGTTTTTTCAGAAACCGATGTGAAAAGTGCTGAACATGATTTATTGTCTTGTTGAAATAGAATTTTTGACATCGGTTTTAAAACCGATGTGAAAAGTGACAATAAACCACATCGGTCGTTTCAACATCCGTTTGAAAACCGATGTGAAAAGTCAAAAAAAATGATGTGAAATCCCTTTTCTGCACTAATAACGATAAATAGCTAATCGGTAACTATTACGGACGATTTTTTTTAATATGATCGTCCCTAACGCAATGCCATTACCAACAGTTAAAGTTGTAGGTAATGGCAACACATTAGTATTTTTTTAAATTTTAAATTCTATTATTAAAATTATATATTAATTAATTATTTAATATTTAAAATAAAATAAATAAATAATTATATTATTTGATGTATTTATTTATTTATTATAATTTTAAAAATAAATATTATTTATTAAATACGATTAATAAGTAAACAAAAAAAAATTTAATTTCAAATGATATATAAAATTTACAACTAAATAAAAATGATATGATAATGATATACAAGAGTGTTGAATACAAAATGACAATTGAGTGACCCTAAAAATGTTAAAAAAAATCTAATACTTCTCTCGGATGTTATGGACCAGATCATCGATGGACAACTCCCTCTCGTCCCCGGTAGGTGACTACTTCTCTCGGGTGTTATGGAACAGATCATCGATGGACTGCTCCCTCTCGTCCCCGGTAGGCTGACTATCCTCAAGCAGGGATGACGGCCGTGGCTACAGCTATCACGAGGTTGGGGGGTGGGGGGTGCGGTGTTCGATGATATTGGTCTTGCAGATCTGTGACTGAGGCTGTATTGCGGCTATAATCCGCATTAGGAAGCTTCCTCTTCCTTTTTAATTTTTTTCAAATGTAATATGATGATGATATACAAGAGTGTTGAATACAAAATGACAATTGAGTGGCCCTAAAAATGTTAAAAAATCTAATACTTCACTCGGGTGTTATGGAACAAATCATCGATGGACAGCTCCCTCTCATCCCCGGTAGGCTGACTATCCTCAGGCAGGGATGACAGCCGTGGCTGCAGCTATCACGAGGCTGGGGGTGGTGCGGTGTTCGATGATGTTGATCCTGCAGATCCTCAGGCTGGGATGACGGCCGTGGCTGCAGCTATCGCGAGCCGGGGGGAGGGGGGGTGTGCGGTGTTCGATGAATTTTTTATTTTTTTCAAATGAAGCTCTTCATTATTATAATTATAATTGTTATTAGCTCATAAAAACTAATATAAGAGACAATTGTAATTAACCATCACGTGAAAAACCATGGTAAATTTATCATAAAAACTGGGAATATGTTTTCTGCTAGTATATATCTTCCAAGGACATTCACGTTAATGCGTTATGTAATTAATTGTTCATGGATTTCGTTAATCAAGTAATAATCTTTATTTCACTGTAGGAATTCTTACTATCAGCAACACTACAGTTTACTTCATTCATTAATTTCTTTAAATGAAATTCATCATTTTATGCTTAGTAACTAGATAAAGTACACAGAACACATAATTCAATAATTATGGGTAAATTTTTTTTTGACAAAAAAATAATTATGGGTAAATTTTAAAACCGGTAGACAAACTATGCTTTCAATTGCCACATTGGTCCACACATATATTTTCTAGAGGCATACAAAATATAAAGTTAATCATGATTGGTACAAAATTAATTCAAGAGATGATAACAATATTATAAGGTTGGTTTGCAGGAATTTGAGAAAAAAGTGGGTGGATGTGGGTTAGTTCGAGTTTTATAAAGTTAAATAGCAAAAGGCATATGAGAAAAGGCAACAAGCTTTTTTGCTGTAATAAGTCAAATAGGGCCTCTTTCACCCATCATAACAATATCTCCACCCCCGATGCAGAGAGTGTGATAGATATGCACCCATGATTCATCATCATTGTCCTCTGATATTTTTTTCCTATATAATGCCCCTAAAGAGATCATTTATATAATAAAGTGATATAAAAGTAACACTAAAAAGTTAAAATTATTTGGATCGCCCGCTCTCCTTACTTTTTTTTTTTATGGGACTTTATGGTGAATTGGTGAATGATAATTTTCACTTATGTTTGATTATATATCTCTCGTTCTATTATTATGCACTCAACAGGTTTCTCTTTTGCCCGTGTTATAATTATGATCTACAGGGATAGGGCTTGTTGCATGGAAGTTTCATGCATTTTTGAGGGCAAAGATATCAACTTTTATTGAGCCATTTGTCTTGTACTGTTGAATTCCATGACACAGTGAAATTCCACTAACCACTAAGGAAATTCGAATTTCCAAGCTTTTTAGGACAAACAGTACCAATAGATTTTCCACCTCTTTTTTACATAACTGCTTTAATTTTACCATTTCACAAAAATGTGAAAATAATGTATCTATAGTATATGATTTGGCACAATCGATTAAGGATTTGTATTTCAACTTTTGCTCTCCATCCCTAAAGGCGTGAGTTGAAATCTTCCTCACGTCACTAAAATTCTATTGGTATATTAGGGAGATTCCTTGACGTCCATGTAGTTAACTGCAACTGAATGAGACTGTTTACGATCTGGATCTATACAATAATCCTCTGGATTAGGCATCTGTTAACAATCTCAACATATCATCGGCATATGCCCGATAGTGGGAACGTCTTTCCTAACTGCCATTTTATTTACCAAAAAAGACATATTATATATATCATCCTTGAGAGCCAAAGCAAAAAAGTAAAGTTGGTTGGGGGACGTTATAAGATATATGTTTTTGGCTCGTGGTGTAACCTCGTTGCCAAAGTTGAAGTGAAACACTCTATAATTTACCCTTCGCCCTCTTGCCCTAGAAAGATCTATTTATATATATGTAAAGGGTACCAACCATTTGTCTTCTTTCTTATCTTCTTCTCCAACTTTCGGTTGAGAGAAATAGTTACCTATAGAGATTGGATTGGATCAGTTAGAGAAGGAAAACGAGAGAGAGAGAGAAATATCAGAAAGTGATGTCAACAACTTCCATAGTTAACCACGGCTTGTTTGAAGAGCAAGATCAGATCCCTACTCAGATGGGGTTCCATCCTTTTCCACCAAACCTAACCCTTCCTCCTTTTGGATGCCAACAATCTTTGAAAGCCTTCGGTGCTATAGCTCCTTCAATTTCGTCCGTTGCTGCTTCTAGTGCAAATTTAGAAGGAACCCTACCCGCAACAACCGCTTTTCAAAAACCACGAGAAGATCTCGCTTCTATTTTCGGAGGAGGAGGAGGACAACTCCTTTCCTTGAACAGATCGAGTGTAAATTCGTGGTGAGACAACTGCACTTTAATTTTCACACCCCCCATTCATGTTAGCCTTTTTCATTTGGTAATTAACCTTCATAATAAATTCAACACTTGTATGTACACATTAAATATTTTGTACAGGTCTTTGTTTATAGGCAAATGTTAATGTTAGTATTTTATTAATGGTGGGATTTGAACCATCAATTTTCTATCACTCTACTGTTTAATCATCATCCCAACCATCAAGTCAACCTTATAACCCCATATTTTGTACCGGTCTATTATGTATAAATATTTACACAATTTTTGCACATTCTTGATAAAAAAAAAGTATACATCATGAATCAGTATAAATGACATATAACAAACTAGTATGCAGCAACCCAGCCATTTGTCTAATAAGTTGATATAAAAAGAGTTGGTTCTTGTGGTTGCATATGGTTGAATTTAATTAGGGCATGGGGAGAAGTAACGGATTGCTTGATGGGTAAAAGGAGTGGAGGAGATGATCATCACCATCTAGGAGTTTCAGGCATGAAGATGAAGAAAATGAAGGCAAGAAGGAAGGTGAGGGAGCCTAGGTTTTGTTTCAAGACCTTGAGCGAGGTTGATGTGTTGGATGATGGATACAAGTGGAGGAAGTACGGACAGAAAGTGGTAAAGAACACACAGCACCCAAGGTAAATATTATACCCAATTTCAAATTTTTCTCTCCTTTTTTTCTTTTTCTTCTAATTGTGATTGCACAGATCAACAAAAGTTGAAAGCATATTTGTTTAAATTCCATCAGTTCTCTCTCTGTCATTATTGTGTTGCACTTTTATCGGAATTATATATTTGGCTCACTAGGTTTTGGGAAGGGTTTAATTTTGGTGCGTAGTACGGGGATGACTACAATCATTAAAGATATTAAAGCTAGATTTCTTATGACACATGTTCTGGGAATATGCAAAAGAGTTCTTGTTAAGGTAGAGGATGAAAAATAGCCAATGTTTCAGAACTACAAATTAGGCCTCTCATGCCAGATGTTCTTAAATATATGTATAGAAGTACACAAGACACAGAATTGTTTTTTCTTCAGCGGGCATATGATACATTGTCTCTAGGTCTATGCTAAGACCCCACATTAACCCCTTTATAGGATTTTCGTGTCATAAGGAATGTTTTACCATGGAAAAAACAACACAGATAGAAACACTGATAGTTAGAATTGTCCCTTTTATTGCAATTATAGCTCTACCAACATTGATATTTGGATTTGGATTTGGATTTTGAACATCAATATTTGTCAATACTCCCTTCATTTCTTCTAATTGTAATTGTAATTCATATAAATTTATAAAAATAAACTAATTGATATTCATATAAATTTATAAAAATACTCCTTCTAATCTTAATTAATGTTTCACTTGTATGAAAAATTGATATTATCTCGTAAATATAAATCCTATAATAAATGAGGATAAAATTAAAAATTAGTATTTAATGTGTCAAATTGATGCATGTTTATTATATTTTGGAAAAAAAAAGTACCAATTTATTTCTTATAATAAAGACCGGAGGGAGTATAATACTGTCAATTGGACAGGGTTATTACAACAAATTAAGGGATGCCGCAAAAATTTATCACGTGCCATATTTTAATTAGTTGTCGTTTTTAGTCATGGTGTTTGAAATTACTATAGGAATGCTGAAAATTTTGTCATTGTCATAAACTTCTCTCTAATATAGGGTGCTGTTTTCTGTGAATTGAAACAACTAAGAACTTGCATAAATATATTAGGTAATTCAAAAAAGTTTTTTCTTTATCTGCAAAGGAGAAATTTATTCAAAGAATTGAGTAAAAAGTAAAAACAAAATCCCCATATCCAAATGCAAAAGGTCGATTTGGAAATCTATATTTTAAAAATATATTAGAAGTAGGCATTGGGAGACAGCTAGCTATGGTGAGAGCTTGTGGGGCTTATCTAAGTCTTGAGTTCAAGTTGAATGTTACACAAAAAGAATGGTCAGGAGAAAGAGTATAAATTCTTACTGTGTTTTACAATCTATTATTGCTACATGCCTACATTTGATTGAATTATCATATCTCATCATTAATTAATTCTCTTTTTATTCTACTTAATAAAGATACCAAAAATTCTGTCAACAAATAAAAAAAAAGATACCAAAAAAAAAATCAGAAGAAATAACTATTGATTTCTGAAATTTTTTTAAAATGACATAAAATGAAACGAGTTTAACTATTATATTAAACGATAATTTTAAAACGGAAGTAACTCGGTAATAGTTACCGGAAATTTTTCTCTTATAGATTTTAGACAAAACCAATCATCACCATTTGTTCCTGTCGAGATCCGACTTGTCGAAATCTCGTCCTAGAACGTCTTACCAAGAGTTGACAATGGAGGTTGTTTTAGACTTTGGCTTGACAGAATCTGATGTTTCGGTCCTACGTATCCCAGTGAGAATCAAAGCCAGACGTAGTTCTAAGTTCAACCCTTGGTGGGGCGGTGATCTCGATCCCCTAATTTTGTATCGGATGAGTATTAGGGAGCAAGGACTGTCTGAGAGTCTCTTGGTCGACGCTAGTTCCTCTAATACGCTTAAGGGGGAGTCACCGGGATTCAGTGAAAAATGTCTTTCTTATGAGGGGTACTCCTCCTTTTATAATATGATTCCCCTATCTCTTAGAGATTTGATTTATCTCTTAATATCTCTTAGAGATTTGATTTATCTCTTAATATCTCTTTTGAGATATGATTCCTTAATTTAAGGGATATTATCTCTTTTAACCAGATAAGGTTATTTTAGATAATATCAAGATTTAATACCAATATCTTATTTCTTTAATTAAGTGATCTTTGATTTATTATCTTTAATTTCCGGACTGGGCCGGGTACTTGAGCTCAGTGGTCGGGTTAGTAACCTCGGCTAGCACACCATTTATCTTTCATCCTTTTCATGCTCACTTTTTTATTCATCAATATCAAATGACAAATGCCTAACATTATCTCTGTGTGATCTGTTTGCCCTTTAATGATTATATGTACATGAAACAAAATTATGAGGAAATTCTTAGACAAACATTTATTATAGAAATACCAATTAACATATATGTAAGATATTATGTAAGTCACCGGCCATCGTAGAAATATAAGCATATTGTAATAATGTCTTTACATACGATAATTGTTAATTTGAGTACTTATGATATATAGGTTGTGCTTTTCTAAAAGTTTCTCATAAAATATGAATGATAACTAAGAGATTGGCCTAATGATTAAGGGGGCCGTGTGCTTGTAGCTTTGATTACTCGGTTTAGAACCTTGGGCCAACACCAAGGGGAATGGAGCATTTAATTCTTTCAAGTGTTACAGCCAAAAAATTTGTGCACATATCGGATGTGGTAGCCATGGACATCTTTACATGCATCTAACGGTTTAGATAAATCAATACATGATTCAAATGGTTGAGCTTTTCCTGGAGAAATGCTGGAGAGAGGAGTTGCAAGAAAGGATCCAAATCCGGGAATGAGTTTTGCAAGACACTACACTAATATGGGAGTGTGCCCTTATAATATAGCCTAACGAGAAGGGTAGTCTCCATTAGGTGACATGTCCATAAAAATTAAAATAAGACTTCATGAATGACTGACAATGTTAGTTTGAGTTAAGGGTTTAAGATTTTAAGAAGTAAGAGCTTTAGGGTTCAAACTATGATAAAGGAGAGTCACTTCAGGACGATCACCCGTCTCTTGGTACTTCAGCTTCGCTCTGGAAGGCATCACCAAACACCACATCCTTCACCAACAAAGGCCGATGATCCGCACACCCATAGCCTCACCACATCATTGATTACCCCACGAAATTGACAAATATCGAAAACCAGCATTTTTAAAAACAACAACATCGTAAGGATCCTTTCCGATGCGCCTTCAGGCGATCTGGTATTTGCCACATAATATTTAACTTAACATTCGCATGTAAAAAAAACGTATTACATATATCACTTATGATATGAGAAGATAAACTCCTTGAACTGAAGCAGTGCCAAGTTTTATTGCATGTTTGCCGGTAATTTGTCTCACTCTGTCCAACACATTTTGTTGTAGGCATGCTACCTTACATGTTTTCTCTGTATTCTAGCTACTTGACAGTTCTCTAATTATGTGTTTTGGATACATATTACGTGTAGAAGCTACTACCGTTGCACCCAAGATAATTGTCGAGTAAAGAAACGCGTGGAGCGCTTAGCTGAGGATCCAAGGATGGTGATAACCACTTATGAAGGGAGACACGTGCACTCTCCATCAAATGATCTTGAAGACTCACAATCTCCATCTCAACTCAGCAATTTCTTGTGGTAGTACTAAGTATACACAAACATAATATTTAGTTACATATGTATATGTCTATCCTAAAGGTGTGTTTGGCATAGAGATCATGAAAACGGAATAAGTAAAGGAGTAAAAATTGACAGTGTATCTATAAGAAGTGATGATGCATGCTTTGATTCATTGTCAATTTTCACTCTTCTCCATTAACTCCTCCCATTTTAACCCCTTTCAAAACCACACCCTATATATATAAGAGTATGGCTGTGTTTTTTTGTCTTAAACCATGCATGGATCAAGCTGAACAACAAGTAGTGTAGTGTCTATGATAGTCTTGGTTGTGTTTCATATAAATTCAATAACAAACAAGAAACATTTGCAAGTCCTACTGGGCTTCTGCTCTATAATTTTGCCTCATATACAATATCATCATTTTCACGTGGTTGCTTGTGCTCAAACAGTTTCTTAGGCCTGTCGTGGTGCCCAAAAGGAAGTTAAAAAAAATATGATAATCAAGTCATATAGTAATGTGTAACATCTAATGCAATACAAAAAAATTGTCGTTTTTCTTGGATAGTGTGACAAATTCAGACACCCTAATTACAATGTTATCCAAAGCAGGTCTTGACTACTCTTGAAATAAGGATTTGAGAATAACAACTACTCGTACCATCATCATATGAACCTAAAACTCTTAAAAGGAAGAAGAATTCAGCAGTCTCTGCACTTACATTTGTTTGTTAGCATTCTTCTTAATTTAATTATAATAGTTCAAGCAAGTGAAAGATAAGTTTTTTTTTTTTTTTTTGCAGTAAATATGTCTAACGTTATTTTCATATATTTTTTTTATTAGCATAGGGAAGTTTTTTTTTATTAACAAAAAGTATATTGATCGAGAGTATTAACGATATTTTAACCCATATATAAAGACAACTAAAAGTTGAAATCTACAAAAATTTGATACTGCACCTAATAAAGAAAACAATATCTATTTTACAAGAAATCACCACAAAACCAGAAAAACAACTGAACAAAACAAAAGTTTTTTTTTTTTTTTGATGAATCCGGATATCCTCCGGCCGATAGCCAGAGACAAATCATTTTTTCCAACAAATGTTCTTCCATAAGAGCATGAACCAGGAATTGAATCCCTGACCATATACTTAAAGGACTTAGTTATCTACCAACTGTGTCATACCAAGTTCATAACAGAAGTTTGTTTTAAAAGCAACAACTAAGTTTTTTATGGGGACTTTTGTAGTATAATTAAATTAAGAGGGAATTGGAAAAATCTGAATTTATTTAGTCAAGGGCTAGCAAATTTTACCACTCATGAAAAATAAAACACCCATTCCAATTCATTTCACCTAATCCCGAGCCAATAAAATCACCAGTGTTAGTAATCAAGTGATGAATGGAAAAAGTCAGAAACATATAGGTTTAACAGGACTATACATATAGATGTACCCATAACTTTAATGTCTTCAGATTTTTGGTCAATTTTTTTGTCCTTTTTTCTTTTTGTCATGACTACTAGCTAGCATAGCTGAAATTTGCTTATTAAGACGCTTACAAGATGTAAGGAACTAGTGAAAGATAGTAACTTATATATAACGGGCCAATAGTAGAAGTAAAAGTTTGGACTGAAGCCACTACCTAGTGGGCCATGATGTGCTTCTCTTTCACTTTAAGATGAAGTAGCAAGTAGCACCAGTTTGAATTTGGGCCATTTGGCCCTTATTTTTTAATTCTTTCACCGGGCCGAATTCTTAACTTTTTTTCTGGGATGGATTGGATACACAGAATCTCGAGACTTCTGGATCAACTGATAAGAAGATAAGAGAACCGAAATATTAGTAATGGGCCAAAATTCTATCTTGTTTGTGGTAAGGGACTTGCTAGTAAGGGCTTGATAACTTGAATGGTAATTGGCAACAACCTATAAATATAAGCACTCTATTCTTTTTCTTGTAAATTGTAATGTTTTCTTATAGGGAAGTCAGATTATAATATTATTTTTATTTTTTTAATTATCCAATTGCATGTTGGAAAAATATTAAAATATTATATTATACACTAGTAGAGAATAAGGCAAACATAAATTTAAGTATTGTATCATTCTAGGCAGAAGCCTAAAACATTAGAGGCATGCTAATTTGACACAGAAATAGAGACATCTATGCGACACTGCTACAGTAGCGTACTGTAGCGCTACTGTAGCAGCACTTTTTTTCTTTTTTTTAAATTTTGACATTTTTAAAAAAATAAATATTTTATTTCTAAAAAAACCCATTCACCAGATAATGAACTGCATTCACCAGATATTTATACCCGATTCACCGGATATTTGCACATACTTAACCAAAAAAATTATTTCTCAAAAAAACTCATTCACCAGATAATGAACTGAATTCACCAGATATTTATACCGGATTCACCGGATATTTGCACATAATTAACAAAAAAAAGTATTTCTCAAAAAAACTCATTCATCAGATAATGAACTGAATTCACCAGATATTTGTACCCGATTCACCAGATATTTACACATACTTAACCAAAAAAATTTATTTATTAAAAAAAAACACATTCACCAGATAATGAACTGAATTCACCAGATATTTATACCTGATTCACCATATATTTGCACATAATTAACCACAATTTATTTCTCAAAAAAACCTATTCACCAGATAATGAACTGAATTCACCAGATATTTATACCGGATTCACCATATATTTGCACATACTTAATCAAAAAAATAATTTCTCAAAAAAACCCATTCACCAGATAATGAACTGAATTCACCAGATGTTTGTACCCGATTCACCAGCTATTGACACATACTTAATCAAAAAAATTATTTATAAAAAAAATTTAAATTTAAAAAAAAAACCCGCTCTGATCTTGAAGATAACTACTGATTGCCACGTTGTGCGAAGATCGTTTGTTCATACTGGTTGTAGTATGGTGTCCAAGAATCTATGTCAATTTAGCATTCTTGAAAACATTAAGTCACTGATGATATCTATGTATCTAAATTAAATAATACGCGTGCGTGAGATTGTTTCGACAGAAAAAATATAATTCAAGTGAATGGTTTTTGACAACTCAACACGCGCGATGGGGAGCTGTTTAAAGATGATGATGAGTGGGGCGCAATCAATTTTAAAGATGTAAAGCTTTCTTTAGTAAGCTTAAATGCCAATATTGCCAAAACATAGATTTTAAATATATCGTTGTTACTATTGAACTTTCATTGAGATTTGTGAAGTTTGTTTTTGTTGGATTTTTTCATTGTTTCTACTGTTAGTCTTTTTCATTGTTTATATTGTTGGATTTTCATTGTTTCAATTGTTGGACTTTCTCATTTTTTGATGTTCTTTCATGACTGTAACTATTGGTTTAAGAGTCACAAAGCATATTGGTGTAAATTCGTTTGGTTTAATTAACATTTTTTTGGAAGAATAGCTAGCATGTCTGCAGTTACAGAGATGCTTTTTTTTTAAAAAAATATTTGTCAATGTCACAATGTGTACCAACGTGGTAGCCCCAGAAACAAGGATTTAAGTATTGATGTCAATATACATAACATAGTTGGAGAATATAGTGATAACTTTTTTTTTAAAACACCAATAGCATTTCTGTAATTAGCATCTTTGTTTAAGTTACTTAAGCAGTTTTTTTAATAAAAAATACTAGTCAGAATTTGTTTAAGAAAAAACTCAATAAAAATGAAAATGACTGAAAATATAAATAAAAAATGTCGGGCCGACCCGAAAAAACTCACAACCCGCATAGGACTGGATTTGGGCACTATTTTGCGACCCATATTGATTCAGGACTTTTTTGGCCCGACCTTATAAAGCCCGAACCCACATCGGGCTAGCCCAAGGCGGGCCGGGTAGCCCATTATACCACCTCTAAATACATGCGCGCTGTATCATGTATCATAGATATTTTCAAGTTTTCAACCCAAGTAAATGATGGTCATGGTTGATGTCGTAGTTTTTATTTATTTGTGAAAATGGGGGATTATGCTCTACGGATTACTTTCTTTTGGGGTTAATGGTGTGTATGGAGACAAGTTAGGGGTTCAACCTTGTAGTATTTTTTACTCCTGGTTTCCCCTTTTTTCTCTTTCAGTTTCATCCTTATATTTGGTTGAGTACCCATAGTATTCTTTTCAACACAAAGCTTATAAAAAAAAATGGAAAAAAAATTAAGGAAAAGATGAAAAGAGGATATGAACTGAACTGGCACATGGAAGATAGTTTGACGAAGTTAAGAATACAACTTCACCCGAAAAAACAAAAAAGAATATAACACCACGTGAAGTGTATATTATAGGAAAAGCAATATTTCTAGAAAAGCTTGTGCTGTACATGCATGCATGCGTAACAGTTCTAAGTACAGAGATATAATTCATAATGTTCTGGAATATGTTTTTGTTACAGTAGCTCAGCGGAATCATATTTTCAACTCAACTTCAAAAAATGCATAAATAAAAAATAAAGGACTTCTAGAATGGTACCAAGATCGATAAAAACCATTTAATTATGATTTAATATTCATTAAGATGCAATTTTCTACACTACAAATTGTAATCAACAACTATAGTATTATTGAGTTTCACTATATTCTTCTACAAAATCCTCTCTTACCAATCCTTCTACTATTAAATAAAAGTGTTAAACAAAAAAATAACGCATTATCTTGGGATAAAAAAATATTCAATATTTTCTTTATTTAGTAAGTATAAGGGTTAAGTAGTAACTTTTTTTTTACAAAAAAAGTAGTAACATTTAGAATTACTCTTTATCTTAGGGTCCGTTTGATTCGAAGTACAGGAAGAACAACACAGTACAGTACAGAACAGTACAGAACAAGTGGTTGAGTTACAACACAACTTTTTGTGATGTATGGTGTTTGTTAGTTGATGCACAGAACAATCGATTTTGTACAGTATATTGTTTGATATGCTTACGTACTGGACATGACAACGAAAAATTTACTAAAATATCATTTGTACTGTATAATGTTTGATGTGCATTATAAAAATATACGGAACAAGATTTTTATATTTTAAATACTTTTTTATTTTTAATTAAATTATTATCAAGCTATCCTCTTATAATTTATTAATAATATATATTCTCAAGTTTTTTTTTTATAAAAAGAATATATATCAGTTATTGTAAAAAATATATATAGAAAAAAAAAATTGAACGCGAGTACGTGACTCACCATCATAGCCAGACTGCCAATTACATTCTTCGATTGTTTAGACGTGGGTTTCATGGAAGACGTGATGGTGAGAGAGGAGAATTGAAAGGTTATTTTTGTCATTTCATTTCTATTGTACTTGAGACAATCTTTTGTCCCTTGGTTGAGTGAGTAACAAAATTTTACACTTTTGTTCCGTCCTCATCTCTTTTCTTGTGCTGTCCCATCAATATTTTTAAAATCAAACATAGAATAAGTTGTATTGTTCTGTGCTGTCCTTTATTTTATAGTAAATCAAACGAACCCTTAATATAACTTCTCATAAAAATTTGTTTTTTATACTTATTTTTAAAACAATATTTTTAAATCACTCGTTAATATTTACCATAATAATAATAATATACGCACACGACCAAGTTGTCACACCATTGGAATCCCAAATATTTGGGCATTTGCATTCCAACCTTCTTTTCGAAGTGCCCACGGACATTAACTTCGATTCCTCAAACTGAGGTTCCCTTGGATGGCTCACTCTCATTGACCCCAACACAAAAACTAAAGATTACAATTGGAGACTCAAACTTTGGAGATTATAAAATTGGGGGGATTCTATCCAAAATAAAAGTGATAAAAAATTTGACGAGCCCGTTGTTTAAGGATAAGACAAGCACGTGAGCTCCTACTAAAGTCCAAGTTTATCCTTACATTTTTTTACTAAGCCCAACCACAAATAAAAAATTACTTACTTTGAAAAGAATGCGCATGCCGCATGGCATGGATCTTCATTTTTATTTTTTTTAATAAAAATATTCATTCATTTAAATTAATAAAATATATAAAAAACAACACAAATTTAATATCGTTAAAAACCGAAAAGAATGAATCTGCGAATAAACTTATAACACCCAAGTTAATAGCATAACACGACAAAATGCCTACAAATGTAACAAAATCAAAGTGACTGGAATACCCATGCCACCTGATCAGTAACGTTGGTGCCCTAGTCTTGACTGAATCTGTAATGGATCGAAGCTGATCTGTCAATCTGAACCAAACGAACATTGCAACACGACGAGAAACCAACCGACGCCGCAACAAGAAGACGAACAAAACACCGCCGCACACAAATGACGAAAACACAAAAGAAAAACCAGATCTATGTGGAAAAACCACTTATTTAGATAAAAGGAGAGAAAAAATGACGTAGACGGATGATTCCAGATCAAAAAATCCCCAAAACCACCCCCTTTCGGTGGATGAGGGAGAAGGAAAAAAAGAGTAGATGGAAGGTTGAGAGAGAGACGGCTCTAGGTTTAAATGGCATGGATCTTTCTTAATCAAATTGTTGTTATTATTAGGGTCATGCTAACGAGTGCCTAAGGGCAGTCATTAAGGAATCATAAGAAGCAAGTTTTCATGGGAAAACTAAGATAGCGTTTGGTACAAATTTTAAAAAATTATTCCTGGGAATGTTGGCATGGGAATAATGTTTTCCCATGTTTGTTACAAGTTTTAAAAATTTATTCTCAGGCAGAAAAGATTCCCGAAAATAAAATTAGTGAATGGTAGTTATAAACTTGGGAAATTCCCATGTGTGAAGGCTGGAAAACTTTATTATCTGGAATCACATTCCCAGGAATGTAGTTTGCCTGGGAATAAAACATTCAAGATACCAAATGTTACTTAAGTATTTAAGTTCTTCAAACATTAAATACATCAATTCTTAATACAAAGTTTTTTTTCTTGATTGCTTAATGAGTATCCTTAGGGCACTCATTATTATTATTATTATTATTATTATTATTATTATTATTATTATATTGATAAAACAAATACTCCACTGCGTAAAAAGCAGGGTCCACCTCGAAATTACTAAACAGAGCTTCCTTGAACGCACATACCGGTGCCACCGGAGACCCCCACGTGGCCCCTCGTGTACAGCACGTTCAAACCCTTATTTCAAGGTATTATCCTGTTACTTCTTTCTCCGTCTGTGCGTGCCTTTGAATTTTCATTGATAAACAAGGAGGTTGTTAATAAATATTATTACGATATTGATTAAAGAATTAAAAGAAGTAAGTTTGAAAAGTGTTAAAATTATATTTTTAATATACAAATTTTACTTTTATTAATTTCTAAACGAATATATTCTTAAGATACTCCTTAGTAATACCTAAATAATAATGTGTATTGCTAACCAGTGTCCTAATTCTCTAAGGATATTGATTAATGATTTTATACAAAACAAATTTTCTAGAATGCTGAGTATTTACCTTCTCAGAATATTAAATATATCACTTTTTAATAAAAAAATCTTTTTTTATTCCTTAACCAATATCCTTAGAATATTGATTAGCATTCTCCAATAATAATTAGTATAACTTGGTTTTGTTCTGTTAGTTCCTTCTTAACCATTTGGAGGGGTTACCTACATATTTTTAGAGCCACTTTACTATATTGAACTACCTCGTCATGTAGCATAATAACTTTTTGCACATAATTGGAGACTTTTTTTTAACGTGTTCCTCACTCACACGGAATCTTTTATATGCTTCTCAATTTAGATGTCTGTATCATACCTATGGTATCTTTCCCAACGCTCTCTCTCCTTCAAAAGGAGGAAATTAAAATTAGAACTGCCTCCGAGGCTAGGCTAGAGCTGACTATAAATATTGTAAACATTGATGTGGTTGATATAGTTTTATATATATGATACCAATGCAAAGGAAGGGAACATTAAACTCTCAATTATTTAAAGGGCAGTAGAGAAGTAGTTTAAAAATAAATGGCGTTTGGACGCGCTAAGATAGCTAGGAAGAGTGCATGGCCCAGATTTGAATCTAACAACAACTCTTTTAGCAGACAAGCCAAAGGTTTTATGCTGAACGTTGTCCGGTAAATGAGGAACCCCAAGCACGTATTATGGAATTATTAATTCTTCCAATAAATAGTTGAGTTGTACTCACTCTGGCCTAAGTTTTTGCACTTTGCTCCTACTCCTTCCTATGCATACCCCCGCCTCAATGCTTACCTTCCATTTGTATCAAAGCTTACAATTTAGTTTCCTAATGCCTTTAAATTGTGGTGGTAGTTATGGTTGTGTTGATTTTTTGTCATTGTAGATGATTAGAACAAAAATGTAGTCAATATAATTGCAATTGTAGGTAATTGAAACAAAAAATGTAGTCGATATATAATCATAATTGTGATTGCAATGCGATTTTGGAGACAACAAAAATCTGAATGTCATCATCTTAATTGCAATTTCGAACCTTATTTTAAAACCTTGAGTATCCTACTCCGTTAGGAGCAAAGTTTACGGATAGAGAAGTCGTCGATATGAAGGACAAGGAAGAAACCTCCTAATAAGATTAGAGGGGGAATTCGATTTAATATTTTTTGCTTGCTTTTATTCATGCATTCACTATTCTTTTTATACTCATTCCTTACCTTCATATTCTCCTTCCTAATTCATAGGGATGAATGACACCTAGCATAACAGAATGTAAATAACAATTAAAAGATAATAGTTGCCTAGATATTCAAGAATCCTAGCTGCCATATTAAGATGAAACCCTTGAATACTTTGATTGGGCTTATAATTTGTTGTGAACTTATTTGTTTCTATTGGGTCATTTATTGGGCCAGATATCATATCATTCCATACCCGATCAAGACCAACCTTGTCCTTAAGTTTGTAAAAAAATCTTCAATTGGGCTCAATTCACACAAGATCTATTTTGTTTTTCTCTGAATAATATTCTAAAGGGCAGATTCTTCAACAGTAAGAAAGACCAATAAGAAACAAAGCCCAAATAGGGAATGCAACCCTTCAAGAAGGTTCCTTTTAATGAGTCACTTAAGCCCAACGAAACCCTAAGGTTATTGTGGTTGTTGCAGCTCCAAGGTACCCAAGGCCAGCAAGAAGCTGCGCCAGTTGGTTGCACCATCGTCGGGAAAGAAGTTGCCAACGGCGATGTGCTGGACCAGACGGACGACAACGGAAGCACACTTGATGGTGACGCTATTGAGAGGAAAGGAGAAGATGAAACCGTACTTGAAACGTGATGTCGTGATAGGATCCTCCAATTGTGAAGATGACGACGCACAACTAAGTTGCGGAATGTCGGATGAGCCCTGCCAGGATCGAAGCAGAAGAGGCAAACATCAAATGTGAAGCGTGGCTGGTCACGAGTTGGCGTGAGGTTGCAAGAACGAGAGTGGAGGACCCGTGTCCTAGCTCGCCGGAGAACTAGGTCGGTGGTGGTGATGGCAGGGTGATGCTCACAGAGCACAATATTGCTCGAGCCAAAACCATCGGGACCACACGCGGCGGCGAACCCGAAGTTGCAGATCCGAGAAGGGTGAGATGGAGAGGGTGCGCACTGTGGTTGATTCCGACGCCCATGTCAACGAGGATGGCCTTACTCTCTGATATACAACACCAAGTGTGGCCCTGCCTTTTGTCCACAACACTCTTTTCTTTGGTATTGTCAGTTTTAGGGATGGTGACTTTGGCTGTGACAGCTAGGTAATTTTTAGTGTCAACGGCAACGATGGTGTTGGACCGTTGGTTACTGGCTGAGGTGGGATTGGCTGATGCTAGTGTTGCGACGAAATCTAGGCAAGTATACCTAGTCGTACAAGTAATACGGTGGTGAGACCGATATCGTTCCCACGAGGACTGTGACAAGTACCATCAAGAACCACTTCAATTACTATCTAAGCGAACCTTTGGATTGAAGGGGGCTCTATACTAATTACCAAGCCTAACAAGAGCTAAAATAAACAAAATAAAAGGAAAAGTTCTTTTTGGGTTTTTGTCGAACACTTGGAATGCAGAAAAATGGTTCTTCAAATATTATAAAGGATGTTGAGATTAAATTTCACCAAACCTTAGCCTCATGCGATACCAAGACCACTAATCCAGTTTATGCTTCATGTATCAAAATCAATCCACAAGATTACTCAAGCCCTAATTCCTTAGATGACAAGAGCCTAAATCCCCTAATTAAACCCTAATTCCTTAGGTGACCTAATTAGTGAATTTGTATTAAGAGTAGGGATTACACGATTACTAATAAACCAATATCCATTCCTAGATGCAAGGTTTACTAGGTGATTAATTCCAGATCAAGAATTGATAAGAACATCCCCATTGCAAATCAAATCTCAAAATCAAATCATAGATGATCAGACCACAATAGACATTAAGCATAGGAATCAAACACTAATAAAAAGGCATAAACATAGATTAATGCATTAAGGCAAATACATGATATTCAGTTTGGCTATATCTAATCCCAACAAAAAGGGATTTAGCTACTCATGATTACAGAGAAAGCCAAAATCAAAATAATAGAGACAAGGGGAAGAAGGAACTCCATGGAAGCTTTCCTCATGCAGTCCCAGCAGCTCCTTGGCTCCAAGAGAACGTGTTTTCTTTCTAGGGTAAAGTCTGCTCTAGAGAGAGAGAGATCTTCTCTTCTGCCCAGAGGCCCTTTTATAGAATTGGGTTCAAATAACGCGCGTCACGGCCGTGATGGCCATCACGGCCAGGCCGTGACGGGTTCTGTCATGGGCGCGCTTTCATTTTTTGGATTATCACGGCCGTGATTGCTTCAACCTTGAACGTTTCTTCACCAAATGGTCTGTCACGACCGTGATGGGCGTCACGGCTTGGCCGTGACAGATTCTGCCTAGAAGGGGTCTCGCTCAATTAACATGTCACGGTCGTGATAGGCATCACGGCTAGGCTGTGACAGCTTCTGACTTTTGCCTTCTTTTCTTTCCAGTTCTACTCGATCATGGCCGTGATGGTCATCACGGCTAGGCCGTGATGGTCATCACGGCTAGGCCGTGATGGGCTCTGTTTGGCTCATTTCTTCACTTTTCAAGCTCTATCTTCATCCGAGCTCCATCATGGTCAATCTTGAGCATTTTACCCTTAATTCCTTCAAAACAACACCACGAAACCGCCTTACCCGTTCCAAGGTAAAAACTAACTACAATCAAGTTAAATATGCCTAAACTATATGAAAATGCATGCAAAAATGTACATGAATTATGATGTGAAATCACACTATCAAATCACTCCAAGCTTGTTCATTTGCTTGTCCTCAAGCAATCACTAAGGCCTGAAGAGATAAATAATTAGAACATGGATAGTGAACCAAGAACCCGAGTAACTAGTCCAAGTAACAGGCATTTCAGAGAAAACAGCAAGAGACAATCAATTTCAAGACCAATTAGAAGCTTAGGTTTCCTAGACTCATATTCTCACTGATTCGGACACTCTTTCTCACCTCACTCAAGTGTTTAGGGATATATGACAATTCGCTCAATTTCCTCAAGGAATGAATTCTACCATAAGCTTGACTATCAACCAAATCTCTACTTTATTAATGAAAACACATTAGAATCAAGAGGTCTTTACTTTGGTTGTAACGGGGCCATGGGATCAATCGTTAGGTGGGGAAATCAAGAAAAGGAAATTTCAAAAAGGCTAAACACAATATCAAGCATTGCAAGCACGACACCTTCTAAAATACCTTTTTGGGTTTTGATTCATTTTTCCACCTTTCTTTCTTTCTTTCTTATTTTATTTCTCACCTCCTTTTGTCACCCCCTTCTCTCTCTCTTTATATATGTTTTATTTTTTTATTTTTTTTTATAAGAAGAAGGGGAGATTTTCAATTCAAGAGAAATATTTTCTGACTTTCTCATCCCATACTTTTTCAAACTACCTTTTTACCCTTTTGCAATACTTTAAAAGGTGCCATACCAAGCATATTCATCAAAGTAATTCAAGGTACCAAGAAAAGTATTTTATTCTTGTAGGCTCAAAATTAGGCAACTAAGGGGTAGCATTTAGTCATTCAAAGCTCAGAAGGCCGAAAAAATACCTAGTGCATCAATCATTTCCATAAATGTTTTCAAAAATTTTTAAGCTTCAAAACGGTTTCAAGTCAAGTTCTAGAGAATACCATCCAAGAGGAATAAAACACTCTATCACAAAGAATGGGGTAGATTTAGTGAGTACCCCTTTTTGGCTCAAAAATCTCACCTTTAGTAGTTCAAAAATCAATGAGAAACACAAGTCTACGGAACCACATGCTAATTATCAACTATCAAAGATCATCTCAAGCATTTTTATTTGTAGCCTTATCACAAGAATAAAAAATTGGGTTCAAAAATTCACTATCTCAAGATAATTGGCACTCAGTTCTCACAATTGGATGCTTAATCTAAACAAGGGGCAATCGAATCATGTGATCATGCAAAACTATGCCTATATGAATGCAACATGAAAAATGCAAAAATACCCCTACCCCAAGCTTAAAAACTTAGATTGTCCCCAATGTAAATAATCAAGTCGGAGAGAGGAGAAAAATGGAACAACTTACCGAGGTGGTAGCGGGTGTTGGCTCACATGCCTAGGCAAAGGGAGGCTGAAAAGTTGGTCACGTCCGTGATGCTCATCACGGGCAGGCCGTGATCAATTCTATCCATAGGAGCTGGCCTGTCACAACCGTGACCTCCATCACGGCTAGGCCGTGATGCTCTCTGATCTTCAGGGTCCTCTCATCACGCCCGTGATGGATATCACGGCCAGGCCGTGATCCTTTCTGGTCTTCATGGTTGGCTCATCAGGGTCGTGACCAGTGTCACGGCCTGGGCGTGATGGCTGCTGACTTTGTTTGCCCTTACCCTTTTTGCTTCTCCTTCCTTCTTACGCTGAAAACACTTAACAAATCTATTAATTTATGATCTTTTTCCTCTTGATCTTCTCAAATTATTCAAGAGTTAAATTCAAAAACAAATGAAAAAGGAAAAGAAAACTTGGGTTGCCTCCCAATAAGCGCTTCTTTAACGTCACTAGCTTGACGGGTCGGTGATCTCAAGGATCATGAAGGTGTACAGCTGTGGTCAATCTCTCGATGTCACCACCCAAGTAGGCCTTGAGCCTTTGGCCATTGATTTTGAAGGTCCTTTTTGAAGTAGGATCCTCCACTTCTATAGCTCCATGAGATGAGACTTCTTTGACAATGAACGGTCCCGACCACTTAGACTTCAACTTGCCCGGAAACAATCTCAGTCGGGAATTGAATAATAAAACTTGTTGTCCCGGCTGAAATGTTTTCATCACGATCTTCTTGTCATGATAGGTCTTGACTCGCTGCTTGTAAATAGTTGCGTTCTTATATGCATTAAGGCGCATCTCCTCTAATTCATGCAGCTGATTGACTCTTTTTTCACCCGCTAGAGTGGCATCAAAATTCAAGAACTTCAATGCCCAAAAAGCTCGATGCTCCAACTCAACGGGTAGATGACATGCCTTCCCATAGACCATCTGAAACGGAGATAACCCCACAGAGGTTTTTAATGCAGTCCGATAAGCCCACAAGGCATCGTCAAGCTTCTTTACAAAATCTTTTCTTAAAGTGGCCACAGTTTTTTCCAGAATTCGCTTAATCTTCCTGTTAGAGACCTCCGCTTGCCCATTCGTTTGCGGATGATATGGGGATGCCACCTTATGCCTCACATCATACTTGGTCAACACATTTTTCAGTTGTGAGTGGCAGAAGTGAGATCCCCCATCACTTATAAGAACCATTGGGACACCGAACCGGGCAAAAATGTTCTTCTTGATGAACTTAATCATTGTTTGTGCATCATTCTTCGGTGTTGCAATGGCCTCCACCCATTTGGAAACATAGTCCACTGCCACCAAGATATATTGATTGGAGAATGAAGGTGGAAATGGACCCATAAAATCTATGCCCCAACAATCAAATACTTCAATATCCAATATGTTTTGCAGTGGCATCTCATCCCCTTTTGATATGTTCCCGGTCCTTTGACACTTGTCACAACTCTTTACATGATTGTAAGAGTCCTTGAAGATTGAGGGCCAAAAGAGCCCAGATTGGAGGACCTTTGCAGCTGTCCTTTCCCCATTGTAATGTCCACCATATGGAGAGTTATGGCAATGCCACAAAATACTTCTCGCTTCCTCTTGACTAAGACACCTCCTCCATAAGCCATCCGGTCCAACCTTGAACAGAAATGGGTCATCCCACATGAAATGGTTGGCGTCCCGGAAGAATTTTTTCTTTTGTTGCCAAGTGAGGTGCTCTGGAACAATGTTGGCTGCCTTGAAATTTGCCATGTCGGCAAACCATGGTCTTTCATGCACCAGAAATAAAGCCTCATCCGGGAACTCATCCCGAATGTCCTTTTCTTTTGAAGTAACTTCTTCATTCACTAGCCGAGATAAGTGGTCAGCCACCACATTTTTGCTGCCCTTTTTATCCTTAATGACTAAGTCAAATTCCTGCAACAATAGAATCCATCTTATGAGTCTTGGTTTTGAATCTAACTTAATCAACAAATATTTAATTGCAGCATGATCAGTAAAAACAGTGACTTGTGACCCAATCTAGTATGAACGAAATTTTTCTAATGCAAACACTATGACTAGCAACTCTTTTTCAGTTGTTGCATAATTTATTTGGTTCTCATTGAGAACCTTGATAGCATAGTGAATGGCATGGAAAAACTTTTCCCTCCGCTGTCCCAAAACTGCCCCAACTGCGTAGTCACTGGCATCACACATTAATTCAAATGGTGACTCCCAGTTAGGTGCAACAAGAATGGGAGCAGTGATCAACTTTTCTTTCAGAATCTAAAAAGAAGTGAGACAAGCAGTATCAAACACAAATGGAGTGTCCTTGTTCAAAAGGCTATACAACGGCTTGGCTATCTTTGAGAAGTCTTTGATGAACCGCGGTAGAAGCCTGCATGCCCAAGAAAACTCCTCACACCCTTGACATTCACTGGTGGAGGTAGTTTCTCAATTACATCAATCTTGGATTTATCTACTTCGATCCCCTTAGCTGAAATCTTGTGCCCAAGCACAATGCCTTCCTTCACCATAAAATGACACTTCTCCCAATTTAAGACTAAATTGGTGTCCATGCACCTCTTTAACACGGCAGCAAGGTTAGACAAACAATTATCATAAGAGGAACCGAAAACAGAAAAATCATCCATGAAAACTTCAATATATTTTTCTACCATATCAGAGAAAATGGAAAGCATGCACCTTTGAAATGTTGCAGGCGCGTTACAAAGACTGAAGGGCATCTTCCGATAGGCAAAAACTCCAAAGGGACATGTGAAGGCAGTTTTCTCTTGGTCTTTCGGGTTAATCGCAATTTGGTTATAACCCGAATAACCATCCAAGAAACAATAATAAGCTTGCCCAGCCAACCTCTCCAACATTTGGTCCATGAATGGAAGTGGGAAGTGATCTTTCCTAGTAGCTTGATTTAGCTTCCGGTAATCTATACACATTCGCCAACCAGTGACCGTTCTAGTTGAGATCAACTCATTCTTCTCATTGTTCACGATGGTCATGCCACCTTTCTTGGGAACCACTTGTACCGGACTCACCCAAGCACTATCGAAAATCGGATAAATCATTCCGGCTTCAAGGAGTTTCAGCACCTCCTTCCTTACCACTTCTTTCATTATAGGATTGAGCCTCCTTTGCGGTTGGACCACCTGTTTAAATTCAGCCTCCATCATGATCTTGTACATACAAAATGCAGGACTAATACCTTTCAAATCTAAGATGGACCATCCAATAGCTGTTTTATGCTCTCTAAGCACCCTTACAAGTTTCTCCTCTTCCAACTTGGACAATACATTGCTCACTATGACAGGATTTTCATCATTCTCACCAAGAAACACATATTTCAAGTGGGGAGGTAGGGGTTTAAGTTCTAACTTGAGCTTCTCTTGGACTTCATCCTTCTTGAGCTCTTCCTTCTTAGTATTGACAGAAAGTTGAATGGGTTGAGCTTCCAAATCATGCAAACATTCCTCTATTTCCTTCTCCTTTTTCTCATCAAGATTTTCAATAGAATTCATAATTACCTTCTCAAGAGTAGAGGAATGGTGTTGATGTGCAAAGACCTCTTTAGCCACTACATCCACAATGTCCATGCGGAAACAATTCTCTTCATCACTCGGGCGATGCATAGCTTCAAACACATTGAAAGTAACCTCTTCATCTTGCACTCTGAGTCGAAATTGGCCTTTTTGTACATCTATCAAAGCACGACCAATTTCTAGAAAAGGTCTCCCCAATATAAGTGGAACTTCTGCATCCTCCTCCATGTCTAATATCACAAAATCCGCTGGGAAGATAAACTTATCCACTTTGACCAAAACATCTTCCAAAATACCAAAAGGACGCTTGATTGATCTATCTGCTAGTTGCAATGCCATCCTTGTTGGTTTCACTTCACCACCTCCAAGCTTGTTCAAGATTGAAAGCGACATCAAATTGATACTCGCCCCCAAGTCACACAAGGCCTTCCCAATAGCAACACTCCCAATTGTGCAGGGATTGTAAAACTACCAGGATCTTTGAGCTTTAGAGGTAGCTTCCTTTGAAGTATCGCACTACATTCTTCCGTCAAGGAAACAGTCTCATCTTCTTTAAACCTTCTTTTCTTCGTAAGCAACTCCTTCATGAATTTTGCATAAGTTGGCATTTGCTCTAGTACTTCAGCAAAGGGTATGTTGATTTGTAACCTCTTGAAGATGTCAAGAAATTTGGCAAATTGCTCTTCCTTCTCCTTTTTCTTGCTCAAGTGAGGATATGGCAACTTTACATAAGAATGGATCTCTTGAGGCTTGTCTCCATCTTTCAAAATCTGACTTTTACTCCTCCTCAAAATCGAATTTTCATCCACTAACTTTTCTCTCTTGTCTTTTTCTTATTTCTCTATTACAACCTCCTTGCCTTTTTCCTCATTTCTCTCTCTTTTTTCAGCACTCAACTCTTTTTTCAGCATCTCTCTGATATTTCAACAAAGGCTCACCGCTCACATTTTCAAGACTTTTACCACTCCTCAAAACAACAGCCTTACAATGCTCTTTAGGATTTGTTTGAGTATTACCTGAAAAACTGCTGATGGATTGTTCCGCTAGGTGCTTTGCAATTTGTCCAACTTGAACCTCCAAGTTCTTTATGGAAGCATCGGTGTTTTTATGGTTTGACATGGACATTTACATGAATTGATTGAGGGTGTTCTCCAAGATTGAAGTCCGGTCTTGAGGCGGTTGTGTGGGAAGAGGCTTGCTTGCTTGTCCGGCATCTTGTTTCCAACCAAAACTTGCTTGATTCCTCCACCCTTGGTTGTAATTGTTGGAGTATTGGTTGTTATCCTGCCGCCCATAGTTCCCCATATAGTTAGCTTCCTCATGGGAACTAGGTGTGGCCTCACAATTTCCATTGTCATGATCTCCTCCACAAAAATCGCATCTCATTACCTGTTGAGGTGGCATGGTTATCCCTTGAATGGTTTGGAGTTGTTGTGGGAGTTGAGCTAATTGTTTGGTGATGGACTCAAGTTGTTGTGTCATAAGCTTATTCTAAGCCAAAAGTGCAGTTTGTGAGTCTAACTCCAACACTCCCTTTCTTGATGGGGTACCTCGATCATGATGCATCAAATAGTCATTAGATGCCATAGCTTCTATCAAAGTCAATGCTTCCTCCGGTGTCTTTGTGTTCACGGAACCTCCAGCTGAGGCATCCAACATAAACTTGGTTGAAGGCCTCAACCCATTGCAAAATGTTCGCATTTGGACAAGATCATCAAACCCATGATTTGGACATCTTCGGATCAAGTCTTTGAACCTTTCCCATGTGTCATGAAGAGTCTCACCCTCTTGTTGAGCAAAGCTTGTGATATCACCCCGTGTCTTCACAAATCTTGAGACGGGAAAGAATCTTGCAAGAAATTTAGCCTCTAAGTCATCCTATGTAGTGATGCTCCCCCTTGGTTGAGATTGGAGCCAAGACTTGGCTCTATCTCTTAGAGAGAAAGGAAACAACCTTAGGCGAATTGCATCATCGCTAGCACCATTTATCTTCATCGTATCACATAACTCAAGGAAGTTGGAGATATGATTATTAGGATCCTCCATCTCCATCCCAGCGAATTGATTTTGTGAAATCATATTCAAGAAAGCCTGCTTGATTTCAAAATTGTTGCAATTCGCTGGAGGCCTCACTATGCTAGTGACATGACGGTTGACATTTGTATTGGCATAATCTCCAAGTGTCCTCTGTGGAGCACCCTCACCATTGCCTGCCATCTTAAGTGGTTCTTGATGAACTTGAGAAGTGTAAGTCTCTTGTTCTCTTTCTTGTTGCTCTACTAACTTCTGCTGTCTTGCTTGCCTCCGATTCTCCCTAGCTGTTTTCTCTATTTCAGGATCATAGAGAAGTTGGTCGACTGGGATAGTACCTCGCATACACAAAAGTCTAGAAAGCAAGACTGTTAGCACTAGATGACAGCAAACAGAAACAGATCAGTAAAACAAAAATAAAATTTTGCTTAAATTAGTAGTCGAAATGGGTATGCTAATATTGAAACTCAGTCCCCGGCAACAGCGCCAAAAACTTGTTGTGACTAAATCTAGGCAAGTACACCTAGTCGTACAAGTAATACGATGGTGAGACTGATATCGTTCCCACGAGGACTGTGACAAGTACTAGCAAGAACCACTTCAATTACTATCTAAGCGAACCTTTGGATTGAAGGGGGATCTATACTAATTACCAAGCCTAACAAGAGCTAAAATAAACAAAATAAAAGGAAAAGTTCTTTTTGGGTTTTTGTCGAACACTTGGAATGCAGAAAAATGGTTCTTCAAATATTATAAAGGATGTTGGGATTAAATTTCACCAAACCTTAGCCTCATGCGATACCAAGACCACTAATCCAGTTTATGCTTCATGTATCAAAATCAATCCACAAGATTACTTAAGCCCTAATTCCTTAGATGACAAGAGCCTAAATCCCCTAATTAAACCCTAATTCCTTAGGTGGCCTAATTAGTGAATTTGCATTAAGAGTAGGGATTACACGATTACTAATAAACCAAAATCCATTCCTAGATGCAAGGTTTACTAGGTGATTAACTCCAGATCAAGAATTGATAAGAACGTCCCCATTGCAAATCAAATCTCAAAATCAAATCATGGATGATCAGACCACAATAGGCATTAAGCATAGGAATCAAACACTGATAAGAAGGCATAAACATAGATTAATGCATTAAGGCAAATACATGATATTCAGTTTGGCTACATCTAATCCCAAAAAAAAGGGATTTAGCTACTCATGATTACAGAGAATGCCAAAATCAAAATAATAGAGACAAGGGGAAGAAGGAACTCCATGGAAGCATTCCTCATGCAGTCCCAGCAGCTCCTTGGCTCCAAGAGAACGTGTTTTCTTTCTAGGGTAAAGTCTACTCCAGAGAGAGAGATCTTCTGATCTGCCCAGAGGCCCTTTTATAGAATTGGGTTCAAATAACGCGCGTCACGGCTGTGATGGCCATCACGGTCAGGCCGTGATGGGTTCTGTCATGGGCGCGCTTTCAATTTTTGGATTATCACGACCGTGATGCTCATCACGGCTAGGCCGTGATCGCTTCTGCCTTGAACGTTTCTTCACCAAATGGTCTGTCACGGCTGTGATGGGCGTCACGGCTTGGCCGTGACAAATTTTGCCTAGAAGGGGTCTGGCTCAATTAACATGTCACGGCCGTGACAGCTTCTGACTTTTGCCTTCTTTTCTTCCCAGTTCTGCTCGATCATGTCCGTGATGGTCATCACGGCTAGGCCGTGATGGGCTCTATTTGGCTCATTTCTTCACTTTTCAAGCTCTATCTTCATCCGAGCTCCATCATGGTCAATCTTGAGCATTTTACCCTTAATTCCTGCAAAACAACACAACGAAACCGCCTTACCCGTTCCAAGGTAAAAACTAACTACAATCAAGTTAAATATGCCTAAACTATATGAAAATGCATACAAAAATGAACATGAATTATGATGTGACAGCTAGGTAATTTTTAGTGTCAACGGCGACGATGGTGTTGGACCGTTGGTTACTGGCTGAGGTGGGATTGGCTGATGCTGGCTTGGTGGGATTGGCTGATGCTGACTTGGCAGGATGGGGCTTACAGTGGGGTTTGTAGGTGGTGGGTTTCGAAGGTCTTGGATATGGATTTGCAAAATTTGGAAGGTCTGCACGAAGAATTCATGATACAAATCTTGGGAAGTTTTGAGGTGAGTGAATGCAGTAGTAAGGTTGGATTCGTTTAGCTGGGAAAGAGGAAAATAGGGAGGCATAGTTCATGGATGAAAGCACCAATTGATAGGGTAAGGATAGGGGATAAGGATTTCCTTTATATGGAGGACAAGGAAGATACCTCCTAAGAATTTAGAGAGTGGTGAGGTCCTGGATGGATTGTTTGGGGGTGGAAAAGGTTATGGTGGGGAGGCATTGTTTAGGAATGAAAGCACCAATATGTTAAGAGAAAAGTTTAGGGATGGAGAATTCCTTGATATGGAGGATGATAAGCCTCTGGCTCATCTAGTTTTATGGCTAGTATGACCAGGGTTTTGTGCAAATTATATCCTATTTTCACCCAAATTAAATTAGATTGTCCTCAAGCAAGGTTTTGAGTCTCTAAAGTAGTTTTAGGATAATTTAGCCAGTTTTGAGTCAAATAATGCACTTATAGCTATTTCTTTGTTTTCAGGTTAAATAGAAGTTGAGGGAATAAAGAAACAGGGGATTCGCCTCGCGAGAATCTTCTCGCCTCGCGACCCTGAAAGCCAGCAGAACAGTAAATGTCATCCTCTCTGGTTCGCCCCGCCAACAACACCTCGCCTCGCGACCCTTAAAGCTGACTGTTCCAGAGAAATGCAACTCGTTCTATGTCGCCTCGCGGATACATGTCTCACCTCGCGAGACTGAAGACCAGAAGCCATGACTGTTCCACTCCTCGCCTCGCGAGTAATACTTCGCCCCGCGAGAAGACCAAACGTTGCTGACTCTTCACAGTATTCGCCTCGCTAATGAGGGTTCGCCTCGCGAGTGGGCTAAAATTCTGAATAGTATAAAAGGTTGTTCTGGGCAGATTGGAAGAACTTTTGCTTCTCCATTGTTTTTACATTTTTCTGTGTGTTTTCGTTTTTCCATGGAGAACTAATTTTCTAGGATTAATATATTGTAATCGATCTCCACTACACTTGAGGTTCTTGTATTTCTTGTTTTGTATGCTTTTCCCTTTTCAATGCCATGCTATATATTTCTGTTTGCTTAATTCAGGAGTATATTGTGTTGTGTTGATTTAATTTCGGTGATATTATGTTCCTATAATTAATCGCGTTTGCTTAATTCGCGTGTGTTCGTTTCGTGTTCGCTTAGTTCACGAAGGGCTTAACCCCGTTTACTTAATTCGGGAATAGGGACATATATCTGTAGTAGTGGTTTCGCTTGTAAATTGTTGCTACAACCGGGAGGGGATTAGAATCTGCTTAGGGCTTGGAAATTGCATGAACCTATGATAGTTGGGAAATCGAGAACAATAGATTAATCGTCTTTAGCTATTGGATAATTTTTTCAACTGCTCTGTTTTCATTGCTTTGTTTGCTTTGTTTCTTATTTACATTCCAATCCAAACCCCCCCAAAAAAACTGATTTTTGTGATAAATAACACTTCAAGAGTCCTTGTGAGACGACATCCGAGTTGTCGCCCTAAACTACAGTTTTAAAAACCGCTCGTTCTTTTTGGCGCGTGCGCGACAGCGCGACCAAAAATTGGCGCCGTTGCCGGGGACTCTTGTTCGTTATTTTTCACATTTTATTTTTTTCTTTTCTTTCTTTTATTTTCTGTTTTTGTTTTGAATTGGTCTGGCTACTAGGTCCAATTGCCCTGAATTGTGTGATTTTGATCCTGAAATTGAAAGAACACTGCACACACGCCGTAGAGAATTTCGGGCTAGCACTAGTAGTGATTCTAATTCTAAAACTGTTTTTGAAAACATGGGAGACCAAAGGACATTAAGACAGCTTGCTGCCCCTGATGTAAATTATAATGGATTGTGTATTTCATATCCTGGTGCTGATACTCCTTTTGAATTAAAATCTGGTTTCATTCACTTGTTGCCAAAGTTTAGTGGTCTTGCAGGTGAGGATCCACACAAGCATTTGAAGGAATTCCAGGTTGTCTGATCCACAACCTTGAGATCAGAGGGAGTAACCGAGGATAGCATCAAGCTGGAAGCTTTTCCGTTCTCACTCCAGGGAGCTGCAAAGGATTGGCTGTTATATCTTGAGCCAAACTCTATTACCACCTCGACCGATTTGAAGAGGGTTTTCTTAGAGAAATATTTTCCTGCCTCCGGAGCTGCATCAATTAGGAAGGAAATATGTGGCATCAGACAAGGAAATGAGTCGTTGGCTGAATATTGGGAGAGATTCAAGTATTTGGTATCCAGCTGCCCTCAGCATCAGATATCTGAACAGCTTCTTATCCAGTACTTTTATGAAGGGTTACTGCCAATGGATAGGAATATTTTGGATGCTGCTAGTGGGGGAGCACTAGTTGATAAGACCCCAGCTGCTGCCAAGCAACTCATTGAAAATATGTCACTGAACTACCAGCAGTTTACATCCAGGAGAAATTCTGTTGAGACAAGAGGTGTGCATGAGGTCCATAGCTCTTCCTCCATCCAGGCCCTCGAGAATAGAATGGATGAGCTCACTTCTTTTGTGAGGCAGTTGGCAATAGATAGGGTTCAGCCTGCAAGGTTATGTGGCATATGCAATTCTCCTGAGCACCTATATGATGCATGCCCCATCCAGAAAGAAGAGTTCGTCAGTGAAGCACCTCAAGCTTATGCAGTAAATCCCTATAATCAAGGAAACAGTCAGAACCGGTACAGCACTCCAGACCTCTCCACAAATAGGTACCATCCCAATTGGAGGAATCATCCTAACCTTTGGTATGGGAACTCATCCCAACAACAACCGATGACAAAGACCACGTAATCCTCCTCAAATGGCCACTTCGCACCTTCTCGGACCTTCATTAGAAGACTTGGTCAAGCAATTGATCTGTACAAAACCTTCGGTCCTCAAAGAACGAATGGATGCTAGCATTCAGGCCTTGCAGACACAGATTGGGCAGCTTGCCACTTCCATAAATAACATACAACAAGCTCAAGGATCAAGTCAACTACCTGCACAGATAGTGATAAATCTCAATGCCTCCAATCCTAATGTGAGTGCCATTACTCTGAGATCTGGAAAAGTTGTTGAGGCCACCTCTGGAAAAGATGAAGACACTGTTGAGGTAACTCCTGAGCCTACTGTTGATGTTGAAGCAGAGAAAGTGTACATTCCACCTATCCCCTTCCCACACAGAGTACATAAAAATAAGAAGATTGGTGGTGAAGACAAGGAGAGGGAGATTTTAGATGTGTTCAGAAAGGTGGCTGTAAATATTCCTCTTTTGGATGTGATCAAGCAGGTGCCTAAGTATGCAAAATTTCTGAAAGATCTATGCACCAACAAGAGGAATTTGAAGAATAATGAGAGAGTTGATTTGGGAAGAAATGTTTCAGCTCTCATCCAGTCTAAGCCTGCACCAGAAAGAGTTGCTGTTTTAGCCCCTACTCAGGCACTACCACAAAAGTGCAAGGATCCGGGCACATTTACTATTCCATGCACTATTGGGGATAGAAGATTTGAAAATTGCATGTTGGATTTGGGAGCCTCTATAAATGTCATGCCTACATCTATCTTTAATAACCTTGATCTTGGGCCCTTACAGTATATAGGTCTAACCATCCAGTTGGCCAACAGGACCAGTGCCCGCCCCATGGGAATGGTAGAAGATGTGCTAGTGCAAGTTGATGAGCTGATTTTCCCTGCTGACTTCTACATCCTAGACATGGCAGGAGAGACAAATTCCAGTAGATCACCAATAATCTTGGGCAGACCATTCATGAAGACAGCCAAGACTAAGATTGATGTTAATGATGGGACTATGTCTATGGAGTTTGGTGATATTGTGGCAAAGTTCAACATCTTTGATGCTATGAAACATCCATTGGAGGAGCACTCTGTTTTCCAGTTAGAGTTGCTTTCTGAGATTATTGAGGACACCCATGAGGACCATGTTTCTGATTTTCCATTCATTTCTGGTTTCGATGATTTATATTCATGTACTGACTGTACTGACACTAACCCGTGTGCTGTTTGTGCTGAGTTTCTTGATTCAACTTTGCAGGGTGATAGTGATAGTGAGAGTGAAGCTATCTGTTCAGCAGAAGTCCTTGACATCATGGCTACTCCCAATGTACCATCCGTTGAGCAGCCACCCTCCTTAGAGCTCAAGCCACTTCCTGGGAACCTGAAGTATGCCTACTTGGAAACAAATGAAAAACTTCCAGTCATCATTTCCTCCAGCCTTGACTCTGACCAGGAAGCTAAGCTTTTAGAGGTTCTGAAGAAGCACAAGAAGGCAATTGGGTGGACCTTAGCTGACATTCCAGGAATTAGCCCCTCCAGATGTATGCATAGAATTCTATTGGAGGATGGGGCTAAACCAGTAAGGCAGGCCCAAAGGCGACTAAACCCATTGATTCTGGATGTGGTGAAGAAAGAGGTGACTAAACTTTTGCAGGCAGGTATTATATACCCCATCTCTGATAGTACTTGGGTAAGTCTGGTGCAAGTTGTACCCACGAAGTCCGGTCTCACAATAGTTAGAAATGATAATAATGAGCTTGTACCCACTAGAGTCCGAATAGTCAAGTAGTCTCAGATAGATTATAGGAAGTTGAATCAGGCCACCAGAAAGGATCACTTTCTTTTGCCGTTCATAGATCAGATGCTGGATCGGCTGGCTGGTAAATCTCATTACTGTTTTCTTGATGGTTTTTTCGGGTATTTCCAGATCCATATTGCCCCTGAGGATCAGGAAAAGACCACTTTCACGTGCCCCTTCGGCACGTTTGCTTATAGGAGGATGCCATTTGGCCTTTGTAATGCTCCTGGCACCTTCCAAAGATGCATGCTTAGCATTTTTACTGAATTTATTGAAAATTGCATGGAGGTGTTCATGGATGACTTCACTGTATATGGCTCCTCATTTGATGCATGTCTGCATAGTCTGAGTTTAGTTCTACAAAGATGCATTGAGACTGATCTGATTTTGAACTATGAAAAATGTCACTTTATGGTAGAACAGGGGATTGTTTTGGGTCATGTTATTTCTAAAGAGGGTATTTCAGTAGATCCTGCAAAAATTGATGTGATTTCTTCATTGCCTTACCCATCTTGCGTACGCGAGTTCCGTTCTTTTCTTGGCCATGCAGGTTTCTACAGGCGCTTTATTAAGGACTTCAGCAAGATAGCTCTGCCATTGTCAAACCTGCTGAAGAATGATGCCATGTTCCATTTTGATGAAAATTGCAAGAAGGCATTTGACTACCTGAAAAAAGCATTGACCTCTACCCCCATCATCCAGCCCCCAGACTGGACACTCCCTTTTGAACTCATGTGTGATGCTTCCAATTTTGCTGTGGGAGCGGTTCTGGCACAAAGGGTGGGCAAGGCTGCCCATGTAATTCATTATGCTTCTAGGACATTAGATGCTGCACAATCCAATTACACCACCACTGAGAAAGAACTACTAGCTGTTGTGTTTGCACTTGATAAATTTAGGTCTTATTTGCTAGGTTCAAAAGTTATTGTTTTCACTGACCATGCAGCTCTGAAATACCTGTTAAAGAAACCAGAAGCTAAGCCAAGACTGATTCGGTGGATGCTTTTGCTCCAAGAATTCAATGTGGAGATAAAAGACAAGAGTGGAGCTGAAAATTTGGTAGCCGATCACTTGACCCGAATAGAAAGGGATGAGGATCCTTCTCCCATCCAAGATGATTTTCCTGATGAGCGACTTCTACATCTGTATGGGGTAACACCCTGGTTTGCTGACATAGTTAAATTTCTTGTTGCTGGTGTTGTTCCTGCAGGTACAAGTAGATCCAAGTTCCACAAGCTCAAGAGCGATGCAAAGTACTATGTGTGGAATGATCCGTACCTTTGGAAGTTTTGCAGTGATCAGGTTATTCGGAGGTGTGTCCCCGATCATGAGACAGAGTCCATCTTGCACTTTTCACATGCCTCTCAAGTTGGAGGACATTTTGGACCACAGAGGACGGCAAGAAAAGTCCTGGATTCTGGGTTCTACTGGCCCACAATTTTTAGAGATGCCTATGAGGTCTACAGAAATTGCAAGGAATGTCAAACAAAGAGGCCCCGCCATCACTCGTAGGAGTGAGATGCCTCAACAGGCCCATGATTTTTGTGAGGTTTTTGATGTGTGGGGATTGATTTTATGGGTCCTTTCCCTCGCTTCTTTTGGTTTTCTCAGTATATATTCATTGGCTGTTGACTATGTTTCAAAGTGGGTGGAAGCAATTCCCACTAGGACTAACGATGCTAAAGTTGTTTCCAAATTTGTTAGGTCCAACATTTTTTGCAGGTTTGGAATACCTAGGGCTATTATCAGTGACCAGGGCACTCACTTCTGCAACCGAACCATGGAAGCCTTACTCAGGAAATATGGGGTTGTGCATAGAGTTTCCACTGCTTACCATCCCCAGACCAATGGCCGGGCTGAGATATCAAACAGGGAGATCAAGCAGATTCTAGAGAAAATGGTGCAGTCGAATAGAAAGGACTGGAGCCGCCGTCTGGAAGACGCACTGTGGGCTTAGTGGACCGCTTTCAAGACGCCAATAGGAATGTCCCCCTTTCGGCTTGTATTTGGTAAGGCATGTCACCTCCCGGTGGAAGTTGAGCACCGTGCATATTGGGCAGTCAAGTGCTGTAACTTGGAAATGAAGAAAGCTGGTGTTGAAAGGAAACTACAGTTGCAGCAACTTGAGGAGCTTAGGCTAGAAGCCTATGAAAGCTCCCGGATTTATAAAGAGAAAACAAAACTTTTTCATGATAGGATGATTGCTAGGAAAGAATTTTTTGTGGGCCAGAAAGTCTTACTGTTTAATTCCTACCTGAAAATGATGGCTGGGAAACTTAGGTCCAAATGGGATGGCCCCTTTGTTGATACTAACGTTTTTCCTTATGGTGCAGTAGAGATTAAAAGTGCAGGTACCAACAAGACCTTCAAGGTTAACGGGCAGCGGCTGAAGCCATTCCATGGTGTGGATGCTGGTGTTCCTTTGGATACTAATATTGAGGAGATCTCCTTGGAAGCTCCCACCTACACTGACACTTGATCAGGGAGTACCCTTTCCTTTCCCTCACTCTGATTTTATAGTTATGTTGTTTCATTGGGGACAATGTATGTTTTAAGTGTGGGGGAGGGAATTAGTTGTAGATTGTTTTGTCTTGTTCTTTCTTTTAGCTCTTGAATAAATTGTGTTGAGTCTTATGTTGGCAAGTTTGCTGGATTTTAATTGATTTTGCACAGATTGATTGCATGATTGATGTGATGATTCCCCCTAGGCTGAAAAAAAAAATTGTTTTTGAAAAGTGATCCCCATGTGATTGAACTTTGAACTTTGAGATTTTGTTATGATGGCATGATTTATGATAAGTTTGGGGTGATAGGAAGCACACACTAGGGATAGAATCTCTGTCAAACAATTTGCATGAATGTCCAGGTGAGGTTTTGAGCCTCCAACATGTTTTTGACTGTGTGAAATCACTTTCAAGTTGCACTTTCCCGAATTTGCTTGAATCTCTTTTTGGTTTGCATGTTTATGTGTTTGCTTCAGATGATTTAGGCATTTTCTTTGTAAATAACTACTTAGCCTAAAATGACCAATTCCTAATGCATGTTCCTTAGTTAGCCCCATTGAGCCTGATTAGCCTGTTAATTCTTGATAACCTAATGTTATAAGCCCAAAAAATCTGGAAAACCATGTTAACCCGATCTTAGGATTAGGAGAGCATGGAATCTTAGAAAGAAAAAAGGGTGCAAGAAACTAAGTTTGGGGTGGCTACAAGGTGTAATATGTTGTTTGGGATTGAGAAAAAAAATACAATAAAAAGGTTGGAGCCAAAGGCTTGTAGAAGAAAAAAAAATGAAAAAAAAGAAGAAAAAGAAAAGAAAAAGAAAAAAAAAGTAAAAAAATTTCAAAAAGGATATTGAAATAAAAGAGGCTGTAGTCACCCAAGGCAATTGAAAAGATAAATGAGAAAAGTAACTTGAGTGGAATTTCAATGTTTTGAAGTGTTTCATGCTCTCTTAGTTCCTAGGGTCTTCAGCCTAGTTCCTTTGTATATCCTACCCTTAGCTAGGCCCCATTACAACCCATAAAAGACCTTTTGATGTTGCATGCATGTTTTCTGTGGGAATCATTTGGAGATGAAAATCAAATTTATGGAAAGTGCTCTTAAAAGTGAAATTGAGGGAAATGTTGCTAGCCTGACACCAACTGAGCGAATGAGTGAACACTAAATGCCCTTGTGAGGAAGGCAGTTGTTTGAATTTGGTGATCTCCCTCTTGTGTGTAACTTGGATCCCCTGCTTAGATTAATGATTGTTTGAATGATAAAATTCTCAATTGTTTAGAATGAATGATTGTGGGGATTGCTTTGCTTGAAGGGGGGACATTGAAGAAACTGTTTTGATGAAACTGCTTGAATTTGTGCAAGGTTGATTGAATCTTTTAAGCTTGCCAGGTCTTGAGTCTTTTTGATTTTTGAGTTTTAGTTTGCTTGGGGACAAGCAAAGTTTAAGTTTGGGGTATTTTGATAAGCCTCTGGCTCATCTAGTTTTATGGCTAGTATGACCAGGGTTTTGTGCAAATTATATCCTATTTTCACCCAAATTAAATTAGATTGTCCTCAAGCAAGGTTTTGAGTCTCTAAAGTAGTTTTAGGATAATTTAGCCAGTTTTGAGTCAAATAATGCACTTATAGCTATTTCTTTGTTTTCAGGTTAAATAGAAGTTGAGGGAATAAAGAAACAGGGGATTCACCTCGCGAGAATCTTCTCGCCTCGCGACCCTGAAAGACAGCAGAACAGTAAAAATGTCATCCTCTCTGGTTCGCCCCACGAACAACACCTCGCCTCGCGACCCTGAAAGCTGACTGTTCCAGATAAATGCAACCCGTTCTGTGCCGCCTCACGGATACATGTCTCGCCTCGCGAGACTGAAGACCAGAAGCCATGACTGTTCCACTCCTCGCCTCGCGAGTAGTACTTCGCCCCGCGAGAAGACCAAACGTTGCCGACTCTTCACAGTATTCGCCTCGCTAATGAGGGTTCGCCTCGCGAGTGGGCTAAAATTCTGAATAGTATAAAAGGTTGTTCTGGGCAGATTGGAAGAACTTTTACTTCTCCATTGTTTTTACATTTTTCTGTGTGTTTTCGTTTTTCCATGGAGAACTAATTTTCTAGGATTAATCTATTGTAATCGATTTCCACTACACTTGAGGTTCTTGTATTTCCTGTTTTGTATGCTTTTCCCTTTTCAATGCCATGCTATATATTTCTGTTTGCTTAATTCAGGAGTATATTGTGTTGTGTTGATTTAATTTCGGTGATATTATGTTCCTATAATTAATCGCGTTTGCTTAATTCGCGTGTGTTCGTTTCGTGTTCGCTTAGTTCACGAAGGGCTTAACCTCGTTTGCTTAATTCGGGAATAGGGACATATATCTATAGTAGTGGTTTCGCTTGTAAATTGTTGCTACAACCAGGAGGGGATTAGAATCTGCTTAGGGCTTGGAAATTGCGTGAACCTATGATAGTTGGGAAATCGAGAACAATAGATTAATCGTCTTTAGCTATTGGATAATTTTTTCAACTGCTCTGTTTTCATTGCTTTGTTTCTTTTTTACATTCCAATCAACCCCCCCCAAAAAAAACTGATTTTTGTGATAAATAACACTTCAAGAGTCCTTGTGAGACGACATCCGAGTTGTCGCCCTAAACTACAGTTTTAAAAACCGCTCGTTCTTTTTGGCGCGTGCGCGACAGCGCGACCAAGGACAAGGAAGAAACCTCCTAAGAAGATTAGAGGGGGAATTTGATTGAATATTTTTTGCTTGCTTTCATTCATGCATTCACTATTCTTTTTATACTTATTTCTTACATCCATATTCTGTTTCATAATTCATAGGGATGAATGACACCCAGCATAACAGAATGTAAATAATAATTAAAAGATAATAGTTGACTAGATCTAGAATATTCCTAGCTGCCATATTAAGATGAAATCCTTGAATGCTTTGATTGAGCCTATAATTTGTTGCGAACTTATTTGCTTCTATCGGGTCATTTGTTGGGCCAGATATCATACCATACTCCTTTTCATTTTTAGGATTGTGATCCTTTTCTTTTCTCTCTATTTTTTTTCATGTTATGAGTAAGAAAGACAAATGTAGGATCCAAATCCCTTGTATTATGAATAATGATCAATATGATCTAACATTTCAAAAGATAAGGAAAGTCTCAGTCTCGTCTGATGGCCAAGTGCGAGAGAAACAGAAGGACAATATTGCCTATTGAAAAATACTACAAGTATCCTTTTAGTAATTGTTCTAATGTTTTTTTTGTATGCAATTGGTATATAGACAAGAGTACAAGGGGTACTCACACATATACAAAAGCGACCAAGTGAAAGAACATTAAGTAGGACAAGCTATCAGATCAACCAAGGGCTAAGATACAACCTGGTTGAAACCATAACTAAACCCACCTCAAAAAATTAGATTAACAATCAGCCCCCCATCTATACAGTATATCAAACAGCCAAAAACAAGTAATACTCCAAATTAGGTTGGAACTAATTAGTGCATCAGAAAAAACTATTGACAAGTGACCTCAAATGTAACGCCCTTCGTTACATTAGTAACCCAAAACAAATTGTATAAAAACCCAATTAATACATTTAATTAAAATATGTTAATCATAAAAATTTTATCAATTATGTAAGTCTGGAAAATGTCTCATATTAAATAAAATAGTAACAATGTATCAAAGTAATAAATAGTAAATCCATACGTCCAAATAAAAACCCCAAACCTCAAAACCGGGCGTCTACTGATAAACCCAACGATAAATAAATAAAAACGACTAGCCACATACGGCTCCTTATTTAAGAAAACACTAACTAAGCTAGGAATAATAACTAAGAAAATTCGCTAGGTCTTCAATCCTCTCCAGTCCCAGTGATGTCGTCCTCGTGCTCTGAAAACAACACTTTTAATGAGATATAATCCCAGTGAATAAAAATAATCGTTTGATAAAAAGGTTCGCAAATAGTGTTGTTTTCAGTCGGCGCAGCAACCGGAAAAACATTCATGGTACCCGCAAATTTTTAAAATAATAGATATAGTAAACCTCCAAAATAATAAATATATATAAATAAAATTAAAGTCAAGCAATTAAAGTACAAACTCATGAGTTCAGCAACGGTCACATCTCATTGCATTTAATCACATTCACCATGCAAACTCAACACAATGCAATACAACTCCATGAACATGACTCGGTGATTCCCAGAATCACTTGACTTGACTCTTTGGTTCCCAGAACCGGTGTGGATCCCAGATCCACTAAGGTCTATGAACTCATATCCATGCAATGGCGTCCCACTGCCTTCCCCATCCCAGATGGAGGTATCTAATAATATTCCATCCCAAATGTGAATATTTTAATCATCTGATATCCCATCCCAGATGGTGATATCTCCATCCTATTCCCGGAATAGAATGTAGAACCGTCATCCCTTCCCGGAAGGTGATAACCAACTCATATACACTATGCAATATGTCATCCCAGATGACTACCAAAATTTTATCAAACTCCATGGCATCAATTTCATAAACACTGTAACAGATTTATAACACAACTATCATGACAAATTAATATTGAATTTAATATGTTTATTATAATACCAATATTCTAATGTAACCGGCTTTTAAACACAAGAATCCAAGCATGCAACAGGTGTTTCACCTGTTCGCCACTACAACAGCATTATTAACATAAGGTACAAAAAGTCTAGCGTGAAATTCAAAATAATTTGCATTCAAATGGCAGTCACAATTTATAAAAAGTAGATTAGATAAGCCAAAATGACTAATTTAGTACATAATAGCTTAAACAGAAGCACGTACAACATTGCCACACAAAAATATATTCTTTGATAAAAAATCAATTATCAAAAGGTGAGATGTTTTAAGAATCTCAAAATCAAGAACCCTAACATATTTTACTATTTCAGAAAAGACAGAGTTACATGTAGAAGCCTCAAATTAATTGTACCATGAAAGTGTGAGAAAAGTTATTTTTACTCACCTCTCGAAGACCTCCAATGTGCTCTAAAAATCACGTATGATAAGGATTTGTGCTTCCCTAAAAATTCCTCTCCCGTTTGGTTGCGTTCTTGGATCTGTGTTGTTACGGTTGTACTGGCAAGGAATGGGAACACCTTTCTCTACTGTGCGGCGCGGTTCCCTTCTTGCGCTTTTCTAAAGTATATATATATATATATATATATATATATATATATATATACACACACACACACACACACACACACACACACACACACATACTGTGCGCGTTGTTCAGGTTTTTCACTTTTTTTTTTATTTATTTGGCCAAAAGCTTGGCTCTTGGGCTTAACGCCCAAGTATCTTCTTCTTTTTTTCTATCTGTATATATATATATATATATATATATATATATATATATATATATATATATATATATATATATATATAATTTTGTATTATTTATAATAGTTAATAAATTTTAATAACCCTTATACCATCACTTCTTTACACTAAATCTCCCATTTATATTTTAGTTACACTACACTTTTTAGTAACTTAATAATAATATTATTATTATTATTTATTTTTTTCGAATTAATTATGTTATAATTTTAGGATGTTACATTTTCTCCACTCCTTAATGAATTTCGTCCCCGAAATTCTCACGTCTCACCCAAACTACACAACATTAAAGGTAATGCAATACTAAGTTATGTACCTGTGTCGAAAGGATCTGGATGATGTTGTCTAACATCTTCCTCAAGTTCCCAGGTAGCTTCCTCTGGAGTCAACCCTTCCCAAATCACCTTCACCAATGGGATCATCTTGTTCCTCAGAGTTTTTGTGCTCTTGTCAATGATCTGAATAGGTCTAGGCTTAAAGATTAAATTATCCTTCAATTGTATTGACTCGGGAGCTATCACGTGTGAAATATCTGGTACTTCCGGAGTTGAGACACATGGAAGATGTCATGGAGATTCGACAACTGTGGTGGAAGAGCCAATTGGTAAGCAACAGGCCTGGCTCTTTTTAGGATTTGAAACGGACCCATGAAATGAGGTTTGAGCTTTTTGACTTTCATCGACCTCCCAACCCCAGTATTAGGAGTGACTCTCAAGAATACATGTTCCTCTTCCTGAAATTCTAAAGGCTTCCTTCTCTTGTCGGCATAACTCTTTTGCCTACTCTGTGCAGTGCGCATCCTTTCCCTAATGACTTTAATCCTCTTTGTGGTCTCCTGGACTAACTCTGGTCCTAGCAGGGTCCTCTCACCCACCTCACACCAACATAAAGGGGACCTACACTTCCTCCCATAAAGAGCTTCATAGGGTGCCATGCCGATGCTAGCGTGATAACTGTTGTTATAAGCAAACTCTATAAGAGGTAAAAATTTATCCCAACCCCCACCTTCATCTAAAACACATACTCTAAGCATGTCCTCAAGGGTCTGAATGGTCCTTTCCGACTGACTGTCCGTTTGGGGATGATAGGTTGTGCTAAAACTCAACTTAGACCCAAAAGCCTATTGGAAAACTCTCCAAAATCTAGAGGTAAATCGTGGGTCTCTATCTGACACTATAGAGGTAGGTATGCCATGAAGCTTCACTATCTCCTTAATGTATAAGTCTGCTAGCTTATTCAAACTATAGGTTGCTTTAATTGGCAAGGAGTGAGCAGACTTGGTCAACCTATCCACAATTACCCATATGGCATCTAAACCCAAACGAGTCCTAGGTAGCCCCATCACGAAATACATGGAAATCCTCTCCCACTTCCATTGAGAACTTTCTAAAGGCTGCAACAAACCCGAAGGTTTTTTATGTTCTATCTTAACCTTTTGACATACTAAACACTTGGCTACAAAGCTAGCCACATCCCGTTTCATTCCTGGCCACCAATACATCTTCTTTAGATCTTGATACATTTTGGTTATCCCTGGATACATGGTGAACTTTCCCTTATGCGCTTCCTCTAAAACTCTCTCTCTAAGGCTCCCCTCCTTAGGAACAACGATCATATTCTTAAACAACACTAGACCATCAGTAGACAACACATAATCCTCTTGATCTAAAAGAGATTGCAACTGCTGGTCTAAAAGCTTCCCTCACCTAATCATTTCTCTAAGGTCACTGCAAATTTCCAGCCTATTCAACTTCAAGCTTAGAGCACTAAGAGACACATTTAGATTCATGTCCCTAAACTCCTCTAACATATACATCTCTCGGACCATCAAACTAGACACATGCAAGGTTTTCCTACTGAGTGCATCAGCCACCACATTGGCTTTCCCTGGATGGTACTTCAACTCAAAATCATAGTCCTTAAGGAATTCCATCCACCTCATTTGCCTCATATTCAATTCTTTCTGGTCAAACAAATACTTAAGGCTCTTATGATCACTAAAAACCTCAAACTTTGCACCATACAAATAGTACCTCCAAATCTTAAGAGCAAAGACTACTGCTGCTAACTCAAGGTCATGAGTAGGGTAATTCACCTCATGCGTCCTAAGCTGCCTAGATGCATAAGCCACTACCCTACCTTCCTGCATCAACACACAACCTAAACCATTCTTAGAAGCGTCGCAATATACCACAAAACTCACTGAAGGATCTAGAATGGTTAAGACCGATGATGACACCAATCTTATCTTAAGCTCCTCAAAATTTTCTTCGCATTCCTTATCCCACTCAAAATATTTCCCTTTCCTAGTCAACTTGGTGAGAGGTAAAGCTAGTCTAGAGAACCCCTCTAAGAACTTCCTATAGTAACCTTCCAGTCCTAGGAAACTCCTCACTTCCGTCACTGACTTAGGTTGCTCCCATCCAAGCACTGCATCAACCTTACTAGAGTCATCCGCTACACCACTCCTAGATATGGTATGTCCTAAAAACTCCACCTCATCAAGCCAAAATTCACACTTTTATGGCTTTGCATACAGTTGTTCTTCCCTCAGAATCTGCAACACTAACCTCGAATGCTCCTCCTGATCCCCTGGTGTTCTAGAGTATATCAAAATATCATCTATGAACACCACCACAAAGCTATCCAAGAACGGCCTAAAGATCCGATTCATGTAGTCCATGAAAACGGCTGGAGCATTGGTTACTCCAAAGGGCATCACTACATACTCGTAGTGCCCATACCTTGTCCTAAAGGCTGTCTTAGGAATATCCTCATTCTTGACTCCAATTTGATGGTATCCCGATCTTAGATCTATTTTGGAAAACATTGACGCTCTCCTCAGCTAGTCTAAGAGGTCATCTATTCTAGGCAAAGGGTATTTATTCATGATGGTCACTTTGTTCAACTGCCTATAGTCAACACATAGCCTCATGGTCCCATCCTTCTTTTTCACCAGTAGGACAGGTGCTCCCCAGGGTGACACACTAGGCCTAATAAACCCCTTCCTTAGCATCTCCTCTAACTGTTTCTTAAGCTCGCTCAACTCTAAAGGTGCCATTCTATAAGGCGCTACCGATACTGGTCCACTCCCTGGCACTAGATCTATGTTAAACTCAACTTCTCTATTCGGAGGCAAACTAGTGACATCCTTAGGGAAAACATCCTGGAACTCACACACCACAGGTATAGCCGTCAAATCACTGTCAGCCTCTATCTTAGCAGAGAATAAGAGTACACATCCTTAAGCTCCCTCAACTAAGCACTTATGACAAGCAACAGTAGGAACAATAGAACTAGGTACGGGGAAAATCATTAGACATTGGATGTGAAGAGATAAGGATATTTTTGTCAGAATACTTATGGCAATGAGTCTAGATGCCAATAAGTCAATACCAAGAATAACATACAATACATAGATAACAATAAGATTGATGTCATAAGGAGTGTCTTGACGCACAAGGAAACAATTTAAGCAACCAATGGAAGGACAAGAATATCCCTATAGGAGTAGAAACGTATGAATCAAAGGACAAATGACAGATTAGTATCTCCAAATTTTCACACATAAAGAGTGTATCAAGGAATGTGTTGCTCCTGAATCAAACAATATAATAATTTATTTATTTTTTTCTTAACGAGTAGAAGAAATTCAGCCTCCTTCGGATCTAAGCTGCCTCAGAATGATGGCGAATTGTTCTTCTTGAATTCGAAAAGCCCCACGTGTTAAGGGTCCTAGGTTGCCACCACTTCATTAGTGATTGTCCTCCATTCCCATTCAGTTGACGGAGAGTCTCAGCCCGCGATTGCATGACTCTGGCTATACAATCCAAAGCTGGCGCAAGTGCAACGTTCGTCCCTCGCCTATTAATCGCCATAAATCTGCTCACTACCAATGAAATACTGGGTTGATCAGGTCCAATATCCCAAAGAATAGCATGCAGCATTTATAACTCTAACAAGCATCATATGCGCCCAAGTTTTGTTTTATAAAAGCCCCAATGTCACAGTCCGATTTAGAATTGAACTGCTCTGATACCATAAATGTAACACTCTTCGTTACATTAGTAACCCAAAACAAATTGTATAAAAACCCAATTAATACATTTAATTAAAATATGTTAATCATAAAATTTTTATCAATAATGTAAGTCTGGAAAATGTCTCATATTAAATAAAATAGTAATAATGTATCAAAGTAATAAATAATAAATCCATACGTCCAAATAAAAACCCCAAACCTCAAAATCGGGCGTCTACTGATAAACCCAACGATAAATAAATAAAAACGTCTAGCCATATACGGCTCCTTATTTAAGAAAACACTAACCAAGATAGGAATAATAACTAAGAAAATTCGCTAGGTCTTCAATCATCTCCAATCCCAGTGATGTTGTCCTCGTGCTCTGAAAACAACACTTTTAATGAGATATAATCCCAGTGAATAAAAATAATCGTTTGATAAAAAGGTTCGCAAATAGTGTTGTTTTCAGCCGGCGCGGTAATCGGAAAAACATTCATGGTACCCAAATTTTTTTAAAATAATAGATATAGTAAACCTCCAAAATAATAAATATATATAAATAAAATTAAAGTCAAGCAATTAAAGTACAAACTCATAAGTTCAGCAACGGTCACATCTCATTGCATTTAATCACATTCACCATGCAAACTCAACACAATGCAATACAACTACATGAGCATGACTCGGTGATTCCCAGAATCACTTGACTTAACTCTTTGGTTCCCAGAACCGGTGTGGATCCCAGATCCACTAAGGTCTATGAGCTCATATCCATGCAATGGCGTCCCACTGCCTTCCCCATCCCAGATGGAGGTATCTAATAATATTCCATCCCAGATGTGAATATTTTAATCATCTGATATCCCATCCCAGATGGTGATATCTCCATCCTATTCCCGGAATAGAATGTAGAACCGTCATCCATTCTCGGAAGGTGATAACCAACTCATATACACTATGCAATATGTCATCCCAGATGACTACCAAAATTTTATCAAACTCCATGGCATCAATTTCATGAACACTGTAACAGATTTATAACACAACTATCATGACAAATTAATATTGAAATTAATATGTTTATTATAATACCAATATTCTAATGTAACCGGCTTTTAAACACAAGAATCCAAGCATGCAACAGGTGTTTCACCTGTTCGCCACTACATCAACATTATTAACATAAGGTACAAAAAGTCTAGCGTGAAATTCAAAATAATTTGCATTCAAATGGCAGTCACAATTTATAAAAAGTAGATTAGATAAGCCAAAATGACTAATTTAGTACATAATAGCTTAAACAGAAGCACGTACAACATTGTCACACAAAAATATATTCTTTGATAAAAAATCAATTATCAAAAGGTGAGATGTTTTAAGAATCTCAAAATCAAGAACCCTAACATATTTTACTATTTCAGAAAAGACAGAGTTACATGTAGAAGCCTCAAATTAGTTGTACCATGAAAGTGTGAGAAAAGTTATTTTTACTTACCTCTCGAAGACCTCCAATGTGCTCTAAAAATCACGTATGATAATGATTTGTGCTTCCCTAAAAATTCCTCTCCCGTTTGGTTGCATTCTTGGATCTGTGTTGTTACGGTTGTACTGGCAAGGAATGGGAACACCTTTCTCTACTGTGCGGCGCGGTTCCCCTTCTTGCTCTTTTCTAAAGTATATATATATATACATATATACTGTGCGCGCTGTTCAGGTTTTTCACATTTTTTTTTATTTATTTGGCCAAAAGCTTGGCTCTTGGGCTTAACGCCCAAGTATCTTCTTTTATATATATATATATATATATAATTTTGCATTATTTATAATAGTTAATAAATTTCAATAACCCTTATACCATCACTTCTTTACACTAAATCTCTCATTTATATTTTATTTACACTACACTTTCTAGTAACTTAATATTATTATTATTATTTATTTTTTTGAATTAATTATGTTAGAATTTTAGGATGTTACATCAAACACAAGAGGAGGGGTGAATTGTCTGTAAATTGATTTTTGAAAAACTTTTTCAAATTTAAACAACACTTTAAATTGGTTTACGAAACAAGAGGTTAATAACAACATGTTTGAAAACAAAAAGCGTATAAAGAAAGACTTTGCTAAAAGACATAGAGAGTAAGGAAGAAGATGACACGGCGAAGTATCCTGGTTCGGACATAAATTACCCACGTGGCCTACGTCCAATCCCCAAGGCAAACGCACCAAGGGTTTCCAACCAACTGTAGTTTTTAAAATAGGTTAAACTAAAACCTTTACAATTCAGAGCACTCTTAACACAAATCACAAGATGAACACTCCCTTGTACAAGAGTCTCAAAAATAGTTTTGTGAGATCACACTCACTATAAAATAGTAAAACGTTTACAATGAGTAAGCACTCAAAAGTGCATATATAAAACAATTTGAAGGACAAGTACAATAACACCTATATGGTGTGTAAAACTCTCAAAGTAATATGGTCAAAGATTAGTGCATGAGAAATAGTAGAGAATTTGTTTATAAGAGTTCTTAGCACGTATAGAATAGCAGTGTTGTGTCTCTTGTGGTTGCCCAAGTTCCTTTTAAATAGATAAGAGGAGTTGGTTCAAAAGAAAATAGGTCAAACCCCATTCACTAGTACAATAAGTGCTTTTTACGTCAGTTAAAATTGATTTTATACGTCAGAATATTGTCTGACGTAAATACAGCTGACGTTAATAGTTAATATTTTAACGTCAGTTGTTTAAACAACTGACGTTAAATATAAAACTATTAACGTCAGTTCTTTAACACAACTGACGTTAATGTTGTTAAAACTAACGTCAGTTGTGTTAAAGAACTGACGTTAAAAGTTGTATTTTTAATGTCAGTTTCCTAATACAACTGACGTTAATAGTGTACTGTATATTTTATAAAATACTATTAACGTCAGTTGTTTGATACAACTGACGTTAATAGATTTTTATTTATTTAAATTCAGTTTTAAAATATCACTCCTCTCAGCTATCCCTGCATTTAGTAAATATCCCAGTAACACAGAATATCACACACATTACAGAATTGTAAACACTACCCTTAAATTTCAATATTAACAAAAAGAAAATAAATATACAAAGGAACTTAAAAACAAAACCCATGTATAGGAAAAACATAACTATCTACAAGTATATATATATAAATTTTAGTCTCTAATGTCTAAAAACAAAACTACCAATCTAAGTATATATATATATATATATATATATATATATATATACATGTTATTAATTAGTTTCTAAAGTCTAACAAAACAACTATTCATCTAAGTATTGCGGAGGTATCTTGTCAATTCATTTTTCAGCCGCATACTTGAAGAAGAATTCTGCTAAGCGCATCCTCAAGTCTCTAAACTTATCTTTTTGAAGAGGCGATTGGTCGTTAAATGCTTACACACGTTCAAATAATAACAATAACATTAACGCAAGTCATCACCAAAACTATAATATATAATTTAACAAGTTGTTTAAATATTACCTTCTTCCATCCATCCGTAATAGATGCGGAGACTATGTTGAGCATATGAAGCATCACATAATAGCCGCACGACCACCCGTCAGGTTGAAATCGAGACTACAAACAAAATTAATTTCAATATCAGTTAAATATACATATAAATTAGTAATTATAATATTAATTATTTGATAAATAAACTACCAAACCTTGAGGATGATCCATTCAGGATTTCCTTTAGCCTTAGAAGTCCTACTTCTCCCGTTGGCGCAACTTATGCTACTCGCCTTCAACGCGCTATCATAAACAAATAATCATGTCAATTAACAAATTCATATATCATGTGTGTAATAAACTAAAAACAACCGATATTAAAACTTCAATTAAATTTAATATTAGTTACTTACGTATTTACAGCTTCCACCACCTCCTGTGGCAGGTTTTGGTGGAGAGAGCATAAGAATATATCAGTATGCCTAGACGGGTGAAGTACAAACAACTGCCAATGGTTATTCATACAGTAGGGAGCCAGATATAATTCTTTCCGATTGTCTCCCATCAAGTTCCCTATGTATTTACTAAATGCATCGCAAGCAAAGAATTGGGGCATAAGGATTGACGGATCTAAGAAGCCGTAAAATGATGCAACGCCCTTATCAAGCTGAAGACGATGGAGATACCTAAGATATGAAAAGGTGTGGATGTTAATTACATAATATATATATTGAAATTACAATAAATTATTAAATGGAAAAATACCAAAAATAAATAAGTTATAAAATTAAAATTAACTTACGTGCACCAGAGACTCAAAACCATGCTGGCCATCCACACGTTATCTCTGCAGGCGTGCCCGAGATCTTCACCACAGAAGGAAAATATCCTCTGTTGATTTGGGCGTGCCACCCATCCATCGTGCTCCAATGGACATTCAAAAATCTCAAACGCATAATCCTCACCAAGTGAGAACAAACGAGTGACGGTTGACAGCGACACCGACGTCGACTTGGCCTTCAATTTAGGAAAAATAAAATAGATAAGTTGTTGATAATTTAAAAAAACACAAGTAATTATTTGACTAATTTGGACATTAATAACGAATACATACCTTTGTTAACATTTCAAGCTCACGTCGTTTGAAGTCCAACTCAAGCTCACGCCTTTTCATTTCCAACTCAAGCTCATGGCGTTGGACTTCCAACTCCCGCTCCCTAGTTGCCAACTCATCATCCTCCACATGTGCCCTACTATAACTCTCTTTTGTGCTCACATGTGAATGGTTGGCATGTCCTGCGGTGTCCTGGGATGAACCGACGGAGGAAAGCTCTCTAGCAAGCGCCTGCTTGAATTCTGGGTTGGATAGTAAGCTTTTCATCAGATGCGTTGTAATAGCAAGGTTGGAGATGAGCTGCTGAGTCATGTCATCCAAAATTGATGCTTCATCGACCACCCGCTTTCGTGAAGCAGACTTGCCAAAATATTCTTTGATGGTCACGTTCCCAGGAACACCGATAACCCGACCAGGATGGTCTTTCTTGCCTAGAGCAGTCATCAAGACGTCCCGCCATCCAGAAGGGACGAATAAGCCCTGGGAGGATTGTGCTTTAAGATCCATGTACAATGAAAAAATGAAAAAACGTGCAAGTGAAAAGTGTTAAAAATATCTATACAAATATCAATTGAAATGAAGTTAATTATTTACTTACAATCTTATCTGCCATTTCACGAGTGGCATCAACTTTAAAAGATCCCGTCTTTGTCATGCGACCGGCTAACCAGACATCCTTGCGGTCGATGTCTGACGGAGGACTTAATGGTGTGCCCTCGGGCATCTCTCCTCTTTCTATCCTAGCAAAGTGTTCTTCCTGCTTCACCCTCATCCTATCCGCCATCTTCTCCTCGATCCGAGTCTCGTACCCACCCTGAGACATGGTATGGCGGTGGACGTTCTTCGCCTGATTCTGTCGACCCTTCTCTGCCTTATCCTATTCAAACCAAAACACATCATTAAATACAGTTAAATGATCTATAAGAAGCATACAAAATTAACTTAATCAACCAACCTGAAATTCTTCATCCTGTCGACTCCTAGCAAACATATCCTAAGTATCCTGATCAATCCAGGGATAATCCGAGAACATCTTATCAAGCCGCTTCTTCCCGAATACATGGTACCTGGTAAGATCATGCTTGAACCCATTCCAATGCTTTGATGTCATTTTCAGACATTTCGTACGGTGATCCTCGTGATTCGGCACAGTCCAAGCTACCTACACATTAATAATGTAAATAAAAAGAATGTAAAGGTAAAATACCGTGATAGCCTCCCAAATCTGATCCTTAACGTTCTGTGGAACATCATTCCAATGGTTGTAGTTGATGCTAACGTGCTGCTTCGCTTGTAGAAACACCCACTTTTTAAATTCTTTAGCACGGGGTCCCTAGGGATTTAGATTAGCATCGAAGGACACCTCAAGCTTCTGTCCGCTTTGCCTGGCCTACTCTAGTTTCTTCAAAGTCGTGGCTCCTCTACCCCGTTTCCTATGAACCTGTGATGTCTGTATGGACAAAAAAAATGATAAAATAGAGGGTTGTAACATTATAAACTTACATTAAAAAGAAGGACTAAAGATAGTATACAACATGTAAACTTACACTAGAATCAGGCGTAGGCGTGATCGGGTCCTGCGAAACCCCCACAGTGTCCTCCCGTGCATGTGGGCTATCCGACTGATCCATATGTATGCCTGTTCAGAAACAATATATATGTATTAACATAGGTTATAACTCAAAATAAATACAGAAGTATAAATAAAAATAACTAGATAGGTCCTGTAGATATACAAAACATCTATATATCCAATATAAGGACAATACGGGAGATTGAAAACTATAGTTTTTGAAGATTGCCAAGCACTGGTCACGGCCTGGCCGTGATGTCCATGATGCAACTGAGTGTAGTATGTGCTTTCTTCACATATAGGGCATGCTTTATGCCCCTTGACACTGTACCCGGACAAGTTATCGTATGCTGGAAAGTCGTTGATGGTGCAAAATAACATGGCACGAAGCTTGAAAGTCTCATGAGAATACCCATCAACTACATCAACACCTTCCACCCACAGCGTTTTCAAGTCTTCAATCAAGGGACTTAGATAAACATCTAAGTCATTTCCCGGTTGCTTTGGGCCCGAAATCATCATAGACAACATCATGTATTTGTGCTTCATGCACAACCAAGGGGGCAGGTTGTAAATTATCAACAGAACAGGTCATGAACTATGAATACTACTCATGTTACCATAAGGATTCATTCCATCCGTAGCAAGTCCAAGCCTTAGGTTTCTTGGCTCATCGGCGAAATCCGGAAACATAGTATCAATATTCTTCCATTACATAGAATCAGCAGGATGACGAACCTTTCCATCACGTTTCCTCTCATCATTATGCCATCTTAGATTCTTCGCATCTTTCGCATTGGTTAACAATCGCTTGAACCTTGGAATTATTGGAAGATACCACAACACCTTCGCAGGAGGACCCTTTTTTCTCACATCATCAAGATCATCATCATCATCACCACCCTTCACTTTGTATCGTGATAACCCACATTTGGGGCAATCGTGATTGTCTTCATGAACGTCGGTGTACAATATGCAATCATTGGGGCATGCGTGTATCTTCTTATACTCCATACCCATCGGACACAATACCTTCTTGGCCTCATAGTTATGGTCAGGCAATGTGTTGTCCTCCGGAAGCAAGTCTTTCAACGATTCAAGCAATTCTGTGAAGCTTTTATCGGTCCAATGATGTCGCGTCAGTCGACGTGCTCGTGCGATTCCGGCAAGTGTACCGGACTGCCGTCAAGTAATAAAAGATATCGAACCCACAGAGACTGTGTTCTCGAATCGCAATCGGTTTTCGAATCGATTAGATCTGGATTTTGTAAAGGGTTTTGAAAAAGGTTTGAATTCGAAATTAAAAGATAGATGAGCAGAAAACAAATGTTTTTGGGGTTTTCGATTTAGACGGATTCCTAGGGATTTGGGTTCCCTTTGAGGCTGTTTATGTTGCTAATCTGATTTACCTTTGTTGATTACCGAAATTGCCTTGAAGGCGAGTTTATCCTCTGATAGCTTAAGCTCCCTCTCGGGTTACAAAAGCCGTGCCCAATTGACCCGACCCCTACTCTCGTGGTAGTCGATCCCAGATTGGACCCTTTGCGTTCCGTGACAACTCGTTGCTCCTCGAGGGACGGCTTCTAACTCTCGTGATTTCAGTCCCAAGTCTGACTTCTATAGGTCCGACACCCAAGTTCACCGCTAGGTTCCTCCTTGAAATGTCTCAGTCATGCAAATAACCTAAGTTCACCGCTAGGTTCCTCCTTGGATCATTCACATCTCACAAACCAGTGGCTGCCGGGCTTTACGAGTGAAACACCCTAGAAATTCTAAGTTCACCGCTAGGTTCCTCCTTAGAACGTCTACGTCACGTAAATAAACGGTTGCCGAAATTTATGAGTGATTAACACACTAGAACTCAGATCTAAAACAATAACGAAATCAACAACGATTTTACATCAAATCAACATCATTTACAAACCTCGGGCAGAGCCCTAGTCCCTAGAAACAAACTACTACTCCAGTCTTGCCATGGAGATGACAAGCTGGGTTGACAACATAGTGGAAAATACAAAAAAGAGAAGAGAGGAGAAGAAGAGAAGAGATCTATGCCTAGAGTAGTAGCCCCAAAGGTCTGATCCAATGCGTTCTTCCCCCCAGATCTGATGCCTTGATCCTTATTTATAGAAATGGGGAAGTTAGAGTCCCAAACCAACTAAAAATCTGATCTATTTCGGTTTCTTCAGGTCCAAGTAATGCGCGTCACGGCCGTGATGGCCATCACGGCCAGGCCGTGACGGTCTCTGCCTCTGGCACTTTAGGAAAATTCCATTCATTCGCGACGCGAATATACTGCTCGCGACGCGAGCCCTCTGTTATGGTCGTGAAGAATTTCACGGCTGGGCCGTGATGTGCTCTGACTTGTGGTGGTTTTGGGTCACGGCCGTGATGGCTATCACGGCCAGGCCGTGACAGACTCTGACTTCAGCCTTTGTTCTTTTTCAGTTTTGCTCGATCATGGCCGTGATGGGCATCACGGCTAGGCCGTGATGGGCATCACGGCTAGGCCGTGATGGGCTCTGTTTGGCTCATTTTCTTCAGTTTTAAAGCTCCATCTTCATCCAAACTTCATCATGGTTGATCTTGAGCAATTTACCCTTGATATCTGCAAAACAACACACGAAAACCGCCTTACCCGTTCCAAAGGAAAATTAACCTAAAATCTAATAAAAATATGCCTATACTACATGAAAATGCATGCAAAATGATGGACAAAGATGAGGTGGAATCACACTCATCAAATCACCCCAAGCTTAAAACTTTGCTTGTCCTCAAGCAATTACTCAGGCCATAAGATAAATCAATCAAAGCATGGATAGTGAACCAAAAACCCTAGAAGCTAATCCAAGTAATAGGCATTTTTAATAAGCACTCAAGAGATAATCAAGTTCAAGTCCAATTAGAAGCTTAGGTTCTTCAGGTTCATGTTCTCACTGATTTGGGCACTCGTCTCACCTCACTCAAGTGTTTTAGGGTTTATGACAATTCACTCCATTTCCTCAAGGAAAGTATTTTACCATAGGCTTGACTATTAATCAAATCTCTACTTTATTTATGAAAACACTTAAGAATCAATAGGTCTTTTCCTTTGGTTGTAATGTGGCCATGGGATTTATTGTTAGGTGGGAAAATCAAAGAAAGGGAATTTCAAGAAGGCTAGACAGATTATCAAACATTACAAAGTATGACACCTTCTAAAATACCTTTTGGGGGCTTTGATTTACTTTTTCCACCTTTCTTCTTTCTATTATTTTTTTTTCTTTTTCTTTTTCTTTTCATTTCTCACTTTCTTTGTCATCCCCTTCTCCATTTTTTTTTTCTTTGTTTATTTCATGTTATTTGTTTGGAGAAGGGGAGATTTATAGCTCAAGAGAAATTACTTTCTAGCTTTTTCATCCCATACTTTTTCCAACTACCATTTTGCCCTTTTTGTAATACTTTAAAAGGTGCCATACCAAGCATTATTTATCAAAGTAATTCAAGGTACCAAGAAAAGTATTTTATCTTTAGGCTCAAAATTGGGCAACTAAGGGGTAGCATTTATCATTCAAAGCTCGGGTGGCCGGAAAAATACCTAGTGCCTCAATCATATTCAAAAATGCTTTCAAAAATTTTTAAGTTTTGAAATGGTTTCAAGTCAAGTTCTAGAAAATACAGTCCATGAGGAATTAAATCACTCTATCACAAGAAATGGGGTAGATTTAGTGAATACCCCCTTTTTGGCTCAAAATCTTACATTTAGTAGTTCAAAAATCAGTGAGGTACACAAGTCTAAGGAACCACATGCTAATTATCAACTATCAAATGACTATCTCAAGAATTTTTATTTTTAGCCATATCACAAGAATAATAAAAAATTGGGTTCAAAATTCACTATCTCAATTCATTTGGCACCAAGTTCTTACATTTGGATGCATGTTCTAAGTGAGGGGCAATCTAGAGAATGTGATCATACCAATCTATGCCTATGAGAATGCAATATGAATGCAACAATGCAAATGCAAAAATAAATACCCCTACCCCAAGCTTGATTACTTACATTGTCTCCAATGTAAATAATCAAGTCGGAGAGAAGAGAAAAATTGGAACAACTTACCGAGTCGGTAGTGGGTGTTGGCTTCACATTCCAGTCAAAACTTGGGTGGAAATAGTATCACGGCCGTGAGGCTCATCACGGCTAGGCCGTGATCGTTTCTGGTCCTCAGGAGTTGCCCTGTCACGGCCGTGATATAAATCACGACTAGGCCGTGATGCTCTCTGGCCTTGGCATCCTACTCATCACGCCCGTGATGGTTGTCACGGCTAGGCCGTGATCCTTTCTGGTGCTCTTGTTTATTTCATCACGGCCGTGACCACTGTCACGGCCAGGGTGTGATGACCTCTGACTTTATCTTTTTTTATGCTCTTCTTCTCTTTCTCAACCTGAAAACACTAGACAAACCTATTAATGATATTTTTGCCTCTTGATCTTCTCAAATTATTCAAGAGGTTAAATCAAAAACAAAAGGAAAAAGGGAAAGAAAACTTGGGTTGCCTCCCAAGAAGCGCTTATTTATGGTCCTAAGCTTGACCAAACTTCCTTAAATCAACCGGGGTCGGCTGGGCGCAGAAGTGCAGGCACACTTCTTTTCCAAGGAACTCCTTCAAAAGGCCGTTTATGCTCATACGGCCAATAATGCTTCCGCTTCGCTCTTTTCTCTTGGAGCTTCCTAGCCTTCCTTTCTTCCGGCGGAAGTTTTGTTTCCGCATGGACAACAACTCCAACTCCATCACTGCTGGGTGCATCATTAGCCATGCATACCTTCGGAGTTGCTTCCATGTTCAGTTCTTCTTTTACCACTGGAGACGTTGTATCAATTCTACACACATGGCTCTCAAAAGGAGGGTTGTTATAAGAGTTAGTCAATTGAAAATCGATCCTACCTTCCTCTACAGTTAGAGAGAGCTTCCCATTCCTTACGTCTATTACTGCTCCAGCAGTTGCCAAGAATGGCCTTCCTAAAATGATGGGGAATTCAGAATTCCCTTTCATGTCTAATACCAGGAAGTCGGTAGGGATGAAGAATTTCCCTACCTTCACAGGGACATTCTCTAGTATGCCTAGAGGAGTCCTAGTTGAGCCATCCGCAAATTGTAAGGAGAATTTGAACGGACTCAACTTTTTGATTTCCAACCTTTCCATGATAGTGAGGGGCATCAAGCTTGCACTAGCCCCTAAGTCACACAAGGCTCGGTCTATTTGCACTTTTTCAATCGAGCAAGAGATGGAGAAACTACCTGGGTCTTTCAGTTTAGTAGGCATTTTAGTCTCCACATCTACTTGCTTTTTCCTGACCAACCTTTGTGGGAAAGGTATCGGGGGTTGGTACGGTGGTGGAGGGACATACTTCGGTTCTGGCTCTTCCTCTTCGCTCGTGTCCTCCTCCGGTTCCACGTCCATTTCAGCTACCCCCACCCCAAGCTTATCATCCCTTAAGTGTATGACATTGCAATGCTCATTGGGATTTGCTTCGGGTTGCCCCGGGAATGTACCCTTAGGTCTCGAGTACGTACTGGCTTGTTGGGCAATTTGTGTTTCTAGCATCTTGTTGTGAGTTGCTAAGTTGTCTACCTTAGATGCTAGCTCCTTTATTGCTTCACCCACTGCCCTTCCTTGTTGTCTAAACTCCTCATTCTGTTTTGTCTGAGTTTCAACAAAACTTTCAAATAAAGTCTCGAGTTTAGATCTTTGTACCTGAGGATACCCGGTGCTGCTCTCTTATTACCTTGACCCTCTTGGAACTCATGGTTGAGCGTGTTGCTGTAGTTGCCGTAGGAAAGGTAAGGGTTGTTCCTTCTTTGGTTGTAGGGATTTGGGGGAGCATAGTTGGGCAGCTTCGGGTTCGTATCATAGTAGTTGTTACAAGAATTCACTTGTTCACCCGAAGCGCCGGATCCATGAGCGATGCCACGAGGGCATTCCATCATGTCATGTCCCTGCATTCCACAAATCTCACAAATAGTGTTAGTAGCACCTACTGCACTCACATTAGCTCTTTCAATCTTATCTAATCGTTTATTTAGTGAGTCAAATTTAGAAATAATCAGATCAATGCTACTTACTTCAAACTTACCCCCCCGAAATCTTGTTCGGGTTATTACCTCTTTCGGAACCCCATTGGTGGTAGTTGGTGGCGACATTCTCAATGATGTTGAATGCCTCAGTCAGAGGCCTATTCATAAACGCTCCACCGGCTGCAGAATCAAGTGACACCTTCGAAAAGTAGTCTAATCCGTTATAGAAGGTGTGCACTATTAACCACCTCTCGAGTCCGTGATGTGGGCACGACTCCAGCAGTCCCTTGTAACGATCCCAAGCTTCTGATAATGATTCTCCGTCTTTCTGGAAGAAGCCGGTGATCTGGGTTCTTATGTAGACCGTCTTGGATGGAGGGAATAATTTCTCCAAGAACGCCTGCTCCAGTTGGTCCCAAGTGGTCAAAGTGTTAGCGGGGATTTGCTTAAGCTAGGCCTTCGCCTTTCCAGTGAGAGATGAGGGGAACAGTCTCAAACGCACAACATCGACTAAGGCTCCATTAATCCTGATTGCGTCGGTGAACTATAAGAATGTTTCTATATGATCGGTCGGGTCCTCCGAAGGCAATCCTCCGAATTGATGTTGCCTAATCATGTTGATTAGCATAGGTGGTATGGTATAGTCTTCCGCCTCAATCTCTGGCCTTGCAATCCCAGTTCGCAAGCCTCTCGCATTTGGGGCTGCGTAGTCCTTCAAAGGTTTTGTATCCGGTTGATTCGCCATGAGTGGAACGGGACTCAACCTTTCTCCCTCTCTTTGTAGTCTTCTACGTCTGTGGAAGGTCCTCTCGATCTCCGGATCAATCTCACTAAGGCTCCCAAGACTTAGGGATCTTTGCATATAAGTCACAGAGAGATGGATACAATAGAAGGAAAAGAATTTTTTTGATTTTTTTTTAATATATATTTCAGAAATAAAAATCAAACAAAAAGAAAAGGTCCAGAAAAATCAATTCAAAATTTGAATTGAGATTCGAAAAGGCACAGTCCCCGGCAACGGCGCCAAAAACTTGATGTCGCGTCAGTCGACGCGCTCGTGCGATTCCGGCAAGTGTACCGGACTGCCGTCAAGTAATAAAAGATATCGAACCCACAGAGACTGTGTTCTCGAATCGCAATCGGTTTTCGAATCGATTAGATCTGGATTTTGTAAAGGGTTTTGAAAAAGGTTTGAATTCGAAATTAAAAGATAGATGAGCAGAAAACAAATGTTTTTGGGGTTTTCGATTTAGACGGATTCCTAGGGATTTGGGTTACCTTTGAGGCTGTTTATGTTGCTAATCTGATTTACCTTTGTTGATTACCGAAATTGCCTTGAAGGCGAGTTTATCCTCTGATAGCTTAAACTCCCTCTCGGGTTACAAAAGTCGTGCCCAATTGACCCGACCCCTACTCTCGTGGTAGTCGATCCCAGATTGGACCCTTTGCGTTCCGTGACAACTCGTTGCTCCTCGAGGGACGGCTTCTAACTCTCGTGATTTCAGTCCCAAGTCTGACTTCTATAGGTCCGACACCCAAGTTCACCGCTAGGTTCCTCCTTGAAATGTCTCAGTCATGCAAATAACCTAAGTTCACCGCTAGGTTCCTCCTTGGATCATTCACATCTCACAAACCAGTGGCTGCCGGGCTTTACGAGTGAAACACCCTAGAAATTCTAAGTTCACCGCTAGGTTCCTCCTTAGAACGTCTACGTCACGCAAATAAACGGTTGCCGAAATTTATGAGTGATTAACACACTAGAACTCAGATCTAAAACAATAACGAAATCAACAACGATTTTACATCAAATCAACATCATTTACAAACCTCGGGCAGAGCCCTAGTCCCTAGAAACAAACTACTACTCCAGTCTTGCCATGGAGATGACAAGCTGGGTTGACAACATAGTGGAAAATACAAAAAAGAGAAGAGAGGAGAAGAAGAGAAGAGATCTATGCCTAGAGTAGTAGCCCCAAAGGTCTGATCCAATGCGTTCTTCCCCTCAGATCTGATGCCTTGATCCTTATTTATAGAAATGGGGAAGTTAGAGTCCCAAACCAACTCAAAATCTGATCTATTTCGGTTTCTTCAGGTCCAAGTAATGCGCGTCACGGCCGTGATGGCCATCACGGCCAGGCCGTGACGGTCTCTGCCTCTGGCACTTTAGGAAAATTCCATTCATTCGTGACGCGAATATACTGCTCGCGACGCGAGCCCTCTGTTATGGCCGTGAAGAATTTCACGGCTGGGCCATGATGTGCTCTGACTTGTGGTGGTTTTGGGTCACGGCCGTGATGGCTATCACGGCCAGGCCGTGACAGACTCTGACTTCAGCCTTTGTTCTTTTTCAGTTTTGCTCGATCATGGCCGTGATGGGCATCACGGTTAGGCCGTGATGGGCTCTGTTTGGCTCATTTTCTTCAGTTTTAAAGCTCCATCTTCATCCAAACTTCATCATGGTTGATCTTGAGCAATTTACCCTTGATATCTGCAAAACAACACACGAAAACCGTCTTACCCGTTCCAAAGGAAAATTAACCTAAAATCTAATAAAAATATGCCTATACTACATGAAAATGCATGCAAAATGATGGACAAAGATGAGGTGGAATCACACTCATCATCCAACCATTTCTCACCTTCACACAAACCAATTTTAGCACCGCCGACAACCGTGTATGAGTAGTACACCCTGGATATAAAGGCTTATCCGCATCACCGCACAACCTATCATACACATGAGCTCGATGAAAAGATTCTTGTCCAATATCACGGATCATATCCTCCACTCGATCATCCTCCATATCTACGTCAACGTCCTCACTTTGGGAGACACTTGCCGTACTACTCAACAACACATCACTATGCCATATCCATCTTGTATAACTCAAGCAAATCCCTTCACAAATCAAATGAGTACGTATATCCTTCACCGTACATTTCCTCGTATTCAAACACTTGACACAAGGACAACAGAACATTCCATTACTATTAGGAACATTCCTTTGAACAAATTCTATAAATTCTCCCACCCCCTTCAAATACTCAGCACTAGTGTGCTTACAAACCATCCAACTACGATCCATAACTAGATAGGTTCTGTAGATATACAAAACATATATCCAAGGCGTTTAAAAATTATTTCAAATTTACACCATTTTCAGGTTTCTTAAGACAAAAAAGAAATAAGCAGATGAAGATAAATTAACAAAACAGAATTCCAATGAGCAATATATTGTTGATGTCACATGCTACAAGCAACTCTAAATTTCTTACCATTTTGAAATAGGTCATGATAGCAGAAGAAAAACAAGAGAAAACACAAAACCCACGACCAGAAATAGAGACATTCCAAACAACTCAAACTCACTGTTTCGAGTTTCAACTACAGAGACTACAGTTTTGACATACACTCAAAACCAAAAATAAAAAAATGTGCCCTAAAGACTCACTAGAAATAGGTGCTCGTGTGGTGGTGGGGAGGGGAGCTTGAGTGGTGGCCAACGTTCAATGTGGTTACTGGGAGCAGAGGGACAAGGAGAGTTAGTGCGCGGGAAGGGTAAAGAGAGATGTTAAGTTATTGCAAAGAATGAGCGGGAAAGACAGAGTTAGGGTTAAGAGTGTACCTCACGGTGATGACGAAGAAGCCCTCGCGGTGGTTGCGGTGGAGAGGAGCTCGCGATTAGGGCAGAGTGAGAGTGAGAGTGAGAGCGAGCATGATGAAAAGAGAAGAACAGAGACGTATAGAGCGAAGTGAAGAAGGCGCGCGGGTGTAATCGTTATAATCAAAAATAAAACAACTGACGTTAAAAGTCATTGTTTAACGTCAGTTGTATTAAACAACTGACGTTAAAAATAAATATTTTTTATTTTAAAAACACTTTTAACGCCAGTTGTTGAAGACAACTGCCGTTAAAAATGTATAAGTTTCTGCAAAAACATTCATTGCTTTGACTACTGTGCTACTTACCCATGACTACCGTGCTACTTACCCATGCACCTTGTAACTTAATCCTCTTAATGAGCATTAAGTTTATAGATCAGTTTTCAAGAAAATCAGGTAGTCTCTCTTCTCTATATAAAGTACCATTCTTCTGTATCAGTCTGTAATACACCCCCTTCTTCTTTTCCTCTATATTTCGTGTGTTTGCTATTCCTTCACAATATGGCTCTATCATATTTGAGACTTGTTATTTCTTCCTATACCTAGACTTAAAGGTCTCTGTCTTAATGGTCAAAAAACTTCTGAGGTTGAGTAAATCACGTAACATGGATGGTAAGGTTGGGTGAATCACGTAATGTGATTCCCTCACTTTATTTCATCCCCGTCATCCCTTTCACTCCGCTTTGGCAGCAAGTGACTGTGGATTCAGATGATGCATCAAGGAATTCAAGTGAGGGAGGAGATGCATCCATTGGAGTTTCTGAGGATAGGACTGAGAAGAAAATGACGTTGAAGCATAAACTTTTTTATATTTTAGGGCTATGTTGCAAAATTTTTTTATCTTTTAATCATGTAATTGTAACTTATGAATCACTTCAATGAGATACGATTTGATTATACATATAACTGTTGGTATAAGCCCTAGAGGCCAATGTGTTTCTTTAGACTTACATTTGTATCTTGCTATTTTATATATATATATGATATGAGGCATTCCAGTTTATTGTATTACTTGTTTAAACATAATAAAGTCCTTAGAATAGGGATTTCAGTTTAATAGAATATCAAGTATATGACTTGATCGTGAGACACTATTGAACAATGAAATCCTATTCTTAAATATCCGTAGTCAAGTATTTTATTAATAAGGACAATAATAATACAATTGAGACTATTATGTGTGCAGACTGATGACCATATCTCACGGGTCATGGATATGAGATATCGAGTCGACACATAGGTACACATTAGAGTAATGATGTACTGGATTGACCCGCCATGAGAACACTACATGGAGCGTTATGTGAGTGTCATAAGTAGTTCTCATAGTGACAATGGTGCATACAATCCTTCGACCTGAAATCACTACGATCCCTACATGAGGAGTCATGTGCTTTAATATCGTCAAACGTCATTTGTAATAGGATGATTATAAAGACGGTTATTGGGCATACCACGAGCCATGCAGAGGGATGTGAGTGACCTAGATGGAATTTGTCCCTCCTACATGACAGGAGTAATATCTGTGGGCCCCCTGATAGAGTGAGATCAGAAAATGCATGGCCATGCTGAAATGAGTCAATATGAGATATTGACCTCATTTGTTGTTAAGTCTACTCGGGTATCAGGGAACATGATATTGAACCATACAAGGGTGACACATTCTATGCCTTGTGTTCAATATAGATATATGGACAAAGGGATAATAATGCACATGAATATTTGTCACAGAAAGGTTTCGTCAAATCACTGACTTTCTCACTACTTAGGTAGCAGTGATGTATTGCTAGATACCGCTCACTGTTTGTAATATTAAATGGGATTTAATGTTACTGCTAACGTTTTGGGAACCTATAGGGTCACACACATAAGAGCGGATTAAAAAAAGCATTAAAAGGAGAGTTGGACTTTCCTATTGGGCCTAGCGCATAGTACATGGGCTTAGGTCAAGTGCTGCTCACTAACTCACTTAAGGAGGCGCTACTATAAGTAGAACACTTAAGTTGTTGTGCACACAAGGTTGATACCCTAGCCGCACAGAGAGAGTAAGAGTGAACAGTAAGCCTCAGTTTTGAAGCTAGCACTGCAAGACAGAGACGCTTCAGGTTCGTGACGTTGGACGTTCACGGAGTCCGCTCGTGTGGATACCTCTGGAGACACCGTTCGTGCGGTGTTCGTGATAGACGAATTTCAACCAACAGCCATCGCTTCAAGAGGTAAACTTTTTAATCATGAATCATGACCATTCGCATGGATCCTTCGATGGGAATTTTTCCGCTGCGTTTTATTTTGTTTTATACGCAAATTCCCAACAATAACTTGTTTTATGTTAAGTGTTTATTTATTTTAATTTGTACAAGAATTTGTTTACTAATTCAAGCTAATTAATTAAGATTAAAAATAAACTTGTTTAAAAAAAATTAGAAATAAACTGCACTATATATGGAGTGATCTGCGTTAAGAGTGACAACAGGGAGATGACAACACGAAAGAAAGATAGGAATGAGTTTCAGATAGGAATATAGGATTATTTACGTTAGTTATTTATTTAAATGAAGTAAAAATCACTCTTTTAACGTCAATTGTATAAACAACTGACGTTAAAAGTGTTAATAATTCTTGCAAATCACTTTTAACGTCAGTTCATTACACAACTGATGCAAATAGTGATTTAATATTTACAAAACTGCCACCGCCTCATTTTTAACGTCAAACATATGGTCAACTGACGTAAAACGTTCCCGTAAAAAGCACTTATTGTACTAGTGATTAAAACTCTTTTCTGTCGCGGCATAATCGATTATTACAATATCATAATCGATTATTTAATGTATTTTCAAGTAGCGCTCATTTGGACAGAATATGCATAATCGATTACACTAATCGATTATCGGTCCTCTGACTTTCATATGCGTGTGGATTAAAAAGCCATAATCGATTGGGGTTTCTGTTTGAAGCTCAATGAAAGCCAGTAGGGACATAATCGATTATACATTTACATAATCGATTATTCTATTTCAAATCCAAAACTTAACGGCTTTAATAATAATTAATACTCATTAAACTCATTTAAAGTCTTTTAATTACGTATCATAATTTATTATTGGTTTCCCATAATCGATTATGGCCCGAGAAACATTTGAATTTGAAAATCTTAACAATTAACATTTTTAATACCCATTTAAGCACAATTAATTGTTAGATATAAAACATGTTTAAAATGTTTTAGGCACATGTTAAATGTGTGTGTGTGAGACCAATATTGAAATGATAGCTCTACTTATCATTTACAGAAATTTTCTAAAACATCCAATAAAATAACTGAAATTCCCAGTTTGTCCCTTGTTCTTGCTTGATTTATGAGTTTCTGGTTTTTGCTACTTAGTCCTTATGGACTTTTTCCTTTTGTCGATCATCAGAACTAAGAACTTGTTCAAGGCATATATTCACATACTCCCCCTTTTTTATGATGACAAATATCTCAATGAGGGATTAGCTTAATGGAAAGGATTAGAGCAGATTTATAAAAAGTCATCAACAGTTTAAGCACAGTTTCACAATACTCATTAAACTCATTTAAAGTCTTTCAATTACGTATCATAATCGATTATTGGTTTCCCATAATCGATTATGGCCCGAGAAACATTTGAATTTGAAAATCTTAACAATTAACATTTTTAATACCCATTTAAGCACAATTAATTGTTAGATATAAAACATGTTTAAAATGTTTTAGGCACATGTTAAATGTGTGTGTGTGAGACCAATATTGAAATGATAACTCTACTTATCATTTACAGACATTTTCTAAAACATCCAATACAATAACTGAAATTCCCAGTTTGTCCCTTGTTCTTGCTTGATTTATGAATTTCTGGTTTTTGCTACTTAGTCCTTATGGACTTTTTCCTTTTGTCGATCATCAGAACTAAGAATTTGTTCAAGACATATATTCACATACTCCCCCTTTTTTATGATGACAAATATCTCAATGAGGGATTAGCTTAATGGAAAGGATTAGAGCAGATTTATAAAAAGTCATCAACAGTTTAAGCATAGTTTCAAGCTCTACTCCCCCCTCATGCATTTATTCAAATCACTCCCCCTGAAGCATGGAAATGTATATAGCCTATATCACTCTCCCCTTTTGGCATTATCAAAAAGCGGGAATTTAAAAAAAAAAAAATCAAAGCAAGGCATATATTCATTCATAAAAAAAAAAAATGTTGAATGTGTGGAAATGGTTCTTAGCCAAGAGGGGGGTGAATTGAACTTTTTAAAACTTTTCGAAAAACAATGTTTAACTTCCATTTTTCAAATGGAGTAGCAAGATAATAAACTTTCCTTGAAGCTCAAGCAAGAAACAATTGCAATACCAATTCAAGAATGCATTTAAAGAAAGATATTCAATTGTATAAACTAAGAGATAATATCATACAACAATCATGCACTATAGTATCATAAGCATAGAACATAAAGAATCATGCATACGATAATAAATATTTCAAGAAAGTAAATAGAGTAGGGATAGAGAAAGTGACACAAGTATTTTACTGGTTCGGTCCACAACCTGAGTGGCCTACGGCCAGTCCCCAAGAACCCTCTTGGAGAAATTCATTATGACAAAGGTTGTACAAGAGTACCACACTCCTTACAAAAGTCGCTCTCCCTTGAAGGATACCTTACCCACAAGTACCACACTCTCAAGAGATACCTCACTCTTGAACCTTGTTGCATACCTCACCAACAACTCACTAAGGGATGCCTCGCCCTTACACCTTGTTGGATACCTCACCAACAATCACCACAAGAGATACCACACTCTTGCCAAAAAGGGATGCCTCACCCTTACTTTGAATACTCTTGTAGGAATTTTGAATTTTCCGTAAAGTAGACCAACAAACAACTATGTATGTGATTACTTATACCTTAAAAACATTTTCCAACATTTGGCATTTGATTTAGCTCTAATTGATTTCAATTTTTAGGTATAGCATTATTATCTTCTTATTTTTGTTAATCCATCTAATCAAACTATGCTTGTTTTTTTTTTTATAAGCAAAATATCATTGAATAGGTACAAGTGGTACCAACCCAACAACCAATGTACAAAAATCAAAACATCCAGCACAACAGAAACTGTACTACATCATATGATAAGCTAGAAACAAAAACCCCTGCATCAATAAAGGAATCTGAATAATTTTGAAAGAGCAATTGTTAGCCACATCACTTGGGAACATCCTGGTAGTTTTGCCATAGGAACACGCACTGCACATAAAAAGACAGCGAACAAGGTCTACTCTTCGTGAGAGAATTTGTTGCCTTCCTGGTAGACATGCCTCTGATATATATATATATATATATATATATATATATATATATATGCACAGTGCCAGTAATATGACGCCCAAGCTGAGAACCTGCAGAGCACTACTGAGTTTTCACAATACACCCATACAGCCTCTGATATTTGAGAACCAACACTATAAAGGATATTGGAAACCAGCACAACGAGCATTTATCCACGACCATGATTTTCTCTTGGCTCCTTCTACCAAAGAGTTCAACTCTGGATTTTTTGATTGCAACATGTACTCATTCCTTGATAACCAAATTGTCCAAATTATAGCACACCACACTGTTTGCCAAAGAGGCTTTTTTTCTCTGTTACAATTTAATAGACCTGAGAAATGTAGAAAATGAGGTTTGCATTCCAGATGTAGACTTGTTGAGAGACCACACCACTTCAAGCATTCATTCCAAACCTGAGAATAGAATTTACATTCAAAAAATAAATGTGCTATTGTTTCCTCCTCCATCCCACATCAAAACTAAGTCACTTATGACTTACATCAAAACCCTAGAAAAGCAAACATAAAACATCAAAACGATTACAATATTTTCAATCAGCATGATCATCATCAAAGCACATTTCATATCTTCATTATTGAACATGGGTGATATTCTTCACGGAAGCATACTTGAGACTTGTATCTCATCATCATCTACAATCTCCCCCTTTTTTATGATGACAACTCTTTTGATATGAAGACAACTCTTTGATCGTTTGATGAAACTTGAATCTTGCTTTGCTTTTGTATCATAAGGTTTTGATAACTTGTGAATAAGGTGTATCATGATTTTTACTGAACTCCCCCCGAATATGTGAACACTCCTTCTCAGTAGATTTAGAGAGTCCTGCAAAATAAACACAAAAGCACACATTTTCTCCCCCTGTGGCATTATCAAAAAGCATATAATATGTGGAGATAAAAGACACAATATTCACAAATATATATGTAATAGATGTCATACATGCATAAGCAAAATATATCAAGTAAGTTCAAAGCATGCATACTAACATCCATAATAACATAGGTGTGATGAAAAAGAGTCTAGTGTATCAGAGTCTAGTTCGTATACCCATATAAGTCTATCAGAGTATAATGTACATACATATACTCTTCCTCTGTTGGTATACCAAAAACAGTTATAAAAGTAACATGGCTAAATTAGTATTTTGGTCCCTTATCTTTATTTTAGTTTTCATTTTTGGTCCCATGTCTTTTTTTTTTGTCATTTTGGTCCCTTGTCTTTTATTTAGTTTTCATTTTGGTCCCTTCCGTCAGTTTTGCACTGACGGAGTATGGGTTTTAGGGAGAGAAAATCTCATTTTCTCTCTCTCTCTCCCCTTCCTTCTTCCTCCCCTTCCTCCTTCCTCATTCCTCCTTCTTCCTTCTTCCTCCTTCTTCCTCCATGAAATAGTGACAACATCAATGAGATTTAAGGAAGGGGAGAGGAAGGAGGAAGGAGGAAGGAGGAAGGGGAGGAAGAAGGAATAAGGAAGAAGAAGGAAGAAAGGAGGAAGAAGGAAGAAGGGAGAGAGAAAACAAGATTTTCTCTCTCTAAAACCCAGATTTTGATGGCGATTTCTAGCGATGGCGGCGGTTCCAGCGACTGACGGTGGCGATTTCCGGCGACTTATGGCGACGGACTGACGAAAGGGGCCAAAATAGGCTAACGGTTGAAAGATAAGGGACCAAAACGACCAAAAAAAAAAAGATAAGGGACCAAAATAAAAACTAAAATAAAGATAAGGGACCAAAATAAGGGTTTAGCCAAGTAACGTCATAGGGGTCCAGGATATATCAGAGAAAATTGAGAAATCATTTCTCATCAGCATCTTTAATTTGCACACCAATGTTTCATGCATATATAAAAGCACATTCTCTACTTTTTGGATCTCTATATTCATATGTATTGCTCATCCGTACAGTAGTAGTAAAGTAGGGGTCATATGTAGGTCCAAGATAAATTAGAGAGATGTAGAAGGCATACAGTCATCCAGCATAATAAAACATTAAAGCATTGAGAAGAGGAACTAAATAAATCAAATATCATCATTATCACTATCCTCTTCATCATTAAACTGGAAATGTATCCTCCATACACTGAAATCTCAACATCAGGACCAGATTTTTGCCTGGTATTCGAATACAGCATGTGGTATTCGAATACTACATAGAAAACAGGGAAATTTTGAAGAGTATTTGAATACACTGAAGTGGTATTCGAATACTACCTGGACAGAGAGCAAAATTCGCATAGATTTCACATATATTCATGCATACTTCTCAGCCAAAGATCAAATCACATACTTATAAGATTAAAGATCAATATATACAAGATATGAACCAAACAATCATAGCATATAAGATCAATCAATACATGTTTCATCTATGATCCCAAGTTCTCTTCTTATATAAAAGAAGTTTTCTCTAGGCAAAGGTTTGGTAAAGATATCGGCTAATTGTTTATTTGATTCAACATGGTGTAGAACAATATCTCCTTTTTGAACATGTTCTTTTAAGAAATGGTGCCTTATCGCAATATGTTTAGTCCTAGAGTGTTGGTTAGGATTCTTGGATAGATTGATGGCATTTGTATTATCACATTTAATTGGAACTTGGTCCAATTCTATTCCATAATCTATCAATTATTGTTTCATCCAAAGAATTTGGGCACAACAGCTACCGGCCTCAACGTATTCCGCTTCGGCGGTTGATAAAGCAACACTAACTTGCTTTTTACTGAACCATGAAATTAAGTAATTACCAAAAATATGACATGTGCCACTAGTACTCTTCCTATCAAGTTTGCATCCGGCAAAACCCAAATCCGAATATCCAACTAGACTACAACTAGATCCTTTAGGATACAAAAGTCCTACATTAGTAGTACCTAACAAATATTTCATTATTCTTTTTACGACGGTTAGGTGAGATTCTTTAAGACTTGATTGATAACGGGCACACATGCATACACTACACATAATATCCGGTCTAGTAGCGGTAATATAAAGTAGAGAGCCAATTATACCTCTATACTTAGTTACATCTACCGGATTACCATGTTCATCTTTGTCAAGATAGGAGGATGTCCCCATAGGTGTGGAAGCTTCTTTTGCCGTGTCCATGCCAAATCTTTTGAGTAGTTCTTTGCAATACTTGGCTTGGTTGATGAAAGTTCCACTAGGCACTTGTTTGATTTGTAGCCCCAAGAAGAAAGTGAGTTTACCCATCATAGACATCTCTAATTCACTTTGCATTTGCTTAGAGAATTCCTTGCACATAGATTCATTAGTGGCTCCAAAAATAATGTCATCAACATATACTTGTACAATCAAAATATCATGCCTTTTATTTTTAGTGAAAAGAGTAGTGTCAACCTTCTCTCTTTGAAAATCTTTTTGAAAAAGAAATTTGCTCAGTCTCTCATACCAAGCTCTTGGAGCATGTTTCAAACCATAGAGAGCCTTTTTAAGTTTGAAAACAAAATTTGGTTTTTCAAAAGTTTTCAAAACCGGGTGGTTGATCTACATAAACTTCTTCTTGAATTAAACCATTAAGAAAAGCACTTTTGACATCCATTTGATAGAGCTTACAATCCATAAGACATGCAAAATCAAGAAGCAATCTAATAGCCTCTAACCTAGCAATGGGTGCATAAGTTTCCTCATAGTCTATGCCTTCTTCTTGATTATAACCTTTGACTACTAATCTAGCTTTGTTTCTAACAATTTTACCATTCTCATCTAACTTGTTCCTAAAAATCCATTTAGTTCCAATTACTTGTTTATTACTAGGTTTTGGTACAAGTTCCCGTACATCATTTCTTGTAAATTGATTTAACTCATCTTGCATAGCAATTACCCAATGTTCATCTATGATAGCCTCATCAACTGTCTTATGTTCAACTTGAGACACAAAAGACATAAAATGACATACATTCCTAAGAGAAGAACGAGTAGTTACCCCTTTGGTGATGTCACATATCACCTTATCAATTGGATGGTATTTAGTCATTCTCCACTCCTTAGGAAGTTCCTCATCTCTTTGTTGTTGATCTTGGGCTCCAATCTTGATTCTTGTTCATTGTCCTTTGCTTGATCTTCTTGAGAATCCATTCTTGTATCTACAATATCATCATTATGCACTTTCCCAATTTCTTGGGGGTTAGTCTCATCAAATGATACGTGAATAGATTCTTCTATAGTAAGATTGCTTGATCCGCTTTAGCATCAAACTTTCCAAGATTGTCTTTTCCATTATTCAAAACATAGCATTTGCATCCAAAGACATGTAAATGTGATATATTTGGTTTTCTACCTTTATACAACTTATAAGGAGTTTTCAACAAGATAGGTCTAATAAGCACTCTATTACACACATAGCAAGCAGTGTTAACAGCATCCCCCCAAAAATACTTAGGTAGACTAGATTCACTAGTGCAATAAGTGCTTTTAACGTTAGTTAAAATTGATTTTTTACGTCAGAATACTGACTGACGTAAATACAGCTGACGTTAATAGTTAATATTTTAACGTCAGTTGGGAACTGACGTTAAATATAAAACTGTTAATGTCAGTTCCTTAACAAAACCGACGTTAATTTTGTAAAAATTAACGTCGGTTTTTTAAACAACTGACGTTAAACATAAAACTATTAACGTCAGTTCTTTAAGACAACTGACGTTAATTTTGTTAAAACTAACGTCAGTGGTTATAAAGAGCTGACGTTAAAGGTTTAATTTTAACGTCAGTTTTAATAAACAACTGACGTTAATAGTGTACTTTATATTTTATAAAATACTATTAACGTCAGTTGATTGATACAACTGACGTTAATAGTATTTTTTTTAATTCAGCTTTTAAAATATCACTCCCCTCAGCCTATCCCTCGCATTCAAGTAAATATCCCAAGAATACGTAATATCACACACATTACAGAATTGCAAAGGAAAAATGGAACAATGGGGGACTTAAAACCAAAACCCATGTATATATATAAATAAATTTTAGTTCCAATGTCTAAAAAACAAAACTATCAATCTAAGGATATATATATACATGTTATTAATTAGTTTCTAAAGTCTAACAAAAAAACTATTTATCTAAGTATTGCGGAGGTATATTGTCAATTCCTTTTTCAGCCACATACTTGAAGAAGAATTCGGCGAAGCGCATCCTCAAGTCTCTTAACTCATCTTCTTGAATAGGCGATTGGTCGATAAATGCCTAGACACGTTCAAATAATAACAATAACATCAATGCAAGTCATCTTCAAAACTATAATATATAATTTAACAAGTTGTTTAAATATTACCTTATTCCATCCATCCGTAATAGATGCGGAGACTATGTTCAGCATATGAAGCATCACATAATTGCCGCACGACCACCCGTCAATTTGAAATCGAGACTACCAACAAAATTAATTTCAACGTCAGTTGAATATACATATAAATTAGTAATTATAATATTAATTATTTGATAAATAAACTACCAAACCTTGAGGATGTTCCATACAGGATTTCCTTTAGCCTTAGAAGTCCTACTTCTCCCGTTGGCGCAACTTATGCTACTCGCCTTCAGCGCGCTATCATAAACAAATAATCATGTCGATCAATTAAATTCATATATCATGTGTGTAATAAACTAAAAACAACTGATATTAAAACTTAAATTAAATTTAAGATTAGTTACTTACTTATTTACAGCATCCACCACCTTCGGTGGCAGATCTTGGTGGAGAGAGCAGAAGAATATGACTCTATGCCTAGACGGGTGAAGTACGAACAACTGCCAATGGTTTTTCATACAGTAGGGAGCCAGATATATTTCTTTCGGATTGTCTCCCAACAATTTCCCTAAGTATTTACTCAATGCATCACCAGCAAAGAATTCGGGCAGAAGGATTGACGGATCTAACAAACCGTAAACCGATGCAACGCCCTTATCAAGCTGAAAACGATGGATATACCTAAGATATGAAAAGGTGTGGATGTTAATTACATAACATATATATTGAAATTAAAATAAATTATTAAATGGAAAAATACCAAAAATAAATAAGTTATAAAATTAAAATTAACTTACGTGCACCAGAGACTGAAAACATTGCTGTTCATCCAGACGCTATTTCTGCAGGCGTTCCCGAGATCATCACCACAGAAGGTAAATATCCTCCGTTGATCTGGGCGTGCCACCCATCCATCGTGCTCCAATGGACATTCAAAAATCTCAAACGCATAATCCTCACCAAGTGAGAACAAACGAGTGATAGGTGACAGCGACACCGACGTCGGCTTGGTCTTCAGTTTAGGAAAAATAAAATAGATAAGTTTTTGATAATTAAAAAAAACACAAGTAATTATTTGACTAATTTGGACATTAATAATGAATAAATACCTTTGCTAACATTTCGGGCTCACGTCGTTTGGAGTCCAACTCAAGCTCACGCCTTTTCATTTCCAACTCATGCTCATGGCGCTGGACTTCCAACTCCCGCTCCCTAGCTACCAACTCATCGTCCTCCACATGTGCCCTACTAAAACTCTCTTTTGTGCTCACATGTGAAGGGTTGGCAAGCCCTGCGGTGTCTTGGGATGTACCGATGGAGGAAAGCTCTCTGGCAAGCGCCTGCTTGAATTCTGGGTTGGATATTAAGCCTTGCATCAGATGTGTTGTAATATCTAGGTTGGACATGAGGTGCTGAGTAATGTCAGCCAAAATTGATGCTTCATTGACCACCCGCTTTCGTGAAGCAGACTTGCCATAATATTCTTTGATGGTCACATTCCCAGGAACACCGAGAACCCGACCAGGATGGTCTTTCTTGCCTAGAGCAGTCATCAAGACGTCCTGCCGTCCAGAAGGGACGAATGCGCCCTGGGAGGATTTTGCTTTAAGATCCATCTACAATGAAAAAAAATGAAAAAACGTGCAAGTGAAAAGTGTTGCAAATATCTATACAAATATAAATTGAAATCAAGTTAATTATTTACTTACAATCTTATCCGCCACTTCGCGAGTGGCATCAACTTTAAAAGATCCCGTCTTTGTCATGCGGCCGGCTAACCAGACATCCTCGCGGTCGATGTCCGACGGAGGACTTGATGGTGTGCCCTCAGGCACCTCTCCTCTTTCAATCCTAGCAGAGTGCTCTTCCTGCTTCGCCCTCAGCCTATCCGCCATCATCTGCTCGATCCGAGTCTGGTACCCACCTTGAGACATGGTGTGGCGGTGGACGTTCTTCGCCTGATTCTGCCGACCCTTATTTGCCTTAGCCTACTCAAACAAAAACACATAATTAAATATAGTTAAATGATCTATAATAAGCATACAAAATTAACTTAATCAACCAACCTGAAATTCTCCATCATGTCGACTCCTGGCAAACATATCCCAAGTATCCTGATCAATCCAGGGATAATCCGAGAACATTTTATCAAGCCGCTTCTTCCCAGATACATAGTACCTGGTAAGATCATGCTTGAACCCATTCCAACGCTTTGATGCCATTTTCATACATTTATGACGATGATCCTCTTCATTTGGCACAGTCCAAGCTACCTACACATTAGATACATATATAACAACTGGATGGATTATAACTCGGATAATTATCTAATAATGTAAATCAAACGAATGTAAAGGTAAAATACCTTGATAGCCTCCCAAATCTGATCCTTAACGTTACGTGGAACGCCATTCCGATGGTTGTAGTTGATGCTTACGTCTTCGCTTCGCTTGTAGAAACACCCACTTATTAAATTCTTTAGCACGGGGTCCCCGGGGGATTTAGATTAGCATCGAAGGACACCTCAAGCTTCATCCCCGCTTTGCCTGGCCTACTCTAGTTTCTTCAAAGTCGTGGCTCCTCTACCCCGTTTCCTATGAACCTGTGATGTCTGTATGGACAAAAAAATGATAAAATAGAGGGTTGTAACATTATAAACTTACATTAAAAAGAAGGACTAAAGATAGTATATAACATGTAAACTTACACTAGAATCAAAGCGTAGGCGTGATCGGGTCTCGAAACCCCACAAAGTGTCCTCCCGTGCATGTGGGCTATCCGACTGATCCATATGTATGCCTGTACAGAAACATTATATATGTATTAACATAGGTTATAACTCAAAATAAATACAGAAGTATAAATAAAAATAACTAGATAGGTCCTGTAGATATACAAAACATCTATATATCCAATATAAGGACAATACGGGAGATTGAAAACTATAGTTTTTGAAGATTGCCAAGCACTCGGTCACTACCGTAACGTGCCAACCGAACTGCACCCCCTCATAGGCAAAACTGATCACGGCCTAGACGTGATGAGCATCATGGCCGTGACAGATCTACCAGCAGAGCAACATGCACTCAAAACCAAAAATAGAGACATTCCAAACAACTCAAAATCACGGTTTAAAGTTACAACTACTGAGACTACAGTTTCAACATACACTCAAAACCAAAAATAGAGACATTCCAAACAACTCAAACTCACAGTTTCAAGTTTCAACTACCGAGACTACAATTTCAACCAGCAGAGCAACATGCATGCACTCAAAACCAAAAATAAAAAAATGTGCCCTAAAGACTCACCAGAAATAGGCGCTCGTGTGGTGGTGGGGGGAAGCTCGAGTGGTGGCCAACGTTCGATGTGGTTACTGAGAGCAGAGGGACAAGGAGAGTTAGTGCGTGGGAAGTGGAAAGAGAGATGTCAAGTTATTGCAAAGAATGAGCAGGAAAGACAGAGTTAGGGGTTAAGAGTGTACCTCACGATGGTGGCGAAGAAGCCCTCGCGGTGGTTGCGGTGGAGATGAGCTCGCGATTAGGGCAGAGTGAGAGCGAGAGTGAGGGTTGAGAGTGAGGGTTGAGCGTGATGAAAAGAGAAAAGAGATGTACAGAGAAGTGGAGAAGGCGCGCGGGGGTAAACGTTATAATTAAAATAAAACAACATTTTACGTCAGTTTTTAGTAAAACCTGACGTTAAAGATCATATATTTAACGTCGGTTGTCTTAAAAAACTGACGTTAAAAACTCTCACACTTATTACGTCAGTTGTTAGTAAAAACTGACGTTAAATGTCATATATTTAACGTTAGTTGTATTAAGAAACTGACTTTAAAAACACTCACAACTTCTTACGGCAGTTGTATTACACAACGGACGTTAAAAGTTTATTAGTTTCTGCAAAAACATTCATTCCTTTGACTACTGTGCTACTTACCCATTCACCTTGTACCTAATCCTCTTAATGAGCATTAAGTTTATAGATAAGTTTTCAAGAAAATCAGAATAGCTTAGTAACTTCATCCACTGCTCCTATAAATAGCTTCCTTCCATCCTTTTAATTTTTCTCGTTTTCACAAATATATTCTCTGCCGTGGAGACTAACTTCATCACTCTTTCTTCCTATTCCTAGACTCAAAGGTCTTTGTCTTAATGGTCAAACAACTTCTGAGTTTGAGTAAATCACATTACATGGATATTAAGGTTGGGTGAATCACGTAATGTGATTCTCTCACTTTATTTCATCCCTCATCATCCCTTTCACTTTGCTTTGGAAGCAAGTGATTGTGGATTCAAGATGATGCATCAAGGAATTCCACTGAAGAAGAAAGATGCAAAGATCCATTTCACTTTGCTTTCGCTGCTAGTGACTGAGGATTTACTTTGCATCATGGAATTCAAGTGAGGGAGCTGATGCATCCATTGGAGTTTCTTATGACAGGACTGAGAAGAAAATGATGTTGATGCAGAAACTTTTTTATATTTTAGGGCTATGTTGCAGAAATTTTTTATCTTTTAATCATGTAATTTTAACTTATGAATCGCTTCAATGACATACGATTCGATTATACATATAACTTGTTTTATGTTAAGTTTATTTATTTTAATTTGCACAAGAATTTGTTTACTAATTCAAGCTAATTAATAAAAATTAAAAATTAACTTGTATAAAAAAAAGGTTTAGAAGAAATAAACTACAGTACTATATGGAGTGATCTGCGTTAAGAGGGACAACAGGGACATGACATCCAATGAAATGAGTTTCATAATTATTTACGTCAGTTATTTATAGAACTGACGCAAATAGTGATTTAATATTTACAAACAGCCACCACCTCATTTTTAACGTCAACTTAATTTATGACTGCCAAGTTCCCGTATATTAATCACATTATTTCCAATATTCATTCTGCACGTTTATAATATATAGGATTATTTACGTCAGCTATTTATTTAACTGAAGTGAAAATCAAACTTTTAACGTCAGTTGTATAAAAAACTGACGTTAACAATAAATATTTTTTATTTTAAAAACACTTTTAACGTCAGTTTTTTTAAACAACTGACGTTAAAATTGTATAGATATCTGCAAAAACATTCATTCCTTTGACTACTGTGCTACTTACCCATGCACCTTGTAACTCAATCCTCTTAATGAGCATTAAGTTTATAGATAAGTTTTCAAGAAAATCAGAATAGCTTAGTAACTTCATCCACTGCTCCTATAAATAGCTTCCTTCCATCCTTTTAATTTTCTGCTTCACAATATGGCTCTGCTGTGGAGATTAACTTCATCACTCTTTCTTTCTATTCCTAGACTCAAAGGTCTTTGTCTTAATGGTCAAACAACTTCTGAGTTTGAGTAAATTACATTACATGGGTGATAAGTTTGAGTAAACTACATTATGTGAGTTGCTCACCTTATCATCCTTCCGGAGAATCACCGTGGAGGGCAAATCGTGTGCTCGGGCGTCACAGTTTCCAAACCTCAGCTTTGGCAGCAAGTGACCGTCATGGAAGTCTCTGGAACCCCTGCCTTTGCTTGAAACAGATCTAGTGCACCTGTTTTTGCCTCTCTTGAGCTCTCTCATGCCCCCCAGTTTTCTGAGGTCTTCGGAGTATAGTTTTCCCTTTGGCATATTTCATAAAACTCTCTGATGGGATGTAGCTTTAATGTTTAGGATTTTAAACCCTTTCAATGTAACTTTTTATAGGATTTTAAACCCTTGCAATGTAACTTTTTATAGGATTTAAAACCCTTTCAATCTTCTGTATCAGTCTGTATTACACTTCATGAATGAGATCCGGTTTGGGTTATTGATTCAACTTATACTTCGCACATATATTTTAGTTTTCAAAACAGAAACACAAAACATCAAAGCAATTCATGTGAAACTGAAACTTTGAGGAAGGCAATGCGGAAGGGATCGTGTACTAGATAAAAAAATTATTAAAATAACTTTTTAACGTCTGTTGATGTAAGGACTGACGTTAAAAGTGAAGTGACTTACTTTTAACGTCAGTTCTTTATCGAACTGACGTTAAAAGGTTAACTTTTAACGTCAGTTTTTTATTGAACTAACGTTAAAAGTGAGTCACTTCACTTTAACGTCAGTCATTAAAACAACTGACGTTAAAATTGAATTAATGAAGTCTGATATTTACAAAACTGCCACCGCTCCCTTTTTAACGTCTATCTTTTGGTTAACTGACGTAAACCTTTACCGTCTAATGTATATTTTCCACTAGTGATTCATTTAGCATGGTTCTTGCCAAATCCTCTAAGGACCTATTCTTCCTCTCAACAACTCCATTTTGTTGAGGGGTCCTTGGAGCCGAAAAGTTATGTTCAATTCCATGTTTATCACAAAAACATTCAAATTCATGGTTTTCAAATTCCCCGCCATGAACACTTCTAATGCATACTATTTTCAAATCTTTTTCATTTTGAATCACTTTAGCAAGTTTGTTGAAAGTATGGAATGCATCACTTTTATGAACTAAAAACAATGTCCATGTAAATCTTGAGAAGTCATCAAGAATCACTAAAGCATAATAGTTTCCACCAAAACTCATTGTCCTTGAAGGACCAAAAAGATCCATATGAAGCAATTGCAAAGGTCTAGAAGTAGAAACAAAATTCTTGGGTTTAAAACTAACTCTAGTTTGTTTACCCTTTTGGCATGCATCATATAAACCTTCTTTGTTAAATTTTATCTTAGGCAAACCAATCACTAAATCCTTAGAGATAAGTCTATTAAGGTGATCCATGTGAATATGTGCAATTCTTCTAAGCCAAAGTCATGCATCATCATCTTTACTAATCAAGCATTGTATGGAAGATGAAATTTCATTCAAATCAAGCATATATATGTTATTGATTATCTTACCTATAAACCTAACTTGTTTATCATCCATACTTTCAACTAAGCAACATTTTTCATCAAAAACAACTTTAAAGCCCTTATCACATAGTTGACTAATGCTTAACAAGTTATGCTTAAGACCTTCAACCAATAGAACATTATCAATTGTGGTATTAGAATTCTTACCAACCTTACTCACTCCAACAATTTTACCATTGTTGTTATCTCCATATGTGACATGACCACTTTTCCTTGGAGATCGATGGGAAAACTTGGAGATGTCTTCAGTCATATGTTTAGAGCATTCACTATCCAAGTACCACTCCTTGCATAATGTCTTCAAGCATACCTATACAAAAGAGATCAAATTTTAGGTACCCAATTTGGATTGGGTCCTTGTATGTTAGTATTGGATTTACTCCCTTTAGGGACCCACATCAAGTTACAATTCTCAACACATTTTATTTTGATATAAAATTTTGAAATATGGTGTCCATGCTTGCAACAAAAATAGCATTTGATAGTTGATTTCTTTTGTTTGCTTGATGGAACAAATTGAGTCTTGTTGGAGGCTTTAGCATCAAATGGATTGTATCCTAATCCGACCTTAACAAAACTCATAGTTTGTTTACCAAGTAAAACATTAATATTGTTACTCCCATTTGTGAACCTTGCAAGTGACTTTTTAAAATCAATGTTTTCACTTTCCAAATTCTTGCAATTTTCACAAGTGGTGCACCATTTTTTTTCTTTTCCTTTTGAAGAATTTTTACTAATCTTTTGCATAGTCTCAATCTCTAGCTTTTGATCCTCAACTTGCTTTTTCAAAACAAAATTTTCTTTTTCAAGTTGATCCATCAAATTCTTTTGTTTCACAACAAGTTTGGCTAAATCAAGAGACTCTTTATGCAATTCTTCAAAAGCATCATGCAACTATTCATGAGTAAAAGAGAGAGAGAGTTCATCATCCGATACCTCATCTTCACTTTGATGTGAAGTCATTAAACATAGATTGGTATCTTCACTTTGACTATCTTCATCACTTGAGGATGACATCTCATTCTCATCCCATGCTATGTATGCTTTCTTACCCTTCAGGCCTTTCTTGCCCTTCTTCTCATCTTTATCATTCTTCTTCTTGTAGTTAGGGCAATCATATTTCATGTGACCAGGCTTTCCACATTCGTAGCAAGTTGGGTTGGAAGTACTCTCCTTCTTTGTGAACTTCTTGTTGTTGAAGTTGCCTATTTTCTTGAGAAACTTTCCAAACTTCCTCACTAACAAGTTGATGTGCCCCTCTAGAAATTCCTCACATTAATCATCACTATCACTTAGGTCTTCCTTTCTTGAAGATGCAACCAAATCTATGCCTTTCTTCCTCTTGTCTTGATCTTCACTCTCATTTAATCTTGATAGCTCAAGTTCATGCTCTTTAAGCTTGCCAAAGAGTGTAGCAAGTGACATTGTAGAAAGATTCCTTTATTCCGCAATAGCCGTCACCTTGGGTTGCCAAGACCTATTGAAACATCTTAGAACTTTATTAGCAAGATCCTCATTATCAAACATTTTACCAAGAGCACTAAGTTGGTTAACAATATATGTAAAACGTTTTTGCATATCACATATAGATTCACCATGCATCATTCTAAACAATTCATACTCATGGGTTAAAGTGTTCATCCTAGATCTCCTTACTTCACTTGTGCCCTCATGGGCTACCTAAAGTGTATCCCACATTTCCTTTCCGGAATTACAAGTAGAGATTCTAAAGAACTCATCAATACTAAATCCCGTAGTAATGATGTTCTTCGCCTTATTATCTAATTGGACCTTCTTCTTATCATCATCGGTCCATAAAGATCTAGGTTTATCTTTTTCCTCTTCGTTAACAACATGTTTAGGCACAAAAGGACCATTCAAAACTGTATCCCATATATCAACATCTATTGCCTCAATGAGAATTTTCATCCTTGCTTTCCAATAAGGATAACCTTCCCCGTTGAAAATAAGGGGTTTAGAAATAGAAATATAATCACTTGTCGCATTTTGATTGAGAAGCCATTTCCACGAGACTTGAAAGGTGATTAACCTTATTCAAGAACCCGCTCTAGATACCAACTGTTGAATATGTGGAAATGGTTCTTAGTCAAGAGGGGGGTGAATTGACCTTTTTAAAACTTTTGGAAAAATAATGTTTAACTTCAGTTTTTCAAATGGAGTAGCAAGATAATAAACTTTCCTTGAAGCTCAAGCAAGAAACAATTGCAATACCAATTCAAGAATACACTTAAAGAAAGATATTCAATTGTATAAGCTAAGAGATAGTATCATACAACAATCATGCACTATAGTATCAAAAGCATAGAACATAAAGAATCATGCATACGATAATAAAGATTGCAAGAAAGTAAGGAGAGTAGGGATAGAGAAAGCGACACAAGTATTTTACTGGTTCGGCCCACAACCTGAGTGGCCTACGTCTAGTCCCCAAGAATCCTCTTGGAGAAATTCACTATGAGAAATTTCGTACAAGAGATACCACACTCCTTAGAAAGCCACTCTCCCTTGTAGGATACCTCACCCACAAGTACCACACTCTCAAGAGATACCTCACTCTTGAACCTTGTTGGATACCTCACCAACAACTCACTAAAGGATGCCTCACCCTTACACCTTGTTGGATACCTCACCAACAATCACCACAAGAGATGCCACACTCTTGCCAAAAAGGGATGCCTCACCCTTACTTTGAAGGATACTTTACCAACAAAGATTTTTCTCCAATGGCCACTTTGATGGATACCTCGCCAACAAAGATTTATGCCCCTCAAGAGATGCCTCACCCTTGAGAACCTTGGGATCCACACTCCCAATACAAAACACAGAAAACAAATTGAGTAGAAGAGAAAATCATAGCACAAACACTTGTGCATCAAAGCTTGTAGCTTCTAAGATCACTTGTAACGAAAGATGAATAGATGGCTTGCTATTTTGGCATTATAACAGTATATTTTTGCATATGATTTCGTTGCCAAAACTCTTAAACACATGCCCTTTATATAGACTTCGATTGGAGCTGAAAAATTGAAGTTTTGATGAATTTTAATGTGAGTATTCGAGTACTCATACAGGGTATTCGAATACTCCCTGTAACAGAACCCAACAAACTTAACAGAATGGGTAGTATTCGAATACTAACATAAGTATTCAAATACTCCCTTCGAATACTCCCCAGTTAGGTTTATGCGTGTGTTAAGATAAGAGAAAAACAAAAGACATTGGCATAACCCATGTGTTTCAACTACATGACAGAGATTGTATTATATAGGCAATGAACAAATCAAAATACAATCAGTGTAATAATTACAAGATATTCACAATATCTGATTATCCTAATTACCAAATATTTCTATAATCAGAATATATTATTTACATAAATATTAACACTCCCCCTCAAGCTGGAGCATATAAATCATATGCACCAAGCTTGTTACATATATAATTTATTCGAGGACCTCTCAAAGACTTAGTGAAGACATCTGACAGTTGATCATTTGAATTGACAAAGTTAGTGGTGATGTCCCCAGATAAGATCTTTTCTCTGATGAAGTGACAATCTATCTCGATGTGCTTTGTCCTCTCATGAAATACTGGATTTGAGGCAATGTGTAGTGCAGCTTGGTTATCACAAATGAGTGTCATCTGTGTAACATCCCCAAATCGTATTTCTTGAAGTAACTGTTTGAGCCAGATGAGTTCACAAGTAGCTGATGCCATGTTTCGATACTCAGCTTCATCACTTGACATTGCAACAACATTCTGTTTCTTACTCTTCCAAGATATTAGATTATTCCCAATGAGTACACAAAATCCAGAAGTGGATCTTCTATCAGTGGAGAGCCTGCCCAATCAGCATCTGAATATCCAACGATATAAGTATGACTCTTATCCTCATAGATGAGCCCTTTACCTGGGGACCCTTTGATATATTTGAGAATACGGATCAAAGCATCCCAATGACCTTCGCAAGGTGAATTTAGGAACTGACTTACCACACTTACTGCAAAAGAAATATATGGACGAGTGACTGTGAGGTAGTTCAGTTTCCCAACCAGTCTTCTATACTTTCCCGTATCTGAAAGTTGCTCCCCCTGATTTGGTAGAAGTTTAGTAGTTGGATCCATATGAGTATCAACTGGTTTTGCATTAAGCAGTCTTGTTTCCTCAAGAATGTCCATCGCATACTTTCTCTGAGAAATAACAATGCCATCCTTTGATTGTGCCACCTCTAAGCCCAAGAAGTATCGGAGTTTTACAAGATCTTTTGTCTGGAAATGGTGACAAAGATGTTGTTTTACCTGTGATATGCCATGGTGGTCACTCCCTATAATGACAATATCGTCGACATATACAATCAAGTAGACTCATCCTCGAGCCGAATGACGGTAGAAAACTGAGTGATCTGCCTCACTTCGTTTCATCCCAAACTCCTGAACAACAGTGCTAAATTTGCCAAACCAAGATCGAGGTGATTGCTTGAGGCCATACAAAGACTTGCGGAGGCGACAAACAAGACCAGAAGACTCCCCCTGAGCAACAAATCCAGGAGGTTGCTCCATATATACTTATTCAGTGAGATCACCATGGAGAAAAGCATTCTTGATATCCAGCTGATACAGAGGCCAATGTCGAATAGCAGCCATGGATAGAAACAAACGAACAGATGCCATTTTAGCAACTGGTGAGAATGTGTCGCCATAATCCAAGCCAAAAACCTGAGTATAGCCTTTCGTCACCAAGTGGGCTTTAAGACAATATATCTGGCCATCCGGACCCACTTTAACAGTAAATATCCACTTGCAACCTACAACAGACTTTCCAGATGGAAGAGGAACAAGGTCCCAAGTACCACTGCTCCTAAGTGCAATCATTTCATCGACCATAGCTTGTCTCCACCCAGAATGAGATAAGGCGTCACCTACAAGCTTAGGGATAGGCACAGAAGACAAAGAAGAAAGGCAAGCAAAATGTGGTGTAGAAAGGCGGTGAAAACTTAAAGTAACATATTGAGGATAAGGATTACGGGTGGAACGTATACCTTTCCGGAGGGCTACGGGAAGTTCAGGCTCAGGAGGCAAGGCCGGAGCAGGAGGAGGAGCTAGCATCGGAGGAGAGTCAGCAACGGCAGTACCAATATCATCCGGGGGAACATGATACCTTTATGGAGGTGGCGGTTGGCGATGCTGATATACCTGTATGGGACGAGTATGAGTAATCGGGGCAGGAACAGGGACAGTAGGTGGAATATATGAGACAGGGACTATGGGTGGAGTATATGAGACAGGGACTGGAGGAAGAGGAAAGACATCTATGACCGACTCGGGAGATGTTGGTGGCCTGAAATAAGGAACAGACTCGAAGAAAGTGACATCAGCCGATACAAGATAACGGCGTAGAGTAGGAGAATAACACCGGCAACCCTTTTGTGACCGAGGATAACCAAGGAAGACACACTTTAAGGAATGAGTGGAGAGCTTGTCAATACCTAGTTGTAGGTTATGAACAAAGCATGTAGACCCGAAGACACGAGGTGTTAATGGATGGAGAGAATGATGAGGGAACAAAACAGAGTGAGGTACTTGGTTATCAAGAACGGAGGAAGGTATCCTATTAATGAGATAGCACGCAGTGAGAACAGCATCACCCCAAAAACGGAACGGAACATTGTCATATAGTAAGAGGGTGCGAGTTGTTTAAATAAGATGTCTATTTTTATGTTCAGCAACCCCATTTTGTTGAGGGGTGTAAGAACAAGAATTCTGATGAAGAATACCCTGTGAAGCCATGAAAGATTGAAATGGTTGAGAGAGGTATTATCTAGCATTATCACTACGCAGAGTACGAATAGGAATGCCAAATTGATTTTAAATTTCATAATAAAATTATTGAAATATAGAAAATAACTTAGACCGATTTTCCATTAAAATTAACCAAGCACAACGCGAGAAATCATCAATAAAAGTAACAAAATATTTCGACCCTAACGTAGACATAGTCCGACTAAGACCCCAAACATCATAATGCACTAAAGGAAAAGGAGACTTAGCGCGATTAACGACACAACTAGGAAATGAACTACGGGCATGTTTCCCTAGTTGACACGACTCACAAGACAAAGAAGTAAGCTTAGACAGGCTCGGCACCAACTGTTAGAGCTTAGCAAGGCTGGGATATCCCAATTGAGCATGAGTAAGAAGAGGGGAATCCTTGACAGCACAAACCCGAGAAGGAGGTGACAGCCGATACAAGTCATTGAATTCATATCCGGTGCCAATCATCCGTCCCGAATTCCGGTCCTGCAGGAAAACAGAATCTTTAGTGAGCGAAATGGTACAATCAAGGGAGCGGGTCAAGCGACTAATAGAAAGCAAATTAAATGGGGAACCCAGGACATAAAGCACAGTATTAACCGAGAAGGAAGGGAAGGGATAGACAGTGCCATCCCCCTAGGAATATGTTTTAGAACCATTAGCCAATGTAACCGTGGATAAATAACCAGAAGTAGAAAGGGTGGAAAAAAGAGATTTACTACCAGAGATATGATCGATGGCACCAGAGTCCAGAACCCAAGGACCTAGGGACGACTGAGAGAGACAAGCAAAGGAATTACCGGTGTGTGCAATAGAGGCAGTGGACCCAGTGGCCTGACGTTCTTCAAACCATTTAAGAAACTCCGCGTAGGTAACAGGCGATGCAGTAGACTAAGGAGATGGCTCAGATGGGGCTGGTGGATCAACCTGGGCAACATTAGCAACGCGAAGAGGACGACCATGTAAAGTCCAACATTTATCAATAGTGTGGCCTAAGCGGTGACAGTGATCGTATTTCGGGTGTTTTCCCCGACCACAACCACAACCACTACCCTGAGACACAAGAGTAGAAGCATCAACTGCAGCAGGAGGTAACTCATGGCTAGGAGCAGCAGGGATCATAGAGGAAAATGATGTCTCGGACGGGACCCGAAGCAAAGAAGACCAAGTCATGTTCAGAGGGGGGACATTAGGAGAACCAAAAATCTGATCACGGGTGGTGGAGTACTCTGAAGGCAAACCGTATAGGGCCAACAACATGAAGAAGCTACTACGCTGCTCAAGTTCCCTGGCTGGAGTGTCGGCTGGTGTCAAAAGTTCATTGAAATCATGAAAAGCACCATGAACCTTTCCCAAATAAGTAGAAATAGGACCATCAATCTGGTGAGGAGCAATGACATTCATGAGATTCTGGCAGATACCATAGAGGCGTTGTGTATCATTGGTGTAAAGAACCTTGGCTTGCTCCCAAACGGACTCGCATGGTCACGAAAAATCTGCTTCAAAGAAGAGCGAATAGTGGACTTGATAATGCTATACGACTGAGGATCATCAGCTTCGGCAATGTCAGTAGTCTTCTGGGTCAGGTGTTCGACATATTCTTGTCCATTCAGCCAAATTTTGATATCAGAGGCCCATGTGTCATAATTGCTTCCATCCAATTTGTCAGTGCAAAGAGGAGCACTCACATAATTGGTGAAAATGGGAGGGTCAGCCTTGGAGGAGTCCTTAGGAGTATATGAGGGTCTAGAAGCAGCCATTGATCAATAAACAAAATAGAAAACTGAAACCACAAAGTACCTCGGAGTAACGACATAATGGAGGGATGCACCACAAGTCCGAAAGGGAAAAAGAAGACCAGATCTAGGTAGAGCAGGCCGGGCGGCCGAAAATACCACCGGAAACGCTTTCACGCGTGGCTGGAAAGGAGGTGCGTGTGACGGAACACCAAAGAGAAGATCGGAGCGTGGAGGCACGTCCGGTGGCGGTTGGCGGTGAGGTTTGGACGACTGTGTAGATCAGCGGCTGGTGATTCTAATCATGTGGTCATCGGCCGGAAAGGTCGGCGGGCGGCTGCGGGCGGCGGCGGACTGACAGAGAACAGTGATGGGCTGGCAGTAGACGACTGGCAGCAACCTATATGACTGGTGGGGATGTCGGAAGGAGAACACGGCAACAAAAGATGGTGCAAAATCGAAAAGAGAACACGATTTTGCAGAAAAATTTTCACTGATGAATAATAGGTCCACCAGGTAGTAAAGAATTAGGGTTTTGCCTCTTGTTAGGCTCTAGATACCATGTTAAGATGAGAGAAAAACAAGAGACGTTGGCATACCCCGTGTGTTTCAACTACACGACGGAGATTATATTATATAGGCAATGAACAAATCAAAATACAATCAGTGTAATAATTACAAGATATTCACAATATCTAATTATCCTAATTACCAAATATTCATATAATCAGAATATATTATTTACATAAATATCAACAACGTGCATTCCTCAGAATGCGTGTAACCAAATGCTCATATGGCAAAGAACCACCTGTCCTATTATCAAACATGAGTTGTATAACTAGACCAGCCCAATCAACAGTTTTCTTATTTTGAAATAATCAAAGCAAGACCACATCAATTTTCAGCAGTTGAGAGAAATTATGATGCTTAGGGAACAATAACCTAGCAACAATCAACTCTCTACTTTCATCTGACCAGCAGTAATTTCCCTGTGAGATGCCTCACTTGGATCGCCCAAGAGAGCCTTAATGGCTTCCAGTCTAACAAATTCATCCGCAAAGGGTGCAGTAGGACCCTCAGTAGTTATATGAGCGCCACTAGAGGGCATTGCAACAACCCTTCCAAAATCCGCAGAAGTAAACCTAATGGGTTTATCGCTACCTCGTAGATAAGGATGCCAAAGAACCAAGTGGAGGTTGCAAGAGAAAACCTGAACCAGTTCCTGGTATATGTCTTCAGTTGAAGAGAGAAAGGTTGTGAGATTGGCGTGACCCAGAAACTCCAAGAACTCGAATACTTGTTCCCTCAAGAACTCCAAGTCCAGAAATCGTGGTTTTTGGATCTCCGTATTGTAAAAACAACTCATAAAATCTGCACTTTGGGCATTGTTGGAGAAGTATTTCTCCATTTGAGCAGGAGTGAGAGTTCCAGGATTTACGGTAGCGTTCTTTGAGCGTTTATGAAGCATGATGATGGCTGATGATGAGTTTGATGAGTGATGAAGAGAAATGAGAGAAGGAGAGGAAGAAACTAGAGAGAAATGTGAAAATATTTGAGAGCTAGGGCACAAATGAGCGCAACTCAGCATTGTCTTACCTTTTAAACTTACCCATAATCGATTATTCAAGTGGGAATAATCGATTATTGCTTACTGTGTTGCTAGGTGATTGGACATTTTTGAAGTATAATCGATTATTCAATATGGAATAATTGATTATTCGGTGAGCTCTTGACCTTTCTTCTTCATGAAATCGATTTTTCTTTGCATAATCGATTATATAATCGATTTTGGCGATGAACTTCATGAACACCTAATCGATTATGTGTTGAGACCTCATAAGTCTAAGACACATTCCATGTGTGGATTATCTAAGTTTTTGATGATTCCAAATAGATTAAGTATGGTAATACTGAACCATATGAAATTACTGATATGTCTGATAAGTGTGCAGGAAAATAGACTTAAGGTCACTCGTCTATTTTATGACTTGTCTACTTTTTGGTAGAGCGCAGGTTTTTGACTCTTCTAAAAACTACTCGTCTAAAATTTAGTCAACACAGACAAAGACCAAGTCAACGCTCAACCAAGATTCTGATATACTTGATGATGTGGCAAGAAGCTTATGTCTGAGGAAGACTCGGTGGATCACTCGTCTAGAAAATGACTTCATCACTCGTCTGAGTTTTTGGTCCATTTTCACCCGACTAAATATGGACTCTACAATCACTCGTCTAAAATTCTAACACTGCTACATTTGTTAAAATGTCATAATGCCAGAAAGGAAGTCCAAGTCAACCTTATTCAAATTAGATGCCTTCCTTAAGGATCTCGAAAAACTTTTGTTTCAAGGATTTAAGGAATAAACATACAACCTCCGTATCACAGCAGTAACCTTTTTAGCTGTTTTAGTACAACGTAAAAGTGGTTTCTAGAAAGTGAACCGAGTGTTGTAGCAAAAGAGGAAAACTCTCAGCTGCAAGTACAAGAAGCATGTCACGCAACTCTGAAACAACAACTGCTCAGAACAAAGTGTACTCTTGGACTACCTTATCAAAGCTCAACGTTCATAAGCATTTAATACTTACATAGAATGACTCTTTGGCATTAATGGCGTCTCAGAAGCTCAAATCAAAGAACACATTTTCTGAAGTTGTGCCTAATGGATCAAATTGATTGAAGTCTTTATATAGACCAAACCATGAAGATGAAGACAAGAAGTTGAATATCATTAAGAACATTGCGCAAGGAGCATTTAATCACTTCATTAACTTCCTCATTCTTTCATTGAATACTTCTTCAATCATTTGATATTAATTCGCAGTCTTTCACACTTAATATTTTATTTCACTCTGAGTGTTATCTGAAAGGTTTGCAAGTTGTATTAATTACACAAACCCTTTATCCCTTATTGTGTTGAGCCTGAAGAGACTTGGTGAGAAAATAATACTTGTTTAAGTGTTGAGCCTGGAGAGGCTAGGTGTGAAAAGAATACTTGTACTGTAATCTGATCAGTTATAGTGGAAACTTGGTGCTTCCAAGAAACTAGACTTTGTCCTGTGGATTTTGAGGTGAACCAGTATAAAACCTTTGAGTCATATTCTTCTTTGTAAGACTCAATGACTTAGAGATTTTGATATATGACAAATACAACTTAATATGCGTGCAAGTGTTTTAGTGTCAAATTGCAAAGACAGAAGCGCTCGTCCACTGAAGTTGACAGAAGCGCTCATCCACTAAAGTGATAGAAGCGCTCGTCCACACAAATGACAGAAGCATTCGTCCACACAAATGACAGAAGCGCTCGTCCACACAAGTGACAGAAGCACTCGTCCACTAAAGTGACAGAAGCACTTATTTATCTTTCTGAACTGATTCACCTCATCACCTTCTATTCAAGATTTCATAAAAAGCCCTTCACTGTTTTTGTAAAAGATCCTGAGGCAACTCTGATTTGAAAAGTAAAGTTTTTGAAAAGGAAGAACCCTCGAGTCTTTGAAGCCAAAACAACAATTTGCATCAGAGCTAAACTCTTAAGTTTGGCTTAACAGCTATAAGAGTATGGCTTCCAATGATTGTTTGAATGAAGGGGCTTCCCTTGCACGCCCTCCTGCCTTCAATGGATCTGAGTATATCTATTGGAAGGAAAGAATGGTAATCTTTCTTGAGGCAGCAGGTGTTGACATATGGGATGTAGTAGAAAATGGACTATTTGTGCCCTCTACTGTAGATGCTAATGGTGCTCCAAGAAATAAGCCTAAAACTGAATAGAATGAGGATGAAAAGAAAAAAGTTCAATATAATGCACGTGCTAAGAATATTATAACATCTGCTTTAAGCCGTGATGAGTTTTTCAGGGTTTCAAATTGCAAATTAGCAAAGGAGATGCGGGATACATTGCAAGTAACACATGAAGGAACCACATATGTCAAAAGAGCAAGAATAAACACCCTCACACATGAGTATAAGCTGTTTAGAATGAAACAAGGAGAACCTATGACTGCAATGCAAAAGAGATTCACTCACATTGTCAACCAACTTGCTGGTCTTGGAAAAGCTATATCAAATGAGGATCAAATTAACAAAGTAATGAGATGATTGAGTAGGGAATGGCAGCCTAAAGTCACTGCAATCTCAGAATCTAGAGACCTCTCATCAATGACCATTGCCACATTGTTTTGAAAACTGCAAGAGCATGAATTGGAGTTGAACAGACTGAATGAGAATGAAGAAACTGACAAAAAGAAAAAGGGATTGGCTCTAAAATCACAAGTCAGAGAAGTAGAAAACATTGATGATAATGATTCATCACAAGAGGCAGAATCTGAAGAAGAGATGGGAATGCTAGTTAGAAAATTCAAGAAGTTCCTAAATAAGAAAGACAACTTCAAAAGAAAGTCATCCACTTTTCAAAGGAGAAATTTCAGCAAAGGTGACAACTCTTCCAACAACATCACATGCTATGAATGTGGAAAGATTGGCCACATGAAGCTTGATTGTCCAAAACTGCAAAAGAAGGACAAAACAGAAAAGTTTGACTCAAAGGACAAGAAGTGGAGAAAGACAAGAAAGGCCTACATTGCTTGGGATGATAATGATGTAGATTCCACTGAAGAATCTGAATCTGAGGAGGTAAACTTGTGCTTGATGGCCAGCAATAACAGTGATTCAGAGAGTGAAGTAAATTCTGATTCACAACCTACTTTTGATGAATTGCAAGATGCATTTGATTAGTTACATGCTGAATATCTTAAGATTGCTAAACAACTTGTCTCATCTAGAAAAGTAATTGCTAAACAACACGATGATTATGCATGCTTGAAAATGAAAGAAAGAGAACTAGAAGCTAGAAATAAGGTCTTGATTGCATCTAGCTCTAATTGTTCTAAGTGTTGTACATTGACTAAAGAAGTTGAAAAACTGAAAAATGACTTAGCCAAGTTCACAAATGGTATAGATAATTTGAATGCTTTATTAGGACAACAAAAGTGTGTTTATGATAGGGCTGGAATAGGCTATGAACCTAAGATACATGATAAATCTTTCAAGAATTTTTTTGCTGCACCTAAGACATCAAACACACCATTTGTTAAATGCAACTTTTGTGCTAGAAAAGGTCACATAGCTTCTACATGTCAATACAGAAAATCTGCATACAATAAATCTAAGTATATATGGGTCCCTAAAGGAACTATTGCTGCAACTAACTCAAAAGGACCCAAACAGACTTGGGTACCTATAGCACAAACATGAAATTCTGTTTTGTAGGTGTGTTGGAAAGCCAAGAATGTGAAATGGTATCTTGACAGTGGTTGTTCCAAGCACATAACTGGAGTCAAAACCAAGTTCATTTCCTTTACCCCTAAGTCAAGTGGTAGTGTTACCTAAGGAGACAACAATAAAGGGAGAATACTTGGCATTAGCAACATTGGAAGTGACTCAACAACAATCATTGAGGATGTACTATATGTTGAGGGACTGAAACACAACCTATTAAGTATCAGTCAACTCTGTGACAAAGGCTTCAAGGTAAAATTCAATTCCAATAGTTACTTAATAGAAAATCAGCATGATGAAAATTTGAAATTAATTGGACATAGGACAGATAACATCTATATGCTTGATTTAGATAATATCTCTTCAAATACTGCATGTTGTCTTATTTCAAAAGAAGAAGAGAATTGGCTTTGGCATAGAAGAATTGCACACATTCACATGAACCACTTGAATAAACCGATTTGTAAAGATCTTGTAGTTGGTTTGCCTAAACTGAAATTTGTGAAAGATGGACTATGTGATGCATGTCAAAAAGGAAAGCAAGTTAAGGTCTCTTTTAAACCAAAGAACATTGTTTCAACAACTAGACCCTTGCAACTTTTACACATGGATTTATTTGGTCCATCTAGAACCAAAAGCTTTGGTGGTAACTTGTATGCATTGGTAATAGTAGATGATTACTCTATATATACATGGACATATTTTCTATCTCATAAGAGTGATTCATTTGCTGCATTTAAGAAAATGGTAAAAATTGTGCAAAATGAAAAGGACATGAAAATTGTTTCTATAAGAAGTGATCGTGGGGGAGAATTTCAAAATGAAATGTATGAAAACTTTTGTGATGAGCATGACATTCAACATAATTTTACTGCTCCTAGAACTCCACAACAAAATGGTGTAGTGGAAAGGAAGAATAGATCATTAGAGGAGATAGCGAGAACTATGTTGAACGACTCTAGCTTGCCAAAACATTTTTGGGCAGATGCTATCAATACAGCCTGCTATGTGCTAAATAGAGTATTGATAAGGTCAATCTTAAAGAAAACCCCTTATGACCTTTACAAAGGAAGAAAACCAAATATAGCACATTTTCATGTTTTTGGTTGCAAATGCTTTGTTCTTAACAGTGGAAAGAATAATCTTGGAAAATTTGATGCAAAGGTTGATGAAGGAATTTTCCTAGGTTACTCTCTATCTAGTAAAGCATTTAGAATATATAATAAGAGAACACAAACTATTGAGGAATCTGTGCATGTGACATTTGAAAAGTCTAACCCCAAAAGGTTGGGAAATGATTGTTATTGATGATCTTGCAGATTCAATTGAGGAAAATCTCCTAGAAGAGAAACAGGACAATGAAGAAGATGAAAGGTTAAAGAATGAATTGCTGTAGCAGGAGCAAATAGAACAATAGCCTGACCTACCAAAGGATTGGAGGACTGTCAGAAATCATCCAATTAATAACATCATTGGTGAAATTACAAAGGGGGTAACTACTAGACAATCTCTTAGAAATGCTTGTAATCATATGGCATTTATGTCTCAAGTAGAACCTAAGAACATAGATGATGCTATAATTGATGAACATTGGATGATGGCTGTGCAAGATGAGTTAAACCAATTTGAAAGAAACCGAGTTTGGAAACTAGTGCCTAAACCCAAGACCTGTCAAGTAATAGGTACAAAATGGGTTTTTAGGAATAAACTAGATGAAAATGGTATAATTGTAAGAAACAAGGCTAGATTGGTAGCCAAAGGGTATAACCAAGAAGAAGGCATAGATTATGATGAAACATATGCACCAGTAGCAAGATTAGAAGCTATAAGAATGCTACTTGCTTATGCTTGCATAATGGGATTTAAATTGTATGAAATGGATGTTAAGAGTGCTTTCTTAAATGGATTTATACAAGAGGAAGTGTATGTTGGTCAACCACCTGGTTTTGAGAATAATGAATTGCCTAACCATGTTTACCGTCTGAAGCACTATATGGCTTAAAGCAAGCTCCTAGAGCTTGGTATGAAAGGTTAAGTAATTTTCTCATTGAAAAAGGATTTAAAAGAGGTAAAGTTGACACAACTTTGTTCACTAAGAAAAAGGCACACAACATTTTACTTGTACAAATATATGTGGATGATATAATTTTTGGTGCCACTAATGAGCATTTGTACAATGAGTTTACAAGTCTTATGCAGAGTGAGTTTGAAATGTCAACGATGGGTGAGCTGAACTTTTTGCTTGGACTGCAAATAAAGCAAACTAAAAATGGAATTTTTGTTAGCCAAACCAAGTACTGCAATGAGTTGATCAAGAAGTTTGGCATGGAAAATGCTAAGGAGATGGCTACTCCAATGAGTACCTCCTGTTATCTGGACAATGATGAGCAAGGTAAACCTGTTGATGTTTCCAAATTCAGAGGTATGATAGACTCACTACTTTATCTTACTTCTAATAGGCCATATATCATGTTTAATGTATGCATGTGTGCTAGGTTTCAAGCAAATCCAAAAGAATCACACTTAATAGCAGTTAAAAGGATAATTAAGTATCTGTTAGGAACAAAAGACATGGGATTATGGTATCCCAAGGGAGCTACATGTACTTTAATTAGCTATTCAGACTCTGATTTTGCTGGTTGTAAACTAGATAGAAAGAGTACTAGTGGAACTTGCCTTTTACTAGGAAACTCATTAGTATCATGGTTCAGTAAGAAACAATCTAGTGTGGCTTTATCCACTGCAGAGGCTGAATATGTAGCAGCTGGTAGTTGTTGTGCACAGGTTTTATGGATGAAACAACAATTAGTTGATTATGGTGTGCAACTAAACCAAGTTCCTATTAGATGTGACAATACAAGTGCAATTAACCTAACTAAGAATCCCATAATGCACTATAGAACTAAACACATAGAAATCAGACATCATTTCATTAGAGATCATATTCAAAGTAGAGAAATTGATATTGAATATGTTGATACAACTAAAAAACTTGCTGATATTTTTACCAAGCCCTTGAACAAGGAAAGCTTCTTTTTCATTAGAAGAGAATTGGGCATAATTGATCAATCATATATCTAATCTCTAAAGAAACTGTTTATATGACTGTATCTTTGTGTAAATATGCTCTGATTCTTGTATGATTTGATTTGGAATATCTATGAACGATTAGAAGAGAGTTTCAGAAGAAATAGATTTGATCAGGAATGGATCCCCTGTGTTTTCAGTCTGATAAACTCAGAATACACAAGATTCTAACTCTGCTCGTCCACACAAGTCTTTGGACTTGCTAAGTCCTTAACGAGAAACTCCGTCCAATGACGTGGCATATGGAGCTCGTCTACTAGGTTACTTTGTGTTTTAGTACTTCCGTCTACTGACGCAGCAAGATGGACGCGCTTATTTTCAAAACTACACCCCTGTACGCAAATGCTATAAGAACTGATGTAAAATCTTAATTCGAAACTTCAAATCTTATGAAACCCACTCTTTCTTCACATAATTCCGCAACCCTAGCAGAGCAAACCTTAATCCTTCTTGTACCGAAACCAACCCTAATATGGCAAGAACCAAAAATACTGGATCTTCACCCTCAAAAGCTGCTGAGAAGAAGAGGAATGAAATGGAAACTTCTAAGTTAGCTGAGAAGAAGAAAGGAGTTGAGACTTCAAAGGCTCCTGACAAAAAGAGGAACAAAGAAAAGGAAGTCACTGAAAGTGCTGCTCCAACTTCATACATGGACAATGATGCTTTTCTTCAAAGAATTTTAATTCCAAGAGGAGGAAATCACTCTATTCTGCAAAACTATGATTTAATGCTTATGTGGGCTATGCTGAATGAGAAGCAAATCAGCTGGGGGTACTATGTTGCTACACACATGATAGAATGCAAGAAAAGTAAGATGATGCTTGCCTACCCTGCACTGGTCTGCATAATCCTAGCTCATTTTAATGTTCCTTTTCATGGAGAAGAAAAGAAGCTTGCAAGAAGAATAACTCACAAGTTTGGTGAAGAAATTGTGAGCAAAATGAAACTGAAGAAAGAAGATGGAAAATGGATAAGGAAAGCTGGAAACAAGGAAACTACTGCAGCTGGTAATTCAACTAGACAAGAAAATACACCTTCTGATTTCCCGCAGAAACTGATGAAAATGTTGGAAAATGTTGAGGAAAATCAGAAGAAAAATCATGAAATTGAAATGGCTGCAATTGCTGAAGTGAATGAAAGGATAAAAAAGGCAGAAAATGACATTGATAAACTCAAAGATGCCCTAGGAGTGGACTTTCATTTCCCTGCACCTCCAGCTCAAACAGAAGAAGATGTTGATGTTGCAAACATTGCAAGAGCTGCTTTGAAGGAAGCTGGTCACACCCCTACTGAACCATCACCTAAAGGCCGAAACAAAAGAAAATTAAAAAGGAAGAACTAGTTCTAGGAATTCATAGGAATTAGAACTTAGTTTTTGAAAGGGAAAATGCCTTAGTTTGTAATTTTGGCTGATGGTTTATGTTCTTTTTGATTTGTCCCTGCACCTATCCCTCTATCATGAAAAGTTTTATATGCTATGTTTGAATGTTTAAATGCTTGCCTTCTCTATTACTTTGAATGTTTCTTTTCTTTAACATTTTGCTAATGCCAAAAGGGGGAGGAAAAAGTATGATATAAAGAAAGGGGATAATAACAAATTATGCATGCATATATTAGATATGCATATGTTGAGGGGGAGCTTATAAGCTTACATGATTAAAGGGGAGTAAATCAAATTCTGCTATGATAAATGTTTTTGCTCTGATATACTTTTGCTCTGATACCATGATATAAATCTGTCAAAAACACTTAGCTTCTGCTACACTTATACTATGATCTTATAATTTATTAAAAGATTTATCATAATAAAAAAGAGGGAGTTTGTAAGACTCAATGACTTAGAGATTTTGATATATGACAAATACAACTTAATGTGTGTGCAAGTGTTTTAGTGTCAAATTGCAAAGACAAAAGCCCTCGTCCACTAAAGTGACAGAAGCACTCGTCCACACAAGTGACGAGCGCAAGTGACAGAAGCGCTCGTCCACACAAGTGATAGAAGTGCTCGTCCACACAAGTGACAGAAGCGCTCGTCCACTAAAGTGACAAAAGCACTGATTTATCTTTCTGGATTGATTCACCTCATCACCTTCTATTCAAGATTTCATAAAAAGCCCTTCACTGTTTTTGTAAAAGATCCAGAGGCAACTCTGATTTGAAAAGTAAAGTTTTTGAAAAGGAAGAATTTTTTAAAACTCAATTCACCCCCCTATTGAGTCTTTGAAGCCAAAACAACATTCTTCCCTTATCTCTTTAATTTGTTTTAAGAGTTATTTGTTTAAGCTTTTAACTTGGGGAGTTAATATTGTGAATATCAATCTCTGTTTTAACCTTCTATATATACGTCTGTGATCTGTCTCAAAATAGACGAGTCACTCGTCTGATTTTCTGTTACCTTATTTTTGCTTGTTGTGCCTGTAAAAATAATTTTCAAAGTTTCCTAAAAAGTTAGTAAACACAATTAAACACCACTTCTTGTGTTAACTTTGGTTATTTCATAATTGATTATGCTAATCGATTAGAGGCATTCTGACTTTTGGTCCTTTCCTCATCTTTCAAACATAATCGATTATGGTAATCGATTACGACCATTATGACTTTTGAGATTTGTCTCCCTTTTCGTGCATAATCGATTCCTTTAATCGATTTTGTCCTTTGACTTCTCATAATCTATTATTGCTATCTTATAATTGATTATCACTCGAAAAACTGTCATACTTAACACACATATTAGAAATAATAACATGAGATGCTCATTTATTCAATGCATGATATGAACAGAAATTTTATTTAGGTAGTGGTTTAGATGTCTCTGCAAACTCAATCATGCATTCCCTTTTTTGAACATGGTCTCTAATAAAATTGTGTCTTATTTCAATGTGCTTGGTTCTAGAGTGATAAACTGGATTTTTCGTGAGGTTTATAACACTCGTGACATTGAATAGGATCGGTTTTAGGATCAATATCGTAATCATTTAATTGTTGTTTCATCCATATTATTTGTGCACAACAACTTTCCGCCACAATGTATTTCACTTCAGCGGTGGACAAAGCCACACTAGCTTGTTTCTTACTATGCCAAGAAACTAAAGAATTTCCTAGTAATTGAAAAGTCCCACTAGTGCTTTTTCGGTCCAATTTGCATCCCTCAAAATCAGAATCCGAGTACCCAATTAGGTTGCAATCAGCCCCTTCAGGGTACCATAAACCCATATTCTGTGTGCCAATGAGATATATCATAATGCGTTTTACCGCGGCAAGATGTGATTCCTTAGGGTTTGATTGAAAACGTGCACATATGCAAACACTAAACATAATATCGGGATGACTAGCCGAAATATAAAGGAGATATTCTATCATACCTCTACACTTACATAAACCGATTTTCCATCCTCATCTTTATCAAGACAGCAAGAGGTGCTCGTGGGAGTAGATAGTTCTTTCAAGTTGTTCATCCCAAACTTCTTAAGCAAATCTTTGCAATATTTGGATTGATTGATGAAGATGCCTTCATTTGATTGCTTAATTTACAATCCAATGAAATAGTTGAGTTCATCAATCATAGACATCTCGAACCCGCTTTGCATTATGGTAGAAAAATCCTTGCACAAGACCTCATTAGTAGCACCGAAAATTATACATATATTTGAACTAACAAGATATCATGCTTTTTGTTTTTGATGAAAATAGTGGTATCAACTTTTCTTCTTTGAAAACCATTTTCAAGCAAAAACTTACTTAAGCGTTCATACCAAGCTCTAGGAGCTTGCTTTAAACCATATAACGCCTTTTTCAATTTAAAAACATGGTTTGGAAATTCAAAATTTGATAAACCAGGGGGTTGATCCACATAGACTTCTTCTTGAATAAAACCGTTTAGAAAAGCGCTTTTGACATCCATTTTAAAAAGTTTGAAATCCATGATGCAAGCAAAAGCAAGAAACATACGAATGGCTTCTAATCTAGCTACGAGAGCATAGGTTTCATCGTAGTCTATGCCTTCTTGTTGGTTATATCCTTTAGCAACAAGCCTAGCTTTGTTTCTAACAATTATTCCGCTTTCATCTAGCTTGTTACGAAAAACCCATTTAGTTCCAATTACTAAATGACCTTTAGGTTTAGGGACTAATTCCCAAACATCATTCATTTCAAATTGGTTTAATTCATTTTGAATAGCAAGTGTCCAATGTTCATCAACTATAGCCTCATCAATATTTTTAGGTTCAATTTGAGATACAAAAGCTATATAGGGCCCGTTTGGATACAACCCAGTAGAGCTTCTCAGAGCTTTTGTACTAGACAAAGGACTTCTCAAATATTTTGCAGTGTTTGGATACACTTTTAAATAGCTTTTGACTTTTATAGAAGCCTTCAAAAGACCTTTTCTGTAAGCTCACTCCCATAGCTTCTCTGATTTTAACTTTTTGGGAAGTTGTCCCTAACAAATTAATTTGACAAAAATACCCTCAAAAAAATTCCAAAATTACAATCTGCCCATTGTTGCAACTTTTCAACTACATGAAGCTCTGAACCAGAACCCTAGCATCTAGAGAGTTCCTTCCGCCGTGATGGTCGTCGTTGTCCATCGTTGGACGTGCCACCACTGTCTCCAAAGGTTTCAAATCTCTCTTCTATCATCCGAAACACGGTGTTGAATTCTCAGGTACCATGGTTTCCAATTTCTATGCGATTGTTATATTTCAATTTCGATTGATGTTATTTTTTTAGAGTTTTTGAGATTTTGTATGCAAATGATTTGGATCTGAGCTTGTAGCTCTTCTTAGGTTTCTTGCGATTAGAAATTTGTAAGTTCATTCATGAAACAACCTAATTTCTTTATTGGATTTTCACTGAATGTTCCATAACATCTTTCTATGTTCATGGTGGTCTTGTTTACTCTTTGGCATAGTTTTTGTTTTTCCTTTTTTCTTTTCATGCCTCATGCATATAATATTTTATGAGCTATGTTTCTATTCTGATTTACTTGGCATGATAAATTGCAATTAATTTGATGTCAATAAATAGTATATTAACGTGTACGTGAACCATTTGACAAAATGATATTTTATGAGCTATGTTTCTATTCTGATTTACTTGGCATGATAAATAGTATATTAACATGTGCGTGAACCATTTGTGCTAGTCACTTTTGATTTCTAAATCACTTTTTGATCGAAGAAAATGGTTAATGATATGTTCTTCATTTGCTGCCTTTCTACATGTTGTAAATGATATGTTCAAGTCTGAATGTATTTGATTGAGTTGAATAAAAGGGTGGAATATAGGAGTGTTGTTAGTTCAAAATAAAAATTATGTTTTGGTGATAGTACGTAGCAACTCTTTTAATTTGTTCTTTGAAGTCCAAAGTGAGATTTAAATTCAGATGAATGAAGTACGGTGTTTGTTTTGTTTTCTAACTTAAAAGGATCTTTATAGTATGCCCAAAATTCTGTTTTGGAGCTTTAGTATTGATATCCCACTTGTAATTCTTTTGATGAACTCTTCCAAGTAACTTTAATCTTCTATACTTTTCTAATTGATTTTGCACTTGCAAACTATATTCTTTGTTTCTAAACACAGTTTTGAAGTTGCAGCAGCAATGTCGGATGCTGACGTATTTCTCTTCCAACTCTTCCAACCAATCGGATCAGTCTCTGCCAACAAAGATTGCAAAGCTGGAAGCTGGCATGGTGGGAAATGCTTCCGCCATTACTACTCAGCAGTCAACATGGCCCTCTATTCCTTCTTCAGCTGGGAAATTTGGAAGAGCTTATGAGGATTTGGTGGAACCATCCACTTCAAGTGATTCTGATGATGATGTGAGTTTGGTAATTTTGAAGGTGGTGGCACATTGAGGAAGGAAGACACTGACCCGGTCTCATCCAGTGACGTCAAAGGTTAGTTCTAACTCATTGTCACGTATGTTTCAATTTCAAATAACATATGGGCAAGCATTTTTGTTCATTCATTCCAAGGTTATACTAAATACTGATGCATTTTTATTTTGGAATTTTTGGTTTGAGTGGTTGAACAAACTCTTGTCTCTTCCTCTCATTTAATGTGAGTGCCAGTGTTACTGGGTGGTAGTTAAAGCTGGAATGGATGGGAATGTCTTTGTTTGATTTAGTTTTCTTGAACTTTTGAACATGGTGTTTACTTGTGTTCATGGTTTTTGTTTTCCTTGTTAGATCTGTGATCGTACATTACAAGGTTAAGCATCTCTAAAACATTGCCTAAAACTTAATTTAGACATCATCACTTACTTTTTGTTTTTCAGCTTGTGTTGTTCCTTTTCTTTACTTATCTCTACCTGTTTGGTTGATGAGAAAAAAGGGTCCACCCTAGTAGAAACAAAATATTCATGATGCACAAAAGCTGGTCTATGGAGACAAAACATTAAAGTTTTGGTTCTCCTTTCTGCCATCTATGTATATTTGCATGGAAGTGAAATGTTGCTTGCTGCACGGTTAGGCCCTTCAATCTTTCTTCCTTTCTTTCTCTTTTGATGCCACTTCCATTTGGTAATGTTTACTTTGAGAGTTGCATATTCATCCTAAGAAAGATCGTAGAATGATCAGTTCATTGAATTCCATGTTTTCTTCTTTTACAATGAATTATTATTTCCCTTCTAATATTCTAAATTGATACAGGTTAATTATAGTTAACTGTAGCTAGTGTTGTCTAAGAGAAGAAAATGCATAAGCCACCACATTCCCAAGACTTTGCCCTAAAGGAGACCTCACCAAACATTGCAACTTGGATGGCTAAAGTCTTAAACTTGGACAGATGTCTTGGTTATTTTCACTAGTTATGTCATGGATGTCTCATGCTTTTGTTTTAGTTACAACATGGATACATTTTAGTTTTTGTAATACTTTTGGATGTACTATGACTGGTTAATGTTATGATTAATAACTTTTGAATATGAAATCTAACGTGAACTTATTTTAGTTCATCTTTTTCAATTAATTATATAAATAATTTTTGATATTATATGTTTTAAGTTAATATTATATAGAGGCTAATAAAATTATTAATATCCTTACAATTGATTTTTTTTTTTATAATTTTTTGACATACAATTTGAAGCACAAGTACAATAACACCTATATGGTTTGTAGAACTCAAATTAATATGGTCAAAGTGATAATGCAAGAAAAATAGTAGAGAATTTGTTTATCAAAGTTTTTAGCACAGATAGAGTACAGCAGTGTTGTGTCTCTTGTGGCTGCCCAAATTTCTTTTAAATAGATAAGAGGTGTTGGTTCAAAAGAAAATAGGTCAAACCTCATTCAACACTTTCTGTCGCGACATAATCGATTATTACAACATCATAATCGATTATTTAATGTATTTCCAAGTAGCGCTCATTTGGACAGAATAGGCATAATCGATTACACTAATCGATTATGGGTCCTCTAAGTTTCATATGCATATGGATTAAAAAGCCATAATTGGTTACATAATTGACTACGGGGTTTCTGTTTGAAGCTCAATGAAAGGCAGTAAGGACATAATCGATTATACATTTACTTAATCGATTATTCTATTTCAAATTCAAAACTTGATGGCTTTAATAATCATCAATACTCATTCAACTCATTTAAAGCCTTTTAATTGCTTATCATAATTGATTATGGCTCGAGAAACATTTGAATTTGAAAATCTTAACAATTAACATTTTTAATACTCATTTAAGTACAATTAATTGTCAGATATAAAATATGTTTAAAATGTTACAAGTTAAGTGTGTGTGTGAGACCAATATTAAATTGAGAACTCTACTTACCATTTACACACATTTTATAAAACATCCAATACAATAATTGAAATTCCCATTTTGTCCCTTGTGCTTGCTTGCTTTATGAATTTTTGCCTTTTGCTACTTAGTCCTTCTGGGCCTTTTCCTTTTGTCGATCATCAAAACTAAGAACCTGTTCAAGGCATATATTCACAAAAACATATTAAAGTTGTGACTGTTATTTGATGTTGCAACAAAGGCTCCTCAAATCCATAGTGCCAAGTCCCCATCACAGTCCAAAAATCTGTAGCTAGTAAGATTTATTTTTTAGACACTGTAGCGGGTTTATACTCCAATCCAAAAAAGAGAACCTCCCTCTCCTGACCCTTCCATTTCTCTATGTCCAAACTCTGATTTTGATCAAATCCACTACCTTATCAAAATCCAAATTACCTTGCTTGAACACCAATTCATTCCTATGAAGCCATATTATCCAAATGATTGTGAACCACAACATTCTCCATATCTTCTTGGATATATATCCTTCTTGTTATTAATCCATCATGTTGTAAAAGCAAATCCTCCAAGTTTCCAATAAGTATTGTATCCATACCTATCCAATTGTAGATGTACATCCACACGTAATAGGAAAAACTGCAGTTCAGAACTAGGTGAGTTGTAGTCTCATTAGCCGAATTGTAAAACCTGCACCTTGTGGATGTGTTTTCTGTCATGATTCTCCTTCTGTTCAGATTTGAAGATGTTGGAATTCTATCTTGGATGGTTCTCCAACAAAAGGCTCCCACCTTTAGTGGAATGGACTTGTCCCACAACAGCTTGAAAGAGTACTTCCGGGCACCATTATGCACATTTGTGATCACCTGGTATGCTTCTTTGACTGTGCATGGATTTTCTGTTTTACCCCACCAACACCGTGTGTCCTCAGCCTGTGAATGAATTTGATGACCTGCAAGAATCTCCAGCATGTTTTGTAGTAATTCTTCCTCCCATACAAACAGTCTTCTCCTCCAACTGAATTTTCAACTCCAAGAATTGTTTATCCATTCACTCATCTCTGCGACCTTTGCCTCTTTTATGGTGAAATTGAAAATAACATGTAAAAACTGGTTGCTAAAGTTGCCTCCACAATCCAACTTTCATTCCAAAAACTGATGGTGTTGCCATTTCCTAGTTTCATAGAAATACTCTCTGAAAGCCACCCCATCCTCTTTGAATCATCCCCTTCTAAACTCCTTAAATATCTCCAACAACTAGATACCTTCCCCCTTTAATATTTTTTTCACACCAAGGAGTCCTCCATAGTGAAGGCTCGCCATATCTCACTCTCAGTATTTCGAACCAAAGAGAATTTGTCTCTTTAAAGAATCTCCACCTCCACTTTCCCAATAATGCTAAATTGAAGGCATTAATGTCCCTGATCCCCAACCCACCCCCTTCTCTCTTTTTACACACCACCTCCCATTTTACCTAACAAATTTTCCTGCACTCCTCTCTCCCACCCCAAAGAAACCTTCTTTGCATTTATGTGATTTTGTTTATTACCTTTTTTGGAGCCTTGTAGAAATATAGGTAGTAAACTGGTAGGCTTGACAAAACCGCATTAATTAATATCACCCTTCCTCCGAAGTATAGATATTTGTTTCTCCAACCAAGCAATCTTTTTTGAATGGAGTTGATGACTGGCATCCAAGTTGTCATCCTCCTAGGATTTCCTCCAATCAAAATCCTTAGGAACTTAATTGGTAAGCTACCAATTTTACATTTAAGGATACTCGATGCTCCTTCTAAGAACCCCGGATTTGCCCTAATGCCAATCTAGCCACTTTTGTGAAAGTTTACTTTTAGTCCAGCCACCAATTCAAAAATTCTAAGAATCCACTTTGCTTCCCTCACATTAGAGTTAGTCATTTCACCTATCAATATTGCATCATCCGCGTATTGAATATGTGGAATTCCAATGCTTTGGTGTCTGCCTTTTATGACATACTCTTTGTAAATATCTCTCTACCGCACTCTTAATCAACCCATTTAGTCCTTCTGCCACAATAAGAAATAAAATCGGTGCCATTGGATCTCCCTAGCGAATCCCCTTGGACATTTTAAACTCTCTTGATGGGCTACCATTGACCAAAACTAAGACCGAAGCTAAGTTTAAACAAGCATTAATCCAAGCTCTCCATTTGTGTTGAACCCCATTCTAAGTAGCATATAATCTAAGAATTCCCAGCTAACAAAGTCGTATACTTTTTCGAAGTCCACTTTGAAGATCATACACGGTTTCCCCTCTTTCTTCGCATACTCCATTATTTCATTTAGTACCTCCACACCATCAAGAATGTTCCTACATTTAAGGAAAGTTGTTTGGTTTATTGAGATTATCAAATTCATAACCCTACTCAATCTTCCTGCTAAGACTTTTCCCACTACCTTGTACATGCACCCTATTAGTGAAATCGGTCTGTAGTCATTAAATCAATATGGGTTTTCCTTTTTTGGGATAAGTACCAAGAAGGATGCATTTCCCAACTAACCATCCTCTCATTGCTATGAAAGCAATTCATCATGTTGCAGAAATCATCTCCTAAAATATCCTAGAACCTCTTCAGCATGTGGAAATTATAGCCATCTAGGCTAGGGTTTTGTTACCATCACAACCCCAAACTGCTTGTTTTATTTTTGCCCTTGATAACTCAGTCATAAGATTCATATTATCTTCTTCAAAAATTTGTTTGGAACTAATTCCATCCATTGTTGGTCTCACCCAACTTTCCTACTTGAAAACTTCTTCAAAGTGGTTGGAAATTCCTTCCTTCCTTCGCCCTTGTCATCCATCAGTTTAATTTCTTCAACATTTTTGCGGATTTTGTCTTCGGTTCTGCCAAAGGAATCTCTATTCCACACTCTCGGCTCATTTTTTAAAAACATCAGCTTCTCTTTTAGGATATAAGCTGCTGAACCATTTACTACAAATCCCTTCCAGTTTTCTTTGACAAATCTCTCAAAATTTGTGTTATCTAGCCAGCAGTTTAGTAAATGGAATGGTTTAGGCCCCTAATTGATTATAATAGGCCTCAAAACTAGAGGGCAATGATCCGAGACAGTTCTATGTAAGCCCCATTGTACTAACTCATCCCATTGAGAAGCACATTCTTCCGAAATCAAGAATCTATCAATCCTGCTCATACAAGAACCATTTGATCTATGCCATGTATATTTCCTACCCGTCAATGTCAAATCAATAAGGTCTAGATTGTCTACAAACTCATTGAACTCCTCCATTTCACAAGTCACTATCAGTTGAATTACTCATTTCCTTTCATTGGTGTTTCTCACTACATTGAAATCTCCTGCCAAAACCCAAGCCTCATTTTGGTTGACTGCCCTCAAAGCCCTTAGTTCCTCTCATAAGGCTCTCTTTCCAGATAAGTTGCAAGGTGGGTAAATGTTAATGATTGTGCAGGGAATTTGGTTTCTTCCCCAAGTCCCTTTAATGTTCAAATAACCATTGCCTTCCAATTGTTCCTGTGAGACAAAGATATTTGTATTCCACATGCATGATAATCCTCTCGAGTTCCCATCATATTTCCTGCAGCACCCATCCACATCCGAATTACCCCACAAAGATTGACAAAGAAAGACTTCAATCTTTTCCATCCTAGTTTCCTGTATGCAAATGAAATCAACTCTCTCCTCTCTAACCAGTTTTTTGATTGCACTCCTTTTACCCCCCGAAAAAGAAGAGAAACCCCTAATGTAGTATGAAGCGATACACATTAATGAATTGCTTTCACCCCTACCTCCAAATCAGTCATTTGTTTTTTGTTTTGTGCCCTATCCCTCACTTCCATATCAACCAGCATTTGTATAATTTCCTGATCATCTTGTTTTGAATTCACTCCCAGCATCTTCCCCAAATCCCAAATTTTGTTTGCCTCACGATATGCCTCTGCTCTAATTACTGCCCGGCTAGTCCTTGTGAATTGTGAGTCAGAGATAGGATCCTAGAATCAGATAAGCTCTGTTTTTGTTCCTGAGGCCTCTTGCCCAATGTGAATTCTCTAATTCTCATACTTACCCGAATTCTAGTTGTGGTAGCAGTTGGATTTTCGATGTTTTCCCCTGATATGTGTTTCTCCTCTCGGTTGAGCCTTATTTTTGTTCCTTCCCCCACCCGTTTTTAATTTCTGGAAAACTCTCCCAATGAACTGATCACTGACCCTATTCGAGTCTTCTACAATCATTTCGGGCCCTATCTCGTTGGTATTCTGACTGTATGGTCTTATCTCCTCCATCCCACAACTTCTCAATCCATCCTTATGTGTAATAATTGGGCTTGTGGACATCCGGCCTGAAACGAGGTAAGATTGCATTTGCCTCTGCTTGATCTTCCTTTGACCCAGTTCATCAAAACTTTGATTCTGTTTATCATTAAAGCTCATGTTTTCCTTCAGAGCGAAATGGACCCTATTGGGTCTAAGGCCCAATTCCTCTTGAGCCTGTGTTGGACTTTCTAGCACGATCCCTGCCTGTTGAATTTTCGAGCAAGTGTTGCTTACGTGTTCCTAGTTAGATTTTCCTGAGGACACGTCCTTGTTTATGGTCATATCAACTTGTACTTCTTCTGGTCCTCGAGCACCTCCTTCGTTTGACCCTTCCTTGCAGGCTGCTGATAATTTCGCCACGATTGTCGGTTTGTTCCCGAATTTTGAAATCGAAAATTCTTTATGCAACCGTGTGATGTCTTCATTCCTGAGACCCACTGTCAGCTCCATTTCTGGCTCCATCAAAATGCTATTTGCTAATGAATCATCATCTTCTGAGGAAAGTCCTTTAGAATTTTGGTATCTCCAATCTGACAAAAACCTATCTGTGTTATCCGCAAACAATTCCTCCATCATCCGAATTTAATATGTAATATCATTTACCTTCAGCTCCACCACTCTATTTATGATCTCTGGGACTGAGGTGGTTACCAGGACCCTTGCAATGTCGAATATGATTTGTTCTGATGTTTTAAGTTTAAAGTTTAATCTTCTCTCTCACGTGGGTACAAAATACTCGCAAGAAAAGAAGATACTTCCGTACTTGGGATTAAGGTACTAAACTATTGAATATAATTAATATATGGACGGTGGATTTATGTGGACGGTTGTTGAATATAATTAATATATGGACGGTGGATTTATGTGGACGGTGGAGTCCAATCCATTATATTCTTATGATTCATTGTATATTTCTCCTAGGACTTAGTATAGACTTTTATTGTTCTAGGAATCAAGTCTAGAGTCAAGTATATATATTTCTTGTACTCTTATTCAATAATATACAAGTAAAAGTATTCAGTTTTCATATTCAAGTTGGTATCTAGAGCCTTGTTGGTTCCTATTTGGTATGTTCATTGGGTTTCAGCTGTTGTGAACACTGGCCCAAGTTTTTGAAGTTGTCTGGTGACCGGAGTGACACTGCCATTCACCTCAGACGTCGCCGACCGGACGTCCCTCAAAGCTGCACCGCCGATTCCGCCGCCGTGATCGTCGTCCTCTCCCGGTTCTGTTCCGCCCCTGTTTGGTTTGTGGGTCTGCCATTGTGCTACCCCTTCATTGAATCTTGTTGCTGCTTGTATTATGTTGCTCTTCTTCCATGGCAGAAAAGAAGAGCTTGAGCCCCTGTTTGATTTCTGGTTCCCCCACTATTACTACCAAGTCAAATGAAGATCATCTACTTTCGGTCAGTGAGTATAAAGAGTATCTTCAATTTAAAGCCACTCAACAGGCTTTTCCTTCATCTTTTCCTTCGGCCACCATTGCTCACACTGGTAACTCTAAAGTTTGTCTCTCTCAATCTACATCTATTGGATCTTGGATTTTAGACTCTGGTTCTTCTGATCACCTAGCTGGTAATCCTTCTCTTTTCTCTAAATTGTCATTCCCTAAAACATCTCACAGTATTACTCTTGCCGATGGGTCTAAAGCACAAGCCGCTGGTATTGGTCAAGCTTCACCTCTTCCATCCTTACCTTTAAATTCAGTCTTGTTTGTATCGGATTGTCCCTTTAATTTAATTTCAATTAGCCAAATTACTCGCACTCTAAATTGTTCCATAACCTTTAATTCTGATTCCTTTGTTATACAGGACCGGAGTACGGGACAAACGATTGGATCTGGATCTGAATCACAGGGCCTCTACTACCTTCGATCTTCCTCATCCACCGTATGTGTTGTTTCAGAGTCTGTCGATCTCTTACATCATCGTCTGGGTCATCCAAGTCTAGAAAAATTAAAGCAGATGGTCCCTCATCTTTCACATTTGAAGACCTTGAACTGTGAGTCATGTCAACTTGGAAAACATGTTAGAGTATCTTTTCCTAGTAGTGCCAGTAGTCGAACTATGTCTCCTTTTGATATTATCCACTCTGATGTTTGGGGTCCTAGTCGTATTCCTTCTGTTCGAGGATATAGGTATTATGTTACTTTCATTGATGATTTCTCAAGATGCACTTGGTTATATTTAATGAAAAATCGTTCTGAGTTATTTGATGTCTTTCAAACCTTTTGTTCACAAATAAAGAATCAGTTTGGAAAAACAATTCATATTTTGCGCAGTGATAATGCAAAAGAATATTTTGCCGCATCTTTTAAATCCTTTTTGAGTTCTCATGGCATCATACATCAGTCCAGTTGTCCTCACACACCACAGCAAAAGGGTGTTGCTGAACGCAAACATCGTCATCTTGTTGATACAGCTCCGACTCTTTTAATAAATGCCAAGGCACCCTTGAAGTTTTGGGGTGACGCTGTTCTTACGGCCTGTTATTTGGTAAACTGAATGCCATCTTCTGTTTTGGGTAATAAAATCCCTCACTCTATTTTATTTCCTAATGATTCTCTTTATACTGTTCTCCCTCGTGTGTTTGGTTCTACCTGTTTTGTCCATGATCTTTCTCCTGGTCGTGATAAGTTGCCTGCACGGGCAGTTAAATGTGTCTTTATTGGGTATTCTCGAGTGCAAAAGGGATATCGATGTTATTGTCCCTCTACACATCACTTTTATGTATCTGCAGATGTTACATTTTTTGAAGATAACCCCTACTTTGTCACATCAGCTACCTCCGATTCTACTCCATCTCAGGTACTGCCCATTCCTCAACTTGCACAGCCACAGGATGACCGCCCGTTTCATCAATATGGTATTTTTTATGAGCGTCGGGCTCTTAAATTTCCTGAGATCACACCCAGTATTGATCCTCCTGATTCAGCTCCCGCTCCAATCGCTTCTCCCACTGCGGTCCAACCAGTCGCTTCTGCTGACTTACCAATTGCCCTTCGTAAAGGTAATCGTTCTACTCTTAATCCCCATCCCATTTACAATTTCCTTAGTTACCATCGATTATCTCCTTCCCATTATGCCTTTGTATCTGCCTTGTCATCTATTACCATTCCCAAGCATGTTCAGGAAGCACTATCTCATCCAGGATGGCGACAGGCAATGGTTGATGAGATGACGACTTTGGAATCTAATCATACATGGACCCTTGTTTCCCCTCCTGCTGGGAAATCAGTAGTTGGTTGTCGATGGGTATTTACAGTTAAAGTTGGTCCTAATAGGCAGGTGGATCACTTGAAAGCCCGACTGGTCGCAAAGGGGTACATTCAGATCTATGGTCTGGATTACGGTGATACTTTTTCTCCCGTTACTAAGATGACATCTGTTCGTTTGTTCTTGTCGATGGCCGCTATGAGACACTGGCCATTATACCAGCTGGATATTAAAAAAGCATTCTTACATGGTGATCTGGAGGAGGAAATATATATGGAGCAACCACCTGGGTTTGTTGCTCAGGGGGAGTCAGATCTTGTTTGCAGGTTACAGAAGTCCTTGTATGGCTTAAAACAGTCACCTCGCGCTTGGTTTGGGAAGTTCAGTAACGTCATCCAGCAGTTTGGCATGATTCGTTGTGAGGCAGACCATTCTGTATTCCTTAAATGCTCATCCTTGAATAAACGTATTTATCTCGTGGTGTATGTGGATGATATTGTTATTACAGGTGACGATCAAGAAGGCATTAAGGAATTGAAGCAACACTTGTTTAAACATTTTCAAACCAAAGATCTTGGACAATTGCGGTATTTTCTTGGGATTGAAGTAGCCCAATCAAGAACAGGTGTTGCCATTTCTCAGAGGAAATATGCCCTTGACATTCTTGAAGAAACAAGGATGCTAGATTGTAAACCTGTTGATACTCCTATGGACCCAAATGTAAAGCTTCTACCTAATGAGGGGGAGCCCTATCCTGATCCAGGCAGATATAGAAGATTAGTTAGGTAGTTAAATTATCTCACCATGACTCGACCAAACCTTGCTTTTCTGGTTAGTGTTGTAAGTCAGTTTCTCAACTCACCATGTGACAGTCATTGGAATGTTGTTGTTCGGATCCTAAGATATATCAAGGGATCACCTGGTAAAGGGATTGTTTATATGGACAGGGGTCATACTAATATCATGGGGCATACAAATGCTGATTGGGCAGACGATGCTAGTGATAGGAGGTCTACTTCATGTGTGCTTATTGGAGGTAATATGATTTCATGGAAAAGTAAGAAGCATGATGTTGTTGCAAGATCAAGCACAGAAGCAGAGTATCGTGCTATGGCTAATACTACTTGTGAACTCCTATGGCTAAAATATTTGCTCCAAGAGTTGAAGTTTTGTGAGATAGGTCCTATGAAACTTGCTTGTGATAACCAATCAGCATTGTATCTTTCTTCAAATCCTACACTACTAGAAATCCATCATTTTCGGACAGAATTTCAGACGGATTTCGGACGAAAATTGGACAAATTTCGGATGAATTTCGGACGGATAATTCATATCGGACGGAATGGCACCCATCTGAAAAAGCCTCGTGGGAAATTATAAAATCCGTCCCAAATTCTGTCGGAAAATATTTACGGACGGATTGCGGACGGAATATGGACAGCATGGAAATCCGGATTTTGGTTATTGTTCGGACGGATTTCGGACAGATTTATTTTTGTTTTCGGACGGATTTGGGACGGATGTTGTTATTTTGTTGGTTATTGTTCGGACGGATTTCGGACAGATTTATTTTTGTTTTCCAACGGATTTGGGACGGATTTCCCACGGAAGAATGAAAAGTCAGAATCTGTCACGACCAGGCCGTGATGCCCATCACGGTCGTGACAAGTCAACTGAGCCAGACCCCTTCTAGGCAGAATCTGTCACGGCCAGGCCGTGATACCCATCACGGCCGTGACAGACCATTTAGTGAAGCGTTCAAGGCAGAAGCTGTCACGGCTAGGCCGTGATGCCCATCACGGTCGTGACATGTCAACTGAGCCAGACCCCTTCTAGGCAGAATCTGTCACGGCTAGGCCGTGATACCCATCACGGCCGTGACAGACCATTTAGTGAAGCAACATTCAAGGCAGAAGCTGTCACGGCCAGGCCGTGATGACAGATCACTTCACTTACATTACAGTTTCACTATCTATGCGAATTATATGGCACCGATCACTAACATTTTCAGTTTCACATTCAATCACAAAATCATGAATTTGACTATTGTTACAAAATACAGCCTTGGTACCATACAACTTCTAAAAATCAAATACCAATTGCTGCATGCAATCCAAAAGTCATGACTTAAAAACTATTAGAAGATCAAGACACTGTGAATTGTGAAGGTCATGTAATGAACCAAACAAAAAAAAATAAAGTTGCCAGAAGAACTATGTGACCCACTTGAGTACTGCCTTGTAATGTTCTCTCGGTTTGAAAGTTCAGCAGCTGCTCTTGCAGCCATGCTTGCAAGTTCTGCAGATTCTACAGCAGCCTCTGCAGCAGAGGCAGCATCTTTGAATTCCATGTTCCTATTATGCTTACCCATAGGAAAGGCACTCCTATTTTCAGAACTCGAATCTCTAAAATCCATTTCTTGTCTTCCAGTTCCTATAAGAAAGAATCCCAAATATTTAGGCAATAGAAAGAACAAAAGCCCCAAATTCATTTGTAATTACTGTCTTCAAAAATTTACCTGAAGGTCTAGTTTATGGGTTAGACACCCCTGATGCCGTTGACTGATTGCCACCGGCCTTTCTAGAGGCACCACTTGCATTCTGCTCATATGAATATGTAGATACAACATCCATCGGTCTAAGTTGTGAGGAAGCACCTATGTTGGGAGGAGCCTTTTCATCATGAACAGATGGAACATGGCCTTGAGAAGATTCTGGATAAGTAGCCTTCTCAACAGTATTTGGCCCAACCTTAAAATATAAATAAAAATAATGTCAAAATAATATAATACAGGAAACTTACATTTTATATTAAATAAGCTAAAGGTAATAATCAAAAATGAACAAAGCCTAGTAGCCCACCAACAGGTCTTGCGAAGACTTTCTATCATTAATATCTCCAAACGACTTGGGTTCCCATTTTACATAAATGACATACATAGAATACCAATTTAGACATGATTTCAACAATAAAACAGAAACAATTCTGCAAGTCAGTACCTAAAATCATTAGGAATGCAAGGTGCCACTAGCAAGCTGCATGATCAGTTAAGGTTCTTAATGAGGGTCTTTGCTAGTGTATCAAGTGCACCGTTTAAAATTGCGAAAAATAAAAAACCTTTTGCAATAGCGTAAAATATAAAAAATCATTGATCAATGTTATATCCTAGATATAAAGCCTATTGTTTTCATATGAGAACAGAATTACCAAGACTGAGATAGTGACAAGTTATTTTGGCCCAAGTGTCTTAATATTACACTGGGATGCCATATCCCCTTGTTTAGTTACTTTCACTTGCTACATCTCTAGTCAAGCCCTAGTGTGACAAGAACCACCTTAGTTATACAGTAATCTTTTACTCTTTATAGTGTAAATAGAATTAGATTCTCCTAAAGTGATAACACATTTCCTTGATAAAGCCTAACAAAATCATGACAAAGGCAAATTCGTGATATTGCCCAAATTGCAGAATAACTGAATAAATATAAACTTCCAGGAAGATCAATCTAAAAAGTGAAAAAAGAAAAGATGACACTCCCTCTAAAATAGACAAGAATACATTTGTAAACACATTTTGAAACAATAAAGACATGTTTAGTGGGGTAAACTTCACAGTGTAGATAAGATAGAATGTAATAAAGAATAATGAAATATGTTTAGGGAAACACTAATTCACAGTCCCAATTTCATAAAACAAGGTTTAATTTTAAGAGTAAAATTTGAAATCAAAGGGCTAGGGTTAGGGTTTCAAAATAAATTTGGGGATTTCTTGAAATCCAACAAGGTAAGGTGAGGAATCACTCACCCACAAGTAAGGGAGAAGAGATGGTGGCGGTCTGGCTGTCCGGCACGGCAGCAGTGGCAGCGGAGGACGGCGATGCGCTTCTGGACAACACCAAGATCTAAATGAAAACAATAATCAAGCTTTAGGGGAGGAGGAAAGGAGGTGTAACAACCCATAGAGGTTGAAAACCACCATTAATGGCGGCAACCGGAGCTTACCGCAGTGGAGATGCCGTTTCACGACGGTGTAGGGCAAAGCAGTGGCTAGGCTCGCGCAGGAAAGGACTGGGTGATAGTGTGATTTTACATCATGTTTCCTGTACACTTTTGCATGCATTTTTCATATAGATTAGGCATTCTTTATTTGATTTTAGTTAGTTTTTCCCTTGGAACGGGTGAAGCGGTTTCTTGGGGTTGTTTTGCAGGAATTTAAGGAAAAATGCTCAGAATTAGTCTTTATGGATCTTGGATGAAATAGAGCTTGAAAAGTAAAGAAAATGAGCCAAGCAGAGCCCATCGCGGCCTAGCCGTGATGACCATCACGACCATGATCAAGAAAACTGAGAAGAGCAGAAGGCAAAAGTCAGAAGCTGTCACAGGAAATGCTCCACCCGCGAGAGGCTACTCACCTCGCGAGACTGAAGACTGACTGTGCCAGAGAATGCAACCATTTCTGTCTCGCCACGCGAACCATGTCTCGCCTCGCGAGCCTGAGGAACAGAAGTCATCATGCCCAGGCCCTGATGCTCATCACGGGCGTATTTGAGAAGAACCTTACTGTCTCGCCTCACGACCCCATCTCGCCTTGAGAGAGATCCAATCTCTGAAGACCAGATTTTTATCATTCGCCTCGCGAGCCAGGTCTCGCCTCGTGAGCCAGGTCTCGCCTCGCGAGCGCGCACAGAGTCTGATTGGTATAAGTTGCTGTTTTAGGGTAGAAGGAAAGAAGTTTTTTTGGGGAGAGAGAGGCACTTGGAGGTTGCGGCTGGACTAGGGTTCCAACCCTAAGAGGGAGCTGAGTTAGGGGGTTGCTGTGACGACAGTGGGAAGCTTCAATGGAGTTCTCCCTTTCTTCCTTTCTCTACTGCTTTTCTGGTTTGGCTTTCTCTTTTATGAGTAGCTAAATCCCGTTTGTTGGGATTAGATGTAATCAAACTGATTATTATGTATTTGCCTTGACTGATTATTCTGTGTTCATGCCTTCGTATTAGTGATTGATTTTCCATGCTTAATGCTTGTTGTGGCTAGCACCCCGATGACTCGATTAGTGTTTTGGTATGCAATTGGGAAATTCGTATTAGAACCGGAATTGAATTTAATCACCTAGTAACCCTTGCATCTAGGAATGGAGTTTGGTTTACTAGTAATCGCGTAATCCCTAATCCTAATGCAAATTCATTAATCTAGGCCACCTAAGGAATTAGGGTCTATTAGTGGATTTAGGCTCTTGTCATCCGAGGAATCGGAGCTTGAGTAGTTTAGTGGATTGATTTTAATATTTGAAGCATGAATGGGAGGTATCTAGTCCTGGTAGTGCATGAGGCAGAGGTTTGGTGAACTCTAGTCCCAACATATCCTTTTCGCATTCCAAGTGCTCGATAAAAATACAAAAAGATTTTATTCCTTTGTTTTATTTGCTTTGATTTCTCTTCATAGTCTAGATAGTTGCTGAGTTTGTGAATTGGTAATTGACATCCAATCCCCGTGGATACGATAACCGGTCTCACCACCGTATTACTTGCACGACTGGGTATACTTGCCCAGAACCGTCCAACAATTTTTTGGCGCCGTTGCCGGGGATTGGTTTTGCCAATATCATTAGTAACAAAGGAGGCAACTAATTTAGACATTTTTATTTTTTTTTTATTTTTCTGTATATATTTGATCTTTTTGTTTTTGAGTTTTGTTTGTGCCAGGTGGACAAAATTCATGGACAATTATTATTATCCACCTGATGGAGAAGCCTCAAGTCACACTTGGGAGGACAACTGGTGTTGGGAAGATTACCCAGAATTGGCAAATTTTGATATCCCAGCACAAGTTGGTAGTGTGACAGGGAGGGTTGTATACAGATGCTCCAAGGAGGAATGGGAAACCCTCTGTTCGTATTTACCACCTCCACCACCATGTATGATTCCCATAGAGCCACATGAAGTAGAATTTAAGCAGAATATGGTTGTGGGAATGGATCAAAATGAAGATGAAGTGGTGGTGGTAAGCGAGCCACAAGAAGAGGAATTACCTTTCACGCACCCTTGGGGAGGAACAAGTGAGAAGGCAGGGCATTTGGAAAGCATTCCCTCCACCATGCTTGCTGAGCAATCTGATTTTACTGCATTAGAAAAATATGTTGGTTTGCATGCATGTGTGGACACTGGTAAGTTAGGCCCTTCCACTTGTCTGGCAAACTTCCTGGTGAAAATGCCATTTGACCCGCTAGGAAGTGAGTGCATTATTGTAGTTAAAGAGGTAAATGGTGTTTTCACACACTGGCTAGGTGGAACCGTGGATAGAGTCATACTGTTGCAACAATCGCCACTCCACAAGCCATTTGATCCGGGAGGAGGATCCTAGGACGTCAAGCTAGTGACGTTAAAGAAGCGCTTATTGGGAGGCAACCCAAGTTTCTTAACTCTTCTCTTTAGTTGTTTTCATTTTCTTAGTAGTTTTGTTTTTGATTTTAACCTCTTGAATAATTTGAGAAGATCAAGAGAAAAAATAATAAATTGAGATTTGCCAAGCGATTTCAGGGAAAGAAGGAAGGGAGAGCAAGAAGACAAGGAAAAGAGCAAAGGCAGCAACCATCACGCTCAGGCCGTGACACTGGTCACGGCCGTGATAAGCTAATCATGAAGACCAGAAAGGATCACGGCCCAGCCGTGATCCACATCAAGGGCGTGATGGAAAGATCCTGAAGAGCAGAGAGTATCACGGCCTAGCCGTGATGGAGGTCACGGCCGTGACAGGCCAACACCTATGGATCAGAATTGATCACGGCCTGCCCGTGATGAGGCTCACGACCGTGACGCATTTCCCAACAAGTTTCTGACTGGAATGAGAGCCAGCACCCGCTACCGCCTCGGTAAGTCGTTCCAATTTTTCTCCTCTCTCCGACTTAATTGTTTACATTGGGGACAATGTAAATTCTTAAGCTTGGGGTAGGGGTATTTTGCATTTGCATTGTTCATGTTGCATTCATATAGTTTTGCATGATAGTTTTGCATGATCACATGATTAGATTGCCCTTGTTTATATGTTGCATCCGAGGTGAGAACTGAGTGCCAATTAAAGTGAGATAGTGAATTGTTGAACCCTTTTTTTTTTATTCTTGTGATAAGGCTGCAAATAAAAATGTTTGAGATAATCTTGGATAGTTAATAATTAGCATATGGTTTCATGGATTTATGTTGTTCACTGATTTTTGAACTACTAAAATGTGAGATTTTGAGCCATAAAGGGGTACTCACTATATCTACCCCATTCTTTGTGTTAGAGTGTTATTCCTCTTTGCATGCGTTTTTCATATAGATTAGGCATTCTTTATTTTATTTTAGTTAGTTTTTCCCTTGGAACGGGTGAAGCGGTTTCTTGGTGTTGTTTTGCAGGAATTTAAGGAAAAATGCTCAGAATTAGACTTGATGGAGCTTGGATGAAATAGAGATTGAAAAGTGAAGAAAATGAGCCAAGCAGAGCCCATCACGGCCATGATCAAGAAAACTGAGAAGAGCATAAGGCAAAAGTCAGAAGCTATCACAGGAAATGCTCGCCCCGCGAGAGGCTACTCGCCTCGCGAGACTGAAGACTGACTGTGCCAGAGAATGCAACCATTTCTGTCTCGCCACGCGAACCATGCCACGCCTCGCGAGCCTGAGGAACAGAAGCCATCACGCCCAGACCCTGATGCTCATCATGGCCGTATTTGAGAAGAACCTTACTGTCTCGCCTCGCGAGAGATCCAATCTCTGAAGACCAGATTTTTATCATTCGCCTCGCGAGCCAGGTCTCGCCTCGCGAGCGCGCGCAGAGTCTGATTGGTATAAGTTACTGTTTTAAGGTAGAAGGAAAGAAGTTTTTTTGGGGAGAGAGAGGCACTTGGAGGCTGCGGCTGGACTAGGGTTCCAACCCTAAGAGGGAGCTGAGTTAGGGGGTTGCTGTGACGACAGTGGGAAGCTTCAATGGAGTTCTCCCTTTCTTCCTTTCTCTACTGCTTTTCTGGTTTGGCTTTCTCTTTTATGAGTAGCTAAATCCCATTTGTTGGGATTAGATGTAATCAAACTGATTATTATGTATTTGCCTTGACTGATTATTCTGTGTTCATGCCTTCGTATTAGTGATTGATTTTCCATGCTTAATGCTTGTTGTGGCTAGCACCCCCATAACTCGATTAGTGTTTTGGTATGCAATTGGGGAATTCGTATTAGAACCGGAATTGAATTTAATCCCCTAGTAACCCTTGCATCTAGGAATGGAGTTTGGTTTACTAGTAATCGCGTAATCCCTAATCCTAATGCAAATTCATTAATCTAGGCCACCTAAGGAATTAGGGTCTATTAGTGGATTTAGGCTCTTGTCATCCGAGGAATTGGGGCTTGAGTAGTTTAGTGGATTGATTTTAATATTTGAAGCATGAATGGGAGGTATCTAGTCCTGGTAATGCATGAGGCAGAGGTTTAGTGAACTCTAGTCCCAACATATCCTTTTCGCATTCCAAGTGCTCGACAAAAATACAAAAAGATTTTATTCCTTTGTTTTATTTGTTTTGATTTCTCTTCATAGTCTAGATAGTTGCTGAGTTTGTGAATTGGTAATTGACATCCAATCCCCGTGGATACGATAACCGGTCTCACCACCGTATTACTTGCACGACTGGGTATACTTGCCCAGAACCGTCCAACACTGGGTCGCATAGCCGTCTTCTCCGTGTTGAGTAGTGGCTGAACGGCGTCCCTAGGAGGCGCGGCGCGCGGCTGGACGGTGGCTGCGGTGGAGGGACGACGCCGGCTGGGAGTGAAGGAAGAGGGTGAAGTTGGAAGGAGGAAGAAGAAGAAGAGAGAAAGAAGGAGAAAGAAGAAGAAAAAGAAAGAAAGAGAAAGTGGGGTGGATGGGTTACGGGTGGGTCTGATGAGGGAAGGAGAGAGTTTTTATGTTTTAAACTTAACATTTAGTGATAGGTACAAAAATGAGTGATAAAATATTAAGCCTAAAAATAAACATGTTTTTAGTTTTTGAATCTAAAAATAAATATTGATAAATATATGATTTCAAAATTCAAATTAGAATAAAGATTAATAGTTGAACTGATCAACTAAGAAAATACTCGGTCCAAAATTTAATCTCCGATAAATGTCAAACCAGTTTATTTTCAACTCTAAAATTAAATAAAATGAAAATATGAAAATTCTTTTCTCTTAATCTTATTATTTAAAATATTTTTCTGTACTGGTAATAATAGTGACAATAATGTAACTTATTGTCTAGTAAGCGTGCATTCACTGAAATAAGTCAGTGCTAACGCACCCAATAAAATAATTTGAAGAGAGTAATTTAATTACTCAAACTAAACCACATAACAAAATTAACATAAACATCCATTCTAATTTGATCTAAACACTTAATCTTATTACCAAACAAGGTTATTTTCAAAGAAAATCATGTTTGGAGCTTACGCTTAGGTCCTAACAAGTCGATTTGAGATCTATTAGGATCAAACAAGTCCATTTAGGCTTCATTAGGACCATAGAAGTTCAATTGGGTCGATCGGGGCAATTGGCCCAATTAGGTCCTAACAAGTCAATTTGGGCTCTATTAGGAACAAACAAGTCCATTTGGGCTCCATTAGGACCAAAGAAGTACAAATTGGCCTAGTTCGGTACTAAATGATCTAAAAAGTCCATTTGGGCTCTATTAGGATCAGACAAGTCCATTTAGGCTCCATTAGGACCAAAGAAGTACAATTGGGCCGATCGGGGCAATTGTCCCAATTAGGTCCTAACAAGTCGATTTGGGCTCTATTAGGATTAAACAAGTCCGTTTGGGATCCATTATGCCCGAAAAAGTAAAAATTGGCCTATATGACCTAAACAGTCCATTTGGGCTCTATTATGATCAAACAAGTCCATTTAGGCTCCATTAGGACGAAAGAAGTACAAATTGGCCCAGTTAGGTCGTATATGACCTAAAAAGTCCATTTGGGCACTATTAGGATCAAACAAGTCCATTTGGGATCCATTAGGACCAAAGAAGTACAATTGGGCCGTACGGGGCAATTGGCCCAATTAGGTCCTACCAAGTCGATTTGGGCTCTATTAGGATCGAACAAGTCCATTGGGGCTCCTTTATGCCCGGAAAAGTACAAATTGGCCTAGTTAGGTCGTATATGACATAAACAGTCCATTTGGGTTCTATTAGGATCAAACAAGTCCATTTGGGCTGCTTTAGGACCAAATAAGTACAAATTGGCCCAGTTAGGTCCTATATGAGCCAAACAGAGCCGATCACGGCCTAGCCGTGATGACCATCATGGCCATGATCAAGCAGAGCAGAAGGCAAAAGTCAGAAGCTGTCACGGCCTAGCCGTGATGCCTGTCACGGCCGTGACATGTTAGCTGATCCAGACAGAACCGATCACGACCTAGCCGTGATGAGTGTCACGGCCGTGACAGACCAAAATTTGAAAGCGCGCCCAAGGAAAATATAAAAAATAACAAATTCCGTCTGAAATGCGTCCGAAATTTTCGAACGGATTTCAGACGGATGTAAGATAAATCAAGGAAAATATAAAAAATAACACAATCCGTGTGAAATCCGTCCGAAAATTTCAGACGGATCAAGGAAAATATAAAAATAACACAATCCGTCTGAAATTCGTCCGAAATTTCGGACGGATTTCAGACGGATCAAGAAAAATATAAAAAATAACACAATCTGTCTAAAAAAATTTTCGGACGGATTTCAGACGGATCAAGGAAAATATAAAAAATAACACAATCCGTCTGAAATCCGTCCGAAATTTTCGGACGGTATAAAAAATAACACAATCAAATCAAATCCGTCCAAATTATCGGACTGATTTGACGATTTTATCAAGGAAAATATAAAAAATAACACAATTATTGAAATCCGTCCAAATTTGGACGGATTTGAATTTTATCAAGGAAAATATAAAAAATAACACAATCCGTCTGAAATCCGTCCGAAAATTTCAGACAGAAATATTTCCATCCGAAAATTCCGTCCGAAAATTCAAGTTTTCTAGTAGTGCTATCTTCCATGAAAGAACCAAGCATATAGAAGTTGATTGTCACTTCATCCGGGAAAAGATCCTCTCGAGCATCATTAAGACTTCCTTTGTGGGTACTAGAGATCGACTTGCAGATATGATGACTAAGTCTTTACGGGATCCTAGGATAGCATACATATGTGACAAGCTGATTGCATCAGACATATATGCTCCAGCTTGAGGGGGTGTGAATATAATTAATATATGGACGGTGGATTTATGTGGACGGTTGTTGAATATAATTAATATATGGACGGTGGATTTATGTGACGGTGTGGACGGTGGAGTCCAATCCATTATATTCTTATGATTCATTGTATATTTCTCCTAGAACTTAGTATACTCTTTTATTGTTCTAGGAATCAAGTCTAGAGTCAAGTATATATATATTTTGTACTCCTATTCAATCCAACGTGTCAATCCAATGTTTTCTAAAATATCTGTAACATGAGTGAGATAAATAATATACATTTTTATTACAAAAAATAACAACGGATATTTTTTTTTATAAATTAACTCTTACCATATAAATTATGGAGTTAATTGAAATTTATTATTGGTATAAAAAAATTATAATGTCAATCAATTATAAATTAATATATCATTAAAAATATTTGTCATTTTTTTTGGTGCTCAAAGGGGTAAAAAACCCAAAAATATTTGTCTTTTATCATAACTATCTTAAAATAATAAAAGATACACATTTGAAGGATGATTTGTGACTGATTTATAGTGTCAAAAAATTTAAATTGGCAATGTATCAAAATTAAATTACTAAATTATATATATAAAATATTACAATAATCCTGATCATGAAGTGATTTATTATTAATACATTAATTAAGGACGAATGGTTCGTATTTTGTACGAGTTCGATCTTTAACAGCAACAACTCTTGGTCAGGTTTTACTTACCTCCCAGCCGGATCCCGGATTAGTCAGAGTCTTTGACTCTAGACACCAGGACGGGGGTCAAAAACCCTCTGGACCAAAAATTAATATGTACCAAAGTTAAAATAATATATTCTTTTGAGAATATTTAAATAATTTCATATCAAAAAAAGGTATTTTGATTACACTTTTATTATTATTAAAAACAATTAAATTTTTACACCAAAAAAATTAAATTTTTAGATAAATAATTTCAGTAATCTATATCTATAATCTATAATATATACATAAGAAAATATTTGCATTAACATTTCTCACATGTCCCGCTCAATGACAGCTCCACATCAGCATAATCCTACGTGTCGATCAGAACACAAACTAAGGAAAATGGTGCTTTCATGACATTTATGATGAGTTTTTGTATTGATATGATTTATGATTTAAAAAATCCAAAATTTAATTGTGATTTTAAATAATAAGTTCTTTTTATTATTATTCAATTATTTAATCACTTTTTTATAAATAATTTAATTCCTTTAAATGCACTAAATTACGTTATTGAATTTTAAATTTTAAATAATATAAATGTGCATATTTCAAATTCAATTGGATTGAATTTATTGTGAAACATTCTGTCAATGGAAAGATTTCAAATTTTATTTGAACATGAAAATTTGATTTGATTGATATTTATTGTCCATTTTTATAATAATATTTGAATAACATCTCAACATTTTGTGAAATGGATATATATTCTTGCAAACCCTTGTCTCTGCTTCCTCCCATCTCTATTATGTCTGTTTCGAGTTCATCTTCCTTTGCTCATAATCTCTAACCATGGCTAGGGTTTCATTTGGAAGGGGAGCATATGAGGAACAAGGACCGCAAGATACAATGTTCTCTATTGATATGTATCACATTAACATCTTTGATATTTATCAAATATGCTTTGGTAATTTTTCCACTTCTCTCCAATTCTCATTTCTTCTATTATTTGGCTCTCTTTTTTTTTTTTTATGGTACACAGGATAAACAGTGATATGTTTAGGTGAAATGTGAAAGAAAACAAAATATTATTCGACATTCTAAAAAAATTCAAAGAAATACTTCTTTAACTTTCATTTAAAAAAACTTCATATTTCGAGTTATGTTTTCAAAAAATTTCGTAAAAAATTTATTCTTAATAATGCCGATAATAATGTACTACTTGTGATATTGATATTTAGACTAGAATTACAATTCCAAAATAAAAAGTATCATTTCAAAGTTTCTATTTTAATAAATTTGATCTTCCCAATATTATTTTATTAAATTTGATTGTATATTAAAACGATATGTTTTTAATAAAATTATTTTCTAAGAATGTATACATATTTTAAATTGTTATAATGATATATTTATTAGTTTTGATTGGAAAAAGATTAAATAGATTTTCAAAAGAGAAAAAAATCATATCATTACAAAGATCATTGTGTTTTGTATTAAAGTTTAAATAAATTACATCGAGAAATGATTAATCTGCTTGAAATACATTTGTTGCTTTGGTAGCAGTAGAAAGAGACAATATATTTTTGGTTGATCGCAATCTCTTTTATTTTATTTATTTATTGATAGAAACACAATCTCTTTTATGATTTTTATATACATAATATTTTGTATAGCAGATAGAATACGTAACAGGTTAGAGTATATATTTACAAGATAATATGTACTATTTACACTTAAATATATATCAATAGTAGTTACTAAGTTAATATTTGTTATACTTTGTGATCCACAATACAGATAAATTAATTTTTTAATAATCTTTTATATATAGTTCCCCACAAAAAAATTTAAACTAAAAATATAAAATAAACAATTACATATATTTTTATAATGAAATCATAAAAAATTAACGTATTTCCTGTAAATGGCACGGATCCATATATTAGTAGATAAATATAACTCAATAGCTGTATCAATGAAAATAAATATAATATAGAAAACTGTTTAGATCGATGATCATACAAATATTAATAAGGTATGATTTAAATGTTATGTTTTAAATGTTTATATAAATGACTAGACTAAAATGATAGTAATTAATAAGGTGATGTTTATCTTTATCAGGATGGAATGTGGGGGCGGAAAGAGAGCGCACGTGGGGAGGGGCAGAGTGTAGGGATAGATGAAGGGGCTACTCGTCAAAGTGGTAAGGGTTACAATTATTTCATGTGCCCTACTTCCCCATACAACAATAGCCCTTTTCTGTCTGCTACCTTCACCTTCTTAACTCAGGTCCCACGCGCGTGTGCTGTATGTACATACATCATGGTCGTTGCCACCTTTGGCCTCCAACGTCGGGTTTTTCACCAAACTGGATTCCTTTTAAAAATTATTTATCAGTTTAAGATTGTTCTGAAACTATTTACCAATTGAGGGTCGTTTTGAATATTTTATTATTTTTCGGTCTGACGGGTCAAAGGCGCTACTGCAGATGGCGTCTTTGAAGGCGCCACAGCAGTTGGCGCCACACTTTTTATAAAAAAAAAAAAAATTGGGAGGCGCCTCTGCCCATGCTAGCTACAGTGGCGCAATGTAGTGCTACTGTAGCAGCCCTTTTTTTTAAAAAAAAATGACTTTTTTAAAAATATAAAAATTTTCTTTATAAAAAAACTCATTCACCCAGATAATGAACTGAATTCACCAGATATTTGTACATGATTCACCAGATATTTGCACATACTTAACCAAAAAATTTATTTCTCAAAAAAACCTATTAACCAGATAATGAACTGAATTCACCAGATATTTATACCCGATTCACCAGATATTAGCACATACTTAACCAAAAAAATTATTTCTCAAAAAAACCATTCACCAGATAATGAACTGAATTCACCAGATATTAGTACCCGATTCACCAGATATTTACACATATTTAACCAAAAAAATTTATTTCTCAAAAAAACCCATTCATCAGATATCTAAACTGGTATAAGTATGTGCAAATATCTGGTGAATCGGGTATAAATATCTGGTAAATTCAGTTCATTATCTGGTGAATAAGTTTTTTTTAAAAATAAATTTTTTAGTTAAGTATGTACAAATATCTAGTGAAACATGTACAAATATCTGGTGAATTCAGTTCATTATCTGGTGAATGAGTTTTTTTAGACAGAACCATCAGCGACAGGATCAAGGAATATTCATCTCATGTAAACCCATCTTCTTAATTTCACTCCGGATATTTTCTGCAATGCTCTCACCAAATAAATTTTCTTTACTACTGTAATAATTGATGAACATTTATTGGTGTAAATTGTTATTGCTATTATTTTTTTATGCCTACTACGATATTATTTGCTACTCATTATTACGGGATTTTTTTTATTACTTCTTGTTTTTTTATATAGATACTTTATCAGAAAGGAACCCAGTTTGGTCAAAAAATCGAGATCAGTTCCTTGCTTGGGATATGGCTGGGAGCCTTGGGTCTCTTCAGACCGTTCTCTTCCGCGAACATTTTTCTCTTTGTATTTTGTTCAGTTCAGTAAAAAGCTTCCTCTCTCTGTGGGAAGAAGGCAGCGAATGCTTTTTGGTGTAAATTGTTATTGCTATTATTTTTTATGCCTCATGTAGTGCTGAGGTGGCGGCCTCACAAATATTTGGGATTTTTTATTTCAATTATTTTATTATTTTGTTTGTTTTATTGGTTATTTTATTATTTTCTATTATTTTATTTATTTTGTTTGTTGGTTGCTTGATCAGGAATGGATTCATTTATTAGGATCAGAGGATTAGACATGGTCAACTTATTATCTGGTGAATGGTTTTTTTTAGAAATAATTTTTTTGGTTAAGTATGTGCAAATATCTGGTGAATCGGGTATAAATATCTGATGAATTCGGTTCATTATCTGGTGAATAGGTTTTTTTGATAAATAAATTTTTTGGTTAAGTATGTACAAATATCTGGTGAATCATGTACAAATATCTGGTGAATTCAGTTCATTATCTGGTGAATGGGTTTTTTTATAAATAAAATTTTTATTTTTTTAAAAAAGTCAAAATTAAAAAAAAAAAAAAAAAAAAGGCTGCTACAGTAGCACTACAGTGCGATACTGTAGCTAGCAGGGGTAGAGGCGCCACTGCATTTGGCGCCTCCCCTTTTAATTTTTTTTTTATAAAAAGTGTGGCGCCAACTGCAGTGGCGCCTTCAAAGGCGCCATCTGCAGTGGCGCCTTTGACCCGTCAGACCGAAAAATAATAAAATATTCAAAATGACCCCCATTGGTAAATAGTTTCAGAACAACCCTAAACTGGTAAATAGTTTCTAAAAGGAACCCAGTTTGGTCAAAAAGCCTCCGACATCAACCCTTATAAATGAATGAGGGTAAACTATAGTTTACAGAAAAGCTAAACGGACACGATTTTGGGGATACTTACGGTGACATCGTATGAACAGTATCGCATAGCGCGGTATTGTAGTTATACTGTGCGGTACTGCAGTGGATTTTTTAAAAAATTTAAATTTTTTTTATAAATAATTTTTTTGATTAAGTATGTGTCAATATCGGGTGAATTCAGTTCATTATCTGATGAATGAGTTTTTTTGAGAAATAATTTTTTTGATTAAATATGTGCAAATAAATGGTGAATCCGGTATAAATATCTGGTGAATTCAGTTCATTATCTGATGAATAGGTTTTTTTGAGAAATAAATTGCGGTTAAGTATGTGTAAATATATGGTGAATCAGGTATAAATATCTGGTGAATTCAGTTCATTATCTGGTGAATGTGTTTTTTTTTTATAAATAAATTTTGTTGGTTAAGTATGTGTAAATATCTGGTGAATCGGGTACAAATATCTGGTGAGTTCAATTCATTATCTGGTGAATGAGTTTTTTTGAGAAATATTTTTTTTTGGTTAAATATGTGCAAATATCTGGTGAATCGGGTATAAATATCTGGGAAATTCAGTTCATTATCTGGTGAATGGGTTTTTTTGGGAAATAAATTTTGGTAAAGTATGTGCAAATATATGATGAATCAGGTATAAATATCTGGTGAATTCAGTTCATTATTTGATGAATGTGTTTTTTTTATAAAAATTTTTTTTGGTTAAGTATGTGTAAATATCTGGTGAATGGGTTTTTTTGATTAATAAATTTTTTAGTTAAGTATGTGCAAATATCTGGTGAATCATGTACAAATATATGGTGAATTCAATTCATTATCTGGTGAATGGGTTTTTTTAGAAATAAAATATTTATTTTTTTAAAAAAAAGTCAAAATTTAAAAAAAATTGGTGCTACAATAGCGTTATTGTAGCAGGTGTCGTATTTGTGTCGAAATTTTGTGTCCGTTTAGCACGGCTCATAGTTTAACATAAACCCTTACTAATGTACTGTATTAAATCCTTGTATTTGTAAATGAGTTTCATTTCAACACACTGAATATAAATAAGTTTTATACTGATGTCCAATTTTGACAAATCAGTATTTTTATTGGTTTTTTATTTTAATTATTAAAATATTATATAAATGTCAAAATATTAGTGAATGTCAGTGTAAGAATTTTTATATTAATAGTGCATACTACTATTTTTAGTTCGGGATGGAACTCAGGTTATTCCCACAATTGATAGCTGTAGGACTAATTCCTCGATGATAGAGTATTAGTTAAGAGGTAACATCTCTACCCACGGATGCAGTTCTATTTCCAGGATTCGAACCCTGAACATATGATTAAAGGATCCAATTGCTACTAATCACTTGGACCACATCTTATGGATATAGTACATACTATTTTAATCCTCCCTAAATAGAGTTCAATTTCTATACATTATTAGTATAAAAGAATTTACACTAATATCCAATAATAAGGAGTTATGTAAGCCCGCTAGAGTTTCTATACAATGAATTTTACAAACTTTGTTTTGGTATTAGCATGGATGTATGTCGATTGGTAAAATGCAAATTTCTTGTAGGGATCTATTCCTATGGCTATTAGTAAATCGAAGCTGTTATTTTCAATATGCACCTTTTAAGTGTTTCGTTTTTCTTGATACGTGATCCAGGTATTCATCAAATATATATAAGGTGGTAGGCATCATGAATGAATGGTTTTGGACCTTTTGTGTGTCACGGTTCAAGTTAAAAAACAGAAAATTAGCCAGAAAAAGTGTGGCAAACCAACAATGAAAATGGAAACGGCAAGAAAGCAAAATTAGAACGGCAAACCCATATCCTGTTACGCCCCCTCCTTGCACTTCTACCTCTACCTGATAGATCATGTTTTATATATATATATATATATATATATATATATATATATATATATATATATATATATATATATAGTGTGTGTGTGTGTGTGTGACCAATAATGGGACACTCCTTGATCGTACACGTTTAACATATATAATAGAATCTTTTCTTAAAATCATATAGCACACAACCTGTGAATTCCACGCACTGATTGAGGATGGTCCCTCCTTCCTTCCTCTGGTTCCATATCGTTTTGTAGACAAATGTTTATAGTTGAGTTGGATACCCCTCTTCATTTCAATTTCACTTTATAAACAAATCTGTGAAGATATATTTATCTTAGTCCAAGAAAAACAAATATAAAATTTACAATGCTACAAAAAGAACACTTGATTAGTTAATATATATAAACAATAACTAAGTAGAGTTTGATTGAGCAGATGACTAAATAAAAAGAATAAAGTTTGGACCATCTTTGCAATAATCTACTATTATTACATTATTAAAATAATTATACTATAAACTACTAAGAAATTAATAAATTGTAACATATTATTGCATTATAGTATAAAACCAAAACCCATCTCTTACAATTATTATCGTCGGACTTAGTGACAGAGTGACTTGTTTTTCAGAAAACCATAAATAGTTAAGATAAATTAGCTATAGTTAGTTTTATAAACATACAGCACTGTTCTTTTATTTTATTTTTCTTGTAAGCTATAACTCCCTTTCAAAAATTTTGATGCTTTTTTTAAATCGTTATTAAATATTTATTTAATTATTTTGTAAAAAAAATAAATTAAATTATTTCATGAGTTTAATTTTAATATATTATTAGTGTAAAAAAATTTATACCATCAATAAATCATATATTATTATACATACAATTTTTAATATAATTATTCTAAAAGCCAAATATTTCTGAATAGACAATACTCCTTTGATCCTTAATATAAGAAACAAGTAAGTAATTTTTTTGGTCCAAAATATAAGAAACATGCATCATTTTTCACACATATTAAATGTTAATTTCCAATATTACTCTCATTTATAATAAGATTTATATTTACGAGATATATCAACTTTCCATACAAGTGAGTTTGTTCATTAAGTTGAAGGGGTATTTTTGAAAATTTATATGAATATTAATTACAATTAGCTCATTTCAATGCATTTCATTTGTCTGTATGTTTTAGGGTTTTGTTTCTTATATTAAGTACCGAAGGGAGTAATACATAATTATCAATCAATAAAGTAAAACCTTTTACATTTAACATGAATATAAATTAGGGAATGATAACCAATTTTACCCTTAGAATATTGATTAAGAATCCAAAAATAGAAATGTTATAATGAAACTTTGTATTTAAAATTTTGAAGATTAATATACTTATATTTTCTCAATGAAAACTTTCTGTTGAAATCTTTTACCAATGTCCATATGAATTTAAATTTATTAACAAAGTATCGAGTAACAATACTCTAATAAATATCCTTTTTTTTATTTAGTAAAATAAATATCCATCCTAATCTAACGACTAATGAGCACTTTAAGGAATAATCACATGGTGATTTTTATTTAAAAAATTCGGGTCAATTCAAGCAGGGACCCGAAAGCGGTGGCATCGTATCGCAAAGACGTCGTTGTAGGGTAGGCTTTCCAACAGTACCAGGTGGCCCATTGGCCCACGTGTCACTTTGCCTGCGCGTGTCATTCTGATAGCTGTGGCTGGGAAACTGTAAACCACACGATTGATAATCATAATTGTTAAATAAAATAAGGAGGAGGCTAACTATTATCCTTAGACCAATCTTTAAGGAATCAGAAAAATAAAATTTTCATAAGAAATTGATAAATTTAATGTTTGAAAAAGTGAAATAGTTAGATTTCAATAAAAACTTGTTTTTATTGATTTTTTAAAAAATATCCTATCGACACTCGCATCACCCATAAAATTTCCTTGTTGGCTCGGAACAGCTTGTATGAACATGCAAAACCTACATTTATATACATGCCTCATATATCATACACTATACAGTTTTGGGTCAAACAATACCATGGTTGTGACACTTATGGTTTTATTACATTGAACTAAGTGTTATGAACCATAGTCAATTCCACAAACATAACCCTTATGCTTTCCGTGATTGATTTATCTGGCTGTGTATTTATTTTCTTTTGTCTTGTGTAGTTGGGTGAAGGAACAAGGTCATTTGAAATACCATTATGTATGGTACCATTTTATTTTTTTACTCTTATTTCTTTCGGGGGTTATTGGGGTGTTAAAAAACAATAGGAAAATAAACCATACAGGATCTGTAAGGGAATATCTACAATAATAAGAATTAATAGGTAATTAAATTGTACGTACCACCGTATGTACTTTCCTAACGACATGAGCATTGTAATTATCTAAATAATTAAATATAATGACAGATTAAAGGACTAAAGTGTTTCCAACTTGTTCAGTGTTGTAACCCAGACAATGAACAAGAAACGACAGGAGATGAATGCAAATAAAAATAAAACTAGAATGAAATTATTTAAGAAAGAAGAAACAAATGCAACATTAATTATACAAATACATTAGTCTGAGCTCAGAAGGACAGATAGCGGATATGATCTTGGTGAGTATTTAATAGCTGAGAGGTTACCTTTCTCCCTCAAAATATATATTCAAATTAAAAGCAACCTTATTTCCTGCACATATTCTTCCCTATTTTCATAGTCATATACATGATTATGTTTGATTTACGGTTGCAAATATACTTTTGATAAACAAACATGTACTATGTAATCATATTGCAAAGAGTTTACGGTGGTAAAAGAAAATTTATCGTAAATGTTTTTCACTCACACAAAGGGACATACGCAAAAGTTAAAGTGCACATGTAAGTTTAATACATTTTACATCAAACCCTTGTTATTAGTACGGGTAATTTATTTAGAAATGTTTGTCTTTGTCTAATGGTTACAATTTTTTATTGTTAATTTATATCTGCATCCATGTGTTCTGGCACAAGGTCTACAAATAGGTGGCACTGGCCACTAGAGAGGCACATTGTCCCAGCCACAGAGAAAGTAATAATTTATCACATCTATGATCCAGATCACGTGCAAAGCACGATATCCATAGAGAACAGACAAAATGTATTCATTTACTCCTTTCTCTCTTTAATCAGAAGAAATGAGCAAATCACTCATGAGTTGAAGATTCTTGATAATTATTATGAAAAATAGTAGTTTCGTATGTAAAAGGTATTATTATGAAAAATAGTAGTTTCGTATGTAAAAGGTTAGCAATTATGAGATTGGAGGCTTTGATCAAAGATGGTCCAACCAAACTTATTCTTTTTAGGGTTTTTCTAACCGTACAATTTTACACAGGTTAAGGATCTTAAAAAAGTGAGTTTATATAGAAACTTTGTTTTATATTTTTAAAATTGAAATATTTAATTTTTCAATAAATAGTTATTACTTTTGGATTTCTTAACATGTACAAAGTTACACGTGATAAAAAAGCCCTTATATGTGGTCCGAACTATTATTAATCATGCCTAAATCCTATGACAATAATTACAATAACACACTCAGTTCCCATAGGTCAAGGTTTGTCCATCCCTCTGATAGTTTCATCTTCGTCTTTTGACAACTGACATTTGCCCCTTAACCTACACTGTTCGAAATGCAGTGTGCACAATTTGATTTTTTTTATTTATTTATTTTGGGGGCAATTTTCTCTCAACTTGCGAAGTGGGGGATAGTCAAGCATTGAAGTAAGAGATTGATCCAAGAAACGTGCACGCTAAACAGAGAGACACAGATGGCGAAACCTACATTGGCTAATTCAAGTGACTTACCTGTTCCTTCTGTTTATAATTGGCAAGATCCATAAGAAAAATGGACGTGAAAGTAACACGGAGATAGCTGATATGTGTGCTCAATTAGGCCAAAATTATTTAACCAACTGAAGAATGATGCCTTCAGAAGAGTGATACTTTTCCCAACAGTCTTTAAACAAAACATGATGGATCAGAAGGCTCAGAGCAACTTGAGGAGCTCAGAGAATGAATTTCTTAATCAAGAAAATTGATGTTAAAGTCATCTGATTAGTTATTTTGGGTTTCAAATTGCTTATAATCAAACAGCCTAAAGAAAGGGCCAAAAGACCCTCCGCTTAGTCACCATCACTGGGGTCACAGATTCAGTAGAACCTTTCAAGGATTAATCATATCTGAATGAGAAGTACTATGAAAATTCTAGGAAAAAACACAGGTGGTAACAACTGAAGCTGTCTATATACAAGTTAAACAAAAACAGGTGTTTATGTATAAAAACAACAAGATTACATACATCAAAGACCCAGACAATCCCCTTTTTATCTGTTTCCTCCTGTCTAAAATTAATTTGAAGCGGCGAAGAAGGAAAAAACTTTGGGGGAGCTGAAACTGTCATCTCCTCCTTCTTTCTTCTTGTCTTTTTCCCAATGAATACTCTTGAATTTTCCGGAATTTGTTGCCTAATGCTTGCCTAATTCAGGGACCTCTTTAATGCTCATTTCTACCATTTCAACAGCATTGAAACCTTCATCTTCTGTGGTAGCTATGGTAGACTGGGAATCCATTCCAGACCCTGCTTGGATTTCCTTGAACATTGCCATGACTTGAATCATCGTCGGACGCCGCCAAGGTCTGTCATCCAAACAAGCACAAGCAACCTTCAAGTGCTGTAAAAGCTCAATCTCCATATTGGGGTCTTCCTTCATGAGCTCCGGGTCGAAAACATCACTTATTTTCAGCTTGGCATGTTGTTTCACCCATCCCACAAGATTGTTGTCACCAAAATCAGCTGAATCTGTTGGCCTTTTCCCTGTGAGCAGCTCCAACAAAACAACGCCATAACTATAAACATCACCTTTGGTAGAGCATCTAAAGCTCTGATAGTACTCAGGAGGAACATAGCCCGGGGTGCCTGCTAGTGTGCTCACACTCAAGTGTGTATCCATAGCACTCATAAGCCTAGCCATTCCAAAATCAGAGACTCTAGCTTCCAAGTTTTCATCAAGCAACACATTGCTGGATTTCATGTCTCTGTGAATGATGTGGGGGATACAATTGTGGTGAAGAAAAGCCAATCCCCTGGCAGCTCCGATGGCAATTTTCCTCCTCACCGACCAGCTCAGCTTGATCCCAGCTTTTTTCGGGTCATGCAGAACATCCTCTAGACTCCCATATTTCATGTATTCATAAACCAAGAGTCTTTCCTCTCCAACTTTACAATATCCCAGAAGGGGAACAAGGTTCCTATGCTTGATTTTCCCAATGGTTTCCATTTCAGCAGTGAACTCCCTGTCCCCTTGTCCACTCACATGTATCAGTTTCTTGATGGCCACAACACTGCCATCCTTCAACCGAGCCTTGTAAACATCACCAAAACCTCCAGAACCAATAAGACTGTCATTGTGAAAGCCATTGGTAGCTTCAAGAAGATCAGCAAAAGTAAGCTTCCTCAAGGGCTTCTCAAATGTTGCAAGGTTTATGCTAAGCGCTTCATGAGCACTGGTCAATTTCCAGCTTACATTATTGGCATTACCCGAATGCGAATTACCATCAATGTAGACATCAAGAGCAGCTTCCTTCTTCTTCCTCCTCTTCCTGGTCTCAATGGCAATTATAATCAATCCGAAGATGCAGAACAGTGAAAACAGCAACCCCATTGCCACACTCCCTACAAGAGATGCCTGTTTCCTATGAGACCTCTGATGTTGAGCACCTGCACTGGGTCCAGAATCGTCCCCGCATCGATTAAGAGGCACTCCACAGAGACCAGAATTGTTCTGGAAACTAGCCACCGGAAAAGTATCGAATTGACCGGATTCCGGAATCATCCCAGTAAGATAATTGTTTGACAAATCAAATTCAGTAAGCATTGAAAGCCCTGTCAAGGATGGTGGAATCTGCCCTTGAAGCCTATTATTGGACAGATCAAGAATGTTGAGATTCTTCACCTTCCCAAGCTCTTCTGGTATGTTCCCAGATATATTATTATACCCCAAATTCAAAACATACAAATTGGATACGCCCCCAATCTCCTTAGGTATGCTACCAGACAACATATTATGTGAAAGATCCAAAAAAATCATAGAACCATTCCTGTTAAACGTTGGATTGAGCTTACCTCCATAAACCCTAGTGAAATTGCAAGGATTCCTAGTCGAAATCCTGTTCAATTTCTGCTGACTGATCCCTGCAAACTCAAGCAAATTCCCTGCACCATGACACTCCTTACTCCCATCATTCTTTATATACACATAAGTCCTCCCACTTATGAAATTCAAAGTGATCTTCCCAGATTGCTTGAAAAGCTCCTGCGGTATCGGTCCGGTGAGCGCATTCGTATTCAGATCAAGCCAGATCAAGCTGTTACAATCCCCAAGCTCAGGTGGAATCCTCCCATAGAACGAATTATTGCTCAGCTTCAAAATCGCGAGGTTCGGCAACTTTCCGATCCACGCCGGAATCTCGCCGCTCATCCGGTTATTCGACAGCGAGACCCAATTCAAGTTGGAGCAGTTGCTTAACCCGGAAGGAATGTTCCCCGTCAATTCGTTGAAGTCCAGGATCAAATTCTGGAGGGTCTTTATGTACATTAGCTCTTGGGGTATCTCTCCTTGGAGTTGGTTGAGCCAGATTATCAAATCGCGAAGTTTCGAAAGCGACCCTAAACTCGAAGGGATAGTGCCCTTCATGAAGTTGAAGCTCAAATCCAAGGCAACGAGGTTAGAGCAGTTGCTGAGGCTGGGTGGAATAGAACCGGTGAACCGGTTATTCTGCAGAAAAAGCTCCTTGAAACTGTTTCTAGGATCGACACATAGCGATTCGAGGATCGAACCGGATAAGTCGTTAGAACTCAGATCCAACGATTCCAAATCGGTGAAATTCGATAAAGATTCCGGCATGGGACCGGAGAACTCGTTGAAGGCCAGAGAAAGCTCCTTCAGGCTCTCCATTTCGAAGAAGACCGAAAGCGGTAGCTCCGTCAGCTCGCCGGAGAACCTGTTGCCGGAGATATCGAAGGATTCGATGGCGTCGCAGGAGGCGAACTCGCCGGGGACGTTACCGGTGAGGTTGTTGAAGGAGAGGTCGAGGTTGACGAGGGTGGAGCAAAGCTCCGTGAGGCGAACCGGAATCTCGCCGTAGAAGTGATTCCCGGCGAGGATGAGGAACCGGAGAGGTAGGTCCGACGGGAAAATAGGAACCGGACCGGAGAAATCGTTGTTGGTGACGTTGAGATAAACGAGCTTCTTGCAAGTAGATACGGTTCGTACAATGTCACCGAAGTACCAGTTTTGTGAGAGGTCGAGGTACTGTAGAGAAATGCAGTCACCGAAGGAAGGGATAGGAGAGGAAATATTGTTATTGGCAAGGTCCAAATGCTGTAAAGCTGTGCAATCTGAGAAGAAATCGCTCTGTCCGGTTACCTTATTACCTTTGAGTACGAGTTTCTGTAACCCGCCGCAGCCTCGGGTCATGATCCACGGAAGAAAGTCCGACCCGGAAAGCTTGTTGTACGACAGGTCGAGGAGTTTGAGGTTGAGCGTCCAGGGGGAGTGTTGTTGTTGCTGTTGGTTCGGGGGATATTCTAGAAGGTTACCGGAGAGGTTGAGGGATTGGAGGTTGTGGCATGAGGAGAAGGAGGATAAGACGGAAACGGAACCGGAGAGAGCGTTGTGGGAGAGATCTAGTGTGGTTAATGAGGTGGGGCAGTTAGAGAGGGAGGCTATGGGTCCGGTGAGGTTAGTAGATTGGAGGGTGAGGATTTGAAGATGGTCGAGGGTGAGAAGATAAGTGGAGATAACGGTGAAGTTGGTGGTTAAGGGAATGGCGGTGAGGTCTATGGAAGTGACTTGGTTGGTTTGTTTGTTACAGGTTATGCCGGTGAATGAACATGGGTTTTGGTTTGGGAGCCAGTTTGGGAGGATATGTGGGTTTGGGAGAGTGGCTTTGAAGTTCAGAAGCTGGTTAGAATAAGCAGAAGAGAAAGCTGGTTGTGGTTGTAGATACAGGAAGGTGAAGAAAAAAAACAATACCAAGTTGATGCTGCTGCTTGTGGTGTGTTTGGGTTTCATTTTTGTAGATTCTGATTCAGAAAGGGGAAAAGAGAAACAAGAGTGGGTGTCTGTGACTGTGTTTTATGAGTAGCTAGGCTCTGCCATTGGAGAGAGAGAGCAGTGAAGCTCTGGTTCAGTGATTTGAGAGATGAAGATTAGAGAGAGAAATGGAGAGTCAAAAGTTAGAGTAAGGAAGGTAGGAAGGGTATTTATCAAGTTGAAGAGTCGACACAACTAGCTGCTGTTGCTCACATGCCATGTGACACTCTCCATTCTATAATAATAATTTTATTAAATTAAACCTTCTAATTAATTTTCTTTTTAACTCTCAATCCTTTTTTAAATCATTAACAATAATTGTACTTCCTCATCCTTATTAATGACTCTGAAATCCAACATCTTACTTTATGTAAGAAAAAATATTAAATGAGACACACGCATTTAATAATATATCATAATCTTAAATGTGTCTTTTTATCCGGTATTTTAGACATTGGTTAACAAATTAATTAATGACAAATAATTTTTACTAGTATTGAAAAACTTAAAATATCACTCCTCGGTCAATTGAATTTACTGCTTTCCAATAAAAATTAACTATTTTAAATTAATTAAATAATATTCTCGAAATACTAGTCAACATTTGCCATAATATAAAGGGTTATACTAAAGAGTGTCTTTAGTGTGTGTTTGGTTTCATTTCTGGAGGTATTAGAAGTGCTTTTGTACTTGTCAAACGTGATTCTGGTGGAAAAAGAGGTGTGTGGTAACACGTTTCTGGAAGCAATTTTACATCCAGAATTGATTCTACCAGAAGCAACTTAGAGTAGCTTCTGCTTTTGAATTGAAAAATTATACTAAGTTTTACATCAAACTTGTTTTCAAAGTAAAAACATCCAAAACATAAATCACTTTACTTCAAACTCAATTGTATTGAAATCAATTCTACAAAACCAACTTCATCCAAAATCACGTTTGTCAAACACTCATCCAATTGGTGTCCTAAGGATACGGGATCCATAAAAAGTAAGTATATATTAGAAAACTAAATATTTCACTTTTTTAAATATTAAATACATCAATTCTCAATAAAATTTTATTTTTCTTGATTCATTTATGAGTGTCTCAACGACACTCGTCCGCATTTTTCTAATATAAAATCATCCCAAAACATAAAGATAATGCTTCTTTATAAGTAATTAATAACAAAGATATTAAGTTTTTATTCATTATTGTGATTTACAATTTTCACCTGTCCCACTTTGGTTAAGCTTTCTTAGAAACTCTCAAATAAATTGAATCTTTTTTTAAATATTTCATTATTTAACAATCAGAATTTATATTGAAATGACACTCACTCTCATAGAATGGTATGCATTTTCTATTACAGTTTAAAATGTCCTAATCACTAGTATAAAAAAAAAATCTTTGGTAAATTTTGGCCTTATCATGTTTGAAAGTTTTCAAAAACTAACGCCTGCACGCATTTAATGTCAGTATTAGTATTAGTATTTATATTTATTATCTCTCTTTATATTTAAATTGACTATAGATAAAAAAAAATGTAAATGGTACATTATTTATAAATTTTAGTAAAAAACAGCTCTGACTCATTCAATTTCATGTAAAGTATCTCATAACATTTTTTTTACCATCTTATTATATAAAATATTCCCAGTCATTAATGATGATTAATCGCTATCTGAGACCTGAACGATATTTAAAATAGAATTTAATTTCTCTGTATTGTTAGTGTAAAGTTTTTTCACTGACAACCAATCAGAAATTATTGAGTGAATGATTTTTAAGGTAGTTAGGATAAGAGTCAACATTTTAAATTATGTAACAATTTCTGATTGATTGACTCTATAAATATTCTTTATACTATCAGTGTATATCAATTAAATCTTTTAAAATATGTCTCATCCTAATCAGGTTTTTTTTTAATACACAAAAAATAGGAATTGAATTACTAACCACTTACTTAGTGCCTGTTTGTTTCAGTAGACCCTCAAAACTCGGTTGACGTTAGAATTAATTGAGTTTGAAACTAGAAATTGTGTTTGGGTAAAAAATATGGTGAAAAAAAGTGTGTTGGGGAGTCCAAAACTGAGTTTTGTGGAAGCAAAAATTTCTAACTTTTTCGTTGAGAATAATTGATTCTAGATGTAGGATCCACAAAATTTTACATATTTAAACCTCAAAAGTGATTTTACTTTATCATTCAAATAAAATCAATTCTTCTAAACCTACTTTTAAAATATTGTTACCAAACACAAATCATTTTTTTTAATCTTGATTTTTTCAAAATCAATTCTATCAAAATCTAAACAAACGGACCCTTAAGAGGTCCAAGTCCATACAACTCGGACCAACCAAATGTTGGTATAACAGGATGATTTAATATTATATAAAAATGTTTGAGAGAATGGATAAGGAATTCAAAATAGAAAATTTGTTTTAAAAATAGTGTATTTAATAAATTGAAACATTAAAAGTTATACTTTTTAAAAAAATCTAAATTTTATTGTTTTAATAAATTGGTTGGTAAAAGTGTAAAACCCTGTTATTTAAAATATTAAATAAGAAACATACTTTTCAAATGTCTTTTTTAATTAACATACTTCTCGTAATATTTTAATTAACATACTTTTCAAATGTCTTTTTTAGGGAAAAAAAGAAAGAAAGAAACATTTTGACTGGTACATAATATATTTGAAGAGTTTAAAAGAAATGATAATGTTAAAGAATGTTTTAAGAGTATTGATTAAAAAATCTATAAAAGAGAAGTTTATATTAAAAAATTAAATATAATACTTTCTAAAATATTAATATACTGTAATTTTTAATTTTTTTATTTCTTAAATAATGTTTCAAGGAAAACTTGTGAGTATTATCGACGGTAAATATCTTTCCCTCTCAAAGGCTAATGGTCCGAATATGATATGTTCCGCCTGGAGAAATGTGAAATATGATATTGTTTTCTTGATGTGAGTGATATATGAGATTAGGGTAGAATGGACCGGATTTGTTTATGATAGTGAGTTTATGACTCCTTTAGTTTTCTCTCACTACACAGACTGTTTGTTCTCTTTAACTTTCTGCGTACGTGCGATGAGGGACTGACCCATCGCTATCAATTAATGGGAGATTCCATCTCTTAATTAAATGGAACTTTTGCTCACGAGGATTTAATTAACTCATCTTGGAACTTTTTCTACTCATCCTTCATAGCATTTTAGTTTTAGCTATTAAAATGTTGAAAGGAGAAAGATCGAGACAACCAATTCATGCTTGTTTCAGCATTAGCAAAACAAATCACTCAGTTTTCTTCATTGTGGTTATTATTACTGTTTTTATACAAGATTTTTTTTTAACTTTCTAACATCAAGTACATGTTTGCTGTCATTCAAATTTTGAGACATAATCATTTTGTTAAAAGTTTTTTCTTTAATTTTTTTATTATAAACTATTTTAAATACATAATAAATTAATGCAAACATATAACAAGTTGGCTAATTTATTTTTTAATATAACACTTTCAATATCCAAAAATTACTTTCTTCTTTTGATTAATTCAAGTCAAATCAAGAAAAGACAAGTAAGAAAACAAAGTTCTCTTAATGACTTTTTTTTATTTACGAGATTTGAATTAGAGATTTACTCAAGGGAAATTGACCTCCTTACTGTGGAATGAAAATTTGATGGTATAATTTGTATTATTTAAATTTTTGTAATCTATTATATAAAAAAAACAATTAGCTCAAAGTATACTTTTTACATGAAGTATAAAATATACTTAAATTTATTTTTCAAAAAAAAAATTATCATCAAACTTTATCTCGTGGTAATTTAATTTATAATATGAAAATTGTGTTAGTAATAATTTACACTAAATAAGAGTTATTTGACAACCACCAAATTCGATCACTGAATATGAAAATTCGGTCATTAAACCAAGAACTAGAAAAGGGTATGAGGCTATATAGGTAATTGTAGATCGACTGACCAAGTCAGCTCACTTTCTACCAGTCAACATGAAGTACCCGATAAAAAGGTTGACCCGGTTGTACATCGACGAGATTGTTAGGTTACACGGTATACCCTCGAGTATTATTTCGGATCGTGATCCGAGATTTACGTCAGAGTTCTGGAAGGGACTACAAAACTCTTTGGGAACAAAACTCAAATTGAGTTCTGCATATCACCCACAGACGGATGGACAATCGGAAAGGACGATCCAGTCGCTTGAAGACTTGCTTAGAGCCTGTGTTTTGGAGGATGCAGGGAGTTAGGATGAGTCATTACCGTTGATAGAGTTTACCTATAACAACAGTTTCCACTCAAGCATAGGAATGGCACCCTATGAAGCTCTATATGGTAGACGATACAAAACACCTTTATGTTGGTATCAGGATGGAGAAAGCCTATTGTTGGGACCAGAGCTGGTACAGCAGACGACCGAGAAAGTGAAGATGATCCAAGAGAAAATGTGAACTGCCCAAAGTAAACAGAAGAGTTATGCTGATAAGAGACGATGACCTCTAGAGTTTGAAGAAGGGGAACATGTGTTCTTGAGAGTCACGCCAACAACGGGGATTGGCAGGGTAATAAAATCCAGGAAGCTCGCTCCCAAATTCATTGGACCCTACCAAATTCTTCGTCGCGTAGGTCCAGTAGCCTATAAAATATCTTTACCACCTTTTCTTTCCAAATCCATGATGTCTTTCATGTTTCTCAGTTGAGAAAATATATTCCTGATCCATCACACGTCATAAAACCTGATAATGTACAATTGAAAGAGAATCTGTCTTTCGTAACGTCACCGGTACGAATTGAGGATAAGATGACGAAGCAGCTCAGAGGTAAACAAATTCATCTAGTCAAAGTTATCTGGAATGAAACAACCGGAGAAGCTACGTGGGAAGCTGAGGACAAGATGAAGATGCAATACCCTGAGTTATTTCAAGGTACGTAATCTTGAGGGCGAGATTCTTTTTAGAGGGGTGGAGTTGTAACACCCTGTTTTTCGTGTGCTTAATTATTAGTAAATGCATGCTTTAATGTATTTAATTGTGATAAAATCCAGAGGGTGATTTTATTTTAAATAAAATCATTTTATTGTGTTATTTTACTGTATGAAGTCACAGTAAAATTTTTGGTATAAAATTGAGTTAAAGCCTGTGCTGGTTTTCAAAGCCGCATCGAGTTTCTTCGAGCTAGAGACCTAATATTGACTCGTGAACGAGACGATTAGTGTTTTTTTTTTGTTTTGTGTGGGTTTGGAGTGTTTTGAGAAATCTTGTTGGTCGAATTTCAGTATTACCCTGGCGAATCGTCGGAAATACGATCGGAAATTCATCTGATGCATGTTGGAGCAGAGCAAAAATGGAGTAGATTGACTGATGTGAAGGCTATGACATAGGCATGTCCATGGCCATACCTTCCTTACACCAATCAAGTCAAATCACCATACTTTCTTACACACACCTTACCTACACCATACCTCCTTTCTTCTCAACCAAGTCAAGCTCTTCTCTCCCCTCCAATCTGCCCCAAAACTGACGCCCTCCCCCTCTCTTTTCCTTCTTCTATTTAAGTTTCAAAGTGTAACAATTTCACACTTTTGCTTCCTTTCACAAAAACACTTTTTTACAACTATTCATCTTCTTCTTCACACAACTAAAGGTACCATTTTTACTAAGTTTTTCAAGTTGTGTTCTTCATCAAAGTTGTTCATATTGATAAGGGTAATGTCCCTATACCATTTGTTTTTCAAGTTTTGGCTTTATTTTCATAGTTGATGTTTTGAGTTCATAATATGCTTTTAAACCTCAAAAAATTCTCAAAAATTGTAGAAAACTCTGATTGAGGTGAAACCAATTTCTATATTCTTATTTTTACTTCCTCTACAACATACTAAAATCTTGTGGAAAACAAAAATCTCGAACACCATTTTCTGTACTGGACATAATCTAATTCTTTTGTGCCATATGAGTTTTGTTTCATCTTTGCTTGGTTAAGCTTGTGTTTGAGTGTTATTCCAACATGATCATGACCAAGAGCTCCTATGTACATAAGGATGCTAGGTTTAAGTGATTGTAAAAGTTTAGAAACTTTTATGTATTTTCATGAAAAAGTGAAAACTCTAAGTGTTTTGTTATATGTATTTTGAGGTTTTTCCAAAGTGATCATGGATTTGGGCTCCTTGATGTATAAGGATGCTAGATCCAAGAGATTGGAAAGTTTGAAAACCTCTAACCCTCATTTTTACTCAAGGCCGAATGGTAGTGTTTGTGGCCTAGGGTATTTGATTTTTTCATTTTTCCAAAATGATCAAGGTTTTAGGCTCCTTACTAGGTATGGATGCTAACCTAAAGAGATTGGAAAATTTAGAACATCCTAACCTATTTTAGAGGATGAAAACCGAAACCCTAAGTTGATGACTTAGTGGGATTCTTGATTCAAACTTGTTAAACTTTTGGTGTTTAAGAACTCCTAGCACTTAAGGATCATAAATCCATAAGTTGCATGATTTTTGGAAACCTTAATCCAAAACCATTGTTGAAAACCGAACCTATGCCTTGTGGCTAGTGTTCTTTGATTAAAAATCTAACCTATGGTTTCATGTGTGTAACCTTAGATTCGTTACGCGCGGACGTTCGTGATACTTAGTTTTCGTAGTCGGAACCCTTATCGTCTTTTGAGGTAAGAGGGGATTTCCGAAAGATATTCAATAACTGTATGCATGTGTGTATTTGATTAATTGTTCACTTGAATGTTATTGAGTTACTGGATTATCTGAAATGTTATGCTATTATATGAAGTTGAACTGTATCGTTATATATGTTGAGATGTATAACTGTGATGAACTGTGATATTAGCATTGAACTGTGAATATATATATGTGTACATACTGCTGTTGTTGTTTGAAGTTTGCTAAGCAGGACGTGTGTCTGTGCTCAATCATTAATAAGGATTAAAAACCTTAATAAGCTTTGAAGATGAAAGGATGGGTGTTCTTTTCCAAAAAGCTTGAATGTTTAAAAGTACTTGTTTTATGTGACAATATAGTTTTAGTGATTTCTAGAATGCAAGAGAAAAACCCTTTTCGAACTATGTGTTTTAAGTGAAAACTTTCGAAAATATTTTACAATATCCTATTGGGGATTTTCAAAGTTAAAAGTGTTTCAAAAACGTTTTATAAAGGATTTTCAAAAGAAAAGGTTTTCTCCCAAATGATTTAGAAACTTTCCGATAGCCAAAGATAGGTTATCGAGGCTTTCGATTTCGAAAATTGTTTTCGTCAAATGAAAGATAAGTACTAAAAGAATAGGAATCTAGACGTGAGACGCCGCCTCTAGTTTTCCATGCTTAGCACGTGATCTTGGATCGGTGTTAATTCGGGACCGTAAAGTCCGATTCGTAATGTTATGGACTTCAAGTCCACTCGCGGAATCGAGGACAGTTCGTTTCGATTTCCGTTGTTGTGGGCTATTGTCCTTAGCATGATAAGTAAAACATGACTAAAAGTATATTGATTTCCATTACCACAAACCTTGACTGCGCCACGGTCTAGGTGTTGGGATTGAGCATTCTGACTGTGTGTCCTATGTTTCTAAGTTTTCAAGTGATGGGGAAATAATGTTAAGTCATTAGCTTTGAGCTTTGACAATGAAATATTTACACAAAGAAAAACCTTAAAAGGAAAGTTTTTATTCATATGCATTTCCCCGCAGACGTGCCTTTGCTTATTGAGGATACCCATGGGGTATCCGAGAGTCGATCACATTGCTAGCTGTTTCGTTAAGGGCATGTGACGTTGTCGACCAAGAGGCCTGGTGCATCGGGGATGCGGTGGCAACAGCCGGTGGGCGTGAGCTTGACCAACTCTATCTTCTCCAGGTGATAACATGGTGTTGTGATCTCATGAGATTAGGATAGAGCCCGATATTGAAGTGTCATGCACATTTTCGAAAACGATTGTACGGGCTTGAGGACCCCTTGATATAACACTGTTATATTATGATGATTATGCATGCTTTAATCGTTGATCTGATTTCGTGTTGCATGTATCATGTATATGGTTGTTGTGGGATATATCTTATGACGGTATCTCACTCTTGCATGTCTGTATGTTCTTTTATTTTCCTCGTCACTGGGTATGCGTATGCTTTAGATGGACCCTCTTGTCCCTCTTGTACCGAGGTCACATGGACAGAGACTTTTGACGAGGCCGACAGGATTGGGAATTGGAGGATGGACGCGAATGCGACTACGGCGACGCATCGAGGGCCAATCACTACTACTCAAAGCTAATATACATTGAGAGCCTGTTATTATGATCCACTCTGTGGAATCCAGGAACGTGATTCTTCCACCGCCATGGTTGTACCTGAACACGCTACAGAAGCCGGTCTACTTCACCCTCACGTTGAGCTCCGCCGAGCCGAAGAGGAGGAACCGATGGAGGAAGATCCTGAAGAAGATCCCGAAGAGGATCCTGAGGAGGAGCCTCATGAGCTGGTAGACGACTGGTGGGATGAGGAGCTCGAGGCGGGTTATCACCCTTTGGATATTGAGGAGGAGGATGTCCCGTTGGATGACGGAGGAGAGGTGATTGACCCAGAGTTTGGAGACTTCTTCTTGTGGGAGCGTTTGTGGCCACTCCGAGTGTCGTAGGCATTGGTAGTGGTTGGAGGCTTTGTTTTGAGTGGTCCGTTAGTCTTGGCTTTTGAGCTTTTCTTTTGAGTTTAGATTCCCAGATTCCCATTCCCAGTTGGTGTTTTATTTACCTTATCTTCTCAGTTATGTTTCATTTATGTTTTCGTTTCTGTTGGCCATATTGATTAAGGCCGTGGTGTAATGTTAAAACCTAAGACCTTTCGAGGCAATATTATATGTATGTATCTGTTGTCATTTTCAAGTTGTGAGTTTCTTTACCTTTTACTTCTTTTCTTTAAAAAAAAAAATAAAGTACCTTTTTGGTAACCTTGTGTATGTTGAATAATCTTTTTCCGAAGGCGACCAGCATTTATACGAGCATTTTTCCGCAAAAAGGGTAACCATGTGATGACCAAGTTAGGGTGTCACAAATCACGCAACACATATGATCAACGCAATCAAATCAGAATTGGAAAACATTCATTGAGAGAAGGGGTGAAAAACATACATCACATGAACACTATACCGCCATGGGCGGCTTCATTAATCCCTCGGACGAGGGGATTAGTTCCTCATGCCCGTGACGACGCACAAACAATCTGACATAATCTCCATAATAAAATAAAATAAGAAAAAGGGAGACGCAGCTCCAGAGAAAATAAGGATTCGTAACTAAACTGATCTAAACAAGTGGAAAAACTTGGATTCGGATCTATCCAGAGAGCTCCGAGCGAGCCCCCCAAAAAAACTCCTTTCTTCTGATCTGAAACAGCCTATAAATAGGGATTCTGGTTCTCGGCCGCTCGCGGGGCGAACAAGATTTCGCGAGGCGAATCATTAGTTTTGGCGTGCTTTCAATTTGGATTTTCGCGAGGCGAGAGTGTGTTCGCGGGACGAGTCTTCAAACCTTAATCATCACAGTGGTGACCTTCATCACGGCTAGGCCGTGATGGTCTCTGTCTTCCAGGGTCTTCAGGCTCTCGCGTGGCGAATTTCAGTTTTGGCTCCATCTTGAGTTTGAATGATCGCGAGGCGAACTGTGATTGGAGAGGCGAGACAGAATGTATGACTGTTGCTGTTTTGCTGATCTTCAGGCTCGCGAGGCGAGCATCCACTCGTGGGGCGAGTATCTTCAGAATGGAAATTTCCACTGTTTCTTGACTTTCCTTGACTCTCGGAGCTTCACTTCTAACCTGAAACAATAAAAAGACACAAAAAGCGTAATTCTATTCAAAATAGACTAAAAACTACTAAAAATGCCTAGAACGAGTCAAAGTCTACTTAGGAACAAAACAAGGCCAAGTTTGGGCGAAAACGAGATTGAACTCGAATAATTTGCACAAAAACCACAGTCCATCTAGTTATAAAACTAGTTAAGCCAGATGCTTATCAAAACACCCCAAACTTAAACCTTGCTTGTCCCCAAGCAAGCTAAAACTCAAAAAGGACTAAGACTTGGCAAACTTAAGGGATTCAATCGATTTCGCACAAGTTTCATGCAATCTTTAACAAACCAGTTTTTCTCCAATGATTTCCCCCTTGCATCCATGTAATCCCCACATTCATTTACTTTAAACAATTGAGAACTTCATCATTCATGCAATCATTAATCTAAGTTGAAGATCGGAGTCACACACAAAAGGAAGATCACCAATTTCAAACAATTGCCTTCCTCACAAGGGTATGTAAAATTTCACTCATTCGCTCAAATTCGTCTTGACTATCAACTTTTCACTCAATTTCACATATCAAGAGCACTTCCCATGAATTTGATTTTCATCTCAAAAATGGTTCCTACGAAAACATGCATGCAACATCAGAAGGTCTTTTAAAGGTTGTAATGGGGCCTGGCTAAGGGTAGGATATTTAAGGATGCTAGGCTTAAGTCCCTAGGAACTAAAAGAGCATGAGCATTTAACGCATATTCTACTCAAATTCCTTTTTCCATTTTTCTTTCTGCCACGGGTGACTACAGCCTTTTCCTTGCTAATTTTTTTTTTTTTGCCCCTTTTCTTTTGGCAAATTTTTTTTTCTTTTTTTTTATATTGCCTTGGGTTCCAACCTTTATTTTTCTTTTTCTCAACCCAAAATGACATATCACCTTGTAGCCACCCCAAACTTAGTTTCCCACAACCCTTCTCTTGCTAAGTGTCCATGCTCTCCTAATCCTAAGATTGGGTTAACATGGTTTTTCAGATTTTGGCTTATAATATAGGGTCATAAAGAAACAATAGGCTAATCAGGCTCAATGTGGCTAACTAGGGAACATGCATTAGGGATGGTTCTTTTTAGGCCAAGTAGTTATTCAAAGAAAATTGCCTAAATCATTTGATGCAACACATAAACATGCAAACCATAAAGAGATTCAAGCAAATCCGGGAAAGTGCAACTTAACAGTGATTCACACAATCAAAAACAAAGTTGGAGGCTCAAATCCTCACCTGGACATTTTGCAATTTGTTTGACCGAGATACAATTCCTAGTGTGTGCACCCCCTCACCCCAAACTTATCATAAATCAAGTAATCACAATAAAATTCTCCAAGTTCAGTTTTCAATTTTTAACATGGGGATCAACTTTTCTAATTTCAGAACCTAGGGGGAAGTCATCAATGGTCAAAATAATTCATGCACTCAATCTATGCTCAATTTAATCAAAATCCAACAAGCTTGCCGACACACTATTCATACACAAACTCTTGATCTTCTCAAATTATTCAAGAGCGACAAACAAATCAAAAACAAAAACAAAACAAAAGTGAGGAGAGGAGAGGGTGTTCCCTGGTCAAGTTTCCATGGTTGCCTCCTCATCCAATTGGTCTCACGGGCTCCCTTCTGTTGCAAAGCATCCTGGAAGAACTCCTGCAAATTAAAACCTTAAGTGCAGATTCGCGAGGCGAGAGACCACTCGCGAGGCGAATCTGGAAGTCCAACAGATGATGATGCCCAGAATCGCGAGGCGAAAGTATACCTCGCGACGCGAGACAGAAGCGTGAGCAAGCCTCTGAGATTCAGGGCTTCTGTCTCGCGGGGCCATTGTGGATTCGCGTGGCGAATCAGGCTCCTTTTTTTTTATAATATAAATGAAAATGACAAAAACTAAAAATAAAGGATACCTAGATTGGGTTGCCTCCCAATAAGCGCTTCTTTAACGTCACTAGCTTAACTTACTAATAAGCATCCACCTGGATCCCATAGCCTGTGGCACAAGGGCCAATAGACGCTTATCATATCAAATCCTCCACCCGGATCCCATGGTTTGTGAAGTGGCCCTTGCAGGAGCAATATGACTCTATCCATACTTCCATCTAGCCTGAGTGTGAAAACTCCCTTGACCTCTGTAATTATGAACTCACTTCCTCTCGGGTCAAATGGTGTTTTCTCGAGGAAGTGTGCCAGACGAGTGGGAGGGTCTAACTTACCAATGTCCACACATGCATGCAAGCCAACATATTTATCCAATGCAGCAATTTCAGGTTGCTTGGCAAGCATGGTGAAATCCACTACCACTTTATCTGCATTTGGATCTCGACCTTGCTCCGGTGCCTTGTCACTTGTCAACTCCTCTTCCTCAGGTTGCTCTTCCTCAACATGTAGTTGTTCCGGGGCCATGTCACTTGTCCACTCCTCTTCCTCAGGTTGCTCTTCCTCAACATGTGGTGGTTCTTCCTCAACTTCCTGAGAACTAGTTGCATCCCAGTCAGATCCCAACACCCTACCGCTTCTAGTTGTTATGGCTTCGCATTGGTTCTTAGGGTGGTTCTCGGTATCACCTGGGAAAGTGCCTGGGAGACGCTCTTCTAGTCGCTTTGCGAGCTGACCCAACTTCTCTACTGCCGCATTCGCCTTCTCAAATGATGTGGTCATCTTATCAATTGCCGCATTTGTTCTCTCAAGAGCCAACTCCCAAGGTCGTCTTCCACCATCCTGTTGAGGTTGTTGTTGCCAATTCTGTTGAGGTTGTGGTTGCCCAGCTAGACCATCGCCAGCATTACTCCAAGCGAAACCCGGATGGTCTTCCCTCATATAACCCCAATACTGATTCTGACTCTGATAGTTGTCCCGGGGCATGCTGTCATAGAAATTATGGCATGAGTCCACATATTCTTGAGAGAAGTAGAAAGGACAGCTCCAAGTGTCATGGTCTCCATTACAATATTCGCAACCCGGAAGCATTCCCTTGTGTACCTCGCATACAAAACAAGGCAAGACCAAGTGGAATCAAAGAAGTAGAAAGATAATAGTAAATAAAAACAAAAATAAGAATAAAAATAAAAATAAAAATAACTTATCCAAATAATCAAACTTCCCTAAAATTAGGAAAATTGGTTGTGCCAATCCCCGGCAACGGCGCCAAAAACTTGTTGATTCACCGGCAAGTGTACCGGGTCGTCGCAAGTAATAAAATAAACACGGTAAGTAATTACCGAGGTTGAACTCAGGGATTGGGCTACCAATTCGACTAATCCGTGGGAAATTAGATACGTTGGTCAAGTGACAGAAAGTGGTTGAGAGAGAGAGAGATTATTATCGCAATTCAATAACAAATCAAATAAAGCTAAGGTTTTAAAATCAAAAATTAAAATATCCAAGGTCTCAAATCCACCTACCCAATCATGTATAGTACCCAAGTGATGATGAATTCCTCCCTAAGTTCAATTATAATGTCAACCGGGACCCCCAATTTCTCCTATATCCACTGTCGTGCTCAATAGGACGTATTCAACGATTGGATTAATTACTTACTAGGTCTCATAACCCTAATCTCGAATTCTATTAATTCTTGTTCCCTATAAGTTTGCACTAATCTCCTAAATCCATTGTCGTGCTCATTATTCGATTAGTGATCCCAATCCAAGTTCTAAAACGCGAATCGCCGATCAGCCTCAACACGTTTAACTAGTCAATCACGCAACACATATGATCAACGCAATCAAATCAGAATTGGAAAACATTCATTGAGAGAAGGGGAGAAAAACATAAATCACATGAACACTGTACCGCCATGGGCGGCTTCATTGATCCCTCGGACGAGGGGATTAGTTCCTCATGCCCGTGACGACGCACAAACAATCCGACATAATCTCCATAATAAAATAAAATAAGAAAAAGGAAGACGCAGCTCCAGAGAAAACAAGGATTCGTAACTAAACTGATCTAAACAAGTGGAAAAACTTGGATTCGGATCTATCCAGAGAGCTCCCAGCGAGCCCCCCAAAAAAACTCCTTTCTTCTGATCTGAAACAGCCTATAAATAGGGATTCTGGTTCTCGGCCGCTTGCGGGGCGAACAAGATTTCGCGAGGCGAATCATTAGTTTTGGCGCGCTTTCAATTTGGATTTTCGCGAGGCGAGAGTGTGTTCGCGGGGCGAGTCTTCAAACCTTAATCTGTCACAGCCGTGACCTTCATCACGGCTAGGCCGTGATGGTCTCTGTCTTCCAGGGTCTTCAGGCTCTCGCGAGGCGAGAAGACTCTCGCGTGGCGAATTTCAGTTTTGGCTCCATCCTGAGTTTGAATGATCGCGAGGCGAACTGTGATTGGCGAGGCGAGACAGAATGTATGACTGTTGCTGTTTTGCTGATCTTCAGGCTCACGAGGCGAGCATCCACTCGCGGGGCGAGTATCTTCAGAATGGAAATTTCCACTGTTTCTTGACTTTCCTTGACTCTCGGAGCTTCACTTCTAACCTGAAACAATAAAAAGACACAAAAAGCGTAATTCTATTCAAAATAGACTAAAAACTACTAAAAATGCCTAGAACGAGTCAAAGTCTACTTAGGAACAAAACAAGGCCAAATTTGGGCGAAAACGAGATTGAACTCGAATAATTTGCACAAAAACCACAGTCCATCTAGTTATAAAACTAGATAAGCCAGAGGCTTATCATCTCCAAAGTGTTAAATAGCCAGAAGCAAGAAGACAAAGTGATAAGCAGCTCGAAGCAAAAGAGCAAAGTGTCACTTCTAATCTAGCATCTGCAAGATTGAAAGATGAAGATAGCGCATCATCAACTAAATCAGTTGTTCGTGAGAAGACTATGTCAAACGATCTACTCAATATATCTTCTTCAAAGGTAGATCAAGAAGTTATCTTAAAGCTATACACTGATCAAATTCTCCTCGAAACAACATAGAATACAAACACAAATCTTCTGAATAAAGTTGAAAGAAGATGGATCAAGATTGCAGACTAGATCTTCATTGAAGACTCACATCAAGAAGCATCTGATCATGACAAGATGTGTCTGAACTTCTGACAAGATTCATGAACTACACTAATGTCAGAACTACTCGAAGAACCTGAAGGTTGTTCAAGATCATATCTCTAGCTTAGAATACATGAAGCATCAAAGTGTGAAACTACGTTTTATCTCTCATGACTGAATTATCGTTCAAAAGAAGAAAATACTTTCTAAAGAAATTGTATGGAATCTAGATGAAAGTGGTTTGATTAAAGAAATGAATTAATTAACTCAAAAAGAGTATATTAATTTAATCCTTGTCTTCTATCGAAACCAGAAAAAGAAGAAAAGACAAAGGGCAATGCTGCAAAACATCTCTTCTTCAATATAGAGAAAAGCTACTTTATCTGAGTTTTTTTAAGTGTTGCACAAATAAGGAAAGAAACGCTGCCCAACGCAAAGAAAGCATATCTACTATGCTATGTGGTCAACCAAAGGATTTCCAACATTCTTTAGCATTTATTGCCAAGTTAGAACGACTATTATCCAAAGGATAAAGAACAAGACCTCTGATTACGCCTCAACGGATCTTTTGTGATCTTGTATAAAATGAAGAAGTCGAAGACCTGAAGTATAAGAGAGATGAGAATATAGAAGAGAGTTGAAACTAGGTGAAGCCAAGGACTGGATGTAGCCCAAAAGTTGTGGGTGAACCAGGATAAATCTCTTAGTACTTTCTTTCCTTAGTTCTTTACGTTATTATTCAGTTTATTTAAACTATCTTGGTATCTAACTGGGGAGTGTTAATAGCTGCTATTCAGTTTACTAAAATAGACGTATGTGACCAAGCGTCTTATCTACACTGAACTATGTTTTGTGCTTGAAAAACTCTAATTTGCGAAAACACAATTCAACCCCCCTTCTAGTGTTGTTTTGTGCCATTTCATGATTTACCACAAAATACTATAAATAGCCACTTTAAGGATAACATCTAAAAAAAAATTGTTTGTTTTAGATTGCATTGGACTCAAACGGGAAAAACACACGTTCCAATGCAATTTTTTCCAAAGCAACTCCCTACCTCCTTCCACCGAACAGGGCCCCCCAAATCTTATACAAACATGCATCTAGTTGTCTTTTCTTGAAGCATAGAAATCGGTGGGAGTTTTCTTATCAATGTTCTTTCTCAACTAGTATTGAACTTATTAAAGAGTCATCTTTATGGTGTTCAACCAATTATAAACTTATCAAAGACTAGATCTTTGATTCTCTATAACCAACGGGCTAAGTTTAATTAAGGCGTTCAACTTGTACTACATTATTGGTTCTATATAACAAATAGGTTTAAGTTCTTCTAATTTGTTTTGAGAATTGTTTAAGTAAGTTTATCGATTCATTATATAAGTTTTAAGATCGAATAACTCATCGATTCACATCAAAGCCTAGTACGACTAATAGACAATGAAGTTAAATATACGTGAGAAAAGTTCAAAACATTTTTTTGTGATGTTGTCAAGTAAAGGATTGAGATTAGGCATCCCATTTCAGCTAATTTCTTTTTATTATAAATCTACTCCCTTCCATTCATGTATTTATTTTGCAGTATAAATTGTTATCATTATTCTCTCAAACCTTCGATTTGTCCGATGAATCACCTGATAAAGGAGATGATAACTATGTTGAACATCAAAATAAATCCTTCGCTATTATGTCATTAAAGTCCGTAACGCACATAACCGTGTTGAGACTGAAGTGTTTGGTGGGAACTCGTCATATGACTAGAGGAGAGGTCTTTAATTACTGGGTTCAAAGTGAAGATGAACAAGGTGACAATGTTGCATTATAACTCGTGCACCAGTTTTGAATTTTGATATTGTAAGGTTTTACAATCTTAGTTTTGCTTCTTCTTTTTTTTGAATTGGATTTTTTTAATTAAACCTTCTATATTGGTTTGGACCTTGAGAAAGGGAATAAAAGTATAACTAATCCACTTGTCAGTGAAGACCCAAGTTTATTGATGAGTTCTATCGGTTATGGACTAATTTAGGTTGAAACGGTTTTTTAGGGACTTAATTGGGTTGTTAATATTTTGTTAAGAAAAGAAGCTAGGAAGAGAATGGTGTGTGATTCTAGGGTTTATGGTTGCGAGGGGTTTCCGAATAAGATAAGTTGGATTTTTTTAATAGTTGTAAACCGTTTTGTTGGGTAAGATAATGTGTGAATTTGGGGTTTAGGTTTGAAGAAGGATTTGTTGAAAAGGATGATTAGAGATTTTCTTAATAGCCCTGATTGTTCTCCTGAAGAAGATGATGTATGAAGTTAGGGTTTAGGATTGTAAAGGGGGCTTGTTGAGGAAGACGATTTTGTTGAGTTTGTTATTTTTCTTATCTTCAGTTTTTCTGTTAGCTAAATCAGATTGCATTATGATAAGTTAATTATCTTTAGTTAGTTTATCTTTAATTAGCTTTAGTTATCTTTTAGTTAGACTTATCTTATCTTTCTGTTTTTGTTGCTGATCAATGCTTATATAATGGCTTGACTTCTATTCAATAAAGCATTCATTCTCTAATTTGTTTAAGAGAGACTTTGCAATATTTACAAATTAGTATCAGAGCTCTATCCTGGGGCCTGATATAACAAAAGCAAAGAGACTTTGAGTGATTCAAAATAAGTGAGAAGAAGAACTTCATGCAACCTGTCATACCACGTTTTGATGGTCATTATGACCATTGGAAGCATTCAATTGTGGCTCGATTAATTCTTTGCCTTCCTCTCCCTCTTCCTCGTCCTCTGCCTCTTCCCTTTGTGCCACGGAGTTATCATTACTCACAGATAGTGCATGTTCTTCTGCACTTGGTCTGATAAACTTCTGTTTATGAACAACTAGGGAACTTTGTAATTCATCAACAGTGAGTCTATCAATGTCCTTAGATTCTTCAATTGAGACAACAACATAGTTGAACTTCTCGATCAAAGTTCTAAGGACTTTCTCCACTATGGTAACTTGCTTCATGTCCTCTCCATTGCTCCTCATCTTGTTGGCTAAGCCCATAACTCGAGCAAAGTACTCGATTATGGTCTCACCAACTTTCATCTCAAGAACTTCAAAATCCCTCCTTAGTGCCTGCAAAGTTTAACGCTTCACTCTTGCATTCCCCACAAACTTCTTCTTCATTGAGTGCCATATTTGTTTTGATGTGCCTTTCTCCAGAATTTATTCAAGAATTGTTCCATCAATGGATTGAAACAGATAATTCTTAACCTTGAGGTCCTTCAACTTCAGATCCTTCAACTCCTTCTGCTGCACCTCGGTTGAATCCACTCCATTGGCTGGTTCTGCATAACCAGTCTCCACCAAACTCCATTACCCCTTTGATCTCAAAAGATTTTCCATAAGCAAGCTCCAATGGTCATAGTGACCATCAAAACGTGGTATGGCAGGTTGCATGAAGTTCTTCTCGGGCCATTATAAGTATGAATGTCCATTATGGGACAATGAGAAGGTGAACTATGCAGAGTTTGATGAAGGAGAAGAAATATTGCTTATGTCCTATGTTGAAATGCCTCAACAGCATGCAAAGGATGATGAAATCTGGTTTCTAGATTCAGGATGCTCAAATCACATGTGTGAGGACAAATCAAAGTTGTGAGGTGGATGAAGTTTTCAAGCATTCAGTAAAGCTTGGAAAGAACACAAAGATGAATGTTCTCAACAAAGGAAGTGTGAAACTGAGTATCAGTGGTGTCACTCATGTAATACAAGATGTCTTTTATGTGCCTGAACTCAAGAGTAACCTCTTGAGTATGGGACAATTACAAGAGAAGGGGCTAACAATCATGATCAAGTCAGGAACGTGCAGCATCTATCATCCTCACCAAGGGTTGATTCTACAGGTCAATATGACTTCAAACAGAATGTTCATATTGTCTTCTAGAACTCTAGAGAAGAAGGAAGCATGTTTCAGCACCACAACACAAGATCTTCCTCACTTGTGGGACTGCAGATATGCTCATCTCATTCACAAAGGGTTGCAATTGCTGCAAACATGGAATATGGTTCGTGGTCTACCTTAGTTATCCGCCTTTACAACTGTGTGCTCTGATTGTGTTAAAGGAAAGCAACATCGTGAGCCAATGTCAAAGAAAAGTCAGTGGAGAGCAAGCCAGAAGTTACAGCTGGTCCATTCAGACATCTGTGGTCCAATCACTCCTCCATCTAACAGCCAAAAGAGGTACATCTTATGCTTTATAGATGATTATTCTAGAAAAGCATGGGTATATTTTCTATTGGAAAAGTCAGAAGCTTTCTATCACTTCAAGTGCTTTAAAGTACTTTGTGAGAAAGAAAGTGGATTGCCTGTTAAATGTCTTCGTACAGATAGGGGAGGAGAATTTAATTCATTGGAGTTTACTGAATTTTGTAAGCTGAATGGGATAAAGAGGCAATTAACTACAGCTTACACACCACAACAAAATGGAGTAGCTGAGCGCAAAAACAAGACTGTGATGAACCTGGTCAGATCAATGTTATCTGAGAAAAAGGTTTCAAATACTTTTTGGCCTGAAACAGTGAAGTGGACAATGTATGTTCTAAATCGATCTCCCACATTGGTTGTTAAAGGGATGACACCAGAGGAAGCTTGGAGTGGCGAGAAGCCTTCAGTTGAGCATTTTAGAGTATTTGGATGTGTGGGGCATGCACACATTCCAGATGCTAAAAGGACAAAGCTAGAGAACATGAGTGTTAAATGTGGTCTTCTTGGTGTTAGTGATGAATCCAAGGGATTCAAGCTGTATGATCCTGTCTCAAAGAATGTTTTGATAAGCCGAGATGTGATCTTTGAAGAAGAAAAATAGTGGAGCTGGGACCAAAGCAGCAAGGAGGTATTGCAAGAAAATTTAGAATGGGGAGACAGTGAGTTTGATGATGAACAGGTTGATGCAACCGCAAATGAGGAGGTAGAACAAGCTGATCATCCTGATGCTCAACAAATGCCAAATCAGAATGTTGCAGAGGGCAGAATGAGACATGCTCCATCATGGATGGAAGACTATGTGACAGGAGAAGGACTATCAGAAGAAGAAGATGTGATCAACATGGCCTTGACAGAATCTGCAAATCCAATGTGCTTTGAGGAGGCAGTAAAATGTGCTAAGTGGAGGCAAGCAATGGAAGCTGAGATCACAGCTATAGAGAAAAATCAAACTTGGAAATTAGTTGAATTACCAGATGGTGCAAAGAAGATAGGGGTCAAATGGATATACAAAACCAAGTTAAATGAACATGGTGCAATGGACAAATTCAAGGCACGACTAGTGGCAAAGGGGTATTCACAAGAATATGGAATTGACTGCAATGAGGTGTTTGCACTTGTTGCTAGGATGGATATGGTCAGAATGGTATTAGCACTTACTGCACAAAGAGGCTGGAAGATCTATCAGCTTGATGTGAAGTCGACCTTTCTTCATGGAACATTGAGTGAGGATATGTATGTTGAACAACCAAAATGATATGTGAAGAAAGGAAGTGAACATATGGTTTATAAACTGCACAAGGCTTTTTATGGGCCAAAACAATCACCACGGGCTTGGTTTAGCCGCATTGAGTCTTACTTTATTATTGAAGGATTCCACAAAAGTCAGAATGAGCAGACACTCTTCATCAAATGGAGTAATTGAACTAGTTCATTGTGGAACACAAGATCAAGTTGTTGATGTGATGACCAAGCCTCTAAAGTTAGATTCTTTCCAGAAACTTTGAATACGGCTAAGAGTGTGTGAGATTCCAGAATTAAACAAATTGCATGACTGCAATTAGTTTAAGGGAGGGTTTGTTGAGTTTGTTATTTATCTTATCTTTAGTTTTTCTGTTAGCTAAATCAGATTGCATTATGATAAGTTAATTATCTTTAGTTAGTTTATATTTAATTAGCTTTAGGCGGCGTTTGGAAGAGCTTATTTAAGCTCATTTTAACTTATCTGATGACATAAGCTCTTATGCAGTGTGTTTGGCAGAGCTTATAAAAATAACTTATGACATCCCATAAGGAGTTTTTGACTTATTTTCATAAGTCACTGGGAGAAGCTTATGGAATTATCATAAGAGCTTATGCACTAAACACCATTTCCATGTTTTTCACTATTCGAATCCTCTCATGCCCCTTTCTTTCTTTTTCTTTCTTTAAGCACTTATGGCATAAGCTCTCATGCGATAAGGTCTTATCTGATAAGCTCTTAATTAAGTTGTTTACCCAAACGCACCCTTAGTTATCTTTTAGTTAGTCTTATCTTATCTTTCCGTTATTGTTGCTGAACAATGCCTATATAATGGCTTGACTTCTATTCAATAAAGCATTCATCCTCCAATTTGTTGAATAGAGATTTTGTAATCTTCACAGATTTAAGGTTTCTATTTTTCTCTAAATAACCGTAAGCATTCTATTGAAGAAGATGATGTGCGAATTTGGAGTTTGTTGCGTAGGAAATGACACCATTTTGGGCATTTTGAGCTTATTTTTTTGCTTCTTTTACATATATATACTTTTCACATGGCAAAACATTGTCACATAAGCTAGTTAATGTGTCACTTAAGCACCTATGTTGAGTATAACGAAAATCACTTAATAGAAGGACAAACTTATCCCACATTTTTCAAGTTAGAGGATTATAAGATCAGTTTTTTTTTCTCAAGAAATATTTTAAGTAATTATTTTTTAAAAAAGAAAAAACAGAACATGCCTTTACTTTTAGAGAAAAATATAAGGTGACAGACATTTTCGTCTTTTACCAATCCTTAACTAACTTAAGTAGCTTTTATCCTCTCTTTTTTATTAGTTCTTTACTGATTGTTTCTAATCCTTATCTTAACTCTCCAAATATTTTATGATTTTGAGACACTTAAGCATTTTTATGGTTCTATATACAATTACATTTGTTGAGTTAAGTAACTATACGAAATTAGATATCAAATTTGTTTAAATTGAACGATGCATTTTAAAAATATAAGTCAAATGCCACCGTCGATATTAATTAATAGAATAAATTCTCACATATTTACGATTTGTTATTTACATGCTTATCTTTTATTTCACTCATAAATAAAAGAGTTAAAAAACCTCGTAGTGGCAAAAGTAGAAAGAAGATGGGATATAGCAATTCGTTAAAAAAGAAAAAGAAAAAGCAGAGTAATCTAATCAGTTTTTACGGTTACTTGGATATTCATATCTTGTATCAGCAAAATAGAAAATGAAAAAAGTGAATCTCCGCTAACGACAACAAAATTTATCTCTTTCACTTCACTTTCCATATTTTCCTCACTCTCTCGTCGCTTCCACAAGATGATAATCGCCGGGTTTCACTATCCTCACTCACCTTACATCTCACATCCCTGTCCTACCCAACATTTGACCCCATTTGCTGACCACAGAGAACCACGTACATATCCCTGCCACGTGGCACTCATCCAAACAGAGAAACAATAATGTAATGTAATATAAGAATGACGGTAGGAAATAATTTTGTTCAGGGTAAAAAATCTAATAATAATCTAATTGAAATTCATGGAAATGTAGTAGCACTAGCTAGGCAGTGACATGAGAAAGTTTATTGTTATATGAGGGTGACGTGGATGTCAGTTTGTCACCGTCTCCTTTATCTCTCAGGGAAAATGAACGGCAGATCAAACAAGAAACAAAAACTTTAAGGCATGTATGATTTCACAAGTGGGACCCAAAATATTGATGGCTTTCTCCCTCAGAATGAATAAATCGACACTGAAAACGGGGAAGAGGTTCGGGTTGTTTTTATGAAAGAAAGAGAAGAAACCAACATATTAGTAATAAAAATAAAAATAAAAATAAAAAGGAAAAAAAACGAAAAATTGATGATCATCATAGTGATGATTATGATGTGGCGGGACCTCAAGCTGCGATCAACACGTGCTACTGTCTAGTGTGATGATGTGGCACATAGTTGTCTGTCCACCATACGTAGCTAGCTTTGACTGCTGGGTCACCGACACGTTGGCCAATTTGTCACTGTTGTTACTCTTCGGCAGCCTAATAACAACTTTTGTATTGAAAAATAAATAATTAAACAAATACATTACTTTTGTGATTTAAATAAGGAGAACGCTCTAAAGATGGATCCGAATTCCCTGTGGCGCGTAACGTGAGGTGATTTTGAACGTTATTAGCCGTCGGATCAAATCCGACGGCTCAGAGATGAAAACGCTTTTTTTTCCACCAAATACTGGCGCTACATCATCACCATGCGGCTGGCTTCCACACTCGCGAGGCGAGAAAATGTTCGCGGGGCGAATATCCAAAGATGAAAAACGCTTACTTTTTTCACCAGAGCTGGGCGCTACATCACCAGCGCTCAGCACTGGCTTCTGGTTTCCACACTCGGAGGCGAGCCAAGGTTCGCGGGGCGAATATGCAAAGATGAAAAAGTTTAAGAAACCCGTAGCGCTGAGCGTTGGGCGTTGGGCGCTGGATTATGGTTTCCATACTCGCGAGGCGAGACAAGGTTCGCGGGGCGAATCTCCACTGTGACTTATCTATTACTTCTTCATTGGCGTTGGGCGCCCCTTCCTGTGCTGGGCGCCCCAACAAATGCTCCACTTGAAAATTTCTTATGTTGCCTATGTTTTCCTTTGCTTCACTGGTACCGTTACATTAATACCACAACTAAAGCAGCCACTGATGAGTCCTCTCTCTCTTTCTTCTGTCCAAACACAAGCACTTTTTCTCCAAACACTACCTACCAATCCAACCTCAGCGAACTCCTTTCTTTGCTTTTATCAAACACCACCCGCAAAAATGGTTACTACAGCACCACCATCGTCGGTGTCAACGACACCTTTCTCTGCCGTGGAGACCTCACCACCAATGCATGCACAGACTGTGTCTCCACCGCAGCAGCATGAGTGCTTCGAGAGTGTCCCGTAGAGAAGGAATCAGTGATATGGTTCTCTGAGTGCATGCTACGTTACTCTTACCAGTCTTTCTTCTCTATAGCTGCGGATGAATTTGTAGAGCCTCTGATGAACACGGTGAACGTATCGGAACAAAGAAGCTTCCTGCAAGTGCTGGGGGACACCATGAACGCGGTGGCGGAGATTCGCCCCGCGAACATTTTCTAGCCTCGCGAGTGTGGAAGCCAGCGCCCAACGCTGGTGATGTAGCGCCCAGCGCTGGTGAAAAAGGTAAGCGTTTTTCATCTTTGGATATTCGCCCCGCGAACATTTTCTCGCCTCGCGAGTGTGGAAGCCAGCGCCCAGCGCTGGTGATGTAGCGCCCAGCGCTGGTGGAAAAAAAAGCGTTTTCATCTCTGAGCCGTCGGATTTGATCCGACGGCTAATAACGTTCAAAGTCACCTGACGTTGCGCGCCACAACGTCAGGGAATTCGGATCCTCTAAAGATTTACTATCCATTTGTTTTACGTTATAATAGAATTGATTTTGAAAGAATTGATTTTGAAAAAAATAAGATTAAAAAAATTAATTATATTCGATAACAATATTTTAAAAGTGGGTTTAGAATAATTGATTTTATTTGGATGATAAAGTAAAATCACTTTTGAAATGTAAATATGTAGAATTTTGTGGGGCCTATATCTAGAGTCAATTATTTTCAACGGAAAAGCTAGAAATTTTTGCTTTCACAAAACTTAGTTTTAACCCACCAAGAATCAATTATTTCCAATGGAGTTTCGTAAACAAACGCATGAACAATACCCAGATACATGAGTAGTGACCCCAAACAAAAAAAAAAGTGCCGTTTGCGTTAGGAATAATCCTAGCCAAACGGGTACTTAGTATTGGTTAATAAATAAAAAAGGAAAGTTTTTATTGGAAGTGTTATATTATTGAGAATGAATTTTTCTATTTTGTGTAATTTTACACGTGTTAAGGAATAAAAAAAATAAATTTATATAAGAACTTGTGTATTTAATACTTTTAAATATAAAAAATGCCTAATATTAAAATAAATAGTTATTGTTTTGTGGTTTCTTAATCGGTGCAATGTTATATATGACAGAGAAACTCGGTCAGAATTTGAAAACTGTTATCTTTAGTTTTCCAATGAAAAACTTATTTTTATTAAATTACTTAACCAATATTTATTGGATAAAGTTACTAAGATTGTTTAAATAAATTAATTAATGTTATTAGAAATATATATATCTTGGGTAAATGGTAGAGAGAGAGAGATTAGAGAGGACACCACACGTGCACAAGCACGCGCATAAAATAATTGAAGAGTTGGAGGGTCCTACATGATAGGTCTAGGTGGGGGGCCAAGTACCTTGTGTTATTAGAAGTAGTAAGTGCATCAAGCTAGCTAGGTGCAATAACATTGAAGGAAGGGGAGTGGTGGGTGGGGTAAGGGATTAAGGGCGTGTGCATTGGGTGAGTGTGAGAGTGTCTAAATCTTTATACTTAAATTAAATAAAAAGGGGGTGTTAATGAAAGTTCTATGATTATTATCTAGTGCTTTTATCATCGGCTGCTAGAGATATGAAGGGAGGGGAAGAAGCAGGAGAGTGGGGGTGGGTCTCACCCTCTTTTTGGTCTTTCTTTGCATCAAATAACAATAACAAGTACAAAAGAGAAATGAGAATGAAAATCAATGCCACACGAGAGGGCATGACCCTTTTGAGAGCGACCCTACCCAATTATTTTGGCAATGAACAATGTAAATGCCAGAGAGAAAGGATTGCTTTTCACTTAACTTTGGTTACATTACTAAGCTAGTACTTAAATTAGCAATTGTGATATGTGATTTAGCAATAATTGAGTTTTGTTGGGTTTCTTCTATAATGGGTGTTGAAGCTGACCAAATGCCTTTTTGCCCCACTTTAGAGGCATAGGGGATAAGTCAAAAACATCTGCAACTTATATTATATATATGGATGGAGATTATAGCAAAATTATGTATGTTATAGATGATCTCAATTTTGGAAATTTGATAACAGTGTTGACTAGGATTACCGTATTCTTCAAGGCAAAATTTTTAGTAATCTTAAACACATGTTTAAAAAGAGATATTGTTAACCAACGTTTTAAGAGCATTGAATAAAGATTCTAATAAAAATAATGTTTCTTTTTTTTAAACTAAAGATATTATCTCTTAAAATTTTGAATACAATACTTTTCAATAAAAGCTTTTTATTTCTTAACAATGTTTTAAAGATACTGGTTAGATTCTCCTTGTAAAAATACAACTTTATATTTTTTTTTAGGCGAAAATATAACTTTATAAAGTTGAAACTCATGATAAAGGGTGTAAAAATAGATACAGGGACACAAATAGTGTACAATTATAAGATCATGTAATAAGTTCCGTTTCCCACCGAATTTTAGGCCAGGGTGGCTGGACACTCTTACATAGATAATAAATTCAATAATGTGGGGCCTGTAGCAGCTGTATTAGAACCTAACTTTTGGCATTTTATGAGCTGATTTCACGGAAAAATTTTCTTTATCATCATTCTTTGTATTTCTTGAGGGTTTTGCATACATAAACTTAAATTCAAATTGTGATGGTTGTAGCCGCATGTACCATATCTAAAATTGAACCGTATACGGAAGAAATAAAATTTGAATCGAGGAAAACTGGAAAAGCCTTGCCCAAAATCATGTGATAACCATATGTTAGTTTCTTTTATCAAGAGGTATCTCACAGCTTCTGTATTTAAACTTAGATATGGAATTAATCTTCATTTGATCGTGAGAACACTATAGTTATGCGATTCCTCGTAGTTATTACTATCTCCGACTCATATTATAAAAGACAAAACCCTAAATCATACGGACTAAGAAATTTTTTTGAATATAGACGAGCTTATTACCAATAGATTTGGATCCATCGAAAAGCCGTCAAAATCATGTTATTCCTGATGGTTTTTGTATGTTTTCGACGGCTTTAGTCCGTCAGTAATGGCGTGTTGTTTTGTAGTGCCCATAAATATAAATAAGTCCATCGAAACAATTATAATTAAATCAACGTACTATATATAAAAAAATTGTATTCCACATGTAGTATGGTAATGAGCACGGATCTCTTAAGTAAGCGGTTAGAGATTCAACTTCTGACACATGTATATGAAGAAAATCTAGTTGGGAGTGGGTAACCCTTTTTTTTATATAGACAAATATTAGTGTTTAATGTTAGTATTTTGTCAGTGGATGAGATTTAAATCCTTAACCTCGATATCACTTCACTCCTTAACTACCTCATCCTAATCATCTTGACCATCTTAAGACTCCATTTTGTTAGATGTATGTATGACCCTCTTTGGATATTGACATTGCAGGAACATAGTGTCAATTTCCATCCAGGCAGCAGTGTCTCAACTACGTGAGCCCAGCAAGCATAGGCTTCTCATTGGTGATCTCATTCTGCAACTACAACGGATTCACATCAGGGATTCTTCCCTATTGTCCTCGCCAACCAACAATTTTATCCTCCTTAGTATCTTTTTTTTTTTTTTTGATATGAAAGGAATTTATCCTCCTTAGCATCTTTGATGATAGAGAAAGCATGGTATTTCTAAATTCCAAGGGCGGTTTTTTTTATTTTTCTTAAATCATTTGTCTGAGTAATCAGTTGTCTTTTTAGAAATGTATGTTAAAAATTTATGGGAAGTTGTTTAAAATTATAGTAATGTCACAATAAGCTATTTTCGTTAACCTTTCCAACACTTGCTTAAATATATGTATAATAAGATAAAGTGTAAATATTTTTTTTTTAACAAAAATGTCATGCTAAGGCATCACTGTTTCAGTGTTTTATTAGACATCCTAATTATGTTGACACCCCTAACAAAACCCATCATTTACAGCATACCATGAATTTATTAATAAAAGGAGAATAAAGAATACAAAAAATGGGAGGGCATGCACGTAACCCATAAAAGAATCAACTAAATCTATACTTAGGAAACTAAGAAAAAATATTCCTTAATAAAATATGGAATGATATTCCATCAAAATAAACCATCAATTTCAACCACATAATTTGTCAATCTATCTGCACAAACATTACATTCCCTATACATATGTGAATAAACAAAGTACATCTTTTTTTCTCAATAGAATCATGTTTTTCCATCTATTCCAAATACTCCAAGGTACCACCAAGTGATTTCTGAAAGCTTGGATTGCTAAAATTGAATCACATTTGTGAATATCTAATTTTGTCCCGGTATCCACTATTTTTGTTATAATTTAAAAAAAAAAAGAGATAAAATGCCCCCAAAAAAAATGCAAAAATGAAAACCCATCTACTTGGGCCCCGTTTGTGAGAGCTTAAATAAGCTCCTTATGACTTATCTGATGCCATAAGTTCTTATGCCACGTGTTTGCCACAACTTATGAAAAGAACTTATGGCATTTCATAAGTTGTTTTTAACTTATTCTCATAAGTTAGGAAAACTAACTTATGCCATTTCATAAGCTCTTATGAGTACCAGCGCCCAGCGCTGGAAACAGTGCAGCGCCCAGCGCTGGTCTTATGCGGGAAGTGATTTTGCACTCTCGCGACGCGAACCTTGGCTCGCGTCGCGAGAGTGCAAACCAGAAGCCAGCGCCCAGCGCTGGTGATGTAGCGCCCGGCGCAAAATTAAGCACTTGTAATGTATCCAAACGCCTTAATTTTGTATAAGTGCTTTTGGAAATATGCATCCAAACGCACATGACTTATTGAATTCAAGCTCTTATGGCATAAGCTCTTGTACAATAAGACCTTATACTATAAGTGCTTAGTTAAGTTATTTACCCAAACGGGGCCTTGGTCCGGTTTCCTTTAGTCCAAAGCCCATTTAAACAAAGAAAAACTAAAAAAATATATGAAGAAAAGAGATTTGATTTCTATCATTAAAAAAAAACAAAACAAAAAAGAAAAAGAAGAAGGAGGTCATACGTGTGTGATGCCAAAAGAGTAAGACAAAAACTTTTAATTTGTTTCAGATACAAAGAGGAAAGTCAAGTTTTGTGAAAACTACAAAAAGGAGAGAGTTTGAGATTAAAGCATGAAAGGAGAAATCAATTGCAACATATCATCTGCTACCTCAATCTCTCATGCAAGATCAAATCTGAGCAAAATAAAAAAGGACTAAATATCATAAAGGAAAATAGCGGGTACCAAGCAAGACCCAACAAATACAAAATCAATGAAAATGGAAATGGAAATGAAAAGACTCTACAATGCAACAATCTTGGATTCTATTTTTGGAGCATTGCTGGAAGAAGAGAGGATAAAAGGAGAGAGCAACCGATAGAGAAGGGAGGAGCATACAGAGGAAAAATGAAATTAAATTATGGGGAAATGAGGTGAAGGAAATCTAGCAATAAAGGGCATTAGAAGCTATCACCTCCTCCTGGCATCTCTGGTCCTTTCTCAGCCACTCCCATTGTCTTCTTCATTTTACTCCCTACCACACTAAAACCATCCTTAATCATCTCAGAATCACTCACTCACAACCATGACCCTTAGCTTCCCATGACGGTCGTGAGATCCACCATTACCGCCAGCTTCCGCCGCGAGCAACCACACGCTAGTAAGCCACCATCGACCTCAGACAGAATCGCGTGACCTCCTGATCAGCCGCTGGCTCGTCTAGTTTTATGGCTTATGACCAGGGTTTTGTGCTAATTATATCCCATTTTTGCCCAAATTAGACTTGATTGTCTTCAAGCAACATTTTGAGTCTGTAAAGTATTTTTAAGCTAATTTAGTTAGTTTTGAGTCAAATAAAGCATTCACTGCTATTTCCTATTGTTTCAGGTTAGAATAAAGCACTTAGAGCCAAAGGAATGAAGAAAACGATGGAAAAATGCAATTATGGAGGATTCACCTCGCGAGAGGATGCTCGCCTCGCGATCCTGAAGACCAGCACGAGCAGCAACAGTCACCCTCTCTGGCTCGCCTCGCGAATCATGTTTCACCTCGCGAGAAAGCGACTGTTCAAAATATTCGCCTCGCGAATCATGTTTAGCCTCGCGAGAAAGCGACTGTTCATAATATTCGCCTCGCGAAACATGTTTCGCCTCGCGAGCGACCGCAACCCAGAATCTGTATTTATATCTGTTTTGGGGCAGAACTGATCATCTTCTCTTCTCTTCTTCTTTTCTTTTCATAGTGCGGCTACAAGTAGGTTTAGGTTTATGTTTGTAATGGAGAACTAGTCTCCTTGATCAATCTACTGTGATCGGGTTCCATTCACGCTTGAGGTTTTGTAATTCCTGTTTTATTTGCTTTTCCCTTTTCAATACTATGCTATATATTTCTGTTTGTTTAATTCAGGAGTGTATAGTGTTGTGTTGATTTATTTCGGTGATGTTATGTTCCTATATTGAATCGCGTTTGTTTAATTCGCGTGTGTTCGTTCATGTTCGTTTAGTTCATGAGGGCTTAACCCCGTTTGTTTAATTCGGGAATAGGAACATATATCTCGTAGTAGCGATTTCGTTTGTTAATTGTTGCTACAACCGAAAGGGGATTAGAATCTGCTTAGGGCCTGGAATTTACATAGACCAATGATAGTGGGAAACCGAGAACAGTAGGTTAATCACTTTAGTTTATTTGATAGTTATTTCATTTGCATTATTTTCTGCTCTGTTTTCTTTATTTGATTTCAATCCCAAAACCCCCCAATTCTGACTTTTTCTGTTAACAACAACCCAAGAGTCCTTGTGAGACGATACTCGAGTTGTCGCTCCCTATCTACATGTTTTTATAAACCGCTCGCTTTTTGGCGCTTGCGCGACAGCGCGACCACCTCTGCCGCCTGTCCTCCGAGGTACGCACTGCGTCACGAAACCACTCCCTCTGACCGTCGCGAGCTCGCTTTCACCGCCGTGCGAGACGCTGCCGCGGCGTCCCGCCTCCACCTCATCTACCTCGAACCAACACTCAGATCCACGCATCAGAGACGTTCGCTGCCGCCGCGACGTCTGGGTCCGGAACCACCTCAGATCTACTCCCATCCTCCGAGATCGTCGCCACTCGCATCCTCCACGATCGCCGCCGCGCTGTTCTTCCATCCACTCTGTCGTTCAGACGCACCCAACCAGGACCACCACCTCCGTCCGCCTCGAACGCGTCCAGTCGCGTCATCGCCACCACTCGCCTCCGTCGTCTCTCCGCCACGCACGCTCAGACCCCTTCTTGCTCCTCTCTGTGAAGTTGATAACCAGAGAAGATGAACTTGGATTTTGCTTTTTCTTTCTTTTTCTTTTTTTATTGTCATTATCATGTCACTTGTTTAGTTTATTTGGGTTGGGCTTCTGATAAGGGATTGTGTTTGTGTCTTAGCTTGTGGGCTTAGAACCAATAGGTGATAAAAATTACAAAGAGTATAACATGTGTCTAAAAAAAAACTTTTTCCAAAAGTGTCAAAAAAATAAAATAAAAACAAAAACAAAAATAAAAACAAAACACTTAAATTAGTCTTTATGAGATTGCTTTGTGAGAGGTTTCATATTCAATTCCTTAAATGTGGGATAGCTCTGTGGGCGTATCTTCCATGTTCTATCTCGCTAGGAGTTTAGATAAAAAACCAAAAATGAAATATATTAAAAACCTTTTTTAATAAAATAAATAAACCCTTTTTAAAAATAAAATTTTCAAAAAAAAAAATAAGAAATGAAATTTTTTTCCTTCTTTAAAAAAGAAAGTTTCGTGCCTTTTAATAAAAAATCTTTTCTAAACTTAAAAATTCCTTTTAAAAATAAATAAATAAATAAGAACAAAATCAAAAAGATGAAAATCATTTTCAAAAGTTAAAATCAACCAATCAATCATGTTTTTTAAATAATTATGTGGCTTTTAGTTTCCCATCGCGCCCGGGAATACGTAGGAGCAGAATCAATCATTCTGTCAAACCAAAACTTTTTTTTTTCTTTTTCTTTCGTCTTTAGTATCTTTTTTTATTTTTTTATTTTCAATTTGTTAATCAAAATAATTAAACTTGTGATATTTAGGGATGCTCTACAGACACGATACCATGTTCAATCCCTTAGATTTGAGGTTGCCCTGTGGATTTATGTGTCATGTTCAACCTCACTTAGGTTTTATCAACAATAATTTAAAAAAAAGCAAAAATCAATAAAAATACAAAATATCAAAAATAAAAATAATTCTTTCTTATAAATAATTTTTGGGGTAAAACAAATATTTAAAAAAGTTATTAAATTTTTTGCACAATTAACTTGAGGTACCGTTTTTTAAAACGGGCGATGTAGGATGCTAAGACCTTCCATACTCGTAACCGACTCCTGAACTCAAAACTCTCTCTTTCTTTTAAAGACCAGTTTCCTTGAAATAAATGGTTTTTCCAATGTTTTTTCCCATATAAAATATTGGTGGTGACTCTCCTGCTTTTACCTTCTTTTCGCGGCACCCGGACGGGACGGTCGCGACAACATTCTAGCCATAGAAAGTTCCATCTCCTTTGAAAAGTTGTTTCCACTCCAAATATTATGCCAAGAAGTTCTGCTTGAAGAGAAAATGAGTTACCAATGTTAATTGCAACATAACCTAAAGAAGCTGCATGTTTGTCCCTAAAGATACCTCCACAAGCTGTTGGACCTGGGAAACCTTTAGCCGATCCATCAGCATTTAGCTTAATCCAGTTAAAACTGGGGCTTTCCAAATAACTTCTTTGATGCATTGCCTCCCTTCCTTTAACAGGAACTCTAAGCTTGTTAAGAATAGATTTCTCAACATCAAAAACTGCAGTCGAACTGTTGGACATTGTTCCTAAGAGAGATGTATTCCCAAAAGCTTGCTTGGTTGCTGCTTCAAAAGTTATTTTCCTGTTATCGAACCTGAGAGCATTCCTGCAAGACCAAATTGCATAAATCAAGTTTGCTATACCTAACAAGATTATATCCTGAACTTGAAGCTTCCAATTCTTATGCAGTATAGAAAGAATAGCCATCATAGATGAATTATCAATTTGCATACCAAGCATTGATGAAAGCCATGTCCAGACTTGGGTTGCAAAGGGACAATGGAGAAATGGGTGATCGGTAGTTTCATAACTCATGCCACAAAGACTACACACAGAGACAATGTAGCAACCTCTACTCCAAAGATTTTGATCAGTTGGGACTTTATGATGCATAATTCTCCAGATTAAAAATGATTTTGATGGAGGCACTATAACATCCCTGGCTGCTTTATGGATTGACGACTGTCCCCACAAACCAATACGGGTCTTTTCAACATGCTTTGTCCTCACTCACACGCTTCCTAAGAAAACTTCCCAGGAGGTCACCCATCCCAGAATTGCTCCAAGTCAAGCACGCTTAACTATGGAGTTCTTAAGTGATGGGCTCCCGAAAAGAAGATGCATCTTGTTAGTATAGGTAGTACCGATCAATTCATATAAGCCTTCCTCAACTGTATAGTCACATACCTACACAGTCTCAGGATCCCTCTCATTCGGGTGTGTAATCGGTTCATTCATGTGTCCCTCCACCTAGAAGCCTGCCAGGAGCCGCTTCTTGTCCGTGCCTTCTTGCACCGGCGACCACTCCCCGCCCTCGTCGGCACCCGGGTGTTACATGCCCACTAGCTTCCGCTTGGTTCGTCCCCGAACCACACCTTACTGGGAAAGATACCGCTCTGATACCATTTGTAACATCCCTGGCTGCTTTATGGATTGACGACTGTCCCCACAAACCAACACGGGTCTTTTCAGCGTGCTTTGTCCTCACTCACACGCTTCCTGGGAAAACTTCCCAGGAGGTCACCCATCCCAGAATTGCTCCAAGTCAAGCACGCTTAACTGTGGAGTTCTTAAGTGATGGGCTCCCGAAAAGAAGATGCATCTTGTTAGTATAGGTAATACCAATCAATTCATATAAGCCTCCCTCAACTGTATAGTTCCATACCTACACAGTCTCAGGATCCCTCTCATTCGGGTGTGTAATCGGTTCATTCATGTGTCCTTCCGCCTAGAAGCCTGCCAGGATCCGCTCCTTGTCCGTGCCTTCTTGCACCGGCGACCACTCCCCGACCTCGTCGGCACCCGGGTGTTCCAGGCACTGCCTTACTCCAATGTATTCCAGGCCATTGCAAGGGATCATTACCACTGTGTGTCATAACATAAGCATCCTTTAAGGATAGTATTCCAGAAGCAGTGCCACTCCAAATCATCTCATCTTTTGCTTGGAATTTAGGGATTACGATCTGCTTTAGCTCTTATTTAAGAGTTGAATTTCCCTCCAGCAACCATTGAGGAACTAGCCATTCACCATCTATAATGAAATCCTTCACGGGGGCATGAAGAAAATGTTGCAGGTTTTGAGGAATTTAAAGAAAATCCACAATTGCTTGAGATAACCATCTATCTTTCCAAAAATTTATTGAACATCCATCTCCCAAGAGCCATCCGATATGCATCAGAATTGTTATGGCTTTATCCCTAGCCAAATAGAAGAAGAGATATGGTACTGTATTGGAGTTTGCCTTTTGAAAACTCTGTCTTGGGTCATAACAACCCATTCTTCCTGAGATGAAACTAATTCCCAACACAATTTAACATTGAAGCTCTGTTTAGAGATTTAATGGACTTCAAATTTAGCCCCCTTCTGCTAGAGATGTGCACATGATAGACCAAGGAACTGTCACAATTTTCCTGATACTAATACTGCCAGACCATATGAAATTTCTACACCATTTACCAATCATGTTTAATAAAGATATGGGCTAGGAACAAACATGAAATGAGTACAGTAGCATACTACGAATTACTGACTGAACCAACTGGACCCTACCCATTATTGTTAGCGAAACTCCTTTCCATGTTGCAAGTTTTAGTTTGATCTTATCTGCTAGAGGTAGAAAGTACGCTATTCTTGGTTTCCCTTTAAAAAAGGCACTCCAAGATACATGAAAGGCAGTTAACCAATGCCAAAGCCAAGAGTATATGCAATATATAACTTTATGCTTTGTGAAATGGAACCTTAATAAATTTTTGATTTTTCACAGCTTACAAACTGGCCTGAGATTTCACTATACCTGTCAAACAACTTCTGTAGGGACTTGATATTCCTTCATATGCCTTTGCAAAAGATTAAGATGTCATCTGCATAAAGGACATGGCTTGGGATTTTTGAACCTCTAGGACCATCCATAGGCTTTAACTGATCACTTTCCACTAGCTTTGAAATACCTCTACTTAAAACCTCTTCTGCCAAGCAAAAAAGGAGATGAGATAATGGATCTCCTTGTCTCACTCCCCTCTTGCAAGAAAAGTATCCCACAGAGTGGCCATTGACTGAAATTGAGAGCTTTGCTGGCCTCAAAACAGCTTTAATCCAATTATAGAACAGAGGATCAAAGCCAAAATCATTTAAAACCTTAAGCAAAAAAATTCAATCTATAGCCAAATGCTTTCTTTATGTCTATCTTAAGAGCCAAATTTCCACCAAAGCTTTTCTTATCTAACAGATTGACAGCTTATGATGCTAAACATATGTAATCCGAAATGTTTCTCCTATTTATAAACCCTCTTTGATTAACAGATATTAGTTTAGGGGCTATTTTTGCTAACCTTGTTGCTATCACCTTAGTAATTATCTTGAATTGATAATTTGCTAAGGAAATTGACCTGAACTGTCCAATTACATCTGTATTTGCCACTTTTGGAATCAGCAGCACATTGTTTGCATTAATGTTGGGAAGAATCCATCCTTGCTTGAAGAATTGAGTGACTGCATTGAATACATTTTTGTCAATGAGATCCCAGAATTTTTGGTAAAAGTAATGATGGGCTTCGGCAAGCGTACCAGATCGAAGCAAGTAATAATAAAACGAGTATCCAACTCAGGGATTGGGAAACCAAGTGTCACTTCACAAATTAAACAATTGTTTTGGATTAAGAAATAGGTTTGAAAAGATTTCAAGAAAATAAAAGAAATAATAAAAGAAATAAAATGTTTTTCGGGTTTTTAAATATGAAAAGAGGTTTCTAGGAATTGGGTTGCCAACAAGACCGCTCATGCTACTAAATTGATTGCCCCTCTTGTTAATTATCGAAATTTGCTTTGAAGGCGAATTTATCCTAAATAAGTTAATGCTCCCTTTTGGGTTACAAGAATCGTGCCCAATTAAACCAACCCCTACAAGAACCGTGCCCAATTAAACCAACCCCTACTCCCGTGAACCCTCGAATGACCGCTTCTAACTCTCGTGATTTAAATCCTAAGTTTAATTCCTATAGATCCAATACCTAAGTTCACCGCTAGGTTCCTCCTTAGAGTATCTATGACATGCAAATAAGTACGCACCAAATTCACAAGTAATTAATGCAATAAGAATTAAATCGAAAGCAAATTGAAATTGACAAAAAGTAAAACATCAATTCATAGCATAAAACAAATCTTGGGAATAGCCCCAACCCCTAGAAACAAAAAAACTACTCAAGCATTGCCATGGTCATGGCAAGCTTGATTAACAAAAGCATAAAAGAAAATCTAAGAGAGAAGAAGAAATTGGAGAAGAAGAGAAATCCTAGTTTTTTGCCTAAGGTAGCAGCCCAAATCCCCCTATTTTCGAGCCTCTAGGTCCTATTTATAAGGTAGGGTAACTTGCATCCCAAGCAATTACAAAATCAGATAAAATCAGCTTTTAAAATTCCAGATATTGCGCGTTATGGTTGTGATGGCTGTCACGGCTAGGCCGTGATGGGTTCAGTTTGGCTCAGTTTTCTTACTTTTTCAAGCTTCATCTTCATGCAAGCTCCATCATGGTTGATCATGAGCATTTTAATCTTCATATCCAAATCGATATCTCCAAATTAATTGCCAAATCTTATCATATCCTTTGTTGTTATGATAGGCAATTATTATCCAAATCCAATTTGATTTGGATCCAATCTTTTATCTCAATGTCAATTGAATTATCTTTTAATCATAATAATTCAAATCCAAATTGATTTGGATTCAAATCCGTCATGTGGGCCCTTGAAATTTACTTGGCAATCTTCAATTTAATTTCAATCATTCTTCTTTGTCCTCTCCTAAAAATAAGAAAATATCAGAAAATTAATAGAAATCTAATTAAATGCACATATTGACTCTAAAATAACCAAAATAGGAAAACGAAGTCTAATTTGGGCTAAATCAAGCATTTAACAAAATTTAATTGATGAATTCCTCTCTAAAATAATAGATAAAATATCATAAGCCAGTGGATTATCAAGTAACCACAAAATCCATCTGGCCCTAGTGCCCCTTCTGGATTCATGGCAAATACTGCATCCTCAACTTCAAACAATGATGGCAACTTAGTTAACATTTCATTGTCTTCATTGCTAACCAGTGGCTCAATTACTTCCTCTATCAATCCATTGTCTTTGCATTCATTATCAGTTGCAAACAAACCTTTGTAGAAATCCAATACATGTTCCTCTATATCAGCAGCTTGGTCCAAAATTAAATTCCCACTTTTCAAAACTGAAATTTTGTTTTTGGCATGCCTAACTTTTGTAATCCTATGAAAGAAAGACGTATTTTGGTCCCCAAAACAATGCCAATTCACTCTAGATTTTTCCTTCCAACAGTCTTCTTGGAAATAAAGAGCCTTATTTAACTCAATTTCAGCCAACTGTTCTTGAGCAGACAGTTCATCGGTAGTTCCATCAGCTGGCATTTGAGCTTGGACAACCTCTAAATCTTTAATTGTTTTCTCCACATTCCTGTTCACATCACAAAATATGTCTTTGTTTCAAGTCTTTAAAATGAATTTCAAATTTTTCAGCTTTTGAGATAATATAAACATAGGACAACCAATGACAGGAGAATTCCAAGATTCTGATATAATTTTGTGGGAATCAGGGTGACTAGCCCACATGCTCATGAATTTAAAGGATGAACTATATGTGGCAGACTCCTTCTGCATACTAAACATGATTGGATGATGGTCTAACTTGCTTCTTACCAAGGTATAGCAGACAAAACTAGGCCAGTATGAAAGCCAATCCTCATTGCAAATCACTCTATCGAGCCTCCTCTCTGTGTGAGCCAACCCTCTTCAACAATTACTCCAAGTAAACTCAGCACCTCTAGTATCTATTTGAGTTAAATTCCCTGCATCTGACCAGTTTTTAAACTCATCACAAGCAGTTCTTGAAGGCAATCTATGTGAGAATTTTTCAAAACTCTTAAACGGTTAAATCTAATTAATGGCGCCTAATTATTATTACTCGGTTACGTAGCCTAGCGGTAGCGACTTCATTTGTTGGGCTCTTGGGTCAGTGTTCGAATCCTATTCGAACCCGGCTCTGTGAGGGAAGGGACGCATCCGCTGGCCGCTAGGCCAACTGATTTCTTGTGTTAGTTAATGAACGTTAATACTACTAATCTATTGAATTTGACCGTTTGTGGAACTTTTGAAGAGTTTTTTCTTTCACCAAGTGACATGAGTTGGTCTATAAATAGAACCATCTTCATGCAGTAATTGACATGAAAAAAACTCAGAATCTCTCAACCATTCTTCACTCCAAATCACCTTCTTTTTTCCCTTATGCACAGAGAGAGTTAAGGAGACTATTGTTCTGTAAACTGTCATTTGTCGATACGCTTGGTTTGGGGTGTGCAAACCAAACCAAGGTTCCCCATTGTATCCTGAAGGGGATTCGCTGGTTACACCTGTTGCATCCAATCTACGAGGAGAGATTGGTGGAGGCGAATCGAACCTAAAGCCTAGTGTCCTCACACGCCTTGGAGATTGCGCATTACCATTATTTTCTTCTTCTTTGTTGCAGATCCATACCCCATTTTCCATCAATCTTTAGGTTCGATTTCTGTAATAATGGCTGCAACGTTGAAGGAGATGACTTCTGACTTTATGAAACTTGAGAGGTTCGAAGGCAGAAACTTTCATCGTTGGCAAAAGAAGATGCACTTCCTTCTTACAACATTGAAGGTGGCCTATGTGTTGAACACACCAAGACCAGAGGAAAGAGAAGATGAGACCATCAATGAGACTCGTGAGAGGAACAAGTGGGTTATTGATGACTACATTTGCATGGGGCATATTTTGAATGGCATGACCGACTCATTGTTCGATGTGTATCAAAATGCGGGATCCTCCAAAGAACTATGGGAGAAACTTGAGGCAAGATACATGATGGAGGACGCAACAAGTAAGAAATTTCTTGTTAGTCGTTTTAATAATTATAAAATGGTTGATGGTATGCCTATCATGGAACAAATACATGAAATTGAACGTATTCTCAATAACTACAAACAACATAATATGCATATGGATGAAACCATCGTTGTCTCCTCAATCATCGACAAACTTCCTCCTTCATGGAAAGACTTTAAAAGAAGTCTTAAACATCGGAAAGATGACATTTCTCTTGAACAATTGGGTAATCACCTTCGTTTATAAGAAGAGTATCGTAAACAAGATGATACTAAAGAACATTTTGTTCATGAGAAGGTGCATGTAGTAGAGGAAGGGAAATCTGGTAAGTCCTCTAAAAAGAGGAATCGAGATTTTGGAAAATCTCATGAAAACAACACCGAGAATGACTACAAGAAAAAGAAAAAGAAAAATGGTTGTTTATATTGTGGAAAACCGGGACATTTCAAGAGGAATTGTCGTCTCCTGAAAAAGGAAAAAGAGTAGGAATCTAGTGCAACAATGGACAATCTTGTTGCGGTCATTTCCGAAATCAACATGATAGAAGATGTTGGATCATGGTGGATTGACTCCGGTGCAACTCGTCATGTGTGTAAGAACAAGGATCTCTTCAAGACAATTAACGAAGAAGATGGAATCGTTCTATATATGGGAAATGCATCAACTGTCCAAGTTAAATGCAAATGGATGGTGGAACTAGAATTCACTTCGGGAAAAGTAGTCACTCTTACAGATGTTTATTATGTACCAGATGTTAGGAAGAATTTAATTTCTGTACCGTTACTTAATAAGTACGGGTTCAAATGTGTATTTGAGGGAGACGAGTTTATTCTCTCTAAGGGAGGAATATTTGTAGGAAATGGATACCTTTGTGAGAATATGTTCAAACTCAATATTATTAATGATAATGGATTTATTTATGCTTATATTGTTGAGTTTTATAATTTATGGCATTCTCGTTTAGGACTTGTTAATTTTAGGAAAATGGATGAAATGCTGAATTCATGTTTAATTCCTAAAACAAGTAGAATTTCTAAAGTGTTAGATTTAATTCATTATAATGTATGTGATTTACATGGTTGGCCCACTATAGGTGGTAAAAAATATTTTGTGACATTCATAGATGATCGTACTAGATATTGCTATGTATATTTAATACATTCAAAGGATGAAGTGCTAGATAAATTTAAGATATTTAAAACAGAAGTAGAACTTCAACATGAAACATTTATTAAATGTTTTAGGAGTGATAGAGGAGGAGAGTTCTATAACCCTAGTTACTTTGAGTCTACTGGAATAATTCACCAAACAACCGCACCTTATTCCCCACAACAAAACGGCATAGCTGAAAGGAAAAATAGGGTATTAGAAGAAATGTTAAATGCAATGTTATCATATTCTGGTCTAGCAAAGGGTTATTGGGAAGAAGCCTTGTTGACGGCTTGTTATATCTTGAATAGAGTTCCAAACAAAAGGAACAAAATAACCCCATATGAACTTTGGAAAAATAGAAAGCCCAACCTTGACTATTTCAAAGTTTGGGGTTGTAGGGCAATAGTAAAAGTTCCTGAACCAAAAAGAAAGAAATTAGGTGAAAGGGGAATTGAATGTGTGTTCCTGGGCTATGCTAAAAATAGCAAAGCATATAGATTCATGGTTATAGAATCTAATGACTCATATCCTGTAAATACAATAATTGAGTCTAGGGATGCTATCTTTCAAGAAGATAGGTTTAACTCAATTCCAAGTCACAAAAATGATAAATATAGTAATGCACATAATCTAGAAACCAATGTATTTAATAATGATACTTTAGAGAGTTCAGAACTTAGAAGAAGTCAGAGAGCTAGGAAAGAGAAAACTTATGGACCAGACTTTTTCATGTTCCTTGCTGAAGGAACAAGAGAGTCCATAGACAGTTATGGACCAATATGTTATAATACAGAAAGTGATCAAGAAACATTCGAAGAGGCAATAAAGTCTCAAGATGCCGCTTTGTGGAATGAAGCTATACAAGAGGAAATAGACTCAATAATGGGGAATAAAACGTGGAAATTAGTAGACCTCCCACCTGGTTCCAAACCTATAGGTTGTAAATGGATTTTCAAAAGGAAAATGAAGGTGGATGGAACCATAGATAAGTTTAAGGCAAGACTAGTTGCTAAGGGATTTACACAAAAAGAGGGCATTGACTATTTTGATACATATGCATCTGTGGCAAGAATTGCTTCAATTAGAGTGCTATTGGCACTTGCATCAATCTATAAGTTTGTCATTCATCAAATGGATGTGGAAACGGCATTTCTTAATGGGGAATTAGATGAAGAGGTGTATATGACACAACCTGAAGGGTTTGTTGTTAATGGTCAAGAAAAGAAGGTGTGTAAATTGAATAAGTCATTGTATGGACTGAAACAAGCTCCTAAACAATGGCATCAAAAGTATGATCAAGTTATGCTAGCTAGTGGATATAAAATAAATGAATCCGACAAGTGTATTTATAGTAAATTCCATAATGGAAAAGGCGTTATGATTTGTTTATATGTTGATGATATGTTAATATTTGGTACTGATCTAGATGAAGTGGAAAAAACTAAGAGTTTCCTCTCAAGTAATTTTGATATGAAAGACTTAGGGGAAGCTGATGTGATACAAGGGATTAGAATAATAAGAGATGGTGAGAACATAGGTTTGTCCCAATCTCACTATATAGAAAAGGTGTTAAAGAAATTTAATGAATTTGATTGTCAATCTGTTGTTACTCCCTTTGATCATAACATTAATTTAGTACCAAATAAAGGTTGTCCAGCAGCACAACTTGAATACTCAAAAGTAATTGGATGCTTAATGTATGTCATGACATGTACTAGACCAGACATTGCATATGCTGTAGGGAGCCTAAGTAGGTATACAAGTAATCCAAGCAAAGACCATTGACATGCTGTCCGAAGAGTATTGAAATACTTGAAGGGGACAATGAATTATAGTTGGAACTATAATGGATATCCTTCAATATTTGAAGGTTATACGGATGCCAGTTGGGTGACTTATACAGAAGATCATGCTTCAACAAGAGGTTGGGCCTTCACACTTGGTGGGGGTGCTATTTCTTAGGGATCCAAGAAACAAACTTGCATTGCTGACTCCACCATGGTTGCAGAATTCATAGCATTGGCATCAGGAAGCAAAGAAGCTGAATGGCTTAGAAATTTGATGTATGAGATACCAATTTGGCCAAAGCCAATAGCACCAATATCCATACATTGTGATAGTCAATCAACACTATCAAAGGCATATAGCCAGGTTTATAATGGAAAGTCCAGGCACACTGGGCTAAGACATAGCTATGTAAAATATTTGATTACAAATGGAGTAATATCCATAGTCTTTATGAAAATAGAGAGGAATCTTGCAGATCCTTTGACGAAAGGACTGACAAGGGATATGGTGTTGAAAACATCATTAGGGATGGGACTCAGGCCCACATCTACATGATCATCAATGGTGGAAACCCGACTCATACTTGAGTAGCATCAAGTCTTGAGTTCAATGGGCTAAAGTACACTATGAGAGTGATTGCAAGTACTTGACAAATAGATGCATCCCAAGGTTTAAAAGTACTTGGAAACTATAAGGACATAAAAGAAAAGGGTGAGCTTTTGCTCTTAATGGACCTATAGCATATATGTGCTGAGGTGCCCAACTTATAGGGGTGATTCTGGTAAAGTCCACCTATGTGAGAGTGAAGTGTGGCCGCTTCTTAGAGTTGGGCTTGACTCTGTAAGCTCTCATGAAAAGGATACACGACACAAGACCTTACCAAATGTGTCACACTACCACGTCGTTCAATGGTACCGAGATTTCATGTGTAAGTCATGCACGCTTGTACTGATGAATATTTGGTTCAAAGCTTGTCTACCAAATTATTCGGGGATGAGTGAAACCCATGGCTTACTAAGCAAAGGTTCAAATCGCCAAGATACCTTTATCTGAAAGCATGCGATTTCCGGAATAATGGGATTTGGATTTATTTTGAAAATGGTGGGGGATTGTGAGAAATTTTCAAAATTCTTAAACGGTTGAATCTAATCAATGGCGCCTAATTATTATTACTTGGTTGCATAGCCTAGCGGTAGCGACTTTATTTGTTGGGTGCCTGGGTCGGTGTTCGAATCCTATCTCCCTCATTTTTGTTGAATATTATGACCGTTGTTTAACGTTCTGAAAAAATAAAATGATAATGTGCTGTTTAGTAGATTCGAACCCGACTCTGTGAGGGAAGGGACGCATCCGTTGGCCGCTAGGCCAACTGATGTCTTGTGTCAGTTAATGAACGTTATTACTACTTATGTATTGAATTTGACCGTTTGTGGAACTTTTGAAGAGTTGTTTTTTTTCACCAAGTGACATGAGTTGGTCTATAAATAGAGCCATGCAATAATTGACACGAAAAAACTCAGAATATCTTAACCATTCTTCACTCCAAATCACCTTCTTTTCTCCCTTATGCGCAGAGAGAGTTAAGGAGACTATTGTTCTGCAAACTGCCATTTGTTGATACGCTTGGTTTAGGGTGTGCAAACCAAACCAAGGTTCTCTATTGTATCCTGAAGGGGATTCGCCGGTTACACCTGTTGCATCCAATCTACGAGGAGAGATTGGTGGGGGCGAATCTAACCTAAAGCCTAGTGTCCTCACACGCCTTGGAGATTGCGCATTACCATTATTTTCTTCTTTTTTGTTGCAGATCCATTCCCCATTTTCCAACAATATACTCCATCTTTGCTCATGAGCTCCAAGAATACAATTGAAGTCACCAATACACCACCAAGGACCCACATTGCTCTGCTGAAATTGCAGTAACTCATGCCAAATTACTCTTCTTGTTCTATAGGATGTTGAAGCATAAATTGCAGAAATGTTTATAGTGTGATTATTCCATAAGATAGAGAATGACACCTGCAAACTAGAAGTTGCAATAACCACTGGACTAAGAGAATCCAAACAAATACACCACAGATTTGGAATCAAATCCCCTGTACTATTAACTGCAAAAACTTTTAAGTTCATTCCAGACCAAAACCTTGCAGGGAATTGTTCCAACAAGATCATTGGTTCAGATAAGAAAATGAAGTCTGGCTTATTAGATAAGATTAGATTTTTTAAGACTAACCTTGTATCTAGATTAGCCACTCCTCTTGCATTCCAATATAGGATCTTCATTTATCTTTGATATATAGGCCTGCTTTGGACCTTTGAGATCTAACCTTTACCTGGTTTTTTTGCTGCTCCTTCAAGTTTTTCTTTTTCAACTTCTTCTTTTGAGATCTAGATAGAACTTCCATGAAACCATCTTCTGATAAATGATCATCTTGCTTAGTCTCACTCTGCATTGAAATGTCATCCTCATCTTCATCTTCTTCCTGACCACACCAAAACTTCCTTATAGTAGCTAACTCAGATGCTGCTTGTAAAGGTAACCTTTTTTTACAAAAGACCTCATGAACAAGCACTTCTTTTCCTTTGTTTGCTTTCTGATTATCAATAACAAAACCAATTTGTTTTGCTTGAGAGAGATAATTTCCTCTCACATCCCATTGCACTGGAACATCCACAAAATTGTTGTCTATAGGCTCTGATAGCTTAGAACTTGCACCAATTCTTGAGCTATTATGCTTACTTCCTTGATTACTTGAATTTCGCATCAAGTTTTGTGTTTCCTCAACCCGATGAGAAGAGCTACAAATGGATTCATGAATCTAGGATGAAGAACCAATTTCAGTTTCCTTTTCATGATCATAACTAACAAATCCTAAAATTGGTCTAGGATAATCTAAAAATTCATCAATCTGTTGATGGGAAAAAACTCTTTCTTGTGGAATGATGGTTTATATATATATCAAGAACTGTGTTATCTCTTTGGATCGAAAGAGGATTGTTATCATCATTATGCTGAGAAACATTAAGCGCAATTTCATTCTCCCTTAGATTTTCATCAACCATTGTGTCTTTTTGAATAACATCCCCATCTTCTTGCTGAAGATCAGCATTATCAATATTATGCAACACATCCTCTTTGTCATGATTTTCATTATCCACTTGAACATCAAGATCTGCCACTCCATCCTTCTTGGAATTATCAATGTACACCATGTTCATTGGAACATACTTAAAATTGCCCTTCTTCAATTTAATCCCTTTTGCATCTTGAGTCTTATTTGAAGTTGACACAGGCAAACAGAAGAGGGGGGGGGGGGGGTGAATTGTGTTTGTTAATAATTTTCGAAAACAACATTTTAAAACAATTTTTACACTCAAAGAGATTTGAAACAGAAACACACAAAAAGACAAAGATCCTTTTTAAAAGACTTTAACAAAAGCAATACCAAAACCACACAGTTAGTAAAAGCTAATAAAACTGAAGAGTTTAGGGATAGAAGATTCACGCAAGAGAGCTTGTAGGGCTCCCCCTAAGACAAAGCATTCAAATAATTAAGCATACTTATAATCTAACAGATAGGTACAATCGCTTATCATTCTTAGAATCTATATAAACACAAGTATCAGAGCAGCAGATATCAAAACAAATAATTTAAACATAAGTAAAGCAGAGGAATTTATCAAGTAGAAGAGAATATGCAAATGCAAACACATAAGAGCTTTTCAACAACTGACTTTATATATATAATTCTCTTTCTTTTCCTTTCTCCCCCTTTTTGTTATCAGCCAAAAAGGTAAAAATGAGAGGATCATCATTGTCAGTATAGAAGAAGGAAAAAAATAAAGGCTAAGCAGAAGGAGGTGGTGGAGGAGGAGGGTTCTGAGTCTGACTCTTCTTGAAGTCCATGAGAAATTCAAGCATTTTATTCACAACCTCTAAGGTTGGAGCCATTGAGGTTTGAACCTGCTGATGAACATCCTCCTTGATCTTCTCAGCTATCTTGTCAACCTTTTCATCAACTAACTTGCCAACCCTTTCATCAACCAGTTTTCCAAGAACTTCTTCAATATTTGATGGCAGAGTCTGATGCCTTGAGCTTTCTGCAGATTCTTGAAAAGTGCTCAGAGTTCTTGACTGATCTTCAGGGTGCATTACAACTATTACCAGAGATTGAGAAGATTGTCCTTCTGATGAGCTTTGTTGGTGACAGGATTCAACAGTGCCTTCCAAATTATCAGCAATGACAATTTGTCCATTTGCGTCAGCAACAAGGTCATCTGAGATAAGCTTTGGAGTAAGTTTGGGTTTAACTGTGATTTCCTTTGCCCATCTATCTGGGTAGATAAATTCCACATTCCTGCTGTTGATTGGAAGTCCCCAGAGGTATTTATATATCATATATCTAAAGTGTGAGAGTCCATACTTTCCTCTGACCTTGGGAATATCTTCCTTTTCTTCTTCAGATAAACCAGAGGAAGATGTCTCTCTGGTGCAGTGAATTATGTGATACTTCCAGAATTCAGCAGCTCTGTGCTCATTGATTAACTCAATGGATTCAGTATTTAGAAGAAAATCCAACATTGAGTAGTCAAAAGTTTCTTGATCAAGATCAAGCAATCCAAACTCAGCTTCAGGCATCACTCCCTTGAACCTTCTGTTCTTTAAGTCCTTGTCCTTGTTAAGATCCAGCATTGGCAATCTCGGACAGATCCTGTAGGGCTTGATTCCAATACTGGTTGCTTCCTTATGCCTCATCCAGGATTGAGGAACAAAATTTGCCTCTCTGTTTTGACTAAACTCCCATTTCAGGATATCATAGCAGAGTTGATCCAGAAACAAATCAGCAGCCTTCCCATAGAATCTGGGATGCTCAAAGGACATCCATTTAGTGTCGCTTGACATGATCATGGGGACATGCTTAGATGATCTTTTTCTTTTCTCAGGAATAGTAGGAAGATCCTTCCTCTTGCGGCCAGTCTCCCAGACGGGTATAATGTGTCTCTCAACTCCATCAGTAAGTGGTATGAATGGAGGAGTTTTGACAAGGTTTTGGTAAATTTTCTTGGGGGGGAATTTGGTTAAGGGTAAGTGAGTGACTAGTGGCCCTAGATCATTGTTCATTTGATAAGGCACATTCTTGATTGATTGACACTCAGGGTGAGGTAGGTAGAGGGTTCAACAGATTGGCTAACTTCTTCCTCATATTCAGGTAGAGGATACCATCTGTCTGGAATGTGTTCTGGTTCAGGTTGATGAGAATGAAATAGAATTTTCCATTCCCTTTTTACTTTGGCCCAATCCTCAGATTTGCCATTGTAAAGGACAGAAGTTGGGGTGAGAGAAGGAAATAAGGTTCTCAGGGGTTTAGGGAAAGGTGCACCAGGGGAAATGCCTTCATCTGGTTGATTTAACCAGGGATCATCAGCTTGTGAAGTGGTTGTTTGTGTTGGTTGGGGTGAAAGAGGTGTGGGAATGTTTACATCATTTGAAGTCAAGATAGGCACATCATCTATCCTAGTTTCTAAGCTAGACACTAGGGCATCTACAGGTATTTGCACAGGGTCATCAGCAGAGATGGTTACCTTAGGAGTCTTATATGACCTAGCTTTTCTTGTTGGTTGCCTCTTGTTGGTTGCCCTATTGGTTTAGTTGGTACAGTTGATGGATCAGGCACAACGGCCTTAGCAGCAGCAGCACAAGTCTTATGCTTCTTTAGGATAGAACTGATAGGAATGATATCCTCATCAGCTTCCTCATCTTCATTATGAGAGAGGATAATTTTCTTGGCCTCTTTGCAGCAGGGGCATCAGAAGGCTCCCTGATTGCAATCCCACTTTCTGGCCTCTTAGGGGTAGGCGTCCGTGTGGTAGTGGTTTTTTGCCTAGTTATCCTTTTAGGGCTCGTTTGGTGGTCAGGATAGGATAGGGGCGGATAGGATAAGGGAGCAGGATAGGAGGAGGATAGGATATGAGCATGATAAGCCGTTATCCTATCCAACGTTTGGTGTCCACCAGATAACCAGCTGGATAGCATTGTAATTTTAGCATGAATTTTAAAATTTTCGTTCTTGTTCAAAATGTTTTCATATTTTATTAGATTTTAGTTTTTTTTTTAATTTTCATTTTTTAAGATTATATAAAAAGACAAAATTGTCCTTGTGATAAAATTACATATAATATTTAAAATTTTTAAAATATTGTTTAACTTAAATTAATTTTTTATAATTTTAAATATTCATTTTTAGTTTTTACTTTACATATAGTTAAATTATTAGAATATTTTTATTTATTTTTCAGTTTTTAAAAATAATATAAAGTAACAAAATTAGCATTGTGAGAAGAAATAATAATTTTTAAAATTAATTATTAATATTTTTATTATTTTATGTTTTTTTATATCTTTTTCGGTAACCATATTATAATTTATTATACTTTAGTTATTTTATGTATATATATTTTTTTATACTTTATTATACTTTAAATTACCTTATCCTATCCTATTGAGTTCTAACCCAGCTCCCCCCTCAGGATAGAATTTTAACTAGATGGACAGGATAGGATAGGAGACAGGATTGGTTTATCATATCCTGCTGGCTCACCAAACAATAGTTTCAGACAGGATATGATAGCTTATCATATCCTGTCTCTCTTATCCTGACCACCAAACGAGCCCTTAACTCCTAGGACTTCAGCATTATTCTGTTCAATCATCTCTTATTTAGTCATCATTAATTCCTCAGTCTTAGCCATTGCTGCAGCAGCATACGTATTGAGGTTCATGTTGGCTATGTTCATCTTTCCAAAGTCTGTAGCAGACATTGGTTTATCAGTCAACAACCTAGCTTGCTCCTAAGGAGACTTAGCAGCAAGAAACTCACGTACTCCTTGAGCCTTGAAGATCTTTGAGAGAATATGGCAGAAAGGAAGTGCAGAGAGTCTTTTCTTGTTCATCACTACGTCTCTGAATCTTCCATAAAGGATTCTTGGAAGATTGATTCTTATCTCTATGAGAAGATGGCCGAGACAGAATTTGTGAAGAGATGAGAGGTTGTCCTTTGATCCAACCTTGTGAAGCACTACTTTATTGAGAAGCTGGTGAAGGATATGAACGATGTCCTTCATTTCAACAGCCTTCTAAGAGTGAGTCCTGACCGTGTCCTCCTTCATGAGACAGACTTCTATAGTCTCAGAGCCGCCCAAGTCTTCTTCCCATGACCCAGTGAAAACGAGACCTTCCTGAGCACAGAAGATTGCTTCAGTAATAGTCTTCTCCGAGACTGTAATCTTCTTTCTTAATACTGTTGAGTATAAGTCGGTTTCTGTCAGTTGGATGTTTCTCCAAAAATCCCTGACAAGATTGGGGAAAACAGAGACTTTCTCCGCGAAGAGTCCTTCCCAGCCAGCTGCATTGACATATTTGCTTATGTCAAGATTGTAGTCTTTCAGCACACTAAGGTTGAAATGATGCTCTATAGCTAAGTTGAGTTTGTCCACGTTGAAGGTTGAAGATGCCATTGTAGATGATCAAAGAGCTTAGGGTTTGGAAAGCAGAGAGAGGTAAAGAGAGAGATAGCTTGAGAGATTATGGAAGCGTAAAGTCTTTCTCAGAGGGAAAAGATTACTTTTAAAGGAATTTTGAATATCAAAGGTTTTAAAAAAACTTTTGATATGACATGTCATTATATGATAAAACGGCATTGGTAACTTGGGACCATAAAAAGGTCTTGATGGGATTGATGGAAGTACTGACTCAGCAAAGAGAATAAAGGATAAATTTGTCTTGTGACAAAATAAATGCATTTATTAACAAACAAATAGAATAATTTTAATCATAAGCAGATGTGAACTCGTCTGAAACTATACAATGGACGCGATCATCAATATCAGTGGACGCGTGCAATACATTATGCAATAGACGTACAACTTTAAATATGTATTAGACGAGCATAGGTAATAGACGCAGAATTAGTAAAACAAATTTTTTCTAGGCTGGACGCCTACACTAATCCACACATATCATATTAAGATGTTTCCTAATAAAAATATATCCATCCTCTGCAAGAGGTTTAGTAAAGATATCTGCCCATTGATAGTCAGTATCTACAAATTGAATATCAATCACACCTTTTTGCACATATTCCCTAATAAAATGATGTTTAATCTCTATGTGCTTAGCTCTAGAATGCAAAATTGGATTCTTAGATAGATTTATTGCAGCAGTATTATCACACATAAGCGGAATACTACTTACAAATACATTGTAGTCCTCCAATTGATGTTTGATCCAGAAAAGTTATGAGCAGCAACTTGCAGCTGATATATACTCAGCTTCAGCAGTTGATAAAGCAATGGTACTTTGTCTTTTGCTTGACTATGAGACAAGATTAGCTCCAGTGAAGTGACATCCTCCACTAGTGCTTTTTCTTTCAATTCTATCTCCAGCATAGTCAGCATCACAAAAACCAACTAATCTGTAATCTTCTTCTTGAGAGAAACCTTGAGCAACAAGTCTTGCTTTGTTTCTGATTACCTTACCATTTTCATCAAGCTTGTTTCTGTAAACCCACTTGGTTCCAATTACTGATTTGTCTTTGGGCAGTGGAACAAGAGTCCAAACATCACTTCTTTCAAACCGATTGAGTTCTTCTTGCATAGCTAGAATCCAACTATCGTCCAGCAAAGCCTCGTCTACTGTATTTGGTTCCAACTCAGACTAGTGCCGAATTGTATTGTTCTCTGAAGGTTGATCTGGTTCTTAGCTTGTCATTGGGGTTTCCAATGATCTGATCTTGTGGATGATAATTCTTGAAGTACCAAGATTTTTGAACTGTATCATATTGAGAAGTGGAAGTTTCTGGTTGTTGAGTGGGGTCATCTTCTTAATCATCAACTTTTATCTCAGGCGAGTCTCCTAGAGTGCTTAGATCAAGATCTGCAAAAGCTTCATCTAGCTCTAATAATTTCTTATTAGGCTGTTTGTCATCAAATTTGACATGAATACTTTCTTCTACTATCAGAGTCCTAGAATTATAAACTCTAAAGCCTTTAGATGTTTCAGAGTATCCTAATAGAATTCCATTATCTGTTTTAGCATCAAACTTACCAAGTTGATCTTTAGTATTCAGTATATAGCATTTACAACCAAAGGGGTGAAAATAAGATATGTTGGGTTTTCTTCCTTTCCACAGTTCATAAGGAGTCTTATTCAGGATAGGTCTAATGTATATTCTATTCTGAATGTAACAGGCGGTATTAACAGCTTCAGTCCAGAAGTGTCTAGGGACAGAATTGTCATTGAGCATAGTCTTAGCAATCTCTTGAAGAGATCTGTTCTTTCTCTCTACCACACCATTTTGCTGTGGTGTTATAGGTATTGAGAAGTTGTGAAGGATACCACTCTCTTCACAGAACTTATAAAATAGCTCATTTTCAAACTCTCCCCCATGGTCACTTCTGATTGAAGTGGTACACATGCCTGTTTCATTCTGTACACGTTGCAGAATACAAAAAAGACCTTAAAGGACTCATCCTTGTGAGTTAGGAACATAAACCATGTCCATCGAGTGTAATCGTCTACTATGACAGGACCATATTTCTTAGCACTGACAGAGGTAGTCCTTGTTGGACCAAAAAGATCAAGATGTAGCAACTCTAGTGGTCTATTGGTACTAACAACATTCTTAGATTCAAAGGAACCTTTGACTTGTTTTCCCTTTTGACATGCATCACAGAGAGCATCAGATTTGAACTTAAGGTTTGGTAGTCCTCTCACGAGGTTATGCTTCTTTAGCTTTGAAATTAATTTCAAGCTTGCATGACCTAGCCTTTTGTGCCAAATCCATCGCTCATCTTCAATGGACACTAGACATGAGGCACTTTGATTTATGAGGTCCTCCAAGTCAATCTTTTAGAGATTGTTGAAATAGACAACTATAAACATGAGAAGGGGGGTTGAATTGTGTTTATTAGAATTTAAGCAAAATTGAAATCTTTTTGCTTACAGAAGGTTCAGACGAGTGGAAAGATACAGGACAGACGAGTGACCTTTCTGAAGAAATTTTAACAGTGACTTTGGCAAACACACCACTTTGATAAACGTATAAGAAAACTAAGGCAACTAAAGAGTTTAAGGAATGAGAGAGACACATTTATTTATCCTGGTTCATTCTTCAAAGCAAAGAGCTACGTCCAGTCCTTGGCAGTACTAAGATTTATCCACTATAACTGATCAGGTTACAGACTCGAAGTATTGTTTACACTCCTAGCCTCTTCAGGCTCAAAGACAAGTATCCTTTGCACACCTAACCTCTTAAGGCTCAAGACAAGTATTCTTTGCACACTTAGCCTCTTCAGGCTCACTCAGGTTTGTTTGAGAGATTTGGTTTGTAATAAATACAACTTCAGACAAACAGAACTTTCACTAACACTTAGAGAGTGGTTTAAATTTAAAGCTTAGGAAAGTCTGCGTAATAACTTCAAATGATTGAAGAATACAGAATGAAAGAATGAAGATATTAATGCACAGAGTAATGGCTCTTTAATGCTATGTGAATTCTCTATACTTCATCTTCAATGACTTCTGTATTTATAGTCTTCAAGCATTTAGTCTTCAAGCATAACTTCAATAAATTCAACAGAGTCGTTCTGGGCAACCATTAATGCAATGGGAACGTTGGTTGTATTCTAACATGAAGGATCATGGCTTTATGCATCGTGATACAGCCATATCAGAGTTGTGCAGAGAGCTTTTTGTACTTTACTGAGTACAACTCTCTTTTCGTGTAAGGACCAGAGGTACTGGGGAATAAAGCATGTTGGAAGCATTCTTTAACTGGTCTTTGGTTCTGATAACCGAGGTTGCTTGAGAGAGTAACTTCTGAATTTTCTTGATTCTGGTTCTTGAAATAAGATTCTGATAATTCTAATAGAATTCGCGTTCAAAAGATAAGCACGTCCATCTTGAAAATAACCGCGTCCATCTAGCCATTTAAGATTTTACATTCGGACGGGCTAGTAGATGAGCTCCATATGCCACGTCATTGGACGGATACTCCTTTAACTGGTTGAACATAACCTAGTAGACGAGCTCCATATGCCACGTCATTGGATGGAGCTTCTCATTAAGGACTTAGCGAGTCCAAAGACTTGTGTGGACGAGTGCTTCTCTCACTTAGTGGACGAGCACTTTTATCACTTCAGTGGATGAGCGCTTCTGTTACTTTAGTGGACGATCTCTTCTGTTACTTAAGTGGACGAGCTCTTCTGTTACTTAAGTGGACGAGCGCCTCTGTTACTTTAGTGGACGAGCTCTTTTGTTACTTAAGTGGACGAGCGCTTGTATCACTTCATTGGACGCCCGCTTTTATCACTTATGTTGGACGAGCGCTTCAATCACTTGTGTTGGACGTGCGCTTCTATTATTTCAGTGTTGGATGGATGATTCTTACAGTTTTAATCTGCACACTAGATAGACAGGTTAGCAACCAATATGAAGGTTAATTAAATCATCAACCAATGTTTAGTTCTCATTAAAACTTAGGGAAATGCACATCAGACATTTTAGAGACTTAACAATTGTTTTGCCTTTTTACAGTGAATAAAAGTGATCCATCATCTTTCTTGATGGTACACATGTTTTTATCAAAAGACACTTCATATCCACTGTCACATAATTGACTTATGCTCAGTAGATTGTGCTTCAAGCCATTTACTAAAAGAACATTATCAATGGAGGGAAAGGATGTTTACCAATTTTACCTATACCAATGATTTTCCCTTTCTAATTTCCTCCAAATGTGACCCCGCTACCATCTTTGGGTTTAAGGTTTTGGAACATAGACTTTTCTCCCGTCATGTGTCGTGAGCAGCCACTGTCCAAGTACCAAGATATCTGTTTTCTTCCTATTGTTAAGGAAATCTGTAACAGGTATTATCTTATCTTTAGGTACCCAAACTGACTTGGGTCCTTTCTTGTTAGTTGTAACTGGACGAGTATGCTTAGCATATTTATTGTGTATGCATCTAGATGTAATGTGTCCATTTTTTCCACATACTTTACAAAAGGTGTTAGACGAGCTAGACTTAGCTTTGGTATGTTTATATGGAACTTTTAAAGCTCTATGCTGTTTAAATGGTTTTGACTTTTTGTGAGATACGTCTTGCTTCTCTTTGTCATAACCAAGACCAGATTTATAATAAGGTGACCTAGAATACCTTAAAATGAGGTTAAGCTTATCTGAGCCACCTACAAACTTTGACAGAGAATCGGTTAGATATGTTACATCCTGTTTCAGTTTTGCAACTTCACAAGGAACATCAGGTTCACACACCATTTTGTCAGCTAGACTGACATTCATTGATTTTAGTGTGTCATTTTCATTTTTGAGGTTTTGTTTCTCAATGCAGACCCTATCATATTCTTTAGATAGTTTAGAAAACTTCTTTTTGAGACTATTATATTCTAGTGATAGTATAGATAACTCATGCAACAATTCATCAAAAGCATTTTGAAGAGTGGACGGGTCAGAGTCCATTACCTCAGCATCAGTGTATTCACTTTCCGATGCAGTGTCTGCCATGAGACAGATATTTGCCTCTTCCTCGACTTCATTTTCTTCATCTGAAGAAGATAGATCAAGATCCTCCCATGTGGCCATTAACCCTTTTTTCCTTTTGAAGAATTTCTTTTTGTCATTTAGCTCAAGACAGTCTTCTTTGAAATGACCAGGTTTCTTGCATTCAAAGCACAAGGGTGAACCTTTTTCCTTGGAGTCTGACTTCTCCTTGGAAAACTTTTTATTGAGTTGTTTCCTTCTAAAGCCACCTTTCTCCACATATGTTGAATCTTTCTGGAGATAAAGGATAATTCTTCCTCACCTGATTCTTCGTTATCATCAGAAGATTCGGACTCATCAGATGACTCAACAACTTTGAGAACTTTTGATGAACTTGCTTTCTTTGCCTTTAGGGCAATAGATTTTCCTTTTCTGGAATTTTATTCTTCATTGAGTTCAATTTCATGAACCTTGAGAGAGCCAAGAAGCTCTTCCAGAGAGTGTGTATTCAGGTTTTTTGCTTCCTGAATAGCAGTTACTTTGGGTCTCCACTGCTTGGATAGACTTCTCAGAATTTTTCTGACATGATATCTATTTTCATAGATTTTTCCAAGAGATCTGAGACTGTTGGTGATGGTTTGGAATCTTCCAAACATTTGGTCTATTGTTTCATGTTCACCCATCTTGAACAGCTAATACCGATGAACCAGCATGCTGATCTCGGATTCCTTAACTTGTGAGGAACCCTCATGGGCTAGGGCAAGAGTATCCCAGATTTCTTTAGCAGTATTACAGCTTTGAAATTTGTCATGTTCAGATCTGGTGATGGCACACATCAAATAATGCTTAGCTTTAAGAGTCAGCTGATGCTTTGCCTTTTGATCTGTTGTCCAGTTTGCTCTAGCAACAACAACTCCATTTTCATTTCTGGGTTATGTGTAACCAGTTTCTATGAGCTCCCAGATGTATAGACTTTGTGCATCCAAAAAGGACATCATCCTCTTCTTCCAATAGTCATAATCAGAACCATCAAAGAGAGGAGGTCTATTGATAGCTTGTCCTTCTGCATCCATGGTTGTTGGATCGTACTCCCTCGGCACTTGTTAGATGCTCAACCTTTTCGAGGCTGAGCTCTGATACCAACTGAAGTTGACACAGGCAAACACAAGAAAGGGGGGTTGAATTGTGTTTGTTAATAATTTTCGAAAACAACCTTTTAAAACAGTTTTTGCACTAAAAAAGATTTGAAACAAAAATACACAAAAAGACAAAGATAATTTTTAAAAGACTTTAACAAAAGCAATATCAAAACCCCACAGTTAGTAAAAGCAAATAAAACTGAAGAGTTTAGGGATAGAAGATTCACGCAAGAGATTTTATCCTGGTTCACTCTCTTCCAACCAAGAGCTACGTCCAGTCCTTTCGACTTGAACGATTTATCCACTCTTTCTCCAAATAGATTACAAACAAGTATTCAACACCTCACCAGGCTACAAGTATTCCTTTCTTACCAAGCCTCTTCAGGCTCTAACTCTATCAAAGAGATTTAATGCTTGATCTTATTAACTCACTATGGGTGAGAATATGACAGTTTAAGATCAGTTGAATATTACAACAATATTCAAACTAATGAATACAGACTCTTGCTCTTAAAAGAATAATGAAATGAATGATTATCAAATGACAAAAGTTCAGCTAGCAAGATTGTGCAGGCAATAGTTCTATATTCTTGTATTTCTTCAACGGTTACTTTGAATAATCCCGTTTAGAGATAGCATTTAATGCATGATATCCGTTGTGACTGATAGCTTGATTGTGACAGTGCTGAATAGTACTCTTGGTTATCGAGGTAGCATGAATTTGGAGGTTCAGTCCTCTGAGTATTGCAGCTTGAGAACTTGTTGTTCCTCTTTTGTATAAAATACAACTTTTTTAGTCATAAAGTTATCAACGTACAGATCGTTTTGCAGTATCTTATTTGTACGATTCTGCTTTTTGCATTTCTTGATTGTACTATGTTTCTTTTACAACAAGTTGAAATATTAAAGCAAATAAAACAAATGTGAAGAACAAATATTCCATTGAAATAAATATCAATCATTTGAAATAAATATAAGAGATTCGGATTGCATTTAATTCAATCAAAGATGGAGCTCGTCTACAAAGAAACCTCGTCTACTCATTCATATGAGAGTCCAAGTCTATTCTATATTTTACTTAGCTCGTCTCATGACGTGGCATATCCTTTTATCTATCAAGTCTTCAGACTTGCTATTCCTTAATGAGTTATAAAGATCTATGTCTAGTGACATGGCGTATAGATCTCGTCTACTAGATTACTTTGTGTTTTAGTTCATTTTATTTAACTAATTACTTCAGTCTGCTAATGTGGCAAGATGGACGCACTTATTTTCAAGTCTTTGGACTTGCTGTACCTAACAAGTTATTTAGGTATTCATCTAGCAAATATTTATAGCCTCGTCTACTAAAGAAAGTCAGTCTACTTAATTAAATAACTAAGTATTTTTACCAAAATATTTGAGCAGCTCGTTTACAGGGGTAGACCCGTATTTTTCAATTGAAACTTATCCCACGTTTCTTATATGTAAATATACCTGCATAACTGAAAGCACGTGTTACATCTCAACTAACACTTTGTCAAGCAAATTTAATCATTTTGTTAGCATCAAAACTTAAAGATTATTAAATCCGAAACCACTTTGGTTCCAACATTATTCCCATTCCTCTTGCAGTTTATTAAGGAATGACCTATGTTTTGACAAGATGAACAGAATTCTGGTAATCGATCATATTCTACACCAGCAAAGAAAGCAAAGTCTTCTCTCTCAACCAGAATTTGATTCCTAAGCTTTGAGTTCAGATCAACATCCACCAACACTCTTGCTAAGTGACCAAAGGTTCTTTTACTTGTAGCCTCATCAAGACATATTGGAACAACAAGACTCACTGCAATTGAAGAAAGAATTCTTGGACTCCAGTATTCTTGTGGAAGTCCAAAGAATCTTATCCATACTTGCGCATTGTTCAGTTTTTGCGAATAAGGATTGAAATCCTTTGTCCAAGAAAACACTCTCAAGCTTCCTGGATTTAAATTCCATAGACCAAAGGCCATCACATTGCACATGTCTTCCAAAGAAGAGAATGAGAATTCATAGAATCCCTTCCCCAAGGAGATAAACTCCCAATGACCAATCTTATTCCATAGAGTCGAAAGCTTGCTCTTTGAATCATTGATCTTTATTGGTGAATTTCCTTTAGATAACAACAATCTACTATGAAGATGGTTCTTGCAACTTTCTAGTCCCGCGAGATACTCATTCTCTGGGATCTTTATGGAGATTTCATCACCTTTTACTTTTGTTTTCAGCAATTGGCTAAATGGGATAGGACAAGACACTAGTGCAAAATATACTTTTAACATCGGGGTTTTAACATCGGTTTTCAAAAAACCGATGTGAAAAAGGACGCGGTGGCATTTTTGAGATTAAATTGAAATTTTTAACACCGGTTTTATAAGAAACTGATGTTATAAAGTTTTTAACATCGGTTTCTAAAAACCTGATGTTGAAAATTGAACCAAAAATAAAAAAAATTAAAAATGCATAATTTAACACATCGGTTTCATCTAGAGCTGTCAAAACGGGCCGGCCCGTTCGGGCCAAGGCAGTTTCGGGCTGGGCTGGGCCAAAAATCAACTGGGCTGCTAATTTCCTAACCCAACCCAGCCCTATGCGGGCTGCGGGCCAAACGGGCTAGCCCATGGGCCGATAATGTTTTTTTAAAATTATTTTTATTGTTTTTTAAAATTCATTTTATTAACTAACAAATTCCATTACCATTCCATTCATATGGTTATAACTTATGAATTAACATAGGAAATGCATGTACCATAGTTATAATAAATATTCATCGTTATAAAAAACATACATTTAAGTTTAACCGTAACACGAAAAATATAGGATATGTCATATGTACCAAACAAAATAACACAAAAAAAATAGGATGAGGATCTCGTCACAAAAAAAAAAGACATAAAGGCATAACATAAGTAGGATCCCATCTCAAAAAACATTGAAGCTTATCATCTTCATACAACATCATTCTTCTTCCTCCTCCTCCTCAACGATGACATTCAAAGGATTCTTTTTATCATTGACTTTGGTTGTCCTTTCATTCGCACCATCAACAGAACTCAATCCTCCTACACATTAAAACATACATTTAGCCATAACAATAACATATAATAGTAGTAACTTAAAGTACAAAACAAAGCTATACAATAGCTTCAAAAAATATTCTTACCATCTTGTGAGAACCCAAGTAACCAATTGCGAGCACAAATGAGAGCTTCCATATTTTTTGAAAGTAAAGATCTTCTATACTTACTCAAAGTACGATCTCCAATGCTAAAAGTGGACTCAGATGCCACCGTGGTAATTGGAATACTCGATATATCACTAGCCATCCTTCCTAAATCAGGAAATCTACGGCTATTATCCTTCCAATAATCCAAAACATCTAAATCCTTGTGACCCACAAGTTTTGATTCTTCCAAGTAGAGGTCAAGTTCAGATTTTCCATTCAAAAAAGTTTCTTTACTCTCTTCTGCTTCAAATTCCTATCAAATAATTACTAAAAGATTAAAACAAGTACAATAGATGAAAGATGAATAAGTTTGTTGAAGTACAATAACTTACATCATAGTCTGCTGGCAATGTTGAAATACTTGTCTCTTCTTGACAAGTTTGAGTGGAAGTACTTGCATCCATCATAGAATTGTGAACTTCCAAATTGTTGGCATAATGATTAAAAAGTTCATACAAAGCATTCTTCACAACACTTAACTTCTCATCAACCAAGAGCTTGTTGGAATAAAGTTTAGAGTAAGCATATTTAAGCATTTGCAACTTCAACCTAGGATCAAGAACACATCCTAAAGCAAGAATTGTGCTACACTCATTCCAATACTTATCAAACTTTTCCATCATTCTTAAAGCCATATCACTAATCACATAATCTTGACTTGATCTACTATTTTTCAATAGAACCTCAATCTTCCATATTTGCATGAAATACAAATTGGATGTAAGATATTTAGAACCGGAAAACATTTTGGTGATTTCATAAAAAGGCTCTAAAAATTCATAAATCTTCTTTCCTCTTTCCCAATCTTCATTTGTTGGACAATGCTTATAATGCTCATCTTGATTACCCAAGCTTTCAAAAGCACGACTATACTTAATTGCACTCCCAAGCATTAAATAAGTAGAGTTCCATCTAGTGGACACATCTAAGCGTAAGCCAACATTAGTATCAATGCCACCAATCCCTTCAACACATTGATCAAATATTTTCATTCTTGATTCCTGTAACACCCTGTTTTTCGTATGCTTCTTTATCAGTAAATACATGCTTTAATGTGTTTATTTTTGATAAAATCCGGAGGATGATTTTATTTAAAATAAAATCATTTTCTTGTGTTGTTTTACTGTATGAAGTCACAGTAAAATTTTCGGTCGAAAATTCAGACGAAAACCGGTCTGCGTTTTCTCTGCCAGTACAAGTTTACTGAGCTAGAAACAAAATTTTAATTCGTGAACGAGACAGTTAGTGTTTTTATGATGTTTTGTGTGGGTTTGGTAAATTTTCGAATTTTGTTGTCCAGGAATAAAATATAATATTTTATCCGGACGAAACCTTTAGAAAATACGATCGGATGTGCAACCGGTTACGTATTTAAGCAGTTAAAGGAACCTTAAAGGAGGAGAGAAGGCTTGATGGGAAGTCTCATTAAATGTTTATGACACACACTAAGAAAAAGTAAATCCTTACTTCCCTCCAAAATCTTACTTTTCATTTTTCTCTCTCCAATCACATCACATCACATCACCTTAACTCTTTATCCTCTCTACAAGCAACCACATTCTTTCTTCTTCTTTCTTCTCTTCTTTCCTCTCCAAAACCGTGCCCCCTCCATCTTTCCTCTATAAATATCACTCATCAACTTCACTTCATCACTTTCCTTTCTCCTACTCCATTAAAACCCTTAAGTTTTCATCTTTTTCTTAACTTCAAGCTTCCAAAGCTCTAGTTTTTCTTCTTCTTTTCACTAAGTGTTCTTCATCAAAGTTGTTCCTCTTGATTAGGTTAATACTCTCATGTATTCTTTTCTTTAAAAACTTCATCTTTTTCTAAAGTTTCTTCTTTATGTCATATATGAGCTTTTATCTTCAAAAATCTCTCAAAAATGGTAGAAAACTCCTTTTGAGTTGAAACCAATTTCTATGGTCTTGTATTTACTTGTAGTTTAACATACTAAAAGGTTGTGTAAAACAAAGTTTCCTAACCTCTACTTTCTAATGAGGCCGAACCATGCATGTGGTTTAGATGGATCTTGTTTCAACTTTTACAAATATGAGTTTGTATTTAAAGATTTGTTTTAAAGATTTTTACTCTACTTTTATGTCATTTACTTTCATGCCATTTATATTTATGTCATTTACATTATGTCATTTACTTTTATGTCATTTATATTTATGCCATTTACTTTATGTCATTTACATTATGTCATTTACTTTTATGTCACTCATTTATTTTTATGTCATTTATGATTCATTTACTTATGTCATTACACTTTAATTATTTATAAGCCTATGTTGTTCTTACTTTATGTGCTTATGAGCTTTGTTATTTAAAATCCTATGTTGCTTTCAAGATGATCATAGACTTGAGCTCCATAAGTTATTGGATGCTAAAAGGTCTAAGAGATTGGAAGAATTTAAAGATTTTTATCATAAAAACCCAAGGATGGCCGAATCTTAAAGGTTATGGACCTAGGGTGTTTCGTTTTTCATTTTCCAAAGTGATCATGGTTTTAAGCTCCTTACTATTAATGGATGCTAAACCAAAGAGATTGGAAATTTTAAATGTTCCTAGCCTATTTTATTGGTCAAGGCCGAATCTCCATCAAGGTGTAACTTGGTGGGATTTTTGTTCAACTTTGTTTTAAGTAATCATGTTTTAAACTCTTAGCACTTGAGAATCATAAATCCCTAAGTTGCATATGTTTTGGAAACTTCTAACCCTAAGTTCTTGGTTGAGTTCTAATCCTTTGAACCTTGTGTCTTGAAACCTAGACTTGCCTCCTATGTAGGTGTTTAACTGGATACTTATATGTTGATTGAGCTTACTTGATTATCTAATGTACTTGAACTGTTGTGCTATTATCTGATGTTGAACTGTACTTGTTCTAAATGATATAATGCATATATGTGATGAACTGCTTTCAACTGTGATATTAGCATTGCACTGATGATATATACTGTTGTTGATTGAAAGTTTGCTAAGCCAGACGTACGTCTGTGCTCAACCATAATAAGGATTAAAACCCTTAATAAGCTTTGAAGATGAAGGGATTGGTGTTCTTTTCCAAAAACTCTTTAAACTTAAAGTACTTGTTTTAAATGTTGAAATGGTTTTGGTGTACTATTGTTATACAAGAGAAAAATCCTTTTCGAACTATGTGTCTTCAAGTGAAAACTTTCAAGATTATTTTGCAATATCCTATTGGGGGAAATATTTCAAAGATAAAAGAATTTCAAAGATGCTTTATAAAAGATTTTCAAAGAAAAGGTTTTTCCTAAATATTTTAGAAACTTTTCGATAACCTGGATAGGTTATCGAGGATTCGGTTTTGGATTTGTTTTTCACTGAACTAAAAATAAGTACTTATGAAAGAGAATCTAGTACGCGAGACGTCGCCTCTAGTATTCAGTGATGCGCACGTGATCTTGGATCAGTGTTAATTCGGGACTACGAGTCCTGGTTATGAGTGTTATTTCGGGACTACGAGTCCTGGTTATGATGTTATGCACACGTGATCTTGGATCAGTGTTAATTCGGGACTACGAGTCCTGGCTATGATATTATGGACTGAGAGTCCAATTCTCGAAATTTAGGACAGTTCGTTCTGATTTCGTTGTGATGGACTTAGGTCCTAATCACGTTGTGTTGGACTGTGTATTCTAACCGCGTGTGATGAACATGATTAATGGTGAAGGTTGTTTTCTACGACCACAACCCTTGACTGCGGCCACGGTCTAGGGCATTGTGATTGAGCATTCGGACTATGAGTCCTATGCTTCTAAGTTTTCAAGTGATGGGGAAATGATGATTAAGTCGTTAGCTTTGAGCTGCGACGATGAAAAAGAATGAACACAAAGAAAACCTTTTAAATAAAATATTTTCTCATGTGCATTTCCCCAAGCAGACATGCTATTGATGAATAAATCAGATACAAAAGATGGTATATGAGAGTCTGTCCATGTAAACCGAGTGAAAAGGCACATGTGACGTTGCTCGTCCTGAGACCTTAATGCATGAGGGTAAGGAGGCAACTGCCCGGTGGGCTAGAGATTGACCAACTCTAATTCTTCTCCAGTGAAAACGATGTTGAGATCTCATGAGATTAAGTTAGAGCCTGATATTGAAGTGCCATGCATATTTTCGGAAGATTGACTGTGCGGGTCTGATGCCCTTTGATATAACCATGATGTATTATGTATATGCATGATTTAACTGCTTATATGTTTCTGTGATGTATGTATCATGTATATGGTTGTTGTGGGATATATCTTATGATGGTATCTCACTCTTACAATTATATCAGGTATCTTCGGGTTTTGCTGTAGTACCTTGGTACTCTAGTACCGATGTTGCAGAGGAGTCTTTCTAAGTCACTTGAAGACCTAGTGTTAGGGGTTGGGAAAGTATTCCGATTGGGGGTCTCTCCAATGAATATTTGATAGAATGACCAGCTTAGGAGTATGAGTTGGGTTGTATATCTAAAGGGGTCCGTGAATGTAGTGTTATATACATCCATCTGAAGTTTAAACTTTCCCTTATGGAAACTTGTAGAAATGTTGTATGTCATGGTAACTTCGTTACGAACGTGACTTTACGTTTTAAATGTATGTATGATGGATTTCAGAGTTATCCTTATAGAAGAAAATTTTATGTCCCAATTTTCTGACTTAAGAGAAAACAAATTTTTCGAAAGCAACCAGCAAATTATCTTTTAATTTAAATTCCGCATGTGTTACGTAAGTAATGCCCCGAGGGGGGGGGGGGGGGGGAGGGGGCGTTACAATTCCGAACCCCTCACATACTTTATACTTTCTCTAATATTGTGCAATGCGGCACTTGCTACCTTCAATCCTTCTTGAACAATGATATTTAGGATATGTGCACAACATCTAATATGAAAAAAGTCTCCATTGCACAACAAATTATTTGACAAACAAAGTTGACTTTTCAAGAACTTTTGCATGAGACCATTAGAGGAAGCATTGTCTAAAGTAATTGAAAAAACTTTTTTCTCAATTCCCCATTCTTTCAAAAACTCAAGCACCTTCCTTGATAGCTCATGACCGGTATGTGGGGGTTCCAAATGACAAAAGTTTGACAACTTACTGTTTAACTTCCAATTCTCATCAATAAAGTGAGCAGTTAGAGTGATATAGCCACGAGTAGTGTAAGAAGTCCAACAGTCAGAGGTCAAACAAACTCTCCCATTATGTCTAGCCAATTGATTTTTCAATCTTTCTTTTTCATGCATGTAAATCTTCATCACATCCCTAGTAATAGAAGTTCTAGAAATATTAGCAGCCTCACCAAAAGAAATATATTGACATAACGTTCTAAATCCATGCCACTCAACACATTGAAATGGAAGATCATGCAATATAATCATTTGCGCCATCAAATCACGAACAACATTATCATCAAGTTTTCTAGACCTCATTTTGGTAGTATAGTCAAGCATCATAGTCCCCACATTATCAAATTTAGGAATCTTTACACAATTAGCAATATGACGATTTAAGTGAGATGTACCTCCGCTAGCTGGACAACTGTATACCTTCCCACAACCTTTGCATTTACACGTTTCTTTTCCGTCTTCAGTCAAAGGAAGTTTCTCAAAGTGCTTCCAAGCATTTGAGCTATTTGTTTTAGCCTTTTTCTGTCGTGGTTCAACCTTATCATCCTCTTTGGTAGGTTTTGAATCATCTACCTCAATAGTTTTGCAATCCTCTCCATCATTAGGCATATGATTACTCATATTCAAAAGCTGTATTATTCAGGAAAAAAAAAAGATTTAAAACAATATTCACAATGGGATGGAACAGAACATATGGTTTCTATTATGTGCTTGGTGTATTTTATAAATAGGTTGGGACGTGACATGAGCGTAAAACTTGAAACATTCTAACTCCACTAAAAGAGGTGAAATTGAAGACAACAAAACACAACACAACATCCTATTCTGTCCTGTTTTATCTGCATACTTACCAAGAATACCTAAGTATATGGATTCAGATTCCCACTTATCGAATACCCACTTTTTATACTTTATTACTGGCCTGTTTGAAAGCTCAACTCAATTCAACAATTGAAATGATTAAGCATTCAAAGTGATTAAGTGATGTTTTTTAATTTGATGCATGCTGAAACACCGTGATTAAAAAGGAAATATTAATATAGTTTAAGGGGTATATTAAAATGTCTTGCTAACGAGTGCTACATTGGTTAAGAACCCACAAAAAGAAAATTTGTATTAGGAAACTAAGTGTAATATTTTTCAAAATGTTTAATACACCATTTTCACATACAAAATTTCCTTTATTCATTCCTCATATAATGCCCTAAGGACACTTGTTATCATTCTCCTATATTAAATTAAAACTAATCCATTTGAATTGGGTTTGTACTTCTGGAGGTAACAAAGTATTGGTATGAAATGTTAAAAATAAGTTTGAAGCTCTATGGTCCTAATATACTGTGCGATTACAGACAGTAGTTTTTTATTAACTTGCACTAAGAAATATACCTAGTTTTAACCTCAAATATCAAACACTTCCCTCTTGAGCTTTCTTATGTTCAGGGTGACCAAATGAGTGAAACTGAGCCACGTCTTAAACGATCTTTATTCTTGTTATTGCCTAAAGTTTTACCAATCATTCATCATTGTCTTTGCAACAGGGTACCTGTACTTATTGCATTAGCTTAATTCTCTAGATGCTCAATGCCTCTCACGCATTGTCACTATTCGGATACTAAATTGATCATAGTAAAAAAGAAGAATGATACATAAGAAGGAAAAGCTAAGACAAATCATGAAAGTATTCAGCATAAAAAGTCAAGATCATAAACAGAGTGTGGATTGCAAAATACATAAACAGATAGAATGATAAGCAACAGACTCAGACCATAAACTTTGGAAGACAAGATCCACAAACTTCTATTCAAAAGACAAGTACCTGATAATTGTTATGAAAAATAATCGTTTTATTTTCAATAATGTTGAATGGATAAGACTTCCTTTTGGCTTTATCGTCTACAACCCCACCAACCACAACCAAGGATATCATGTTCCAACTCCATAAGGAGTTTATGCTAAAACCCAAGTTGTAAATATACAGAGAAGTAGAATCACAAGCCAGTAAGAGGAGATGAAATGAAATAAGGATACAAAGAGAAATGGCAGAAACTGCAGTATTGTTTGCTTTGAAGGAAGTTTACGAATACCTAAACGAAGAAGCAAGACAGCTGAAAGATGTCCACAAAGAATTTGAAGGCATAAAAGATGAACTAGAGAGCATTCAAGCCTTCCTCAAAGATGCAGATAGAAGGGCGCACAGGAGATGTTATTGATGAATACATCATTTATGTGGCGCACAGGACCCGCTCGTACCAAACTTGTCTGCAATCACATTCACATTCAGGCATAGATATTTTTTTTCTGAAGATGACAGGTCAACACTCAACGGCGTGGAACTGGGAAGCGGGCAAGCGGCTGCTGCTTGGCACTTGCTTCCTAACTTTAGTTTAGGGTTTTGTTATTTAATTGGTTTTGTAAAAAAGGCTCAAGGCATTCGAGTCAGCGGGCTGGCCCGACCCGTTTCGGGCTAGGCATTGATGGGCCAACAAATGTTTGGGCCGGGCCAAAAATCAACTGGGTTCTAGTTTTATTAACCCAGCCCGCCATTTTTATCGGGCTAAACGGGCTGGCCCGTCGGGCCGGGTCCGTTTTAACAGCTCTAGTTTTATCATAACCGATGTGGAATGCGTATGTTTTAACATTGGTTTTTTGAAAACCGATGTGGAGAACGAATAAAAAATTAAGGAAATTATAACTTTTAACATCGGTTTTTCTTTTAACCGATGTGTAAAACCTTATAACATCGGTTTTATTTTAACCGATGTGTATTGTTATCTGTCATTTTTTAATTCCCTCTTCCTCCTCTTCATTTTCGCGCTGCTATATAAGAGACCTTTTTATCTGTCCTTTTCATCTCTCATTTGTAATTCCCTCTTGCATGCCTGTTCTCACTCTCCCTCTCCTCTTCATTTTGAATATTTGCGCCAGTTGCTATCATCATTTCACTCAACGCTGCCACCATTCACTCCTCGAAAGGGTTCTTCAACCCCCACTTTTTCATCTGCATGCCTGTGAGCTCACCCACCCCACCCACATCGTTACTGGTTGCTGCGCCTGCAACTTAAGGAGACCCACCACTCCGTTCGTGATTCCGCGAAGAGGACCGCAGAAAAACGAGAACCACCACTCCGGTCTCTTAGCATCTCACAAATCTGATATGTTCTCTCTGCTCTATTTTTAAACCCAAAAACCTAACATCTGTGATTTTTTTCAGATTATATTCTTGAGATTCTTTAGATTTTTGATTTTGTGTCTCTGAACACCTGGTTGTTGTGAGGCTAATAGTGAACTACATCCATGTACAACTCATGCATGTCTAGGCTCTGTCATGAGTGTGTCAGTGATACACAGAAAGGAACACCAGTGGTGGTATCACGCGTCACGACCGTGACGGATTCTGCCATGGAGGTTGCTTCACTGGTTGGTCTGTCACGGCCGTGACCACCATCACGGCTAGGCCGTGATCAGTTCTGCCTGTGAGGGTCTGGTTCAGTTGGCATGTCACGGCCGTGATGGACATCACGGGCTGGCCGTGACCAGTTCTGACTTTTCCATTCTTTCTTTTCATCTCTACTCTATCATGGCCGTGATGGCTGTCACGGCTAGGCTGTGATGGGCTCTGTTTGGCTCATTTTCTTCACTTTTCAAGCCTCATCTTCATGCAAGCTACATAATTAGTAAAGCCTTAGTTTCCCGTTTGAGATGCAATACTAATGAGCACACGTGTACGTGCTTAATGTACCGCTCATTGTATTGGATCTTGAATTGTCCAAAGTTGGACAGTTTGGGATAAAACTTTTTCTTAATTCAGTTAAAATAGTTATTCATTGATTCTAATGTTATATACTTGATGAAAGTTCGGATTGATACATTTCCTTTCGTTCTCCGGGTGCATACTTTATCGTGGTGGATGTCATCGCGTTCAAGTCGTGTATGTCGGAGACCGAATGGAAATGCTGCCAAAATTTTGTCGAGTATGAGCTTGAGAGTTAAGGACTAACTGTTAACCGAATGTTGAAAAAGTTTCTTCTCGAATGGGATAGGGTCATACCCTGTCATAAGAAGTGGTTGATGAATATGTTGGACTAAGTACGAAGTTATTGGTTTAGTCATGGATCGCGGTTGGATGAATGCTAGACAGACAAGTGATGAGTATGAGAATGGAGTGAAATATTTTCTACAGTTTGCAAAAACAAATGCTCCTGATAGTGGTAACGGAAGGTTTTATTGTCCTCGTGTTAACTGTTTGAATGAGAGATGACTAGAAGCTGAGGAGATACTTATCATCTTATTTGTGAGGGGATTTGCAAGAGTTATACAACATGGATATGTCATGGTGAATCGTTAGACAGGCCGAGGGTGTCGGATAGAGAGGAAGTTGATGACATGGAAATGGACGATGGACTAGAGGACATGATCCGTGATGTTGGGCAAGAGTCTTTTCGGCGCGCACATGTGTATGATACTTTGTGCAGTGATGCGGAAGTGGCTTTGTATCCGGGGTGTACTAATTTCACACGGTTGTCAGCGGTGTTAAGATTGTTCAATGTGAAGGCGAGAAGTGGGTGGAGCGATAAAAGCTTTACCGAATTGCTTGAGTTGTTGAAAGACATGCTTCCAGAAGGCAACACATTGCCATCTCGAAACTATGAGGCGAAGAAGATATTGTGTCCGATGGGTATGGAGTATAAGAAAATACACGCTTGCCCCAATGATTGCATATTGTACAGAAAAGAGTTTGAAAAGATGCACGAGTGCCCCAGGTGTGGGGTATCACGCTACAAAGTGAAGGATGGTGATTCTAGTTGTGCTGTGGTCACCAAAGGTCCTCCTGCGAAGGTGTTATGGTATCTTCCCGTGATTCCGCGGTTCAAGCGATTGTTTGCTAATGTAAATGACGCAAAGAACATTAGATGGCCTGCAGATGAGAGGAAGTGTGATGGACAGCTTCGGCATCCAGCCGATTCTTTGCAATGGAAGAGAATTGATAGTTTGTTTCCGGATTTCGGCAATGAGCCCAAAAACCTCAGGCTTGGACTTGCTATCGATGGAATGAATCCATATGGAAACTTAAGTAGTATTCATAGTTCATGGCCTGTTCTCCTGGTAATTTACAACCTGTCTCCTTGGTTGTGCATGAAACGCAAATACATTATGTTAAGTATGATGATTTCGGGTCCTAAACAGCCAGGAAATGATATTGATGTCTATCTGAGTCCCTTGATTGAAGACTTGAGAATGTTGTGGGATGAAGGCGTTGATGTGATCGACGGGTATTGTCGTGAGACATTCAGATTGCGTGAGATGTTATTTTGCACCATCAATGACTTTCCAGCATACGGGAACTTGTGTGGGTATAGTGTTAAGGGGCATAAAGCATGTCCAATATGTGAAGAAGGCACATGTTACCATCAACTGCAACATGGAAGGAAGACGGTTTACCTTGGGCATCGGAGATTTCTCCGACGTAATCATCCTTATCGTAGATTGAGAAAAGCTTTCAATGGACTTCCGGATAATGAAATTGCTCCGGTGGCCTTGACTGGAGAGCAAGTTTATGAAAGGGTGAACAACACTAATGTTATTTATGGGAAGACCCATAAGAAGGCTACCACTACTACAGAAAAGGGCTTCAGTAGCGCTTTTTTTTGGCCTTTAGTAGCGCTTCAAAGCACTATCTATTTACCCGCTACTGAAGGTGGGAGATATTCAATAGCGCTTAAAAAAGCGCTACTGAAAGTAGGAATAGGTAGCGCTTCCTTGAGAAAGCGCTGTCTAAAGTTGGTAATAAGACAATATATTACATACTTTAGACAGCGCTTTCTCAAGGAAGCGCTATCTATTTGTCACTTTAGGCAGCATATTTTCAAGAAAGCGCTACTGAAAGTAGGAATAGGTAGCGCTTCTTTGAGAAAGCACTGTCTAAAGTTGGTAATAAGACAATCTATTACATACTTTAGACAGCGCTTTCTCAAGGAAGCACTGTCTATTTGTCACTTTAGACAACGTTTTTTCAAGAAAGCGCTACTGAAAGTAGGAATAGGCAGCGCTTTCTTGAGAAAGCGCTGTCTAAAGTTGGTAATAAGACAATCTATTACATACTTTAGACAGCGCTTTCTCAAGGAAGCGGTGTCTATTTGTCACTTTAGACAGTGTTTTTTCAAGAAAGCGCTACCTATCCCCCCCCCCCCCCCCGTTTTTTTCATTATTCACTATTTTTCTACATTTCCCACCTGCATAACCATCCCTCATCAATTCACAGTAACACTGCATTTAGGTACATCACACACATACACATATATAATGTACAAAGCTTACATACAATATTGGTAAGCATATATATATATATATAAACCAAACCAATTAAATATCAAAATCATGCATATATAACCAATTAATTAAGTAATATACTTTAACACAATTCACAGTAACAAATTGAATGAACCCCACCCAAAAAAAAAGCAAGAGCTCTCTTTTTTCTATATTCTGCAGCTCTACAATACAATGGCCAAGTCCAAGAATAATGCTAAGAAGCTCTGGTCTTTGTCTCCTCTCATTGTTTACAATCTCATCATACTCAGGACTAAGACCAGGTAGACAACCAGTCCTCACCCAAACATCCTTTTCCATTCGTAGATGAAGCGCAAGGTAGGGTCCCTTGCTTTTGAGCTCTTCAGACTCTTAAAACTTTGGTCCTTTCCATTTGCTGGCATTGATTTTGAGCTCTTCAGACTTTTAAAACTTTGGTCCTTTCCACCCTTTCTCCTACGCTCCACAGGATTATAGTTCCTAAGAAAAAGGTAAAGATTTGATTAAATATACTGTATGAATATTAGAAACAAAAATGCATGGCATAATTGCATCTGTCTGATATCAATATCAAAACCATAAAAAAAAAGGAAAAAAAAGTATCAATGTATGATTGTCTCTTCTAATCGCAGTAACACTACACAATAAATCCAAAATCAGAACAACACTACACCTGAACAATGCAATCAACAATTAGCCTCCTTTTGGATTCACTTTGACTATTGCGCATAAGAACAACAAATGGTTTGAGAATATCATTTTGGAAAGTGAAATTGGCCAATTCAGCACGCTCCAAATGTGCTTGCTTTATAAGTTAAAAAGAGAAAAAAGTGTGCTTGCTTTATAAGTTAAAAAGAGAAAAAAGAAAAAAAAAATGTGTCTAACATTAAAATGGATCTTCAATCTTTTCTTTGAATTTCCAATTGAAGCAAAAGCACATCCAGGATTACTAATATTAAAATAATCCTGAGCATGAGCACAAAGCATTTATGCAATGCCTTGGGCAGTAGCCTCAATAAAGGCGCTTCTATTTGATAAAAAAAAACATATTATCTATTTAAAACATGCATAAGAATCTATCTACGCTACTTTACAAAATAAGTAAAATAAAGAAATAAATAAAAAAAGCGTAACTGATAAAAAATAAAAAGAGAGGCTGAAGAATCTATCTGGGCTACTTTACAATTTTTGAATCCAAATGAAATTAGCAATGACATTTATCAATGAACTATGAGAGAGGCTGAAGTCCAGATTCCACCATTCCTATATATCAATTATCAACTCTATCAACTATCAACTGTCCCCTCATTGAATTTTCATCAAGTGTTTGTAAGGGCAATATTTAGGCTAGCAGAACAATATTGAACTATAATAGTATTGCACCATTCCATTTATCCAAGTTCACAGAAGTAGTATAAAGTGAAGTAGTTTCAAACACTTGCTGTCAACAAAAACCATAATAGTTCATTACCATATAATGAAATTGGTTTGTCAATCTCTATAATCAACTGGAATATGTTCAGAGCCTATTCGGGAGCACAAATAATTATAAGCACATTTGATTTAAGATATAAAAAACAATTTTTATGGTTCCATTTTTTTTATTTAATTAGGACAAAGAAAAACAGATAAAAATAAAAGGTGAGGAGAAAGAGGAATCAGCCCAGTATTGAGCTTGATCCTTTTTAGATGTCACCTGACATAGGAAAATACCAAGTTAAGTAATAACAACTCAGACAATTAAAAAAGAAAGAAAAATCTAGAAATACCTCTTGAAGAAAATATGCAACTCCCTTGCGTGGTGGAAGTTTGAAACCTAAGGATTCAAAGAACTCTAGCACATTTTCTCTGGGGCCTTGGTATGCCACATGCCCATCTGACAGAAGCACAATATCATCAAAGAGCTCAAATGTCTCTGGTGCAGGCTGAAGAAGAGCCACCAAGATCAGATAGCCTCCATCTGATGAGTAAAATTTCTTATGCATTTCACTATCTGGAATGTGGTGGAGCTATCAAGTCCAGTTGATATTTCATCCATAAATAGAGCTTTTCTTGGTCCAACAATCATTTCTCCTACTCAAACAATAGAGGGTTTCAATTTGGATCTTCTTTGTATGTAACACTCAAGAGGTAACTTAAGAATAGGCTACCACAAGAGCTTAATATCAAAGAAAGTTGTAACTGATTATAAGAAATTATAGATGCTAGCAACACTCATTAGTTAATCCATCAATAGAAAGGGAACCTACTATGTGATTTAATGAATTTCACATGCAATTTATCCAATAATGCATAGATGATTAAAAAAGTGTTAAAAAGAGTGTATTGCTAACATTTTTCTAATTCAGTTCCTTAAGAGGGGAGAGAGATCACCTGTCGTAACTCTCTTTTTTTGGTCACCTGACACCCCCTTACCATTTCATTGCCTACTTGTGTATCTGAACATACATCAAGACCAAGAACTTGCAAAACATAATATGTCATCACACTGTGCCTTTTGCCACCAACAGTTGATGCCTGTGGAGTAATTAAAAAAACAATAATTCAAACACAACATTGGAAGTTGGAACCGGCCTGAAGTGAAGCTATATGCATTATTTTATGACATTTATTAAGATGGAACAACCTTCATAAATGCGTCAATTTCAGCACTTGGCAGTATGTTTCTTTCCTTCTCTAACTTTTCTAGATTTTTAACATACCCTGTTTATGAAATCAATCAAGGAAATGAAATAATTAGAATGTGAACTGAAAAGATAAAAAAAATTATATAAATAAACATTTCACATAAGAAAGCTAATATATATATACCTGCATCATTTGAACCTTGACATCTATTTACAAAATCAAAAGTTTCTCTGATCATCGGTTCAAAGAATGTGATTATCAGTTTGGCCAATATATGCAGAAGCCCTTTGAACAACAAACTCGTCTTGCTCATTGCCATTGTAGGTTATACTACCACTTTTCTACAAAGGTATTGCAGAAACAAAGTTTGTAATGAAATTCTAAGATGAGAACGGAATTTTGAATATTCTTGTTATTATGCTGACAATTGACATGCAATTGAGAACTGGACTTCCAAAAAATTGAACTCATACAAATTAAAATTAAGAAGAAATGATATGGACTATAGACTATATTGCTATGTGAGTAAGTGCAATACGAAAAAGGTGAGACACAACAAAAACGCATCAATGTTTTACAAAAGAAAGAAAAAAAGGAAGAAATACTGCAAATGCAGACAAATCTATACAAATCACCGACAATTCCATACAAATCCAGACAAACCAGTGAAGTATAAACCATCAAATGAAGTAGGCATCTCTTTACTGGTATCTCAGTTATTCTCAGTTGGTTTTACAGAAAAATGCTATATATCTTGAAACTTGTAAGGACTGAAACTAATACATGCATATATGTTGAAACCTGCACATATTGGTTCGCGAAGAATGTGAGGGAAATCTGCACAAATGAAGAGGAAAAGGCAGCCCAAACTTGACCAAAAAAAAACGCACAGGATAACAGAAATTCAACTCTTAACCATTTGATAATATTAATTAACAAGATTAAAAAACTTCTGTAAGTTCACTCAATTTTTGAAAATTGTTTCAGACCTTCCATCAAACAGATTCAGAGCATGAGTGTGATTAACATAATATCATCATATAAAACAAGTTATTCAATGCAAAAATGAAAAGTGTACCAAGATGCCTTCATTTAAGGACCTCGGTCACCAACTTCTCATTGTAAAATTGCTCTGCAGACACAGGTCATGTGACCAAGGGTACGCCAGCAGCTACTCCTTCCAATGTTGAATTCCAACCACAGTGAGTCACAAATGCTCCAATTGCTTCATGTTCAAGAATTAACACTTGAGGTGCCCAACCACTACAAGAAAGTCACGATTTAGCGTTGAACTATTAGCGTAGGCCACGACTCCGACGCTATAGCGTCGGCCAAGCTGACACAAAATGGACGCAATACTGTTACCCGGTTTTTTTTTTTTACTTTGGATTCAATTTTGCGTGGGCCAAGCCGACGCTATTTTAAGAAATTTTGCGTCGGTTTTGGCCGACACTACGTTGATCAGTGTATTAGCGTCGGACCTGTCGACGCTATAGTGGGTTGGAGCTAATATTTTCCCTCTTTTGTTTCATTCTTCTACACTATTCCTTACCGCGCACTGATCGAGAGCTCGAAGACTTCGCGGGATTGGACAAACTTGCGCAGTCATCGCCACCGCTGCAACACCATCGGTCCTCGGTCTCCTTCGCCGCCACCGGTATGTTTCTTTATCACTATCTTTCCTTCTCCTTCTCACTGAATAATGGTGGTAGTAGTGGGTGGAGGGAAGAGGAGGGAGATGGGATATGAAGTGGTGGAGGAGGATTTTGGTTTTGGGTTGAGGAATATGGTGGGGGTATCGTCGGAGATGGAGAGGGGTTCTCCGGTGCCGAAGGTATCTACTCTGATCTTCACAGGTGCCATTTATGGGGTCCCCATGCCTGTCCAGCCCATGAAATCCATCGCAGCAGAAGCCTTGTCCGACACCGATTTCGGTGTGCCGGAGATCATGGCCGCCGGAATCTTGACCGGCGGCGCGTTATTGGTTCTGGGTGTGACGAGGTCGATGCAACTTGTGTACAAGATGATTCCTTTGTGTGTTGTAAGAGGGATTCAGCTTGCACAGGGCTTGTCATATATATATATATATATATATATATATATATATATATATATATATATATATATGATTAAAACCAAATCAAAAAAATATCATTGATTCTCACACATTGATATAGTACTAGTAGTTTATGTTTGAGATCACAGCTGAATCTTTTTCTTTTTCTTTTCCCTCAAAATAAGAGCATATTCATTGTTGGTTCGATAAAGTCCATTGAAATTTTAATCCCATATATATTTTAGAAGTGAATGTGTGTTTTTTTTGGCACTTTGGGAGCCTTATCCCTAGTGAACTTATCTGAAAAGAAAGTGTGAATGGGATGGGAAACATGTCGGTGCTGGCTTTTTGAAGCCTCTAACGATGTCATCTGGCAATCCACATGGTTTTATGTTAACCGATCCATGTGAAAATATTTGGGGGAAAACGAAGTCTCGCACGGAAAACCAAATAAGCAAATACAACAGATGGTTGCTTTTGCTATTGGATTACGTCGTTCAGAGTCTTCAGACTTCAATTAGCTACTTATTAATTTCTCCTGTACATTTGGCCTTTTTTTTATTTATTTATGAAACGATGATGGAAATGGAAATGAGAGTGGAAATAACTCGAAGGCAAATCAAGAAACAAATACAAACCAACGAGCAATTCTTAGGAACTTTCCACTCTAGGCATGCAAATCAACTTTTGAGTTTTGACATGTTTAAATGTGTGTCGGCTATATTAAAAGTATATTTCTGTAAACACGTTACAAATTGATTTGTATTTTTAAAGACTTTTGAAGTAGAAAATTTTGACCTAATAATTTCTCTCCATACATAATAACATCATATGATGACATGGGATGTGTGTAAAAGCAACCTCGTCAGCAATTTGTCGGTTCTTTTTTTCTCTCTTTTTATTTTTTTTTAAAAAAAGAAGTAATATATTCCTCGTTTCAGTTCTGCTGACTCTCCTTAACTTCCTAAGGAAGGTGATTTCATTTTCACTTCCTATTTTCTGTTTTACTATATTTTTCATCAAGTTGAGTCTCCATCAACTAAAAGCCAGTGTTGGCGTAGCTCAAACATCCAAACCTCAAACCCATTTGGGTCCAACACTAGTGACTAGCCCATACCATGAACAGCAAGCACCATTTGAGTTCAATTGGAGATATAGGCCCTTTTATTTCTTATTACACTACCCTCATAAAATAAAAGTTTCCGAAACTGAAAGCATAGTGATTTGGCATGTGCTAGTGTGAATCAGGGTACCTAAAGAAGGTGTGCTTTGAAAAAAATTGCACATGCCGCCTACACGAACAAAATGGTCATTGGTCGTTGGTCAGCGGTCAGCGGTAACTCCCTTCTATTTTGGTTTTTATTTTAAATTGTGACTTGTGAGATTGCTGCAGTAATTTCTTTCTAACAATTCACATATTTATATAATTATCTCAGTCAATAATCTTCTCTTCGTTCAAGATCTGCCAAAGTCTAAATCTTTAGGACAAAGGCATTGGTTTGGGTTGGATGGATTGGTTTTGGCCATTGTTTGTTTGTGTTTTATTGTTATTGTGAATGGTGCTGGTGAGAACAATCGTGGGTGTTGTGATGCTGCTGAAAGTGGTGATGATAATGATTTGGGTGCCAAAAGGAGGGTCGAGTGTAAACAAGATAAGAATTCTACTAGGGACATCTCAGATTGGGAATTTGCTTGTGGTAAATAATATGGTCAAACTAATTTACACTGGCAAATACACTTTCCCATTGCTATTTGCTGAGTATTTGTTCTGCTGCCTAGGTGTTTTCTTTGCCTGTTTCAGTTTTTGGTTAGCTTTGTGCTTGTGGTTGCATCAGTGCTAACAGGATATGCAACTAACCTAAGGCTAGAAACAAACAAGTAATTTGATTTTGTCTTTGAATGATTAATCAAAGCTTGATTTTATAAATTAGAAGTACTCCCAACTCTTTAAAGTTTGTGACTGTGCCAATATTTTTTAGATTCTTAGTGTTTGTTTCTTAGTGATTGCTACTCTGCTACATATATACAGGTATTCTTAGTATTATTTACTTTTATCAATCACCATTCCTCTTTCTGTGGTTTCTTTGACTTGTTTAATCTTTAATAGGATCTTGTGTGATTCTTCTTTGCTTCTAGAGAAAGTAAAATAGTAACAATTTAATTTGAATTGTAGTTTGCAGAATACAGTTATCCGAGGTGTTTTCATAGATTGGAATTCAAAATCTGTTATGCATTTAGTTAGTGAGTAGCTTTAGCTGAGTTCCCTTTTTAACATACCTGCAGTATAGTCTCTATATAAGAGATGCACCTCTAGACTCTGTGATCGATCAATTCTAATGAGAATCTTCTCCATTCAGATCTTTTGTTACTGCATGCCATTATTAGATTTTAACATGGTATCAGTCTGATTTTCTTAGGAATAGCCATGCTTTCTCCGCTGCAGCACTGATCCATTTCGCCTTTTTCTCTCTTTTATCTTCAAGAAGCTCGTTCTTTGCTTGAAAGCTTCATTCTTCTTCTTTCTCTGCCAATTTCGCATGGCTAATCCTCCAATAGACCCTTCCAATCCTCTTTTCTTGCACCCAAATGAAAACCCTGGTGCATTCAATGTTTCTACTGTTGTGGATGGTACCAATTACCATTCATGGTACCAATTAAACTTGTCTCAAACAAGTATGCTTTTAATATCAACCATGAAAGAAATTGAATGTGAAAGATCCCTTTTTGACATTTACTGAGTTCTTATTTTGTGCAGTAATATTTACTGAGTTCTTATCCTTGCGATGATAGAAAACATATTTAGGAAGTTTATGAAAACTATAATTGGCATCCCATATATGGATGTATCATCTAAAGACCTTGTAGTAAGAAAATTTGGTAGCTAATGAATTGGACTCAGTTTCACATGTTTGTAACAACCTTTCATTGGAATTCTCAAATATTTATGTTTGTGGATTTGGGTTGGACCTGGGCTCTAAATCTCAATCCATTTGAAATGACGATTAGCAGTTTAAACTTCTCAATTGCTACATTTTTTCAGTTTCATTTTTTATACACTAACACCCAGAATGCATTATTGGATAGGAAACATGAATAAGGATGTAATTGGATTTATATTGTGGCTCTCTCTTCACTACTCATTCTCATAGTTTTTGTGTATTGATGGTTGGGTACAAGTACATCTTTACTGCAATGCAATCTTTGTGAAGTTAAAAAAATGCAATCCATGTTTAATGGATCACTAACTTGGAGCTGAAAAAGAATGACTGTCACATGCTGTTGTTTCTTTATATGCGTGTAAATAAACCATTTTATGAGGAAGTTTTGCACATCAACCAGCTTTGTGTAGAGGAAACTGTTGACCCCATTTTGCTTTCTTATATTTGTGAAGCCAATCTATCATATTTGTTTGGTTTTGGTACTCACTACTCACTTTACTCTGCTCTTTATTTCTAGCTAGTGGATTTCCATTAACCTGTTGCTTACCGAAGAATACAAGCAAAGATCAAACCTGTTACTCCTTTAGATCCCACGAAATCCTGCTCTTGAAGGTCAGTGTTTTATTTGTTTCTAACTGGAACTTGATGTTTCCCTATGATGATTTTTTTTTTACCATGCCATATAGTTTTGATTGGTTTTGTGAAACAGTTGCTAATTGCTATTGCATATCCCTTCCCCTAAATTAATCCATTATCATGCATCTGTATAGCATTTGACACACTTCTTACCTTACTGGTTTGAGGTTAAATTTGATTATCACGTATTTAGATCTTTATTGTGTATCTAAATACTAAACATACATAAACATGCACCTAGTGATTTATATGCATATAGTCAAGTAGATTCATCCCATCATTATGAATCTGAGTAATTTTGTTTGATACCCCATGTATTTCATGTAATCTGCTTATGTTTAGTTTTCTCTGTGTGTGATGAACCCTTTGAGATGCCTTTAAATTCATGAACAGTTATTGAAATACGATCATGTTGTGTGCTATAAATTCATTTCCTGTGATCTAATATCTCTTCTGTACTAATGTACAATCTATCATATCTCGATGAAACAAAACTTTCTCATGAGAGCATGCTTAATGTGGACAATTAATGATTTTCCAGCCTATGGCATGTTATCTGGATGGGGTACACAGGGTAAATTGGCATGTCCTTATTGTATGGAAGACACAAAAGCTTTCACCTTGAAATATGGTGGAAAAAATTCTTGGTTCGATTGTCATCGTCGATTCCTGCCAGGAAATCATTATTTCAGAAGAAGTAAAAGGGGTTTTACAAGAAACAAGGATGAGAAAGATGGCCCACCTTACATGTTAACAGGGCAACAAATCTGGGAATTAGTTCGTGATTTCCCAAAAGTGACAGAGGTTGGTTGGGGCAGATTGCAAGGGTATGGCGGGTATCATAATTGGACCAAACAAAGTATATTTTGGGATCTTCCATACTGGAAGGACAACTTGTTAAGGCACAATCTTGATATGATGCACATAGAGAAGAATTTCTTTGATAATGTGCTAAACACTGTCATGAATGTCAAGGGTAAAACAAAGGACAATGACAAGGCGAGAATGGATATATCTGTGTTCTGTGCACGCAGGGACTTGGAGATGCAACCCTTACCTAATGGAAAGATGGGAAAGCCAAAGGCAAGCTACACTTTGTCACCAGAAGATGCAAAGTTAGTGTGTAAATGGATTAGCGAACTGAAAATGCCAGATGGCTACGCTTCAAACCTTGCTAGGTGTGCCGATGTCTCCAAGGGTAAGATGCATGGGATGAAAAGCCATGATTGTCATATATTCATTGAGTGCTTACTCCCAATTGCCTTTCGTTCGTTGCCAGAATGTGTATGGAAAGCACTAACTGAATTAAGTCGATTCTTCAAAGATCTATGTTGTAATACATTGAGGATGGACGACTTGGTTAGATTGGAGCAAAATATTCCCATCATCATATGCAAGTTGGAAAGGATTTTTCCACCGGGATTTTTTGATTCAATGGAGCATCTTCCAATTCACCTACCCAATGAAGCAATCCTTGGCGGTCCGGTTCAATATCGGTGGATGTATCCATTTGAAAGGTAATTAAATTAATTTTTTAAGTATTTACATCTTGATTTCTTTCGAATTCAAAGATGTATGGTCATTTTACATGTAGATTCATGGGCGACGCAAAGCGGGCGGTGAAAAATAAGGCTAGAGTGGAAGGTTCCATATGTGCTTTCTACTTACAACGTGAGACAACCTATTTCTGCTCTCACTATTTCAAGACCTTTAGCTTGTTGCCTACCACAAGTTTTAGGAACGATCCTCGATCGGGACATGAAGGCGTCCACCCAACGCTATCACTCTTGAACAAATCTGGTCGTCCTAGCGGGAAGTGTCAAACCCATTGGCTTACAGATGATGAATGGAAATCTGCTCATGTGCATGTGCTGATCAATTTCCATGAGGTTAAATCATATCTTGAGTAAGTAAAATTTGTATCCCTTCAAGTGTGTGCTTGACGCATTGAGTATTGTAGAGTTACTTATCAAAATTGTGCTTGATGTCAGTGCATTCTTGCAAAATCACTCCATCAATGATCAAGATGCTTCTGGTCGTATGCATGCAGAATTTCCCACGTGGTTGAAGGAATATGTAAGTGTAATGTACAGAAATGATGAAATTATTAGCAATCACACCCTCTAAGCATATGTGTCTCTTCTATGTAGGTTTATGATGAGAGGAATAGGGTGATCAACACAAATGGGTACATGTAAAAGGTACATGTACTTTGTAAATGGGTACAGGTTTCACACTAAGGATTGGAGTGATGGTAAAAAAACCATAAATTGTGGGGTGCATGTAAAAGGTGTTACTGAAGGAGGAGAAGATGATTTTTACGGCATTATCCAACGTATCTTTGAATTGGAATATCATGGTTTGAGTAATAAGATTGCTATATTTTACTGTGAATGGTTTGATCCAACAAGGAATAGAGGCACAAGGGTCCATCCACATTATAATATTGTCGATATTAAGATGAATCGACGGTATGGTCGATATGATCCGTTCATTCTTGCAGAAAAAGCAAGACAAGTATATTATGTCCCTTATCCAGAAACGTGTAAAGACCTACGTGGTTGGTCTGCGGTAATCACCACAAAACCAAGGGGTCATGTGGAAGTCGAGGACATAGAGGATGAAGAGCCTTATCAGTGATGAGATGTCACCCGTTGTACCAATTACAGAAGTTGAACCATTACAAGGCTTACTTGATGAAACCATAAATGGGTTCGAACAAATAGTTGACCGTAATAACGATTCAATGGATCACGATGGTCAATCGAGAAGATGAAGGTGTTTCGATAGAATGTAGTGATAAAGATGAGGAGAAGGGGAGGACGAGGATGAGGATGAAGACGATTATGAGGATAGTGACGAGGATTAGATTAGATTATATGTTAAGAATATGCATTGTACTATTTTAATATGTATCCTAATGTGTCTTAACATGCACAAGTCAACTTTACATATATGTTTAGAATATGTATCTAACTATTTTAATGTGTATCTTATTATTTACAAGTTCAACTTTATATGCATGATTAGATCATATGTATATCTATATGTTATATTTTGCACTACAGTAGATGTCAGGACGAGGTCGAGGGAAGATGCCTACCAATAGAGGTCGAGGGAGGCTTCTACGACCTGGCGATCTTGCTTTGCACACACACACCGCAAAATCCGTCGAGAGGCAGACTACAGAACCACCTTTTGAGCCTATAGCACCGCCGGTCCTTCCTTCCCAGCCGGTCGTCACACCACCACCTTCCGAGCCTACCCCAGACGTAGTCACTATGATCCCTACTCCGGGATACATGCCCCCTAGGCAATTTGAGTGTGGTTCATCTTCATACCGCATGCCACAGAGGCAGCTGTGTTGCAGCAGCCTCCCCACGAGGAGGTAAACCAACATGAGGAGGTGCAGGAGGGGGATGAGGAGCATGAGGAGCAGGAAGGGGGGGAGGAGGAAGAGGAGGGGCATGACGAGCACGCCCCTCGTCAGCGTCGGCCGGCAAGCGTGCAGGAAGGATCTTGTGGGAAGATCATTATATGTCCTATTGGGAAAGGGTAAGTTGGAACTTTCTTTGTTTCTTTATATATTTCTTAAGCACTTGGTTTTATATATGCATTTGATTTGACATTTGACATTGAGTTTGGATTTTTGGTAGGTGGACTCCAGCAGAAGTTGCTGCTAATGCGATTAAGTTTGCCATCACCTCACAATTTCGGGGTGTTCACCATTGCTGGACTGTGACCCCTGATGAAGTGAGGAACTTTTGGTGGGCCAAATTTAGGGTAAGTTCTATATTGCTTTTTATTATTAGTCAGTGTAAGGGAGTATTTTAGTAGATTGCTTTTCATTCAAGTTGTTTATCTTTAAGCCTACGTTGGTTTAATTAACACAAGTTCACAGTTTTATTCAAGTTAACACATGTGAAGAGCTTATATATATACTTATTTATCTGATTAACTATTTTGATTAATTCTTCTTGCAGGATAGAGTTTCTTGGGATCCTCGTCATTACGACACCATCTTTAAGGTCTTTCAGCAAAAATGTGCAAAGCGTCTTTCTGACATCCTCGGCAAGAAGAGGAAGAAGGGGACGCAACCTAAATGGATGGGGGACGAGGCATGGATTGGTCTTCTTGAATATTAGCAAAGTGATGCCTTCCTAAAGATATCAACACAAAATAAGACCAATCGGGCTTCAGAAAAGGGTGGTGCAGTTCACACGACAGGTCGCATATCTCACCTTGAGGTGGCACTAGACATGGTATGTATTTACTTAATATTCATCGTTTAGTCCATTATCATATACTGATTTTCTTTGTAAATGAACATGTGTTGGCTTTTTGGGTAGGTCCAAACAAGTCAGGGGCCTGTGGATCCTGCTGAGTTTTTTAGAGCCACCCACCAGAAGAGTTCTAGCGAATGGGTTGATAGCCGCTCAAAAAGAACATATGTAAGTTGGTCTTATACATCATTTTTATATAACTTTGTTATCAATGTATGTACCTTAATAAGATTTGTTTGTGTTCTTTACTAGGAAGAGTATCACGAGTGTTTGATTCAGATACAGACACAGGTTAATGACGCCTCCACAGATGGGATGCAGGAAGTGGATGGGGCGAGGAAGCTTCAATTGTGGCAAGATGTTGTTGGGGGTAGGACCCGGGGACGATGTTATGGAACTGCAGACATGTCTTTGAACGTCCGTCGTGGTATGTCTTCATTAACTCAGGAGTCTCATGTGTCTTCTAGTCATGGTAATGGGTTTGAGACTGAGGAGGTCGTTGCACTTCGTGAGGAGGCTACCAGAGCTAGGGAGGAGGCAGCCAAAGCTAGGGAGGAGGCTGTATTAGCTAGGGAACAGACTGTCAATTTGGAGGCCCAATTTCACGCTATGATGGAGCGAATGGCAGCTTTAGAGCGTAATAGTAGTCGGGGTCGTCCGCATCCTGATTATGATGACGATCTTGACGACCATTCGTTAGATTAGGCATCATGTCATGGTCCCTCGCAGATGTTGATTTCCTTTACTTTAGACATTTCGCATTTACTTTTCAAGTACTTTGAAGTTTGTGTTCATTTACTTTGTTATGTACTGTGTGGATTATCATGGGCAGTTTTGGTTCATCAACAATTATACAAGCTGTTCTTGAGACAGAGGTATTATAATGGTTTGAGTTGTAAGTGGAGAAAGAGTTGGTTCTATTATGTTTTTTTTTTTGTTGGGTGATATTTCAAGTTTTATGCTTTATTTGACTCTGTTAGACTTGTTAAAAGGTTGGAGTACCGCAAGTGCTAAAGCAGGGCTATTATTGTTTATTAAGGATATCGGTGCTAAAGCAGGGCTATTATTGTTTATTAAGGATATTTTTTATTTTATATTTCCAGGTTTGTAATAATATAGCTACTTAATAAAAAAAAAATTTAAAAAAAAACATTATTTGTGTAGGCTTGGCCGACGCTAAAGCCTACGCTATAACAAAGTAAATTAGTGAAGGCTGGGCCGACGCTAATTTTAGCGAAGGCCAAGCCGACGCTAAAATGATCTGAAATAGCGTGGGCTTAGGCCGACGCTAATTTTAGCGAAGGCCAGGGCCGACGCTAAACTGCTCTAACAAAGCGTCGGCTAAAGCCGACGCTAAGTTTAGCGTCGGTCATTCCCTATTGTCTTTGATGCCACTTAGCGTCGGCTTTTAGACGACGCTAATTTTAGTGTCGGCCATCATTTGCGAGGCTAAACGTTGCATCGAGGCTTTTAGCGTCGACCACGACACCGACGCAAAGCCGACGCTAAAGTGGCCATTAGCGTCGGCTTTTGCCTTGTAGCGTGGGCTTTTGGCCTACGCTAAAAGCTGATTTTCTTGTAGTGAACCTCTTATAATTAGTCCCTTACCTTCAATTCTTTTCTCAAATCCTTCAGGTAGCCATTCCTCTCCATCTTTTTTGCTTCTCCTCACCACCCAAATGAATTGTTGTCCTGAAGCCTCAAGACCCAGAGCAATCCTTCAACAAATCTGCAATGAAATCACAAAGAGAGAGGGAAAATCACAAAGAAATTACAACAGATCTACAACAGAGGTTGACGAAAGGGGAGAGAGAGGAGATTAGAGACCGTTTTGTAGAATGCGAAGAAGAGGAACACGAAGTTAGGGTTCGTAATCGAACCCAGGTTGGGTTCGAAATCTGCACATACTGATTCGAAAGCAGAGAGTGCAACGGCGGCGGCGAGGGAAGACGTACGGCTGCAAGGGTTGCGTGAAGCCTTTGTTGCCATTGCTGGACGCTGACGAGGGAAACAGCCGGCACAGTGGACACGCGATGGTGGTAGTGCCTGCAACGACGATACAGTAGAAGCTGCGGTGGAGGGACACGGTCGTCGGTGGAAGAAGAAGAAGATGCAACGAAGTTGAGGGGCCAGCAGCTTCTTTTTGCGTGGGAGACCTAGCGAGGCAATGAGAGCGATGGTAAAATTCGCGTGAGAGGGAACAGTCTTATGGAAAGAACTAATATTTAGGTATAGGAATAGATAGCGCTTCCTTAAAAAAGCGCTGTCTGTTATTATATATAAGATAGCGTTTTCTTAAGCAAGCGCTATCTATTTCTATCCATCAGGAATAGATAGCGCTTCCTTAAGAAAGCGCTATCTTAGGATGTACCAAAGATATCGTTTTCTTAAGGAAGCGCTATTAAAGGCCTTCCGCCTCTTTTTAAATAGTGTTTCTTATTAAAACGCTACTGAAAGTGTGCTATTAAAACCCCTTTATGTAGTAGTGTACCGAGAAGAAAATATTGAAGAAGAGGTCGATCTTCTTTGATCTTCCATACTGGTGCAAGGTTGATGTAAGACATTGTATTGATGGGATGCATGTGGAAAAAAAATGTGTGTGACAGTTTAATCGAAACGCTTCTCAACATTCAAGGCAATACAAAGAATGGTGTGAATGCTCGTCTGGATCTAGTTGCGATGGGTATACGAGAGCAGTTAGCTCCACTTAAAGTGGGGGATAAGAAGACTTATTTGCCCCCAGCATGTCATACTTTATCAAAAAAAGAGAAAAGAAGTTTCTGCGAATGTCTACGGGGAGTCAAAGTGCCACAGGGTTACTCTTCAAATATCAGAAGACTTGTCTCAATGAAAGATCTCAAATTAGTTGGCTTAAAGTCTCATGATTGTCATGTCTTGATGCAACAACTACTACTGGTGGCCATTCGTGACATATTGCCTAAAAAAGTCAGACATGCCATTACTAGGTTATGCTTATTCTTCAATGCTATATGTAGCAAGGTCATTGACACTAAAAAGTTGGATGACTTGGAAAATGAGGCAGCCATTATCTTGTGCCAATTGGAGATGTATTTTCCACCTTCATTTTTTGACATCATTGTTCATTTGATTGTTCATATAGTGAGGGAGATTAGATTATGCGGCCCCGTTTATTTAAGGTGGATGTACTCGGTTGAGCGATACATGAAGATCTTGAAAGGATATATGAAGAATCCACACCGTCCCGAAGCATCTATTGTTGAAAGGTATGCTGCAGAAGAAGCTATTGAGTTTTGTCCACACCGTCCCGAATGAGGAACCGTGGTTCAAATCAAAGGATAAGAATAGACTTTGATAATAACCTCAATCCTATTGGGCCAATGGCAGAGCAGTTTAACAGTTTTGTGGCGACCCTTGCTAGGAGCAGGCCTAGTATACTCATTGATAATTGGAAAGATGTACCGGCGGACGTGAAGGATCAAATATGGGAGAGTATTCTGGTATCTATACTTTTACGTCCTGTGTTTGTCTGTATCTACTTTATTTTAATCTTACTAATATCATACAGTAATTTGTTGATTCTTTTAGTCTTATTGCAGCTCACCTTTGACATACCGGATACGATGGTTATGAAGAAGTGTTTGTTAAAGTATGCTGGTGAGCGTTGGAGGGCTTTTAAGGTCAACCTGGGCAGATACTATGTATTCAATCCAACATGTGAAAAGAACCCACTTGAGGTATACCCGTTTCTTGACCAGGCGACGTGGGATCGCTTTGTTCAGAGCCGACATGATCCCGGCTTTCAGGTTAACTTATTTGATTTGTTTCTAAATTTATGTAATTTCATTAATTTTATTTACTTATGTAATTTAATTGTCTTCTATTTATAACAGGAGAAGAGAAAAAAGGGGCAGGAAAACCAAAGCAAGAATGTCTATCCCCATGTCATGTCTCGTGGGGGATATAAAAAGCTTGGTCAGATAATGGTGGAAGAGGAAAAGAAAGCACGTCAGGAAGTAGCATCTTAGGAAGATCCTAACGCTGAAAATCGTCCAGAGGTTGTTGATCCACCTCCACCCCCACGCCATCGTAAATGGAAGAGGGCCCGACAAAGAAAAACGGGACAATATAAATCTGAGGAGGCCCGCCAAGTAGCTGAAAAGATTGTAAGTATAGTTTGAATTGTAATTGTCATTTTAAGATTGTTACTGAATTGTAATGTGACCTGATATTTTATATGTGATAGGATGCCTTGGACGAGCAGGTAACCCATGGAACCTTTGTTCCTAGAGGACGCGATGATATCTTAGCTGCTGCCATCGGTAAACCAGACCATTCGGGTCGTGTCATTGGTGTTGGATGGGGCGTCGGCATTCGCCAATACCATGGTTCATCTTCACACCAATGCCACAGGGATGTTGATGCAGATAGAGCACGGCTAAAACAGGAGATTGCAGCTAAGCTTAGACAGGAGATGGCCGAGCAGATGGCAATATTGACTTCTATGTCCCAGTAGATGACAGCCGGTGTCCAACCCTTTGTCCATGTGAGCACTAAGGGCTCATGTGATCCTCCTCATCAGCCTGAAAATGATGATGATGGTGATGATGATGATGATGATGATGATGATGATGATGATGATGATGATGATGACGACGACCCTGATAGGTGTGAGCTATATGTTGATGATCATCACGATCGCCCCTTAGTGGCATTGGGGAGGGCACATAATAACTTAGGTAATACCATACACCATCGTTTATTACCGGATGATCAGCTGAGGGTCGTTGTTGAGATTATTCGAGATGCTGATGCTGATGCTCGAGTCCCTGTGCCCACCGAGGAGGTTCAAACAGTGGGTCAGGCCCCCGGTAACTTCATCCTCTGGCCAAGAAGATTGGTCAGCTTTCTTGTTGCATCTGAGGTATTTAGTTAGTTGTGTTTTTCTACATTCATAGTTGAAATTATTTATTATTGTTTAAAGATAATGCTTTATTTTTTATTCGTTATAGGATGTTGGAAATGATCATATTCTGCCTAAAAGGTCGGATCCAGGAAGACCAGAGATGTCTGCTCCAACCAAGGTATTCATTTGACCATTTAATTAATTACCAATGAAATAACTTCATTATCTGTGATTACTAATATATATCTTTGTTGTTTAGAGGATCGACAAAGGGGCACCTGGTGATGTTTTTAAACTGCTGGCTATACAGGTTGTCACCATGGAGAATGACGCAGCTTTGGTGAGGTTGGAACATGATGCCAGCCCAGGTGATGAACTGTATATTCCAAAGAAGGAACTTATGGAGATTGTACTCAATAAAGAAATGGCTAGTTCTGCACACCTATCGTTATGGTGCACGTAAGTACATTTTATTTATAAGTTAAGTAATTAATTTTTAAATACTATGATAATTAACATGTTTTTTCAATATATTAGGTATCTGCATCGTATGTTAGTTGATCAGGGTAACCTCGCCCTTTATGGGTTCATTGACCCTATGTTCATTCAGGGTGATGTTCTCCTAGCATCAGAAGACCGGGTCATCACCATACGTGATATACTTGCCCGAGGGGATCATCATTTCTACCTTGCGCCTTATCTCAATAAGTACCGGTTATTTAATTATAACTATATATGACTTAGTCACTAACTATTCCGTAAATACAACCAGCATTGTCAACTGTTGATCTTGTATCCTAGGATGAACGTCGTGGTCTTCTTCTGCTCAATTGGAAATAAGCCGGAGAATGAACTGCAGACGATCATCGAAACGTAAGCATTAAAATACTTTATAATCAGTAATGCAGTTGTTTTAATTATCTGAAATCTATATAGATATACTTTAATTAATGTTTATTTTGTCATGATAGTTCTATTAATGCAAGCCACATGTTGCGTGGTGAAAGGCGTCGGGCTATCAGATGGATTATTCCTAGGGTAAGATATTTATTAGTACAAATGCATCAAATGCAGTGGGTATAATTATTGATTTCTATTTAATTTAATTCCTCATATTCTAATTGGGTTTCATTTGTACGTAGTCACGTGCACAACGTGGATCATAGGAATGTGGATACTATGTGATACAGTGGATGTTGGAAATTATCTCCTCCAGGATCACTGAAAGATGGCACGAGGTAAATGTTAATTGATAACAATTAGAAGTAACAGTTATAGATTCGTTATATGTTTTATGTTAGTTTATTAATTACTTAAAAGATATAATCTTTTGTCCAATTAAACTTGCAGATATTCAACAATCCAACTCCATTATCTGATTCCGACATCAACAGCATAAGGAGGCGTTGGGCAACTTTCTTTCTTGAAGTGTACTAACCATAGTTTGTATATATATATGTAGTTAGTTTAAAAACTTATCATGTACTGGCTATAGTTTACTTTTGACTGATCATATGTATTTTGATATGAAATCTATAATATATCATGTAGCTTTTTGGTTTCTAATTATCTTTGTTGTCTGAATGTAATTGAACGTACATATGTATTGTTCGTAATAAATTCAGATATATTAATTATGTTTTTGTTGTACAAAAATGATTGTTGAGAATATTTAGAGTATGTTATTCTGGTATTGATCTGCATTATTAATGAAACAGGGGAAAGGAATGATAGAAATGTAAATAACAGTTTCAAAAAAAAAAATTAGACTTTACACATCGGTTTTAAAAAAACCGATGTGGAAATTGAAATTTTTACATCGGTTTTTGTGTAAACCGATGTGTAAAGTCTAATTTCCACATCGGTTTTCAATAAGACCGATGTGGAAAGTGATATTTCCAACAGTTTACCAATTGACAAATGAACTTTTCACATCGGTTTGTTTTAAAAACCGTTGTTAAAAATGTACTTTACACATCGGTTTCAAAACCGATGTGTAAAGTGGCAATAAACCACATCGGTCTTTTCAACATCAGTTTGAAAACTGGTGTGAAAAGTTAAAAATAACCGATGTGGAATCCCTTTTCTGCGCTAGTGAGAATTGCTCAAAGCTTGAGCAAAAAACTTAGTTTCGATCCGAGTTTTTGGATCAGAATTCGAAATTGGAGAATGAATGGAAGAAGGAGTGCGAGCATATTCAGGAAACAACACATACAATGGGCAATCTGAGATTATTACCATGGAAAAAGAAGAATCTTGCGACTCAAGAAAGCGAAACCCTCCTGAAGAGAATTTTAACAATGACCAATCGATCTTTTAAACATCCTCTTTATAAACCGATCTTTTTTAAAGATAAAGTGTAAATAAATTCTTTATAAACCGATCTTTTAAACATCTTTTTGAAATTTGATATTCACTTGAAAGTTAACTTGTGGGAACGAATTTCTTAAATTAAATATTGAATAAAATAATTTTAGTTACAAAATTATAAAACAAAAAGAATATTGAAGATCTTGTTTTAGGTTGTCGCATTTTTTGTTTTACTCTGCAAATGGAGGATTGGTGAGTCATTCCTTTAGAGCAGCAGTATGTGGTTTCCCTGGCTACCACAAAGGCGGTGAAAGATGTCAGTGAAAAAATTGTAAGTATTTGGTTTTTAAGTATTGGTTTGTGTCATTTTGGTTGCATAGTTGCTGCCTGATATTCTGTATGTCATGTGAATTTCATCTACTTATTATTAAGGTCTTGTCTATAATTGGTTTTAGTGGCACAGATTGGCAAAATGGACCAAACGCGCAAGGTGTATAATGATTCTCTGTTGGAGGTACTGAAGCAGAGGCAGCAATGCTTGACCAAATTCTCTGTTGGAGGTTCTGAATTACTGAAGCTAAAGTGCCCCTAATTCGGTCAGAACCGACCAATTACAACCCTAACTACCTGATGTGAGATTAACCATCGAATATTGAGATTCGTTTTTTTTAATGCTGAAACCCATTGCAGTTTGAACATTTGACTCCCCAATACGTCCATTAAGCATCCCATAAGTCTAGATCTTTTGGACTCGCTATAAGATTAATCTCTTCCCTCTCCAAGAATGTGTTAAGCGAGATTCGAATCGATGTCCTCCCACTAGCTCATCATGTGCAACCAATTGAGACACACCCATTAGATAGCGTTTGGTAGAGGTTTTTAAAAAGTATTCTTGGGAATATTGGCATGAGAATAAAGTTTTCCCATGTTTGTTACAAGTTTTAAAAATTTATTCCCAGGCATAAAAGATTCTCGAGAATAAAATTAGTGAAAGATAGTTGTAGACTCGACAAAACTCTATTCCCAAATGTGAAGGTGAAAAAACTTTATTCCCGAGAATCACATTCTCATGAATGTAGTTTGCCTGTGAATAAAACATTCCAGATACCATACGCTACCTAAGGTGAATATTGAGAATATGGTTAGACTCTCCCATGAGCGATATTTCCAAAAATCAAATCTTTATTCTAAGTTGAAAGAGCAATATGTTTAGCAATACCTCCAACCCTGTATGGATTGAAGAAATATATTTTTTATCAAGAAAAATTAATGAATGAATTTTATCTAAGGTGTTCTATTAACAATATTAAGTATAATCAGAAAATAACTTGTGCTCGAAATGTTTTTTTAAAAAAATTTAGCCAAACCTCAAATTTATGCATATATGCATTTTTTTTACGTCTAAAAGTTATTCTGGAATGCAAATGAAACGCTGCACGTGTGGCCCATATTAAACAGAAAAATACTAATTGCACATTTTGTTGGTTCATATTTCTTATTTTTAAGAATATACAACATAATAAAAAATGTAAACATATAAACAATTATAAAAAAAATTAACTACAATAAGATGATAAAAATTGTGCAAATATAGAATAATATTGGTTAGTGTATATAACAATTAACAAATTTTTTTTATAGATATTTAATCATATATTAATCAAGGCTCTAGCTTTTGCATCAAAAGTGATTCATCTCCCTAAACAAATATTACTCTATAAAACAAGCAGGCCTTGTAATTTACATTTATAAACTCAAGTAAGAACGTGATGATAAAGAAATTCACCAAAAAACAAGGAAATGGTAAAGAGAAATTTCAACACAAACAAAGAAAAAATCCAAAGTTTTGAGCTGGGGACAGAGGCAGGTTGCGGGCCTTGTGCTACAGAAGTGTTGGTACATGACGCCTTAAATGTCAAATTCTAACCTAATTTTTACTGTATTGCATGAATGCATCATTCCCCATGTCTCAGAAAATCAGGCTTTTATTACAGGTCCTGTTTTCACATTGTCTCAAAAGTGTGGTGTGTTAAATATGCAGATCTAGCTATTGTTGGGACCATAGCAAGTGAATCTTACAAAAACCTTCCAGAAAGGAACTTCCATTATTCACGATTACGTTACTCTGAACTCCACCAAACATAACGTTAGGCATTTACTATGCTCTTATTATTGGGCTATGCCCATCTGCAGTACAATTTATTTGATGCTTTGTTTTTTTTGTTTTTTTTTTTTTTTGTTTCTTAGGCCAAATTAACGCCTAATACAAATTTTCTTTTGTCATAAATTTACATTTTATTGTAATTAAAGACTACACAGAACACAATATGAGTGCCTTGTTCACTTTCTATAAAATAAACTCCTCCAGTTGAAATTTAATGTGTTTAAATTAATTCATTTTATGTTCAAAAAATTCATATATAATTATAATTATAAGAGAATGCTAACAGTATCTTAAGAACGCAAATATAGATATATTTTATTGGAAAGTGTAGTACTCAATATATTAAAAGTTTTAAAGTTGTGATTTCAAATAAAATATTTCTATTTCTTAATTCCTTAACTAGTGTCGTAAGACCCATAATTATAATATTTTGAAAATAGCTTTTGAAAATATAATAATAATAATATAATTTTGACCTGAAAATTAAGTAATCAAAACATACATTTAGAATTTGGATACCTACCAAGACCCCCCCTGTAGACTAGGGGTTTTGCAATATAGTTTGTGCCATTGATAATCCACAGGCTTCAACTGGGTCCTATGCTGAATGCCCTTGGCCTGAGAGGTAAAGGATCCACTTTTTTATTCCTTGTATGCCTTTTTTTTTTGTGACTGGGGTTGCTTGTTTTCAGCACAGCAATTTTATTGAAAACGGAATTGCACTTTACTCTAAGGTGCCGTTTTGCTAGTAGAATTAAACTTAAAATTGAGTATTGGAAACTCACCTCCCAATAATAATTATTTTGTTTAACGAGTATATATATATATATTCTTGAAGTGGTTTAACGAGTATATTAACATTTGAATTTTAATTCCGAATTTAATTTGTCAGTATTAAAAAATAACTATGTTATACTATTATTCTAATTTTAATTCAAACCTTTTTTTTTTTAAAACAAAAAACTTACTACATTTCATTAATAATCAAAAAGACAATACAACTTGATGTGCGATAAAAGATAATGATACTAGACATGAACAAGGTTACCTTTACCAAGCTATGGGCCGCTTGTTGCCTAACAAAAGTTAAAAATGATGTTATAATTGTTATTTATTACCCAACATCCTTTTTTTTTTTTAAAAGGACATCTTCCAATCACCATTGTTGAGGGTGCTCTTCGACCCCGTTACTAATGGTGCCCGTTGACCACTAATGGTTTTCTTACCACCATTAATGGTTGTGTCCCCTGACTACTATCGTTGCGAACATCCTCCAATTCAATTTGGAATTACAATTATATATCTCAATTTTTATTTACTTTAAATTTAAATATAAAAATCATGATTCTTAGCCAATTAAAATTAAATTTTAATGTTTTAATTCTGATTCGAACATCCAAATAGACCCAAAGCCATGTAAGATTTTCTCTTATTAAATGTGGAACATAATTAACAAAATAAGATGGAACATAATGTATATTTCCCCCTTTTAACAATGTGTTGTCCTTCCCCTTCCCTCATAAACAACTCAAACGCAAAAGCAAAGATATATATGACTATACTCTATAAATAATTGGGGATTCCCTCAAGGTGTAAAGAAAATGAATCAGTTAAACAAAAGTTTCACCACTTCCACTTCTTGTGAACTTGTACTATTCTCTATACCTTCTCATCTGGTTCAGAGGATACAGGTAGAGCACTGTAATCTTGTGTTTTGGTGGTAGGTGTGGAAAGACTACGACGCTCCTTCCCTCCTGGCTTAGAAGAAGCATTTCCATACCAAACCATTCCCGCTATTGCAATGAGCATGCCTAGAACTACATGCAGATTGAGACCCTCTTTTCCAAAGAAAATGAATCCTAAGATTAGGACCAAAATAGTCTTCATATGGCCAAGGACTTGGAATGTTACAGCCGTAAACCTACCAATGCAGATGAACTGACTGAGGTTTGTCCCTACCGCAATAGTGCAAGACAGAATGATGAACAACTGCAGACAGCAGGAGCAGCTCAGTTCAATAATAGTGTTCCAGTAGCTACAGTATTTATATTTTTTTAATTTAAGGTACACTGCAGTACTTAGAAAGTTAACACAATGTATACATATTTGGATCCTCTCCTTTTCTTTAGGGAAATACCAATGTCAGTTTCAGAGAGAGACAAACAATGCTTGTGCAGAGTATGAGTTACATGCACGGGAAACAGTTGGCCCCTCTACAGAATAAATTGTTTCTCAATATATGAAATTAATTTTCCTTAGGAAAAGGATAGGATCCAAATCCACTATAAAAAATGCAATGACAACTAAACTAGAACCAGATTTGGATATTATAAGGTAAACCAAGGATGTGCACCCACACAAATTCTCAGTATTGCAATTTGCAAGCAATTAGCTATTCATGAGTAAAAATTGTCATACACGAACCACTTTTACGAATATAAATTAGTGCTGTATGCATCCTGCCACTATAGAGATACAATCAGGTTTGCATGGATGATTGTCTTTCATGCCTTTTTACATTAACTGATAGATAGGCACACTAATTACAATTTGCATTAGGCTCAAGCAACATCAGAGGCAAAAGAAATCATTCTAGAATCATGGGCAAATCAGGGCAGATAAAATACAGATATCCAAGAAGTCGTAAATGGGAGCATAAGATATGTGGAAAAAGAGTGGTCTACAGAAACAAGATTATATAAATCTAATTAAAATATTTAAGCTTCACAAGAAACTTTTGAAAATATATTCAAAAGAGTAGTCTCTCCAGATTGTACATGATAGCCAGATTAGATGGCTCTTAAGTTCTTGACAGAAACTTGCTCATGAAGTGTAAATTTTTTATTGACTAGATTGGTCACATTAATAATGCAAAGAACCTAACATTCAGTACTTGAGAGGTGGGATTGAAGGCATTTTAAAGTCATGGTAACCATGGAAGAGTATTAAAAGGGTTAGGCAATGTTCTGAGCAGTACAAGCTTGAACAAAAGAAATAATCATGCTCCCGCTTTTTAGGAATGATTTCTTTTCTACTTCAAACATTCTGAAAGAGATGACCAGAAGAATGTGCATGAGATTTTTACAGAGAGATGCTATTATCTGGATGATAAAGTTAGTTAAACATTTGCCAAAGTGTCAAAAAAGGGAAGGGTCCATAAGAGTGCATTTGTTAAGACAGATACTCCACTTCTTCAAAGAGACTACGGAAAAATTCACTAAAGAAAATTATGTGCATCAGTGAAAGTTATCTGGATAGATTACAACACGTTGAACTTTAAATGCTATTTATTGACCCTTTTTTGGTCAACCAGCCAGTCTGGAGTTTTAAACACTCTTATGTAAATTGAAAAATGAGTTGGTTGTGAAGCAGTGTAAATTAACTTACCCAAAGTCAAGTGAAAGATTTTACACTTATCTATGTCATTCAGAAACCTGATACCAAATTTAGGCAGTAGAATTTGGCACCCAGTTGTATAATAAGCAACATGTAGAATGGGATCTTTTATATAGAAAAGGAAATTCACCATGCAAGTGAAATGAATGCAAGTTATCTAAACTTTCACCCCAAAAGAATAAGGAAGCCTAAACCTGATATAAATAAATTTCACTAGCTTCTGCTCACCTCCTTCCTCAGAACAAAACATTAAAGAAGAAAAAGAGTAACTTACAATGGATGTCAAACCATAGTTGTAAGCATCAACTCGTTTGTTTGTCAACCAATAGTCCATAAAGGGGCCTACTAGCAGTAAACTTGCTGCCTGTACTGGTGCAGTGTGGCCTAGCAAGTTAAACGATCCAATAGAATACTTCCTCTGAAGGAAATGCACATACTGCACAAAATGTAATATAAAATATCAGCTCAATAAAATCTAGATCGTGACACCCAAATAAAACAGGAAATGCTACAATTGTAATAATCAACTAAAACATGACATTTAAATCTGTTCCAGAAGATGCATCCGAGAATGCAGTTTGTAATAAAAAACAAGATTTACAAAGAATAAATTGTTGCAGGCTTCCCAATTAGTCATTTTAGATCCAACACAAGCTGTTAAGTATTACATACATGAGTGTTACCAACAATCATCATGACCCTGAAAGTGAACATTCATCAATTTTATAAATGCCTTTATGAGGAGGAATTCAAATTGAAGAATTTCTATCTGCCAATCAAGTTTCGGGATTTGATAGTGTTAGTGTGTTACTTACATACTGCTGCATTGCTGTGCTCCAAACTGCTATTGCAGCAGCTATGAAACCCTTAGCATTGACGCTGACGTCAGTGACTGTACAGACAGCAACACCAAGCAGAACCAAAATAATGCTAAGCTTTGTGTCCCTTGAATATCTCACATTGTCCAAAACAACTTCCAGAAAACAAGATACTGGAATCATACTCAGCTTAGCAATCTGACAATTTCAATCAAGTCATTGTTAATACTTATCTCTGTCAAATTTGAGAGTTTACAAAAAGCCTAAAGTTAAAAATAGCCCAAATGTTACCTGATAGAAACCAACAGAGTTCCACATTAAACTCACATTCATCCCGACAATGGAGAAATTAGCAAATAAGACAAATTTGATGATTTCAGATACTGGAAGATGAGAGGTCTGTATATATCCCAGCGACTTAAGAATGGTCGTCAACAAGGTGGTTGTGGCAAAATGCATACCAGTTAAAGTTGTAGCTGCATAATAGTATTTTGTGATATATAATGTCATGACACAGGACTAGTGGAAAAGTTCATTAGCAATCTGTAACCCTACAAGTTACATCAGAAGAAACCATAAACCACATGCTTCTTTGGTCGGCTAGTTAAAGAAGAGATTTTTAACTGATGTTATTCTTCGGTAATTTAAGGTTGTTGTAGTGGTGGGATATATAAAAGGTAATACTTATTGTTATTATCAATCTCAAAACCAAAACCATGCAAATGATTAAGTTGTTTCAAAAAAGTTCTCCCAGAAACTTTGAATGCTATCTTTATCATACCATACTAAAAGTCATGCGGTATAGCCATATAGGTATCTTCAATTTATCATACAAAATGATGGAGAAATAGAAGGAGAAGTCAACCATAAGATTCAAGTTGGGTAGATGAAATGCAGTAATGCTTCAGGTCTTATAAGTGATCTAAAGGTGTATACGATAATTTTACTGCACAGTGATAACCTGTGATGCTTTATGGTATTGAATGTTGAGCGGTAAAAAACCAACAAGAGCATAGGTTGATGAGGATGTTACCGTGGTTGAGTGGACATACAAGAAAGATAAAATTGGGAATGGATGCACAGATGCATTAGAGAGAAAGGAAGGATAGCGACTAAAGAAAAGATGGTAGAATCTCACCTTAAGTGGTTTGGCTATGTGAGGATAAGACAATTAGAAGCCTTAGGCTCTCTTTGGCAAGTCTAATAAGCTAGCTTATAGCCTATTTAACCAGCTTATAAGCTTGTTTGACTGAAATAGAGGTGTTTGGTAAACAAGCTTATCTCATTAGCTTATAGCTTTTCTTCATAAGCTATTTTATTTAGCTTATGGCTTATAATTATAGCTTATAACTTATTGACTTTTCTCCCATTTTTACTCCTATTCTAAAAATGAAATTCACACTTTACCATGTCTCTCATAAATATGTTCTTTTATGTCATTTTACATTTATAATCTAGGGCAATCGCTAACTTTACCAAACACTTCAAAGTTCAAATTCAATTAGCAAACTTTTCAGCTATCGCCTAAAAATTAGCTTATCGACCGAGCTAGCTTATCAACTAATTTTTCCAAACAGAGCCATTAGTAAGAGGAGTGGTTCAAATGGAGGATAGCTCCAAAGTTAGAGATGGAAGAATACCAAGAAAAACTCTTGGTGAAAAATTAAATAGGATTTAGATGTAAATGCCCATTTTGAAAACTTGGTATATGACAAAACATATAATATAATGTGATCCATAGAGCTGACTCCACCTAGTACAAAAAGGTTTTTGTTGTTAGAAAAAAATTGCTGTTAGTGTGTCTTCTTTCCCTCTCTCCCTCTCTCTAAAGTTTTGAAGGGCTATGGCGGTGCTTTGAATCCCACATTGAAAAGTTTGTGAGATTGTACAACAACAACATATAATCAGAAAGCATAACACATCATTTATCCTTTTTCTCAGATTTCTTCATGTCTCTCTTTTTCACTATATTTGTTGTTTACAAGCATCATCATACCAATCCTTTCACTTATCCAAATATCAACAAGATATAATCGATGCTTCTTTCAAATCCTAGGAAAAGCTTACGCGACACAAGATCAATTGAAGCCAGACACAATCAATGCATTTTAACTAAAAGCAGTAGTTTCATTTTTACAGAGTTATAGAAATCAAAGTGAGGAGTAAACTATTCAAAGTCTCTATATTATAGTTTCTAACAAACCACCATGTCAAATGCCAACCTTTAGGATCTTTACTAGTCCATTTTCATGCTACATCACATTTGAGTCTATCAGGTCATTTATATAATTAACACAATGAAAACTAATCCTCAAGAGTAGCCAGGGAAGCCTAATAATGTTGTACAACCTGAATGAAGCTAACTGATGATATCAAAGTGAAATACACACATGAAACATCAAGTCTATAAGAAGAACCAGATACAAAATTTTCACCAAACTCAAAAACACACTAACAATCATATGTTATACCAAAAAAGAATGCACAGGATTGGTTGTTTTTATCCTCTAAGAACACGTAGATAAGTAATATGGCATGTTTTAAATTAGTAATATAAAGGCATGACCAAGCAAATTCATAACAGGAAGAAAATGTGAAAATTCATGGTGATGCCATACCAAAACTAAAACCATATGTAGCCATCAGAGCTTTATTCACAAGGATTATTCCTACTGACGTGACTACATTGAACAACCATGATGCTGCATCAAGGGAAGCCTTCCTGTCACCCTTGGTTTCAGAAGACATATTGAACTAGAGCGTTCGATACACAAACTGGATTTGTCACTGCTCCACCTTCATGCAATGAATGGTATCACTAATTTCAAAATCTCACGGCTCTATCTGCATGGAAAAATAAATCATCAGAAGAAGCATGTTTTCCTATAAATATAGTAAAATGTTCATACTGCTACACAAAGTATTGTTAAAAAAAAAACTTAGTCCTTAAAAAATAATTAGTGCACATTTTGGAGGGTAAATAAACGATCATAACCAAGTAGACCACATGTGTTTATATTTACAAGGAGACTTTATACAACAACAAAAACCAAGTCTTCTCCCACTAGGCGGAATCGGCTACATGGATAAAACAATATTAAAATCATATACAAGGAGACATTATAAACAAAGGAAAACATGAAGAACCAATAAACTGTAACTCAAGCAGTATTTCCCAGTCCCACCGTAGGTGGAGGTCAGGGGTTCGGTTCTCATCGGCTGAATCGGGCAAAACCAGCCCCCCTAAAATCTATTAGCAACAATTAAAAAATAATGAAATCCCATCCACAGTTAATTGGTATCTCCATTCAGCGGGTTGACATCTACAGCAGAGAATAATCATGGTTAAAAATAATAGATTCTGGGTTTCTTATGCGAAGCTCCTTCACTGTTTTTTGGTCAAAATCAAAACATTCGAAAAAGGAGAACCAAAAAAAGAAACAACCAAGGTTATACATGAACATTGAAATTCACGATAGAACTGTGATTAACTTCACTCATAACCCAAAATCCTCAAAGACAATACACAGTTCAGCTAATAACCGGAAAATCAAAATCCCTATCAGATCCATTACTCCTATCGATAAATACAGTAATTCGCAGCAGAAATTGCAATAAATAACTTGAGCAAAAAGCTACTCTCAAACCGAATCCAAAACACGGATCTGCGAACCCTAATCAAGGACTGCGCAGCTAAGAAACCATAAGAATCAACGAAACAACACACGAAAGTAACATAACAGGGAAATTTTGTTGAATTGAATAATAAATAAACAAGCCTGCGAAGGCACTAAACGACGCACTGTTTGGGCCAAAAAGTGGAAGGCACCGATGCGAGGATTGGAACAAAATTGAAGAGCAGTGGTGTCGTATTGCCGTTTTGGTTTGAGAGAGAAAAACAAAGAACACGGCAAAAGCCTTTTGTTCTCTGTTTTTCTCTTTCTTTGTTTGTTTCGAGTGTTTTGGGTTGCGCCTCTTGTGTGTGTGTGTTTACTTTTAAAACGGGAAATTATGGCTTCTTTTGTAACGTCCAGATTCAGTGATCGAAGAAAGGTGAGTTTGCGAGGAAAGCAGGAATAGCATAGCAGAGTAAACGGAATGTCATTCAAGAATTAATGCTATATTAATAATAATATAGTCAACTTCAACTTCAAACCAGTGACATTTCAATTACAATCAATCTTTACAAAGCCGGGCATCCAATCGACGAAGGCAGCGATTTGAAATTCAATGGTTTTATCGAGGTTGAAGTTGAATCGGTTATAATTAAATAATATTATTTTAATTTTTAATTAATATAATATTTGTAACAATATTAAACAAAAAAACAACACAATAACTAAAATTATTAAGTACATTTTTTTTTGTTTTGAAACTAAACTAAATAAATATAAAGATATATGTTAAAATTATCTTCATAGGAAAAACCAACCCAAAATCTACAACCAGTCCACATATGTTAGAAAACAAAAGAATTGGGTTTTGGTTAGGATGACCCAAATCCTTTTATACTAATTGTTTTTTTTAGGAAACCGGTTCAGGCCGGTCCACTACCAGTTTTACCCGTTTTTACACCGGTTCAATACAGGGACGGTTTTCTCTATAAACCGGACCAACCAAGATCACGGTTACCGATTAACCCGATCGGATCGGCCGGTCCAGGGCGGTTTTGAAAACCTTGATTACAATTAACATTGTGTGGCCTGCAACCCAATAACCATTTTGTAATAAGATAGTATGCGTCCGTGTAATAAATTTTACACTGACGTCCAACAAGATTTTGATACTATGCTTTTATTTTATGATTTAATTGGTATATATTGATAGTGTAAAGTTTTTTTTACACTGTCAATCAATCAGAAATGGACACATCATTATAAATCTTTGATTCTTATCCTAATTACTTTAAAAGTCATCAATTTCATGATTTCTGATTGGTTGTCAGTGTAAAAATCTTATACTGTCAGTGCATAAAAATTAAACTTTTTATTTTAATAATTAAGAAGAGAGAAACCATAATTATGCTAATTTGTCAAGATATTATTGAATATCTGTATAAAATCTTTTATACTGATAGTGTATAGAAATCAAACTCATACTTAATTTATGTCTAGGAAAATATTATTATTAATTATTAACTTCAAAGGATATATTTAATTAGGAGTTGTGTTATTTGAACACAAATTTTAAACATTGTATGTGATACTGTATATGTTTCTTTATATCTCTCACATACTTTTTATCATCTTTATATACATGTATATCGAAAATATATCAATAAAAGAGGACACCAAATTAAACGGTGTCCTTGATTTTATGTTCAAAAGATATTCCTCTTTAATTAGTATGTATAAAAAAAATTATACTATATCAATCAATTAAAAAATATATATTATTAAAAATATTTGATTTTTATCTAAAAGTTATTTATATGATGATTTTTTGTTGGTTGATATCCAATTAAACTCCATTTGTATTTGCTATCTTGGATTTCGTGGACATTTTGATGTGGTTAATTACTTGTTGCTATGTTTAGTCGGGCGAAAAATGATAGTCCATCAGAAATATAAATGTATGTTTAAGTGCGGTTTATGAGTGTTATTATCTTTCTCTGTTTGGTGCGAAATTTTGCCTTAAATGGTCATTATCTCATGCTTTTCATTTGTTATGTTGATGTGCGCTTGTGTCATGAAGGCAATTTTTAGGTCATTTTCCTGTGTCCTTTCGTCCCTGTCCATGTGATGTTTATTATCAACAAGAAATTATTCTATCCTCCTCTTCTTTTTTTATCGGCAATCAGAGTAGTGTTTATGTTTTTATGACTTTTCTTATGGTTGCTAATATATTTTCAGACAGACAAAAAAAGTTGCCATGTATCGATCATGCAAGCATCATCACTTTCTTTTCAGTTTTTAACACGTCAAGTATATTACTCAATTTTAATGCTGAAATATTTTTCTTCATTTATTAAGCAACTATGAAATTAATAGAATAATTAGGAACTTTATTTCCAAATGAAATGAAGATGCTAATTGAAAAAGGAAAAGAAAATTTCCCCCAGCGTTTTCAACTCAAAGAAGTCTACTTATATTTTGAAAGCTCACTAGTGCACAAAGGGGATTCCACATCGGTTATTTTTGGCTTTCCACATCGGTTTTGAAACTGATGTGGAAACGACCGATGTGGTTTATTGCCACTTTACACATCGGTTTTAAAACCGATGTGTAAAGTATATTTTAAACATCGGTTTATTACTAACCGATGTGTAAAATTAATTTAGCAATTGACAAGCAGTTGTAAATTTAACTTTCTACATCGGTTTTTCATAAAACCGATGTGTAAAATTGACCTTCCACATCGGTTTTCTAAAGAACCGATGTGTAAAGTTAAATTTACACATCGGTTTTATGTAAAACCGATGTAGAAATTTAAATATACACATCGGTTACTGAGAACCGATGTGTAAAATCTCTTTTTTTTTTAATCATTATTTACATTTCAATCATTCCTGTTTCACTAATGCGGATCAATAAACAAACCAAGCAAGACTCGATCAAACAAGAAACAACAACAGAACACCAAACCAGTTTTGACACAATCATTCAAAAGCAAAACATACTTCATTCAATTTTCTTATGAATGAAAACAACACTTTATCAAAGCTACATCAAAACACGAGAGAAGAAAAATTGAACCAGACACGAGCACTAATACATATCATCAGTCAAAGGTACGTACACTATAGCTAGTATATGATAAGTTTTTAAACTAACTACATATATACAAACTATGGGTGGTACACTTCAAGAAAGAAAGTTGCCCAACGCCTCTTTATGATGTTGATGTCGAACCGGACAATGGAGATGGATTGTTGAATATCTGCAAGTTTAATTGGACAAAAGATTATTACTTTTAAGTAATAAACTAACATAAAACATATAACGAATCTATACTATTACTTCTAATTGTGTCAATTAACATTTACCTCACTCCATCTTTCAGTGATCCCAGAGGAGATAATTTCCAACATCCACTGCATCACATAGTAGCCACATTCCCATGACCCACGTTGTATACGTGACTACGTACAAATGAAACCCAATTAGAATATGAGGAATTAAATAAAATAGAAATCAATTATTGTACCCACTGCATTTGATGCATTTGAACTAATAAATATCTTACGCTGGGAATAATCCATCTGATAGCCCGAGTACGCCTTTCACCACGCTGCATGTGGGATGCATTAATAGACCTATCATGACAAAAACATTAATTAAAGTATATATAATAGATTTCGGATAATTAAAACAACTGTATTACTGATTATAAAGTATTTTAACGCTTACGTTTCGATGATCGCCTTCAGTTCATTCACGCTTATGTCCCAATGAGCGTAAGAAGACCACGACGTTCATTCTTGGGTACAAGAGCAACAATTGCCAATGCTTGCTGTATTTGCGGAACAATTAGTGATCGTAAGTCATATATAGTTATACTTAAATTAATAACCGGTGCTTACTTATTGAGATAAGGCGCAAGATAGAATTGATGATCGTCTCGGCAAGTATATCACGTATGGTAGTGACCGGGTCTTCCGATGCTACGAGAACATCACCCTGAATGAACATGGGGTCAATGAACCCATAAAGGGCGAGGTTACCCCGATCGACTAACATACGATGCAGATACCTAATATATTGGAAAAACATGTTAATTATCATTGTATTTAAAAATTAATTACGTACTTAACTTATAAATAAAATGTACTTACGTGCACCAAAACGATATGTGTGCAGAACTGGCCATTTCTTTATTGAGTGCCATCTCCATAAGTTCTTTCTTTGGTATATACAGTTCACTGAGTGGCATCATGTTCCAAAGTTACCAATGCCGCATCATCCTCCATGGTGACAACCTCGTATAGCAAGATCTTTGAAAACATCACCATGGCCAGGTGCCCCTTTGTCGATCCCCTAAACAACATAGATATATATTAGTAATCACGGATAATTAAGTTATTTAATTCATTATGAACTAAATGGTCAAATGAATACCTTGACAGAGCAGACATCTCTCGGTCTTCCTAGATCCGACCTTTTAGGCACAATATCATTTCCAACATCCTATAACAAATACAAATAAAGCATTATCTTTAAACAATAATAAATATATTTCAACTATGAATATAGAAAAACACAACTAACCGAATACCTCGGATGCAACAAGAAAGTCGACCAGTCTTCTTGGCCGGAGGATGAAGTTACCGGGGCCCGACCCACTTGCTTGAACCTCCTCGGTGGGCACAGGGACTCGAGCATCGGCATCTCGAATAATCTCAACAGACACCCTCGGATGATCGTCCGGTAATAACCGATGGTGTATGGTATTACCTAACTTATTATATGCCCTACCCAATGCCACTAAGCGGCGATGATGATGATGATCATCAACATACAGCTCACACCTATCGAGGTCGTCATCATCATCATCATCATCATCATCGCCAGACATCATCATCATTTTCGGGGATGATGAGGAGGATCACATGAGCCCTTAGTGCTCACATGGACAGAGGGTTGGACAGAGGGTTGGACACCTACCGTCATCTGCGGGACAAAGAAGTAAATATTGCCATCTGCCGGGCAAGCGCTGCTCATCTCCCCGTCGAAGCTCACCTGCAATCTCCTGTTTTAGTTGTGCTCTATCTCGCAACCGAATCCTCGTGGGAGGAATGTGAAGATGAACCATGGTATTGGCGAATGCCGACTCCCCATCCAACACCAATGACACGGCCCGGTGGTCTGGTTTACCGATGGCAGATAAGATATCATTGCGTCCTCTAGGAACAAAGGTTCCTTGGGTTAGCCGATCATCCAAGGCATCCTATCACATAAAAATATCAGGTCACATTACAATTCGGAACAATCTTAAAATGACAATTACAACAAACTATACTTACAATCCTCTCACTACTTGGCGGGCCTCCTCGGATGTATATTGTCCCGTTTTTCTTTGTCGGCCCCTCTTCCATGAACGATGGCGTGGGGGTGGAGGTGGATCAACAACCTCTGGAAGATTTTCAGCATTAGGATCCGCCCGAGATGCTCGCCCGCCGACGTGCTTTCTTTTCCTCTTCAACCATTTTCTTAACAAGCTTTTTATATCCCCCACGAGACATGACATGGGGGTAGACATTCTTGCTTTGGTTTTCCTGCCCCTTTTCCTCTTCTCCTGTTATAAATAAAAGACAATTAAATTACATAAGTAAATGAAATTAATGCAATTACATAAATTTAGAGACAAATCAAATAAGTTAACCTCAAAGTCGGGATCACGTCGGCTCGAACAAAGCGATCCCACGTCGCCTTGTCAAGAAACGGATACACCTCAAGTGGGTTCTTTTTACTTTTTGGACCGAATATATAGTATCCGCCTGTGCCGGCCTTAAAACCCCTCCAACGCTCTCCAAAGATACTTCAAAGAACGCTTCTTCATAGCGTATGTATCCTGTGATGTCAAATGTCAACTACATTAAGACCAAAAGAATCAACGAATTATCGTATGATATTATTAAGATAAAAATAAAGTAGATACAGACAAACACAGGACGTAGAAGTATAGATACCGAATACTCTCCCATATCTGCTCCTTCACGTCCGCCGGACATCTCTCCACCTATCAATGAGTATACTAGGCCTGTTCCTAGCAAGGGTCGCCACAAAATCGTAAACTGATCTTCCATTGGCCCAATAGGTTTGAGGTTATCATCAAAATCTACTCTTATCCTCTCGATTTGACCCACGGTTGGCAGTCAAATGCCTCATCCGTGTGGCACGCCTACCCTTTCTACCGGTAGACGGGGTCTCCACCCGCCGCATGAAGGAGGTGTATCCTCATGATCAGCCATGTATACCTGTTTAAACACAAAACAAAAAAAAACTTGTTAGTATGTCGGGATAAATATCAAACATAACTTATAAATATCGATCAACGTACATAAACATAACTTATAAATATCAACGTAAACACATAATATGCCAAACTTGATGGTAATATCAAACTAAACTTACTTTGTGGTCAATTAGTAAAGTTCTCCCATAACCCTTCTTGGTGATCATTACGAGTAGCATGTACATCATCCACTTCATTTTCCTCATTGAAATTAGGCACTCGTGTTGAGAAAGAAGGAGTATCAGAAATATCAAGAGTTGAATCGTGATTTCCCTCACTACCGTTATACATGTTTTTTCCCTGGAGAACCACTGACCACCTTTTGTTAGAAGGATCACGGATATAAAACACTTGTTTTGCTTGGGATGCCATGATGAAAGTTTCCTCTTTATTACCTACCTTACTAAGGTCCACCAATTTGAATCCTAACTCATCGGTTTGCACACCATTGTTACTGTCGACCCACTGACATTTAAAAACAGGTACTCTAAACTTCGTGTAATCAACCTCCCATATCTCTTCAATGATTCCAAAGTATGAAACTGATGCCATAACAGGGTTTTTATCTTTCGAACCAATGAATAACTATTTTAACTGAATTAAGAAAAAGTTTTTTCCCAAACTGTCCAACTTTGGACAATTCAAGATCCAACACAATGAGCGGTACATTAAGCACGTACACGTACGCTCATTAGTATTGCATCTCAAACGGGAAACTAAGGCTTTACTATTTATGTAGCTTGCATGAAGATGGGGCTTGAAAAGTGAAGAAAATTAGCCAAACAGAGCCCTTCACGGCCTAGCCTTGAAAGCCATCACGGCCGTGATCGAGTATAGCTTAAAAGAAAGAATGGAAAAGTCGAATCTGGTCACGCCATCCCGTGATGCCCATCACGGCCGTGACATGTCACCGTACCCGCACCTCACAGTGAATCGATCACGGCAAGGCCGTGATGGTGGTCACGGCCGTGACAGACCAACCAGAGAAGCAACCTCCAAGGCAGAAGCTCTCACGGCCTTGCCGTGATGGCCATCACGGCCGTGACATGCCAACTGAACCAGACCTCACAGTAGAATCGATCACGGCCTGATGGTGGTCACGCCGTGATGCACCAACCAGATGAAGCATCCTCCAAGGCGAACCTATCACGGCCGGCGTGATGGCCATCACGGCCGTGACATGCCAATCGAACCAGACCCTCACAGTAGAATCGATCACGGCCTTGCTGTGATGGTGGTCACTACCGTGACAGAACAAACAGTGAAGCAACCTCCAGTCGAGAATCCGTCACGGCCTAGCCGTGACAGGCAGCACGACCGTGACGGGTGATACCACCATTGGAAAAATCCAGTCTTGGAGCAACAGAACAACACATGCAAGTATATTATCCAACCATTTCGAGTCAAAGTTCATAACTTTTCTAAACAAGAAACAAATATATACCTGAGGGACGAGCAAAAATGGCGCTCTTCACGCAAACGAGGGTAGCTCGCGGATGATCGTTCTCAGTGGTTCTCTTACGAAGCAGAAAATGAAGGCTCGCAGTCGCAGTGGTCTTCTTTGTCTACGATTGAAAAGGGAAAAAGGACGTGAAGAAGGGAGCGAGAGAGAGAAAGAGAAAGAAAGAGAGAGAATGAGAAGAAGGAAATGCAGAGAGAGAGAATGAGAAGAAGGAAATGCAGAGAGAGAATGAGAATGAGAATGAGAGAGAGAGAGACGCATACCTGAGGGTAGCTCGCGGATGTGAGTGCAGTGAGAGAGATGGAAAAGCAGTGACAACGCGCGTTAGCAGAGGGAGGGAGTGTTGTGTTTTAGGGTACGTTCAGAAACTGAAGAATGAGGGCGCAAAACACACGGAGGGAAATAGAAAAATTGGGACTATTACACATCGGTTATGAGGAAAACCGATGTGTTAAACATATTATACACATCGGTTATGCAAAAACCGATGTGTAAACATGAAACATTTAAATTCTGATTTTTTCTTTTAAATTTTATACATCGGTTAATAAAAACCGATGTGTAAAAGTGTAACCTAAATTTCTATTTTTTTTTCTTTATAATTTTATACATCGGTTATTTAAAAACCGATGTGGTTACTCACCATTTTACACATCGGTTCAAAAAGAACCGATGTTGAATGTTAAAAATTCCGAGTTTTAAATTTTTTTATTTTAATTTTACACATCGGTTATATATAACCGATGTGGAAAAGTTTTACACATCGGTTATTCTCTAAACCGATGTGTAATACTTTCCTTTGAATTTCAAAAATGCCACCGCCTCGTTTTACACATCTGTTTATACTAAACCGATGTGTAAACTCCGATGTAGAATCCCTTTTTTGCACTAGTGGCTACTTCATTTCTATCTCTTTTTGGATTACTCTGTCACCACGAAATTTTTATCATCGTAAATAATGGTTAATCTTAGTCGAATGATATTTAAGAATTAATTGTCCCCTCCCAAACTCCATTTTCTACAATTTTCATGTGACTGAGGCAGGTAAAATCATATCTACTTAAATTTTTTTCTCATTTACTTCATTTTTTTTTTCTTATTTTCTCTGTATGTTACTCTTTTAAGAACATGTAAACATATTTAAAAAGTAGTAGATGGCATCATAAGCTTTTAACTCAAAGCATCATATAATTTAAAAAGGTACACTAGCCCTTTTAGTAGAAAGGGGAACTATGACCTCCCCAAAAAAAATTTAAAACTTTTCATTTTACAAGAAAAAATTATTTTGAATTTTTTTTATTAAGCTTAGTCCCTTCGATGATAGTTTTTTTTTTTTTATATTTATTATGGGTCGAGATGTCCCAATAAATACTTATTTATGAATATATTATCTATTTAGAGCTTTCCTTATTGCAAGAATGTTATTAGTTTTATTATTGTTTTAAAAAAAATTTTCTAATTGATTGGTTTATTGCTGTCTTTACAAATTCTACAATCTCAACTTGAATGACCAAATTTTTTGGTTTATCAAAGTATTTTTTCATCCGATAATTAAGAGATTAATCTCTTAGAAAACTATTAGACGCCTAAGTGGGGATCACTAGTGCAAAATATACTTTTAACATTGGGGCTTTAACATCGGTTTTCAAAAAACCGATGTGAAAAAGGACGCGGTGACATTTTTGAAATTAAATTAAAAAAATTTAACATCGGTTTTATATTAAACCAATGTTATAAAGTTTTTAACATCGGTTTCTAAAAACCCGATGTTGAAAATTGAAACAAAAATAAAAAAATTTAAAAATGCAAAATTTAACACATTGGTTTTATCATAACCGATGTGGAATGTGTATTTTTAACATCGGTTTTTTGAAAGCCGATGTGGAAAACGAATAAAAAATTTAAGGAAATTATAACTGTTAACATCGGTTTTTCTGTTAACCGATGTGTAAAACCTTATAACATCGGTTTTATTTTAACCGATGTGTATTGTTATCTGTCATTTTTTAATTCCCTCTTCCTCCTCTTCATTTTCGCGCTGCTATATAAGAGACATTTTCATATGTCCTTTTCATCTCTCATTTTTAATTCCCTCTTGCATGCCTGTGCTCACTCTCCCTCTCCTCTTCATTTTGAATATTTGCGCCAGTTGTTATCATCATTTCACTCAACGCTGCCACCATTCACTCCTCGAAAGGGTTCTTCAACCCCCACCTTTTCATCTGCATGCCTGTGAGCTCACCCACATCACCCACATCGTTACTGGTTGCTGCGCCTGCAACTTAAGGAGACCCACCACTCCGTTCGTGCTTCCGCAAAGAGGACCGCAGAAAAACGAGAACCACCACTCCGGTCTCTTAGCATCTCACAAATCTGGTATGTTCTCTCTGCTCTATTTTTAAACCCAAAAACCTAACATATGTGATATTTTTTCAGATTATATTCTTGAGATTTTTTAGATTTTTGATTTTGTGTCTCTGAAAACCTGGTTGTTGTGAGGCTAATGGTGAACTGCATCCATGTACAACTCATGCATGTCTAGGCTCTGTCATGAGTGAGTTAGTGATACACAGAAAGGAACACCAGTGGTGGTATCACGCATCACGGCCGTCCCTACTAGAAAACTTGAATTTTCAGACGGAATTTTCGGACAGAAATGTTTCCGTCTGAAATCTGTCCGAAAATTTTAGACGAATTTCACACGGATTTGTTATTTTTTATATTTTTTCTTGATTTATCTTACATCCGTCTGAAATCTGTCTGAAAATTTCAGACGGATTTCACACGGATTTGTTATTTTTTATATTTTTTCTTGATTTATCTTACATCCGTCTGAAATCTGTCCGAAAATTTCAGACGGATTTCACACGGATTTATTATTTTTTATATTTTTCTTGATTTATCTTACATCCGTCTGAAATCTGTCCGAAAATTTCAGACGGATTTCACACGGATTTGTTATTTTTTATATTTTTCTTGAAAAAAGATTAAATTTTGGACCGAGTATTTTCTTAGTTGATCAATTCAATTATTAATCTTTACTCTAATTTGAATTTCGAAACCATATATTTATCAACCTTTATTTTTAGATTCCAAAAAGTAAAAACATGTTTATTTTAAGCTTAACATTTATTACTCATTTTATACCCACTAATACAAAAAAAATCAAATCTCTCTCTCCTATTATATCTAAAAACCCGTAACCCCCCTCTCTTTCTTTCTCTTTTCTTTCTCTGCTTCTTCTTCCTTCTCACCCATCTTATTCTTTCTCCCTCACTCCATCTTCTTCCTCCTCCTATACACCAAACCAGTCGCGCCGCCCCTAGGAGCTCCGGTAGTCACCGTCTTGCCGCGTCCAGCAGCGAGCGCGCCGCCCCTGTTAGCACCTTCGCCGCCGATGGAGAGGAGAGGAGACAACCACCGCACCTGGGTCAATCGCTTCCTCTTACACCGCTCTCTACCGCCGCGATAGCTCCATGGCCGTTCGACCACCGTCACGGTAGCGTCTAGAGTGGGGAAGACGACCCCGCAACAGAACTCTTCATCCAACGCATCATGCTCCGTTTGGCTTCTCCGTTTGGACGTCGTCGCTGCCGTGGTAAGCTTCCAGCCACCAACTATGGCTTCTCCTCCACCATCTCTTCATGTTGAACATCTCTCTTCTTCCTCAAAATCAGCCTTCATGTTATGGGTCATGGTTGTTTCAGGACCTTCTTTTGTGCGGTCCGCCTCGTCGTCGTCGCTGTCGCCGTGCCGCCGCCACGCCGGTCAACACAACAGCCACTGCTTCCTCTCTTTCTCAGCTTGGTGAGTAACAATCCACCTATTGTTCTTCAAATTGAAAATCCCCAAATTGATTTCGAAACTCTGACCCTTTGATTTCAGATTTTAATCTTGAAATTAAACCTTGTTTTATGAAATTGGGACTGTGAATTAGTGTTTCCTTAAACCAATTTCATTATTCTTTAGTTAAAATGAGTTTTCCCCAAATTGTATTTAGGAACCCTAAACCCCAATTTGATTTTATTTGAATTTGGTTCTGTTTTTGTGAAATTAATTATGATTTAGTGCAACTAGGACTCTTAATTGATGATTCCTAGGTTCATCTTCATGATCCTTTAATCAAAACAAAGTTTCCTCAAAGGATATTGTGAAGCTTAAGCTCCAAACATGATTTTCTTTGAAAATGACCTTGTTTGGTAACATGATTGTTCTGCTATAGCCTCTCTGAACCTGTTTCAATCTGACTTTACTTTCTATGAGGGATTGTTGGTATTTTTTTAAATAATCATTAAGTGAGTTTTGCTTTAGGAAATGGTGAGAATCTATAGATGTATGTGGTTGTGAAAAACTGAAAATAATACTCTTTGATGTTAACATCCCCTTGTAAAATCCGTTTGTGTCTAGACTCTCTGTTAGTAATTCCTATAGCAAATGAGCATCTATACTATCTTAGGAACTCTCTGATTTAGATTTTTAAAAATTCTATGAACCTCCATTTTCAATTTCGGATTCCATTTTGTGTTGTTTCGTTTTGATTCGATTCTCGGTATCTCCATTTTTATTGATTTTTCCATATATTCCAATGATTTTGGATTTGGAGAGGTCTAAAGAAAAAAAATAGAACTTTGAGTAACCCAATGATGCAACGATTGGTGGACAACGTTCTCGCTGTCACTAAAGAGTAAGGCCATGTTAATTTTCTATGTGGGGTGTGAATAATTTTTCATGGTAGTTCAATACCTATGCCTTAAATGGAGTGTGGTGCCTGTATTTTTTGTTTCTGGAGAATGGATTGTTTGGTATTATAATTATGATTATTTGACTGTTAATTGTTGGATTCATTTAAGTCCTTTTTTGCTTCTGTTATGATTCAATTCTATTATACCAATGTTTAGTGATATTTTTTTGGGTGTTACTTTATTGCTTATCTAAAAGACTTGCATAAAACAAATTCTATTTAATTTTGTTACTGTTATGATGTTGGAAAGGTTTATATTTTTTTAAGCCTTTAGGTGTTGATCAGTTTAATATTTTTTAGTTTGTGGAATGTATTTATGCATTGATGATTTAGAGCCATGAGGTATCCTATTTTAATATCTTTATCAAATTGCCTTTATGACAGAGAATGAGCATTTGCATTTGGTTTTTACTGCAGGTCAGTGAAGACAATTGTTTGCTTGAGTTTCAGTCTGATTATACTTTTTATGAGGGATTGTTGGTATTTTTTAAATAATCATTAAGTGAGTCTTGCTTTAGGAAATGGTAAGAATCTATAGATGCATCTGGTTGTGAAAAACTGAAAATAATACTCTTTGATGTTAACATCCCCTTGTAAAATCTGTTTGTGTCTAGACTCTTTGTTAGTAATTCCTATAGCAAATGAGCATCTATACTATCTTAGGAAGTCTCAAAGAGTTTAGTTTTTAGTGTAATGAGCATCAAACCTTTCAAATATCTATGGGTGAGCATGCATGTAGAATGGTAAGACACTTGAAATTGTTTGCTTGGGTATTTAATTTTATGAACTATTGTGAATTTTCTCATTGAAGTTATGACAAAGTGTAGGAAGTAGTTACACAAGTCAAACCTTCCATAGAAGAAGTGTTTGCTAAATGCCATTTGAAAAAGGACAATACTTGGGTTGATAATAGATCTGAGAATGCCATGGTATGTGGTGTTAACTTTAATTTTTCTATAACTTTTGTTGCATACATAGTTCAAAATTGTTTGTTAGTGAAATGACTAGCAAAAGCCAAACTGTAATGTTTTGTAGGGAAATTTTAAAAAGAGAAAATCAGAGCTTTCAGAATTATCATTGTCTCTAAATGAGGATGGTGACGGGTTGTCTTGTAAAAGCCAAAATATGCCAGATGACTTGACTATTTGGAAAGAAGTAGTTCCTAAAGGCAAAAAAGGGACATTATATGGTCTAGGTTCTATAGGAACAAATATCTCTACAATGAGTACTTTGATCATAGTGGTTTGTTTTATTGTGCTAGAACTAGAATGATGAAACACTTATATGAATTTAGTTTATGTGATTGTTCTTGACTGTTAGGTAAAAACATTATCGGGTATACTTGATTGTTCTTCACAGGTTAATGTCTTGTTTGAAATTTGTTCAAATATGTCAAAATTTTCAATTCAGTTTTATCTCAATCTGTGTGAAACTAAAACTTGAATAATGATTTTGATATTTCATCTTAGTGTTGTTTCAAAAGTAAATTAAGCCAATTTATAAATTTGTGTCAATTTCCTTTATAAAAAAATAATTTTTATTAAATTTCTCCAAAATCCGTCTCAAAAGGATAAACGTTTGTCTTAAATCCGTGCAAAAAGAGGATTGGATAAATTTATTTATTTAATCCGTGGGAAATCTGTCCCAAATAAAATCACAACATCCGTCCCAAATCTATTGGAAAACAAAATAAATCCGTCCGAACAATAACCAAAATCCGGATTTGTACGTGGTCCATATTCCGTCCGCAATCTCTCTGTAAACATTTTCGGACAGAATTTGGGACGGATTTTATAATTTCCAACGAGGCTTTTTCGGACGGGTGTCATTCCGTTTGAAATTCGTCCGGAATTAATTATTCGTCCGAAATCCGTAGGAAATTTGTCCAATTTTCGTCTGAAATCCGTCTGTGAATCTGTCCGAAAAAGACGGATTTCTAGTAGTGCGTGATGCCTGTCACGGCTAGACCGTGACGGATTCTGCAATAGAGGTTGCTTCACTGGTTGGTCTGTCACGACCGTGACCACCATCACGGCTAGGTCGTGATCAGTTCTGCCTGTGAGGGTCTGGTTCAGTTGGCATGTCACGGCCGTGATGGACATCACGGGCTGGCCGTGACCGGTTCTGACTTTTCCATTCTTTCTTTTCATCTCTACTCTATCATGGTTGTGATGGCTGTCACAGCTAGGCCATGATGGGCTCTGTTTGGCTCATTTTCTTCACTTTTCAAGCCCCATCTTCATGCAAGCTACATAATTAGTAAAGCCTTAGTTTCCCGTTTGAGATGCAATACTAATGAGCACACGTGTACGTGCTTAATGTACCGCTCATTGTGTTGGATCTTGAATTGTCCAAAGTTGGACAGTTTGGGATAAAACCTTTTCTTAATTCAGTTAAAATAGTTATTCATTGATTCTAATGTTATATACTTGATGAAATTTCGGATTGATACATTTCCTTTCGTTCTCCGGGTGCATACTTTATCATGGTGGATGTCATCGCATTCAAGTCGTGTAAGTCAGAGACCGAAGGGAAATGCTGCCGAAATTTTGTCGAGTATGAGCATGAGAGTTAAGGACTAACTGTTAACCGAATGTTGAAAAAGTTTCTTCTCGAATGGGATAGGGCCATACCCTGTCATAAGAAGTGGTTGATGAATATGTTGGACTAAGTACAAAGTTATTGGTTTAGTCATGGATCGCGGTTGGATGAATGCTAGACGGACAAGTGATGAGTATGAGAATGGAGTGGAAGATTTTCTACAGTTTTAAAAAACAAATGCTCCTGATAGTGGTAACGAAAGGTTTTATTGTCCTTGTGTTGACTGTTTGAATGAGAGACGACTAGAAGCTGAGGAGATACGTGATCATCTTATTTGTGAGGGGATTGAACTCTCACTCACTTCTCAATAATATATTTTTTTATATACATAAATCCGGGGATTGAACTAAGGACAACATGCTTAAGGGAATTAAACGTTTTTTACTTGGATCAACACACATTGATACATGAATGACCTACTTTGATCCAACTAAAATAAATAAATAAATGAATTGTAGTATAAATGAGTTAACCAACACATCACTTGTTTAACTCGTGTAGGGAGTCAAGTTATAAATTCATTATTTGGTTTTTTTAAAAAGAATTTTGAGAATTTTAATCATATAGTTGTAACGTTTGGAACAATTTATTGTTTTTATATGAGAAATAATCATATAGTTATCTTTTGTGGATTAGATAGATGGCTAAGTGGCTTAACCCGAAAGGCCAAGAGCCAAGATAAGGTATTTTAAGTTGAATCAGTATGGGTGTTGATCAACCGATCCAAACCGATTCAAACTGTAAAAACCGAATCTAAAAACCGAAAACCGAATAATCTGAAAATCGAAAAAACTGAAAAAACCGTAATTTTTTATTGGATTGGATCGAATTTTGGATCCTCTAGTGTAATCCAATCCAATCCAAACAGATATATTATATACATATACTATTATTCTTTAAATTATAGTATTACTCATACTTAAACATTGTTTTTCATACTTTTATGTCCCTCATTCTCTTTAATATTTTTTTTGGAATGACATATACGAAACTATTTAGAATAAATATTAATGTCTTAAAGTTATATTTTGCTAAAAAAATTTATGCATAACATATATATACTTTGATTGAGTAAACATAAAAAATATGAAATCAATTAAGTTTGAAAAATAATTAGTTACAATTTATCTATAGTTGATTCAAGGGGGGGAAAAAGGATAAGTGAGAGTAGATATAGAGAATTAACATAAAAGAACGTGTTAAAAAAATTGATAATTATTTTTTCTCAAACTCCCAAATTAAAATGAAAATTATCCTTTGTCCACTATTAAATAAATAGCAAGGACACTTGGCATAAGGAAAAAAAAGTATGATAAAAACCGAATTATCCAATCCAATCCAAACCGCAATTAATTGGATTGGATCGGATATTTTTAAGGAAGCAAATCGTTCCAATCCAAACCGCACGTTATTTTTCTCATTGGATTGAATGTTTTTTAGCTCGAAATTGATCAAATCCAATCCGCAAACACCCCTATAAATCATTAATAAAACTAAGCCACATGATTTAGCTGAAATCCTCCCTCATAGCCTTGAGGATGGTTGCGCGAGAACTTTGCCCTTGTTGTTAAGGCGCACCTTCACAATTATACACAATCTTAACAACATAGACCACATCCCATCCCGTATGTAGGCAATCGTCTTAATGTTATTTGTACATCTGAATTTTTGATACCTGGATGACACCTGCGATATCTGATTAATGCAGTTTAAATATATGGTTAATTACGTTCAGTGAATAGTTAATAGATGTAATAAGGTGTCACAACTCATTAATCATCCACTGAACGTGATTAACCACATATTTGAACAAGATAACTACCACGATTTTTCACGTGTTCAGATATACATGATGTATATGTGAACACCTGAAAAATCATGATTAATACAGTTCAAATATATGATTAATCAGATTCAGTGAATGGTTAATGAATGTAACAAAGTACCACAACTCATTAATCATCCACTGAACGTAATTAACCACATATTTGAATCACATTAACCAGATATCGCATGTGTCGCATAGGTGTTCAGAATCCAAGTGTACAAATAAAATTACTCTTCATCTTATCTATCATATTTTGACACATATTTGTGCATATTTATTTGGACATTGTCACATTGGGATATCTTTTGCAAATATCCCCTGCCCGCACACTTAGCCAACCTGGTTGCAGAAGTAAAGAAGTATCGTTTGGAACGAGCTCAGTCTCAATACGAAGGTCGGATTCTAATCTAGATTAGTTAAAATTATAAAGTTCTCAATAGTACAAATAAATCTCAATGATGCCTTTTTTTTTTTTTTTTTAATTGGACGACAACAAAAGCAAAAAACAACAAAACAAAAACAGCAATTACATCCTTAGGAAAGCCACACCGCTACTATCAGCTAAAAGCATGATACTCATCTCTAGAGGAGGAGAGTGAAGAATCCTAAACCCCTCATCCTGAGAAGCACCCATCTTGACGAGATAATCAGCACAATGATTTTCTCTCTAAAGGAGTGCTCCAAATTAATAGATCAATCTCTGCACAGCAAATCCTGAATCGATCGGATGAGAGAAGCAAATTGATGAAAGGAAGTAGGGGCTTCCTTAACAAGCAAGACAGCAGTTTTACAATCAGAATAGCAAGTAACATGTATCTCAATGATGCTTTAATGCTCAAAAAATAAATAATTAAATTAAGTATGGTAATTTAGAGTCTATAATAATAATTATGATCATGTGAATACTAAAATTTCTACAATTTTGTTGTGTAGCGTCTTTGATCGAATATACATATTATATCTGAGAGGCACATGCAGTACCTTCATCGAAGGATCCGATCACGCCACAAATTTCTCCTTTTGAAGCAAAGGAAAATGGATGCTTAGTTTTGGATTGCTCCAATATCTGTATTTTTTAACAAAATTAGATCACACTCTAGATCCACATTAGCGGACACACTTTCCATTAAATTCCTAACTTGTCCTGGCAAAAGTTTATCTTCAAACCGTGTCCAAATTGACTAAGAAATATCGAAATCCTAATAAAATATTGCAATAATAACGCGTAGAAAATTATTTACAAACATGGAAATTTGAATGACTTGTTTTCTTTGTTTCCAGTTTTATGTTTTCAGAAATAATTATAATTTGTCGAGAAATTTATGCGGGAAGCACTTCCCCGTATAAATTTCTGAAAATAAGAAACAAAATAAAAACAAGTGACAGATTTATAATTATTTTTGAAAATAGGAAATGAAAACAGCAAACTGGAAACAAAGTAAACAGACCCTTACAGTTTACCGTTACCTTGTTGCGGGGATTTCCATTGTGGTGCCTGTTTATGACATAGAAAGCCCAAATCTGTTCCTCTGGTCGAGCCTTTTCGTATTATCCTCTTGAAAGCCCATGATATTCAGACCCCAGTTACAAAACTATTGCATTGCATTACAAGTTACAATCACGACCTAAGGGTGTTTTTGGTTTAAAGGAGAGATAATTTAATTAGACATTGTGTTTGGTTTAGGAGTAGGAGGCGGGGGGGGAGGCGAGAAGGAGAGGAGAAATAACACTTTCATGTTTGGTTCACAAGGGGAGGGGATGAATTTTAAAATTTTTCTTTTAAACCATTATAATTATTTATTTTAAAATACACAAGTGGGAATATTTTAGTCAATACATGTCAAATATTTTAAAATCTCTTCCTCCTTTCCAAATCTCCCCAATATTCGAGGGGAGCTAAAATTGAGTTAGGAGGGATTTTGCTCCCCTCCCCTCCAGTTCCCTCATGGGATTATATATGTTTTTAGTCCTCAAATTTGGATTATGTTCAGATTTAGTCCCTCATTTGGAAATCATACTCTTTAGTTTCCAAATTCTAAAACGTGTCAGTTGTGTCCCCAAACAGGACTAAAACGTATGTTTAGGTAATTTTAAAACGTGCGTTTAGCAACCACTACTGACACATTTTAAAATTTGGGGAACTAAAAAGTATGTTTTTCAAACGGGAGACTAAAATCGAATATCATTCTGATTTAAGGGACTAAAAATATATTTAATACTAAATCATATTTTATTACAAAGTACAGAGAGGACGATCATCGGTCGGGTTCAGGCCCAAAATGACTAACCCGGATAAAACCGACAAGAGTAAAGTATAACCCATTTCCACCCATTTTGATCAACGGGTTGGTCGGGTGGCGGGTTGGTCGAGTGGTTTGCAACGGGTCAAGAATTATTTTATTATTTTATTTCAAAAAATTAAAAAATTGTTAGCCTTGTTGAACCAACAACCTATCTGTCATCCGAGTGGAAACTTTAGGGGAAAAAACCAGAGAACTAGATCTGGAAGCTTCTCCACACAATAGTCCACAAGACCAGAGAAACATTGAACAAACTAGAGAGCTAGATCCGGAAGCTTACTCGCGGCGGCCGGCGTGGCTACAAGAGTTGCGGCTGGTACAGTCCATGGTGGAGGCGCAACGGTGGTTGTGGCTTGGACGTGGTGGACCTGTGGAGGAGGTACGCGTAGGACGGTTCTTCTCGGTTCTTGTCTTTGACAGAGGCTTGTAGCGACGGGATCGAGACAAGATCTAAAACTGGAAGAGAGGAAAGGGTGGTCGCTCGCTATCGCAGCCTTCCAGAGAGGATAAGAGCGAAAGGGTGAGACGCGAACTGGAAGAGAGAAAGGAAAGGGTGGTGGTCGCGGAAGAGAGGAAATTGGAAAGGACGAAAAGGTGGTGGTCATGGTCGTCGGCTCGCAGCTTGCACGAGAGAAGGAAAGGAGGCGAGATACTGAGATTAATGAGTCGATGGCCAGCATGTGTCAATGGGAATGACGAAGAAGAAGGAGAAGTTGAGAAGAATAGGGCTTCAAGTCAGCAACAGAGGAATGGAGTCTCTAATTGGGCCGTGGAGTCTTAGCCTAAATTTTAATTGGGCTTTTTTCGGTCGGGTTCGGCCACGATGGATGAAATTATGCGGAACCGAACCCGCCCTTCCTAACCATTTTTTTTCATCCGCCTGAACCCGCACTTTGAACCGAATCCGCTCATTTCACCAAATTTTAGAATGGGTTGTCCGGTTTGGGCGGGTCCCTGGTTCATGATCACCCCTAAAGTACAGAACGAAAATTTTATATCCCTATGAAGCTGGAGTACAGATTGAACGAATCCAGGGGGTGACGTTGCAAATTTGCAAAGTTGCAATGCTAATTCTGAGGCTTTTTATAATGAACCAGAGAAAGCTGAGGTGACAAGAAAGGAACACAGAGCAACTGATGTATGTGCTTCAACATTAATGTATCATTTGATTTACTGAAATGTTATTTAGATATTTTGTTATGGATGTCTTGGATCCCGAATTTTTGTTTAGTGGCGCAAGGAAATAGTTTATAAATATTTGCATAAAAATATATTACAAGCTATTATAAAATACATAATTTATTGAAAATTCTAGGGTATTTAAAATTAAAGAAAATTGAATTGTTTCAATTAGATTCCCTTCATTTTGAAAATTTCTTATTTGCATAGAATAATTAAACTTTTTCATTCTTAAAATTCTTTGTTTGCATGAAAACATAGAGTGATTAAATAATGGTCAGGCGACGACAACGACGGTCTGGCGACCGGAGGCCGTGGTTCGATGATCTACGACAACGGATGACGGAGGTCCGATGATCGACGATGGTAGTCTGGCCCCTGTGGCGGTGGTCAGGTGACCGACGTCGGTGGTCCGATGACAAGAGGCGGTGGTTCAACGATCGGCGACAGTGGGCAGTTGTCCGACGACCGACGTGGTGGTCCGGCGGCGGCGACACTCCGACATGTGGCACATTAGATTTGAAAGGGAATTTCAAATTCCTAGTTTTTAGGTGGTATTTCAAATTCCTTAAATCTAGCTTAAACAAAATACCTCTAAAAACCCTTCATTTTTTAAATTCTTCATATTTGATATCCAAACAATGAATTTTACATTGATGCATTTTAATTACTCTCTAAAAATATTTTACCCTCTTAAATCCCCTCATCCAAACACACCATAAGTTTTTACAAACTGCATTAATTGTCCTTTATGCATTTCCATATTTTTAAAATGTTAAATGATTTTTTTTCCATTTTCAATACTATAAAAATATATCTCTATATATATGTAACTAAACAACCCTTCATCACCCATATGGTTATGTATTCCATTCTTCACAATTGTCTTATGACAAAATCAAAGCTAACTTCATAAGTAATATATGTATTCCACCACCGTTAGCAGTGACTAATCTCCGTCGGGGAACCTGTTGGGCACACAAGATGGGTTCTCCCCTCCCAACCAGGTTTTCTCCATACATAAGAGTCAGGATTCGAACCCCTGACCACTTGCTTAAGGTGCCCAAATCCCTTACCACTTGGACCAACCACATGTTGGTAACTTCATAAGTAATATAACATTGGATACAAAAAATGTTTTCTATTTTTCACCAACATATCAAAAATATCAGTGATCCCATTAAACTTTGAAAATTGATCATCAGACCGAACATATATGATATAGGTTTCAAGTTGACTTTCAAGCCCTATAAGTTCCACATAAGAAAATTCCAATGGATAAAACTTAGTCAAACTAATCAACTTCTCCTTATCAAAGGTAAGAAATGAGTCTTTTGGCTTTAAGCTTGCCACACAAGCATGGTGAGGAATGACCAAAGAATAATAGGTAAGGGGTGATAAAGTACTGCACTGTGAGATTTCAAACCCATCCTAAACAAAGAGTACCAATTTATTCTATCTTTTATCTCTAATGACTTTTTTTAATTTCCACATAAGAATATTCCAATGGATAAAACTTAGTCAAACGAATCAACTTCTTCTTATCAAATGTAAGAAATGAGTCTTTTGGCTTTATGCTTGCCACATAAGGATAGTGAGGAATGACCAAAGAATAATAGGTAGAGGGTGATAAAGTACTGCAAGGTGAAATTTCAAACATTTTCCAAACAAAGAGTACCAATTTATTGTCTCTTTTATCTCTAATGACTTTTTTCATATTTATTTTAAAAACGTTTAACTTATCGGACATCATCAATTTTTTGTGGTGCAAAAAGAAAAATTATTGAGTATGTTCATATATCTATATCTATAAATATTATAAAGCAAAAATCATGAGGGGAAACTTTTTCCACATATCATCTTGAGAATAACTATAACATTTAAAATTCTTTTGACAATTGGTAAAATTTCCTCTTTTAGCAATAATATATATTTATATAAATTTATATTTTAAAAGAAAAATTATAAATTATCAAATATTTCTTCTTCCAATTACAATAGTGTTGAAGATTATTAATCATTTCCAATGTAATTAATATTTTTTTTGGTAACCATGATATAGGTACGAAGTATCCACCACCATTAGCAGTGACTAATCTCCGTGGGAAACCTGTTGGGAACACAAGGTGGGTTCTCCTCTCCCAACCAGATTTTCTCCATACATAAGAGTCAGGATTCGAACCCCTGACCCCTTGCTTAAGGTGTCCAAGTCCCTCACCACTTGGACTGAGACACCCCGTTGTGCCATTAACTTAAAACATTATTAATTAATTTCTTAATCGCGCACTTAACGTAAAATACGTAAAAATTAAAAACTTAAATATAAAACACATAACATTTGAAAGTTAAAGCATCACACTTTATATAATAAATACATACACACATATGTCTTGTATCAGAGTTATCAAAAACGCTGTTTAGGGTATCCCAGCAACAGGATCCCTTGCAGGTGCATATTTAAACAAACTAACATTTGTGGAAATTAAAAACGTCTTATAAGACTCACTGGCCCTAGACACTAAACTACATCGTTGGAATCCACAACTCGTCCTCCTGCATCCGGTTCATACGGAATCCCATCTAGCTCCTCAGTATCAAGCTCCTCCACAGGGTCTTCTAGTACGATCACATAATAAATAAAATACAGATTACAGAAAAATATAGGGGATAAGAATTATTTCTATCATCAAAAGCGGAAATGAATACATAGCACATAATATAATAACAGTCACAGACACACATCACACATAACTAACAATCATCCTCAAAACATAACATCGTCCTCTACCCTTAATCTCACGCAAACTAAACCTTTATGCTAATGTGACCACTACAATCGTGTCACACCATCTCCATCCTAATAGGAAGGTTAGTCCTTCGTCCGAGAGAGCACTCCCCTCTATCATATATAATATAATATAATATTAGTAGCCTGATTTCTACACATGATAGTAATGATAGTAGTCTGATTGCTACACCTGATAATAATGATAGTAGCCCGAGTAGCCCGATTACTACACAATGTAATGATGATAGTAGCCCGATTGCTACACAATGTAATGATTCAAGCATCACCGACTCTTACAGGGTCGTAACCTAGTGCCTCAACCTCTCACCAGAAATTCGTATAAATCCTCAAATCATATGTCATAATCTCATCTATAAAACAACCTGGTTAGGCTATGCACCTCTAAGTCCCATTCATTCTCTCACCCACATACATATCTGTCACATAAACAAAGAGAGAATCCACTCTCCAATTCTCACAAATAGAAACTCACAATTTTCATAAACTCAAAGATGTCAATACAATGAGGAGAATGGTCCTATTTACACCAAGCCTAAAGGCCTTCATACAATGGGAATGCGTCTTGCAAAATGGAAGTCTACCAATTTTTATGGTCGGGTAATTAATGGGTAGGCTAGGTAACTATGCTACGAGGTTTAAGGTCAGCAGTGGTGGCCTGATGTATGCTAGGTTCTGGTTCAGCACCATCCTCCCCAGGTTGGAGAGAAGTCGCCCTCGAGTTAAGCTCTTGCTTCATCCATGCTCTTTTGTACTCATCTGGTAAGTTGGTTTGTTCAAAATGTTCATTTCAGGGTGAAAGCCCATGGCATGTTGAATACCCTGCTTTGATGGTAGTCCATGTGAAGTTCCTACCGGTTCGACAATTGTAAATTCAGGAATCTTTTGTTCAATTTCCTCTGGAAGAAAATTATCCTCTGTTGTCTGCTTCACTTGTTTGTTGACCATCAACAATGGTTGAGATTCTTTCTTGTTAAATTCATCGGCCGATATGGTGCTAATTTGACTCTTACTCCATCTTTTACAAAGGAGTAGGTGTTTGCATAACCGTCATATAAAACACAACGATCATATTGCCAGGGTCTTCCCAGAAGGATGTGATAGGCATCCATAGGAATGACATCACACCATATATGGTCTTGATATTTTGGACCAATGAAAAAGGTCACAAGATAGTGCTTAGTAACTCTTACTTCACCATCCTTGTTGAGCCACTGTAATTGGTATGGATGTGGATGATTTTGTGTTGGCAGCTCCAATTTCTCCACCATGTAGTTTGACACCACATTTTTACAGCTTCCACTATCAATGATAACATCACAAACCTTATCTTGTACTGTATAGCGGGTGTGAAAAATATTGTGCCTCAACCACAGTTCCTCTTTTGATACTGCTGCGTATGGGCTTTGCCTCACTACTAGCAATTCACCTTGATCAGCAGGGGTTAACTCTTCATCCTTTACTGACTCTTCTTCATCAAACATTGGGCCTTTATCTTCTTTTGTTTCTTCTTCATCCTCTCTTCGAATTTCTTTCTCCTTAATGATGGCTACTGTTCTTCGATTTGGACAATCAGAGGCTATGTGTCCAAAACCTTGACACTTGAAGCATTTAGGTGCTTTGAGGTTGGTTTCCCTGGTGGATTTATATGGGGCCTATTTGAAGAGATCAATTTTTGGGTTTGTGTTTGGGTGTTTGGAGAGTTATTTATTGAGGAAGAAGGTGGGTGTGAAGATTGTCTGGATAGCTGCTTCTCAATTCGAACAGCTAGATGAACAACATCATCTGTAAGGACCAATATTGTTGGAGTTGGATTGGGTGGGCAATGTCTGTGTTTAATCCTCCGAGGTATCGAGCGATTGTTTGCTCCTCCCTTTCTTGAATGTCACATTTCATCGTCAACCTTTCAAATTCTTGAGTGTATTCTTCCACAGACAAGTCTTTTTGTTGAAGATTCTGCAGTTGAATAAAATTGTCTTGAAAATATTGAGAAGGTAAGAACTTTCGGGTTAGTTCTCGCCACATCTTCTCCCATGTCTTGATCTTGATTTTCCCTTCACGTTCACGCTTCTTCTTAAGATTTTTCTACCATATTGAAGCGTGCTTCTTTAACTTTACAGCAATGATCTTGACTTTCTTTCCTTCTGGAATCTCCTTATACTCAAAGACTCGTTCTACAGTTTGAAGCCAATCAACGAACTCGTCTGGCTGAAGCTTTCCTTTAAAATCTGGAATTTCTACCTTGATGTCGTTGTTTTTAAATGATTGTCTTTGTGGATGACGGCTTCTAAATGATGGTGAATCGCTACTAGATTCGTCAGCGCCTGACTGTATGTGTTGCGCTTCCAATAGTGCATGTTGTGCATTCACTGTTTCCTGTAATTGTTGGATTTGTCTCCTCATTTCTTCCATTTGAATGTCACGTAGAGTTTGCTCATCCTGTCTTCTTGGAGGCATTTTTTTAAAGAAAAGTGTGGTTTGAAATTGGTCAAGTACTGTGTGACTAAAAAAAAATATTGTAGTTTTGTAAACAGCGCACCAGGTAAGTTCCCAGGAAAGAGAGGTGGTGATAGACACACTTAAATACCAAGTCTTTCCTTAGTCCGAGCTTTCCTAGACATGCACTTTTCACAATTCCACAATATCTTTCCAGTAACAAGAATAATTCTCTTCTAATGTGGAAGATCAGACAATGCTGCAACCACAAAGCATACTAGCAATTTTCCTAAGAATTTGGTACCTTGCAAAAGCTTTTGTCTCAAAGTTGCAACTTATATGACCAAGGGAAAAATCGTAATTTTGGAAAGTTTAGGGGTCAAAATGGAATTTCCAAAAGTAAAGGGACCAAAAAAATTTCAGAAAGTTCAGGGGAAAATTTGCAATTTCAAAAAGATAAGGGACCAATTTAAAATTATGAGAAGTTGAGGGACTAATTGTTAAGTCTCTAAAATGTTTGATATGCATTTCCCTAAGTTTTGATGAAAAATAAACATTGGTTAATGATTTAATTAACCTTCATATTGGTTGCTAACATATCTATTGAGTGTGCAGATTAATAAAAAAATAGAATCAGACGTCCAACAAAGTGAAACAAGCAGACGTCCAACAAAGTGAAACAAGCAGACGTCCAACAAACTGTAACAAACAGACGTCCAACACTGTAGTGTTTGTAGCGCACGTCCAAAACACAAGAGAAAGAAACCCGCGTCCAATAAAAATATCAGAAGGCCGCGTCCACCAAAAAGTATCAGAAGACCGCGTCTACTAAAAACAACACGAGGCCGCGTCTACTCAAAGTATCAGAAAAACCCTTCCAGTGAGGTATCAAAATTATCCGTCCAATGACGTGGCACTTGGAGCGCGTCCATCAAAGTATCAGAATAGCACGTCCATCAAAATATCAGAAAAGACCGTCCAGTGAGGTATCGGAAAGGTTCGTCCAATAACGTGGCATATGTAGCTCGTCCATTAAGGAAGCTGATGGAGATCGTCCATTAAGGTCAGAATGTATCCGTCCACTGAAGAACAAGAGACTCTCGTCCAGTAGAGTGACTGAGACTCTCGTCCAGCAGACTAACTGAGATTCTCGTCCACCAGAGTAACTGAGACTCTCGTCCAGTAAAATAATTGAGACTCTCGTCCACCAGACTAACAGAGGCTCTCGTCCACTAAAGGTGACAGCAGCTCTCGTCCACTAAAGGTGACAGAAGCTCTCGTCCACTAAAAGTAACAGAAGTGCTCGTCCACTAAAGGTGACAGAAGCGTTCGTCCACTAGTCTTTGGACTTGCTGAGTCCTTAATATGGAGCTCGTCTACTAGCCCTAATGAAAACTCAAATGACTAGATAGACGTGATTATTTTCAAGATGGAAGCACTTATCTTATGATCGCGAATTTTTTAAGGATTATCTGAATCTTGGTTCAAGAACCAGAAAGAGACTTGAAGCCTTCTCTCCTACTCAGTTTCACGATTATAAAGAAAAGTCAGAAGCTACTCTCTCAAGCAACCTTGGATAATCAGAACCAAAGACCAGTTAAAGAATGCTTCCAACGTGCTTTATTCCCTAGTACCTCTTGTCCTTACACAAAAAGGGAAGTGTACTCAGCAAAGTACATAAAGCTCTCTGCTCAACTTTGATATGGCTGTAACACGATGAATAAAGCCATGATCCTTCATGTTAGAAAACAACCAGCGACTCTATTGCATTAATGCTTGCCCAGAACGACTCTATTGCATTAATGACTACTCAGAATGACTCTATTGCAATTAATGAAGTTCTGCTTGAAGCCAACAGCTGAGTGGATGTCTCTAACGGATCCTAAATGCTTGAAGACCATAAATACAGAAGCCATTGAAGATGAAGAAATGACATACACATTGCATTAAAAACGCCATTACTCTGAGCATTTATTTCTTCATTCTTTTATTCTTTATTCTTCAATCATTTTGAAGTTATTACGCAGACTTTCCTGAGCCTTACATTTAAACCACTCTCTGAGTGTTAGTGAAAGATCTGCCTGTGAGAAATTGTATTTATTACAAACCAAATCTCTCAAACAAACCTAAGTGAGCCTGAAGAGGCTAGGTGTGAAAACAATACTTGTCTTGAGCCTGAAGAGGCTAGGTGTGCAAATAATACTTGTCTTGAGCCTGAAGAGGCTAGGTGTGCAAATAATACTTGAGTCTGTAACCTTATCAGTTATAGTGGATAAATCTTGGTGCTGCCAAGGACTGGACGTAGCTCTTTGATTTGAAGAGTGAACCAGGATAAATCACCGTGTCAATCTCTCTTCCCTTAAACTCTTTAATTGCTTTAGTTTTTCTTGCATCTGTCAAGTGGTGTGTGTGCAATAGTCACCCGTCCATCCTGTATTCTTCCACTCGTCCAAAGCTAGCTTTCTATTTGCGAAAAGATTACAGCTTTGCTTAAATTCTGATAAACACAATTCAACCCCCCTTCTCGTGTTTATAGTTGTCTATTTCAGTTGGTATCAGAGCTCAGCCTCTGGGTTGAGCGTCTAACAGTGTAGAGGTAAAAGGTCGTGAAGAATAGACATGACGGCTGGAGCTAGTACAAGCGGAAGTCATCAGACTGAAGGAGCCTCCCTAACCAGACCTCCTTACTTCAATGGAGAAAATTACAACTACTGGAAAGATAGGTTTCAGTGGTTTATTCTATCCACAAACTCTGATCTTTAGGATGTCATCACAAATGGTCCATTCATTCCCAAGAATGATGATAACACTGACAAACCAGAAGCTCAGTGGACTGCTGCAGAAAAATCAAAATGGGAGCTGAACCACAAAGCCAGATACAAAATCATTTGTGCTCTCAGTCCGGAGGAGTTTGAGAAGGTATGTGCCTGTGACTCTGCAAAAGAAATATGGGACACCTTAGCTCTCACACATGAAGGAACAGCAAAGGTCAAGGAGTCAAAGATTTCCATACTTGTTAGAAAGTATGAACTATTCATCATGGAGGAAGGAGAATCTGTTGCTCAGATGATAGGAAGATTTCAAACTATCATCAACAGTTTAAAATCTCTTGGCAAAGTCTATACCAATGCTGAGAAGGTTGGTAAGATTCTGAGAAGTCTACCTAAACAGTGGAGACCTTTGGTCACTGCTATATACCAAGCCAAGGATCTCACTACCTTGACTATGGATGAACTTCTTGGAACACTCACTGTGCATGAGCAAGAACTTGGAGATGAAGCTGCACCAAAGAAGGGCAAGTCAATTGCTCTGAAAGCTGATCAAAAGTCAGCAAAAGGTTCCAAGGCTCTGAAGGCAGATGAGTCATCCAGTGATGCTGACCTATCAGAACTCGAGGATTCTGAGAGTGATGAAGAGTTGTCTCTCCCACCGGGAAGATAAAGCTTCTCCTACGAGAAAAAGAAGTTCGGGAGGGATAGGCCATTTAGAAGGTCCAACAAGGACAAGAACTTCAAAGAATCCACCTCAATGGACAAAAAGTCCAATTGTTTGCTATGAGTGCGAAAAGCCCGGTCACTTCAAGGCTGAATGTCCTCAACTCAAGGAGGCCCCTTTTAAGAAACTCTTCAAGAAGAAGAAGAAAGGAATGATGGCTACTTGGGAGGATCAGGAGTCAACATCTTGTGATGAAGAAACTGAGGAAGAAGCCAATCTTTGTTTGATGGCCAACACTGAATCAGACTTTGATGATGAGGTACATCCTGACTAAGAGGAATTACTTGATGCTTATGAGGAGTTGTTGGAGGAATCCAACTGCTTATCTAAAGCCTTCAAATCCCTCAAGAGAAAGTATGTAAAGCTCACCAGTGAGCATAAACAGAAATCTCAAGAGTGCGAGAAGCTGGCTAAAGAGAACAGTGGAGTCAAGACTGAAAAGTCTAATGAAGCTAAGATCTCAAGTGAAACATCACCATCTGAAGAAGTTGAAAAACTTCAACAGAAAGTGGAAGAGCTCACTTCTGATCTTGCCAAATTTGTTAATGGTAGAGACAATCTGACTAAGATACTTGGCATTCAGAAGCACTCTCTTAACATAGAAGGTATTGGATATGTCCATTAGACATATCATAAAGTATCAACTAAAGCTTCTAAAGTATCTGTTAAGTCAACTGTAACCAAATCAACACCTATTTGTAACTTATGTGGAAAAACTGGGCATGTTATGTCTAAGTGTATCCATAATAAGAGAAGGAAGTCTTTACAGACTCCTAGAACTAACAGAAAAGGACCCAGAAAAATATGGGTACCTAAAGATCAAATAATTTTTGTTGCAGATGTCCTCAACAGACAAAGAAAACACCACTTCTTTGTACCTGGACAGTGGCTGCTCGCGACATATGACTGGAGAAAGGTCTATGTTCCTAGACCTCCAACTTAAGAAAGGAGGACACGTTGCCTTCGGAGGAAATCAGAAAGGGAAAGTTATAGGTATTGGTACTATTGGTGGTAAACCCCCTCTTCCCTCTATATCTAATGTTCTTATGGTTAAAGGATTAAGACACAATTTGCTTAACATAAGTCAATTATGTGATAGTGGTTTTGATGTTTCCTTTACCAAGGATGTATGCATAGTTAAAGACTGTAGTGGCAAAACCTTCTTTTCAGCTAAAAGGCAACAAAATCTTTATAAGATTGAACTGTCTGATCTCTCAGATCAAAGTGTAACTTTGTCGATGTCTAAAGAGGATGAAAGATGGTTATGGCATAAGAAACTAGGACATGCTAGTATGAAACTAATTTCTGAATTAAAAAGGAATAATCTCGTGAGAGGATTGCCTGATATTAGCTTTAAGAAAGATGTCTTGTGTGATGCATGTCAGAGAGGTAAACAGATAAAATAAAATTTCAAATCTAAAAACCAAGTATCAACCTCTAGACCTCTTCAGTTGTTACATATGGATCTGTTTGGACCAGTTAGTGTTGCCAGCCTGGAAGAAAATATGGATTTGTCATAGTTGATGACTATTCTGGATACACATGGGTACTCTTCCTAACACACAAGAATGAGTCTTTTAAGGTTTTCTCAGTATTCTGCAAAAGAGTACAAAATGAGCAGGGTTTCTGTATTTCTACCCTTAGAAGTGATCATGGGGGAGAATTTGAAAATGAGCAGTTTAGACAGTTCTGTGAGGAGAATGGAATCTCTCACAATTTCTCTGCACCTATAACTCCACAGCAAAATGGAGTGGTTGAGAGAAAGAACAGATCTCTACAAGAGATGGCTAGATCTATGATCAATGAAAATAATCTCCTTAAGTACTTCTGGGCAGAAGCTGTAAACACTGCTTGCTATGTACAAAACAGAATACTTATTAGGCCTTTTTTAAAAAGGACTCCTTATGAATTATGGAAAGGAAAAAGCCCCAACATATCTTATTTTCATGCTTTTGGATGTGAATGTTTTATTCTGAATACCAAAGATAATCTTGGAAAATTTGATTCTAAGGTAGATAAAGGTATTTTCGTAGGTTATTCTGAAAAGTCCAAGGCTTTTAGAGTTTACAATTCAAGAATTTGTATTATTGAAGAATCTGTTCATGTTAAATTCAATGATGGTTTAAAGACTGATAAAGAACTATCAGATCTAGAAGATGATCTTGCAGGTCTTGATGTAAACAAGCCAGAAAGTCAACAACCAGATCTAACCAAAACAGAACCTCTCTTTGTGCTCGAGGCCGAAAGACAAGTGGAGCAGACCAGTCAAAGAGACAAGTCAAGATCTTCATGATGATCTCAAAAGGGATTGGAAGTTCAACACTCATCATCCTAAGGATCTTATTATTGGAAATCCTTCTGAAGGAGTAAGAACCAGATCCACATTAAGAGAATCAAGCAATGTGGCCTTTATTTCAGATTTGGAGCCTAAACGCATTGAAGAAGCTCTTGAGGATGAAAGCTGGATTCTTGCTATGCAAGAAGAACTTAACCATTCACCGAAAATGATGTCCGGACTCTTGTCTCTAAGCCTAAAAACAAGTCGGTTATTGGAACAAGATGGGTCTTGAAACAAATTAGATGAAGATGGTAAAGTTGTCATAAATAAAGCAAGGTTAGTAGCTCAAGGCTATAACCAACAAGAAGATATTGATTATACTGAAACCTTTGCACTTATAGCTAGAATAGAAGCCATAGGCATTTTAATGTCATATGTTGCACAACACCAAATTACCCTATTTCAAATGGATGTAAAAAGTGCTTTTCTAAATGGTATATTTGAAGAAGAAGAAGTATATGTTAAACAACCCCCTGGTTTTGAGGATACCGATAAACCAGATCACGTTTTCAAACTTAAAAAGGCATTATATGGTTTGAAACAAGCACCTAGAGCATGGTATGATAGACTCAGTTCTTTTCTCATACATAATAGTTTTACTAGAGGACAAGTAGACATTACTCTGTTCAAAAAATGCTCTAAAGAGAACTTTATTATAGTTCAAATATATGTTGATGATATTATTTTTGGAGCAACTAATGAAAAGCTATGCAAGGAATTTTCAAATCTAATGCAAGCTGAATTTGAGATGAGCATGATGGGAGAATTGAAGTTCTTCCTTGGATTACAAATCAAACAGACAAGTGATGGAATTTACATTCATCAACAAAAATATACCAATGAGATACTCAAGAAATACAAAATGTAAAATGCAAAGCTCATGAAAACCCCTATGCAACCCAATGCAAAACTAAGCAAAGATGATGAAGGTAAAAAGGTAGATCAAACTGTCTACAGAGGTATGATTGGCTCTCTACTGTACTTAACTTCAAGCATACCTGACATTCAATTTAGTGTCTGTATGTGTGCTAGATTCCAATCTGATCCTAGAGAATCTCATCTTAAGGCTGTAAAAAGAATATTTAGATATTTGCTTGGAACTACTAATCTTGGTTTACTGTATTTAAGATCAAAAGAATACAGATTAGTGGGATATTGTGATGCTGATTTTGCTGGAGACAGAATAGAAAGAAAAAGCACCAGTGGAGGTTGTCACTTCATTGGAGCAAGTTTAGTCTCATGGTCAAGCAAGAGGCAGACAACCATTGCCTTGTCTACTGCTGAAGCAGAATACATCTCTGCTGCTAGTTGCTGCTCTCAACTCTTATGGGTAAAACATCAACTTGAGGATTACTCTATTTATGAACATAACATATCTGTATGGTGTGATAATTCCAGTGCTATATGCTTAACTAAAAATCCAATTCAGTATTCTAAGGCTAAGCATATTGAAATCAAACATCATTTCATTAGGGATTATGTTCAAAAAGGCATCCTTGATATTAAGTTTGTTAAAACTGAAAATCAATGGGCTGATATTTTTACTAAACCCCTCGCAGAAGAAAGGTTTTTATTTATTAGAGATAATCTAAACATGCATTGCATTGTTGAATGACATGTCTGAATGTTAAGATGTCTGTGATAAATCTGTCATTACTCCTATATACATGTTCTTTCAACTAAGCATTAGTTCAGGGGGAGTAATGATACAATAGTTTAAGTGGAGTATGTCTAACCCTTTTTGATAAAACACATAAATAAAACTTGATGACCCTTTTTGATGTTGACAAAAGGGGGAGAAAGGGAGAGATGAATAGGGAGAAAGGGAGAAATGAATAGGGAGAATGGTGGGAGAAATAGAATGGGAGAATAAATATGATATGACCTGTTCACTTAAGAAAATTTCAACCTGTCTATATATGCTATTTTCTTTGTTGATATTTTCCGAGGTTCATTAAATCATATCAATGTTTGTCATCATCAAAAAGGGGGAGATTGTTAAGTCTCTAAAATGTTTGATATGCATTTCCCTAAGTTTTGATGAAAAATAAACATTGGTTAATGATTTAATTAACCTTCATATTGGTTGCTAACCTATCTATTGAGTGTGCAGATTAATAAAAAATAGAATCAGACGTCCAACAAAGTGAAACAAGCGGGGCGTCCAACAAAGTGTAACAATCAGACGTCCAACAAAGTGAAACAAGCAGACGTCCAACAAAGTGAAACAAGCAGACGTCCAACAAAGTGTAACAAACAGACGTCCAACACTGTAGTGTTTGTAGCGCACGTCCAAAACACAAGAGAAAGAAACCCGCGTCCAATAAAAATATCAGAAGGCCGCGTCCACCAAAAAGTATCAGAAGGCCGCGTCTACTAAAAACAACAGGAGGCCGCATCTACTCAAAGTATCAGAAAAACCCTTCCAGTGAGGTATCAAAATTATCCGTCCAATGACGTGGCACTTGGAGCGCGTCCATCAAAGTATCAGAATAGCGCGTCCATCAAAATATCAGAAAAGACCGTCCAGTGAGGTATCGAAAAGGTCCGTCCAATAACGTGGCATATGTAGCTCGTCCATTAAGGAAGCAGATGGAGCTCGTCCATTAAGGTCAGAATGTATCCGTCCACTGAAGAACAAGAGACTCTCGTCCCATGAGAGTGGATCGAGACTCTCGTCCAGCAGACTAACTGAGACTCTCGTCCACCAGAGTAACTGAGACTCTCGTCCAGTAAAATAACTGAGACTCTCGTCCACCAGACTAACAGAGGCTCTCGTCCACTAAAGGTGACAGAAGCTCTCGTCCACTAAAGGTGACAGAAGATCTCGTCCACCTAAGGTGACAGAAGCTCTCGTCCACTAAAAGTAACAGAAGTGCTCGTCCACTAAAGATGACAGAAGCGCTCGTCCACTAGTCTTTGGACTTGCCCAGTCCTTAATATGGAGCTCGTCTACTAGCCCGAATGAAAACTCAAATGACTAGATAGACGTGATTATTTTCAAGATGGAAGCACTTATCTTATGATCGCGAATTCTTTAAGGATTATCAAAATCTTGGTTCAAGAACCAGAAAGAGACTTGAAGCCTTCTCTCCTACTCAGTTTCACGATTATCAAGAAAAGTCAGAAGCTACTCTCTCAAGCAACCTTGGATAATCAGAACCAAAGACCAGTTAAAGAATGCTTCCAACGTGCTTTATTCCCTAGTACCTCTGGTCCTTACACAAAAAGGGAAGTGTACTCAGCAAAGTACATAAAGCTCTCTGCTCAACTTTGATATGGCTGTAGCACGATGAATAAAGCCATGATCCTTCATGTTAGAATACAACCAACGACTTTATTGCATTAATGGTTGCCCAGAACGACTCTATTGCATTAATGACTACTCAGAACGACTCTATTGCAATTAATGAAGTTCTGCTTGAAGCCAACATCTGAGAGGATGTCTCTAACGGATCCTAAATACTTGAAGACCATAAATACAGAAGCCATTGAAGATGAAGAAATGATATACACATTGCATTAAAAACGCCATTACTCTGAGCATTTATTTCTTCATTCTTTTATTCTTTATTCTTCAATCATTTTGAAGTTATTACGCAGACTTTCCTGAGCCTTACATTTAAACCACTCTCGGAGTGTTAGTGAAAGATCTGCCTGTGAGAAATTGTATTTATTACAAACCAAATCTATCAAACAAACCTAAGTGAGCCTGAAGAGGCTAGGTGTGAAAACAATGCTTGTCTTGAGCCTGAAGAGGCTAGGTGTGCAAATAATACTTGAGTCTGTAACCTTATCAATTATAGTGGATAAATCTTGGTGCTGCCAAGGACTGGACGTAGCTCTTTGATTTGAAGAGTGAACCGGGATAAATCACCGTGTCAATCTCTCTTCCCTTAAACTCTTTAATTGCTTTAGTTTTTCTTGCATCTGTCAAGTGGTGTGTGTGCAATAGTCACCTGTCCATCATCTATTCTTCCACTCGTCCAAAGCTAGCTTTCTGTTTGCGAAAAGATTTCAGTTTTGCTTAAATTCTGATAAACATAATTCAACCCCCTTCTCGTGTTTATAGTTGTCTATTTCACTAATTGGCAATTTCTGAAAATATCTACTGACTTTGCTGTTGGTGTGGCAATGATGACACGTGGTAGAAGTTGATTGGATGATATGGCGAAGACAGAATGCGTGGAGGCTGACGTGGCTGCTGATGTGGTCGTCTTCAACCTCTGGTTTTCCGGCGGCAGCGACGGTAGGTGGTCGGGCGATTTTCCGGCGCGTGTTATCTTTACTTAAAAGTCAACTAAGCACATTATCAAACCAGACAGATCATGCATAATACACTAATCATAAAATATCCAAACAACAGAATAAAATGTCACATGTAGTAGAATACATCAACCAGTGTATCACAAACAGTCAATAACCATAAAGTCATACATCCGTAATATTATAAGATTATCCTAACGGCGATAAACCTACAATCCCTAAATCATCATTGGTTTTACGGAAAAGTTTCCAATGCGATTTTAGTCTTGTCAGTTACTCGACCACTAGTAGGGTTTAGATCGTCCTACACAATTATTATATTATAAACTACTTATCCATTCCGACGATAGGTTGAATCTTTCCCCCACCTGACTTATCACCGGATTTCCCGAACTTTCCGATCCTCGTCACTAAATCATGATTATCAATTAACCTTCAATCAATTCAACTTACAAATATATTAATCAAACAAAACCAACTATGACAGATTGATGCTAGGTTCGCCATGAGTAATTAATAGGGCTAGGATCATTTTCTCAACTCCATCTTTTGGATCCTAGTTACTAGAGTATTAACTAGCATAGATAAATTGTTATAAGTTAAAAATATGAAACAAGATCATCCAACCTCTAGGGTTAGGGTTTCGGCCTCAATGATTAAAATAGGCTAGAAATTCCTTTTGCTCACAAACTCTTGGATCTAGAACCTACACATTTTAAATAGTTGATACAAATCATTATTTAGTTAAAGATTAAAGAAAACTTATTTTGCCCATATGAACACAAATTCTGCCAAGGCTAGAAAACAGGGTTAGGAATTTCTTTTAATTTCAAGTTTCTAGATATAACAACTATAGGTATTAATCAAGTGTCATACTTTAAAAATTGAACAAAACTTCCTTTGCCTACAAAAGCCTAGTTTCGACCATATTAAGAAAATAGGGAAAGAAAATTCTTTTGCATACATACTCTTAGATAATGAAAGTATAAGTCATTTAGAGATCATAGCAATTGGTTTCACATTAAAATGATTTTTCTAAAATTTTCTAGAATTATTTGAAGTTCTAGATCTTGAAATAGAGATTTGTGAAATAGTTGATGAAAATGGAGTTTGATGGATGATTAATGAAGCTAAGATGATGAGGAACATGATCCTCACCATGGAATGAAGAAATTTGATGAAGGAAATGAAGAGAAATGAAGAACTTGTCAAGAACAAATATGGTGTTCTTTTAGTTTTTGTGAAGAACAAGTGAAATAGGAAGAAAATGAAATGTGTTCAGTGTGGGGAGGGGGTTGGGCTGCGTCCAAATAAGAGTTAGGGGTAGAAAAATGTGTTGCTAAAGTGAGAAGAGAACCATGGTTGAGTTTACTTAACATAGGTTAAGTTAGAAAATAATATAATAACTTAACTATAGTTAATTGTAATCATGGTTGAGTTAAGAAATGTGTGTTGAAGAATGAAGGAGTGGTGTGCCTGATTTTACACCACATGTCATGAGTCATCCATGACTCATCGATCCAATCCATTAGCGGTTCCCGTAAATCCCGTATTTAGCTCCGTCGTTTACCCGATTTTGGTTTTTTAGAGGAAAATGATGAAACGAAAGCAAAATGAAATATGTAAGGTTTATTGGATGTGGCTGCACGAAATTTAAGATATCTGGGAGGCTTACAACCATGTAAAATGAGTGGTTAAAAGTGAAGAGATGTGACTTGTTTGTAACCATGAAAGCTTGGTGGTATTTTGGTCTTTTCACCCCAAAAAGCATGATTACTAGCATTTAATGTTCATAAGTTCTTGGTGAGTCATGGTGGTGACTCACTCCATGACTCAGCTCCTCCGGTGTCCATTTTTGTCTATGCACATCCTTTCTCGACTCCGTTGATTTCCCGATTAGGGTTTTACGCCCGAAAAATCATATTATTTCGTTTTCCGAACTAAAAATTCCAAAATAATGAAAGTTGTTGAAAACGAGATATAAAACCTAACCATTTCGTTCTCGAGTCGGAATTAGGTTTTCTTCTCAGTAAAATCTCACTGTTAGTAAAAATGCAGACCGATTTCTATCTGAATTTTCATCAAAATTCGTCAGAATAAAATCTAATATTTTAATTTTGATTATAAATTTGGAAACTAGACTTCCTCACTGGCATAATATAAAAATCTACCATTTTTCAGTTTCGAGTCAAATTAGGGTTTTCTGCCGGTATAAAATTATACTGTCAGGAAAAACGCAGACCGTTTTTCGTCGGAGTTTTAAACCCAAATTTTAACCAGAGCTTCCTACCATATAGTAGGTTCTAGATATGATTTTGTTTTCTCCAAAATCATTTCCCAGGTCTCAGATAAAAATATAAATAAATACATCTTTACTATTAATACAGCGTATCCGAAAATCGGGCTGATACATGGACCAACCACATGTTGGTAATGTAATTAATTTATCTAAAGCAATTAAAAATTATTATTAATAAAAATTGTTATCATAACTTTAGCTAATACTGTAGATATATGCCTTGACAGGTAATTTGGTTTTGATGATGAGCAAAAGGGGAATTTCAAGTACAATGACCAACACGCAAAAAGGCAAAGCTAAAAGGGTCAAATTGCAAAAAGCGTGATGACCAACACGCAATATCCAAAGCTGAAAGGATCAAACTGCAAAAAATGTGGATTGGACTAAGCAAACAATCTAGGGGTAAAAAAAGGGAAATTTTCTTATTTGTATTGTTTGTTTTGGAAAATGTATAAATGAGTGTGTGTCTCTCAAAGGTAAATTAAATCATAAACACACACAAAATCTGCTTTTCGAAAAAGGTCTTAAAACTTAAATTTACCATATCTTTTTAAGACCTCAAAAGAACTTCAAAGTTTTTCAAAAACCATTTTACACCGAGAATAATCGATTATGTTAATCGATTATGCAGCTCCTAATTATGCCTAAAAGATTTCCAAATAAACAGAGCTGTCAGGTTTTTGAAATTCAAAATTCGAACTGCGATAATCGATTATGGTAATCGATTATTCAACTCTTAATTATGCTTAATTGTGTCATTAAATATTAGAGCTGTTGCCTGTTCAAAGTTCAAAATTTAAATTGTCATAATCGATTATGATAATTGATTATATATATTTTTGAACACGTTTTAAAATCAGCTTTTAAATGGCTTAAATGAGATTTAATGGAGATATGATTTTGTCTTAGCCGTTGAATTTGAACTATAATCGATTATGGTTTGGTAAAAATCGATTATTACTTTTCTGATCAAAAGTCAGAGGCTTCATAATCGATTAGGTTAATCGATTATGCTTAATTGATTCAGTCTGAGCTTTTAAACCGAGAATATGTAATCGATTATTGTAATCGATTATGACCTGACTGTTTCTTCATGCGCCTTTTGACTTTGGTTAAAATAATCGATTATGCTTTTCTAATAATCGATTATGTATCGTGAAAAATGAGCTTTCAAGAGTTGTTGACCTAATCTTCAATGAGTTATATATTGGTCTTTTTGGCAGAGAAGAAGCACACAAAACATACCACACCTGAACTATTTTCTAATCATCTTCTCTAAACTCTTATCACTCTCATACTCCTAAACTTGCATATCAATCTACTTGAGAGAGACATACACACCATATAGGTGATTGTTGTTGAGCTTCAATTTGTTTTATATCTGCACTTGTGGTGCTTTCTGTTTGTAATCATTTTGGTAAACTTTTGTGAGTTGTTATCTCACGTTTTTGAGACTCTATCACTGGGGGATCGTATTGTCCCTGGTCTGTGAAGAGTTTCGTTGTAAAGGTTCTAGCCACGTCTGTTTTAAAAGTTAGGGATTGATTGAAAACCCTTGGTGGTATTGCCTTGGGGATTGGACGTAGACCACGTGGGTAGTCTGTGGCCGAACCAGGATATATCGTCGTGTCAATTTTCTTACCCTTAACTCTTTTACTCTTCGCTTTGCTTTCCGAAAATCGTTTTTACTTGCACGCGCTTTCATTAATTGTTTTTAACAAGTATTTTAATAACAGAAAGGTTTCAACTTTATCAAGTTTTCGAAAATCACAAGTCACCCCCCTCTTGTGTTTGGAGTCACTTGTCAACAAATACTAATAAAATGTGGCAGACATTTCCAATGATAAATTTTAAATAATTATAAGACATTGGGAAAATAAGACAACTTTATAGATAAATCATATATTTTTGTTGACTGGAACTTTATAGATATGTATTAAAATCCATGTTTGAGCTACTAAATCTATGTAATTAGAATATTCATATACTTATATACATTTTCAAAGAAAATAAATAATTTCAAGATGATGGAAGATTTCCCAATGTAATTTTCTTAAATTTTTGAGTTATTTCTTCTATATTCCCGATGTAAGTTTACTTTTTATCCAATCTAATAGAGGAAATGTAAAAATGTAGACAATCAAATGAAAATACAAAATTCAAGCAAGCATCTCCTAAGAAAGTTTGTTCATCTAGAGTTTATTTTTCTATCTTCCACTCATGGCTAAAACTCAATTTATTAGTGATCTTTCTCCATTAAAAGGTAAATGGATGATCAAAGTAGAGTGCTACGACTTTGGAATCAACCAAATTTCTTACAACATCAATTCGGAGATGAGAGTTGGTGTTTTTGGATGAGGATATATTATCTATAACCATTGCTTAATATTTTTTAACTTTTTCATGACTACTATCTGAAATTCTTAATTTTTTTATGTAGGATGAGAGAATCAAGCTACTTGCTAGAGATATTCTTCAGGTTAAGGATCTTTTGGTTGAAGGTAATGATGTTTATGAAATATTTAATTTTTGAGTGACTTTTAATAACCAACTATATAAAATAGTAAGGCATGCATATCAGTTGACCCTCAACTTAAGAACAAACATAATTTTGATACCAACATCACCCATTCCGATGTATGGATTTTACTTTATCAATTTTTTCAAAATTATAATTGAAATAAAGGAAGATGCTTATTTAGTTGATAAGGTCATCAACTATATTAAATTCAGTACACAGGTATAAATTAAAAAGAAATTTTCTAAAATTTTATTTTTCTCACGTTGTTTTAATTATTTCATCATGTAATTGGTTGTTGTATGGCGTTAGTGGCTTGATATTTTGATATTACTAGAGCATGGACCGCTGCAATGCACAAATAAATAATATGTAGGAAGTATAATCATGTATTATTAAAAAATATAATACTTTTGCTATAATAGAAAGGATTAAGAAAACTAACCATTCTCATAACATAAACAAATATTTTCAAAATTTTACTTATAATATCAATAAATTTAAATACAGAAAACCTGGAGAGCTTCTAAAAAATAGAGACAAAATAATGTTAAAGATATTTGAAAATTTTACAAAATAAAAGTAAAAAATTATTTCTGACTTAAGCATGTTAAATGAATTTGTTTAAATTTGATCAAAAAAATGAATTTGTTTAAATATTTTTAATTTACTATTTTATATTTCATAAAATACCTATATAGGGAATAAAACACATGTAAATTTAAATTTTAAAATTCAGGTACAAAGAGATAGTAAAAACAAATGCAAAAACTATTAATATATTTAAGTACTATTTAAGAGTCATTAATTTTAAAATATTAATTTCGAAATTTTCCATATAAAATTTATTGGTGGAATGGATCAAATGAGATTAATGTTTTCAATATTTAAAGAGTTATTAATTTCAGTATATATTTAAAAAATTTACAAACAAAATTCATTGATGGGATTTGTCTACGGATATTAACACAATGTAGTTTTTAATATTTCAAGAGTTAGTAATTTTAAATATTAATTTTGTAACTTTTAAAATAAAAATCATTGATGGAGTAAGTCAAGCAAGATTAATACGGTGTAACTTTCAATATTTTAAGAGTTATTAATTTTGAAATATTATTTTTGGAATTTTCAAAATAAAATTCATTTGTGGAATAGATGATTAATATATTGTAGTTTTCAATATTTTAAGACTCATTAATTTCAAATATTAATTTTAAAATTTTCAAAATAAAATTCATTGGTGGAGTGGATCAAGCAAGATTAATACAGTGTAATTTTTGATATTCTAAGAGTTATTAATTTTGAAATTTTAATTTTGAAATTTTTGAAATAAAGTACATTGGTGTAGTGGGTCAAGCGAGATTAATACAATATAGTTTTCGATATTTCAAGAGATATTAATGTTGAAATTTTAATTTTGAATTTTTTAAACTAAAATTCATTGGTGTTATCAACCAACTTAAAATCAACATTTTAACCACTGAAACCACGTCATACATTCATTTTTTGTTTTCAATCAGATCATGGAATCACATTAAATCGGTCAAGCTAATACCAACTAAAATTTCAAACTAATACAATATAGTTCTCGATATAGTATATAGTTCCAAGGCATTGAAATGCATTTTTAAATATTTATAGTTCCAATGATTTTAAATGTATTTTTAATTTATTTTGATAATATAATTTATTTTCATTGCCTTCAAATTATTATAACTAATATTGGTTAAATTTTTCTTTTTTTTTTTTTTTTTTTTTGTTTAAGGGGAGGCTCATAGGAGGCCTTATATGGGAAAAGGAAAAAGGAAAGAAGAGAAGGAAAAGGGGCGGTGCAGAGCGCATTTTGAGGGTTTTAATCCGTGTACTCACAATTCATGTCTTACGACTTAAACTGAGCTGTCTCAACGGGACTAAATGTTTTTCAATTTAATATTTTGTATTTCGTAAAATACCTACACATTGCCTGAGATACCTGTAAATTTAATTTTTAAATTTGGGTATAAAGATATAATTAAAACGAATGTAAAAGAAAAAATATTTGACATAAATTATTATTAAAATAAGTTGTATATTTATTAAAAAAATAAAATATTTAAAATAGTACAAATTATTAATTTTTTTAAAATATATTTCTATTACAATTGTAATAAATATTTCAAATAAAACATTTTAATTTTTGTATTATAACAATATCAAATGTTACATTATGACCATGTTGTGGTTTGAAGATATTTGTATATGACAATGAAGTTCGCATTTCGAATTCCACTTCAAATATAGTTCATAGAGAAGTCTTTTTGAATTTCACATATGTAAGTTAAAAATAACTTTTTACTTTTAATTTGTAAATTTTTCATATATCTTTTCGTTATTTTCACTTTATTTTTTAAAAAAATCAACAAGTTTTTTTCATTTAAATTTATTGATATTTTAAGCTAAATTTTGAAATTATTTGTTTATGCTATGGGAATGGTTAATTTTCTTAATCCTTTCTATTATAATAAAAGAATTATTATTTTTAAATAATATATAATTATACTTCTTGCATATTATTATCCGTACATCGCATGGATCCATGCTGTAGTTAAGAGAAATGCCTACCGTATACTTGCATCACCCTGTGGTTATGAACTGCAATAACTTCTAGATGATAAAGGCATTGGCACTACAATTTAGTTAAATTCCGTCATAAAAATCCAACTGCCACTAGCATCCTAATAAGATCGCCACAGCGAGCTTCACCCGGATTTTCTTTAGAGGCTCCATTTGAATTCAATTTGTACGTACCAATATGGCCCATCAGATTGAAAATGCCACGAAAGGTATCTCTTTTACTGAGTGTAGTGAACCCGTGCACCGTACAGATAAATTTTCTTGTAAAATAAATTACTATGATATTTAATTCAAACATGATTGTAATTGTTATTTTTATGTTGAAATATAATTACATTATATTTTATTGATTAAAAAAAATATTTAAATTATTTATACTATAATTATATTATACTAATATTAGTAATTACTTCGTTTTCAAAATCCTTGAACCTGATAACGGAACCAATGACCATCAGGTTTAATTCGATTTGGTTCAAATCCTAACCAAAAAAATACAAACCAATTTAATTGGTTCGTTTCAGATTTTCGGGTTCATCAAATTATTGGTCCGGGTCTTACACCCATAAACTTTCTCGAAGAACATAGTAGTCTTGCTACCTTTCATGGATAAAGCATTTAAAAGCAGTCCACAACCTGACACACTCTAGTTAGTACCCGAATATATAAATATATATGTATAAATATTAAAAAAGTCCACAACATGACAAACTCTACTTTTAGTTTTGACTGTTACAAAAATAGTAAAAGTGGAGTTCTCAATTATATTATAGTATCAATATTGATGATAATAATAATAATAATAATAATAATAATAATAATAATAATATAATAATAATAATAATAATAATAATAATAATAATAATAATAATAATAATAATAATAATAAATAATGTAACACAATTTAAGCAATTAAGTTACTTTTTTAAAAAAAGAAAGCAAAAAAAAAAAAAAACCACATGATCACTTCCTAGCGTTTTTTTCAAGCTTTAGAATTAATTCCCAGGAAAGGAATCACATAGTTGCTTTATGCCCCAAACTTCGCAAAAAACACGATAGCTTTGCTACCTGTCGTGGCCAAAAATATTTTAAAAATATATATAAACCTTAAAAAGTCAATAATAAAATAATACAAAAGTCGAACCAATCAAAATTGGTTCGGTTCGGACCCGAAAACATTAATTAATATATAAATATATATACATAAAAAATATAAAAAGTATTAAAATAATAAACTATTAAATTCTATATAAAAATAGAAATATAATAAATATAAAATATTAGTGTGTGTATATATAAATATTAAAATATAGTAATTGTTTTGTTTCCAAAATCCTTGAACCTGATAACTGAACCAATGATCATCGAGTATGGTTTGGTTTGCTTTGGACTCTAACACAAAAAAATACAAACCATTTTAATCGATTATGTTCAGATTTTCATGTTCATCAAATTATTGGTTCAGGTCTCATGCCCCTAAACTATCTCTAAGAACATGATAGATTTGCTATCTTTCATGGTTAAAACATTTAGAAACAAAAAAAAAACTTTAAAAAGTCAATAGTAAAATAATATAACAATCCGAACCAATCAAAACTGGTTCGGTTTCGTTTGGTTTAGTTAGTACCCGAAAATATTAATATATATATATATAATATAAAAATATTAAACTATAAATTATATATAAATATTAAAATATAATAAACTAAACATTAATACATATCTTTTTTTTACAACAGTCTACTTTTATATTCATATTTTCGGGTTTATCAAATTATTGGTTCAGATCCCACGCCCCTAAACTTTCCCAAAGAACACGGTTGTTTTACTACCTTTCATGGTTAACACATTTAAAATATATATATAAGCTATAAAAAGTCAATAATAAACTAATATAAAATTCCGAACCAATGAAAACTGAATTTGTTTGGTTTGGTTTAGTTTGTATCCGAAAATTTTAACACACACATACATATATATATATATATAACATATATAAAAAGATAAAAAATATTAAACTATAAATAATAATATTAAAATATAATAGATACTAAACATTAAAGTATATATATTAATTTTAAAACATATATAATTATTAAAATATACATAATTGTAGTAAAAATAACACCAAAAACTCAATTATAAATAGTGAATTATTTTGTAAAAATTATATTCTATTATTCTATTATAATTTAAATTAATAAAAAAATTCTACCAAATTTTACATTATTTTATTTTACTATTGTTGTAGAATGTGCCCTTTTAATTTTTTTTGTATCAGAAAAAAAAGGGGAAGAAATGCTACAGCTACAGTAACGTCACGGTTGCGCTACAATAACTTCATGGACTGCATTAAATGTGAACAAAGCAAATAAAAAAATTTAAAAAGAGAACCAAAATTACCACAAACTGATACCTCAAATTACTGTTTGCGCTACAATAAAGTTGAGGTTCTGCGATTATACTATAGTAGATGTTTAATTATTAAGTTGGTCCCTGAACTATTTCGGAATTTTCAATTAGGTCATTGAACTAAAAAAAATCTAATTAGGTCCCTAAAACTTATATAAAATTTTCAATTGGGTCCCAATCCTAAAAAGTTTCTAATTTGGTCCCTGAACTTATATAAAATTTTCAATTAGGTCCCTATAGTAAAAAGGTGGCAATATAAAATAAAAAGTAATAAAATGATAGATGATGAAATTTAGAAAAAGACATTGATTGACACAATAATAAAATGACAAAAGATGAATATGAGATAAAAAAACTCACTATTTAAAATAATAATTATTTTGTTATTATCATTTAAAGAAGTAAATTTTGTCTCTCAAATTTATTTATTTTTATTTAGTTATTACACTAAACAATAATTTCTCTCACTAAGTTTTTTTTAAATAGTGAGTTTTTTCTCTCATATTCGACTTTTATCATATTATTATTATGTTTTTTTAAAAAAATTTCCTCATCTATCGTTTTATTATTTTATATATTCACTTTTTTACTTTAAGGACCTAATTGAAAATTTTATAAATGTTCAGGGACCCACTTAGAAAATTTTTAGTTAAGGGTCCCAATTGAAAATTTATATAGGTCTAGGGACCTAATTAGAAATGTTTTGTAGTTTAGGGACCTAATTAAAAAATCCCAATTAGTTAAGGGACCAACTCAATAATTAAACCTATATAATAAAAAAATTTGAAATAAAAAAGTTGTCCCAATTTAGTGAAAAAAAATGAAAAAGAAGAAAAATAATGATGACCGAACAGTTGTGATGATGTCAATGTCATATCTCATTTAATGCACCTCAACCAAGTTAAGCAAACAATATAATATTAAAACAATTAAGTATAATAATAAAAATAATAATACAAAATATAAGAAACAAATAATGGATTAAAAAAAATATTAAACTCCTTAAATCAGGGAGATGCTGCCACATCAGATGTACAGTAAAAGTTGTAGTTCATTTTTATATTTGTATTGATATATAGATTGCCGTGTTTGACTCCCAAAACAATATACCTTTATCGGTTTGTAACTATTTTAAATATATATATATATATATATATATATATATATATATATATTTTAGCAAATAAATAAAATAATAATAAAAATATTCCATAACTTGACATGTGGCTTGCACCATTGTGCTATACTAAAATCAGAATTTCCCCTTATCAATTAGTATAGATATAAATTTATTATTGGTTTGGTTTGATTCGGTTCGAACCGGAAAATATTAAAATATATATATAAATAAAAAATATAAAAAATATTAAATTTTAAACTATTAAATTATATATACATTAAAATATAAGTATATAAAAATTAAAACATCAAGAACATGACAGCTCTACTTTTACTGTTTGCCAATTTATGATTGGTTAACAGTGTAAAAAAACTTTACACCGTCAGTGTATACAAATAAATTCAAAAAAAAAACTATTAGGGAAAAAACTTATTTAAAAAATTGTAAAAATAAAGGAAAACGTAAAAAGAATTTTTAAAAAATATAAAAAAACATGTGTATGTACAGTCAAAATGCCTCTCCACCTTTTATATTAATATTGATATTAAAATATAGTAATTGGATCGGTTCCAAAATAATCGAATTAATGACCGTTGGGTTTGGTTCAATTCGGTATCGTGCACAAAAAAAAAAAAAAATGAACCAATTTAATTGGTTGGTTCGGATTTTTCAAATTCATCGAATTATTGGATCGAGTCTTACGACCCTAAATTTTTTCAAAGAACACTGTAGCTTTGCTATCTTTCCTGGCTAAAAAGATTTAAAAACAAAAAAAAATTATAAACTTTAAAAAGTTAATAAACACATCCGAACCAATTAAAATTAGTTTGGTTTGATTCGGTTCGAACCGAAAAATATTTAAATATATATATATAATTAAAAAATATATAAAATTTTAAATCTTAAACTATTAAATCATATATACATTAAAATGTAAGTATATAAAAATGAAAACAGTAAGAACATGACAACTCTACTTTTATTGTTTGCCAATTTATGATTGGTTGACAGTGTAAAAAAACTTTATACTGTCAGTATATACAAATATCTACCAAAACAAGGTATTAGAAAAAAAAAAAGAATCAGGAAAAAAAATAAAAAAAAATCAATGAAAACGTAAAAGAAAAATTTACATTTTTTTAAAAAAGTAAAAAAAAATAAAATAAAATTCAAAAATAAAATTTTTTTAAAAAATTAATTATATAAAAATATTCATACATATATATATAAATAAATAAAAAAAATATATACAATCTTAAATCTTACACTATTAAATTATATATACATTAAGATGTAAGTATATAAAAATAAAAATATCAAGAACATGACAACTCTACTTTTAATGTTTGTCAATTTATGATTGGTTGACAGTATAAAAAAGCTTTACACTGTCAATGTATACAAATAAATTCAAAAAAAATTATTAGCAAAAAAAATTATTAGGAAAAAATTTTTATATTTAAGGAAAACGTAAAAAAAATTAAAATATAAAAAAACAGTAATTTTTTTAAATGAAATAATTAATACAAATGTAAAAAATGTAAAAAAATAAACGTCAAAAAATTTTAAAAAGTAAAAAAAAATTTTAAAAAGTAATTTAAAAAAAAAAACAAAAAAAAATTACAAAAATGCAAAAAATCCTGACACTGACACGTATATGTACAGTAAAAATGGCTCTCCATCTTTTATATTAGTATAGACTCTGGGGTATATGATGATGCCCTCTTATTTGATCTAACGGAAATAGTGTTATTTTTTAATAATTATATAAGCTATAATATTTCTTTTATAATAATATATAATAGCCCTATTTAGAAATAGGCATATTTTAAAGGCTTTATATGTTAGTCTATTTAAAGTTCTTATTTACTAGCATGTTAGCCTATTAGCTAACTTAAAGATAGCTCTATTGGCCTATTTGAAGGCCTTAAAGGCAAAATAGACCTTTAATCAGACTTTGAGGTTATACCGGACTTCAAGAAAGTTAAGGTTTTTTTTTTTTTTTTTTAAACTTAAAAAGATATTCATTCATTCAAATTAATAAAATACATCGAAAATAACACAAATTCAAAATCGTTAAAAATCGAAAAGGATGAATCCGCGAACAAACTCACAGCATCCAGGTCAATAGCATAACACGACAAAAAGCCTACAAATGTTACAAAATCAAAGTGACCGGAATACACGTATCTCCTGATCTGTAACGTTGACGCCCAAGACTTGATTGAATTTGTAATTGATCGAAGCTGATCTGCCAATCTGAACCAAACGAACACCCCAACAAGAAGGGTGTCGCGACCGTCCCGTCCGGGTGTCACGGAAAATAAATAAAAACAGATGAGTCGCCACCAAATTTTTTATTGAGGGAAATCCTTGGAAAACCCAATTATTTAAGGTAAACCGTTATTAAAAAAAGATAGAGATTTGAGTTCGGGAGTCGGTTACAAGTAGGAAAGGTGTTAGCACCCTACATCGCCCGTTTAAAAAATGGCACCTCAAGTTAATTGTGGACAATAATTTTAATAACCTTTGGAAATATTTATTTCACCCCGCTTTTAAAATAAAAAAATATATAAACACAAGAAGAGGAAAAATTAAATTTTGGCTTGACAGAATGATTGATTCTGCTCCTACGTATTCCCGCGTGCGATGGGAAACTCAAAGCCACATAGTTCTTGTAGAAAAAGTTTGATTGGTTGGTTGATTTTTTTTTTGGGAAAAAGAATTGATTTCTTTTTAGTTTTGAAAAAAGGATTTTATTTTAAAAATAAATTCACTCTTGCACGGGATTCAAGATAGCAGTGCTATACGATAAACCCTCACAATTCATGCGTCACTTGAGGATGAAAAATCATACATCAACGTCGTAGATTGTTGCGTGAATTTGAAAAGACTTGTTATTTTTTTACAAAGTTTGTGATTAAATTGAAAACATTTTATTATTTTTAAAAAGGGATTCACTCTTGCACAGGGTTAAAGTTAGTCAAACTATACGATGAATCCTTACAATTCATACAACACTTGAGGATGATACATCATATAGCAACGTTGTAGATTGTTGCGTGAACTCAAAAGATTTTTCCAATAAAAGATTTTTGACTATAACAAGAAATTATATTCTTTGAAAAGAGGCATTTTTAAGACAACAAAAAATTTAGACCCAAATCTGGATGGCCCATGATCAGAAAGTTTTTTGTTCCTTTTTTTATTTATTTCATTAAACCTTAGAATTAGGCCAAATGGCAAGCCCACCTGGTTCACTCTAAGACCAAGTAAAAAGAAAAAGAAACTAGCAGCTCAAAGAAAAGGATTGAAATAAAAATATTACTAAATCTATAAAGACTAAAATGATAATTAGGAATGAAGGAGAGCGGGAGAACTAAACAAACAAAAGAACATAGTAAGGGCTGAATGCAGTTACAGGTGTGTCGACCGCAAACTCGAACAATGGCACAGGCGGCGAATCCAGGCGAGAGCGAGGATCCGATTCTGTGGGTCCGAGATCGGTGGCGATAGTGGTGGTCCTTGAATGACGCGCGTTGAGCAATGGAGGTGACGATCTGAGTAGATCCGCGTCTAGACGGCGGAGCAGGTGACGACACGGCTGCATCTGGCACGGCGGCCGGCTCTGCTTACGGCGGCGCGTCTGGACACGATGGGTCAGGTGAAGCAGTGGGGGTGCTGCTAGGTGTGTGTAGGTAAGAGGGTGGTTCTGAGTTTGTTCTTGGGATATGGTTGGTTCAAATTTTTGTTGTCATTGAAGGTGATGTTGTTGGGAGGAAGATGAATATGATGGTTATGGGTATGGGTGGCTTATGAATTAGGATGGAGGTTAGGGAGAAGTTACTCTGAAGAATGAAACATTCATATTTTGATGCCTTTTTTTTTTGGTTTTCCCCCCTCTGCTCTAAGAATCTTCCCCCCTTCCCCCTAAACCCTCTTTGCTTGCAAGAATCCAAAAACAAGACCCAAGGTTGTTCATTGGAGAGTCATTTTCAAACTTTCATTCTCATTGATTTTGTATCTGTTATGTCTTGTACGTGCTGCAACTTTCCTTTGTTTATGTAGAGTGACTTTTCTCTTGATTCAGGTTTGACCCAGCTTGAGGGTAACATCAGAGCATCCTATTTTTTCTTTTTGGTGCTTAAAATTTAAAACCATTTTTGATGCAAAATGCTTAACACTGCCATTGCTTTTTTGGTTGCTGAAATGCATTAAGGAATTTTGGCTTTTCCTCTTGGCCCTTACTGCAACGTTCTGCAGATCCACCATTCCTTTTTATTTTTTTTCCTATTTTTTTTACTTATTTATTTTTTTTAATAAAAGAAGTCAGCCCCTTTATTTGTTTGAGATGAGATGATGTAAGTGAGTTGGGCTAAAAGAACATGGGTCAAGAATATGGATCTCTATTTTTTGCAATTTTTGGTTTTATTGTATTTTCATTCATTTGGATTTATAGAACACGGCCCAAACAGACATCTTCAACAATAAAAAGAAATTAGGCTCAAAAATAAATTTTTTTGCAAAGTTATTTATTTTTTATTTAAATTTTTTCAAAACATTAATTAAAAGGAAATCCAGACAAAATTGGGTGTTCACAGGTGCCCCTCTTTACTTGTTCTTATTAGATAATAGGTGTAACCGTAGTTAACCAATTATCGTTTTAAGAAACTAGCAAAGACATGAACTCCAATTTTGTCCGAGGTATATTGACAAGCAAAGGACCCGTGATTACAAAGCGATTTCCTGTAAAGAACCCGCGGATTGGATTGCCCAGAGTTACACATAAAAACTTGCAAGGTGGATTGCCTGCTGAGATTAAAAACAACGATAAAAGAGCTTACGGGGTGGATCACCTGTCGGAAGCTCGATGAGCTTACGGGTGGATTACCCGTCAGAAGCTCAAACTGAAAGATAAAAGAGCTTACGGGGTGGATTGCCCGTCAGAAGCTCGAACAAAGAGATAAAAATAGCTTAGGGGTGGATTGCCCGTCAGAAGATCGAACAGAAAGATAAAAAGAGCTTACAGGTCGGATTGCCCATCAGAAGCTCAAACAGAAAGATAAAAAAGAGCTTACGGGGTGAATTGCCCGTCAGAAGCTCGAATAGAAAGATAAAAGAGCTTACGGGGTGGATTACCTGTCAGAAGCTCGAACAGAAAAAAAAAAAGAGCTTACGGGTTGGATTGCCCGTCAGAAGCTCGAACAGAAAGATAAAAGGAGCTTACGGGGTGGATTGCCCGTCAGAAGCTCGAACAGAAAGATAAAAAGGACCTTACGGGGTGGATTACCCGTCAGAAGCTCGAACATAAAGATAGAAGAGCTTACGGTGTGGATTGCCCGTCAGAAGCTCGAACCGAAAGATAAAAAAAGAGCTTACAAGGTGGATTACCCGTCAGAAGCTCGAATAGAAAGATAAATGAGCTTACGGGTGGATTGCCTGTCAGAAGCTCGAACAAAAAGATAAAAGATCTTATGGGATGGATTGACCGTCAGAAGCTCGAACATAAAGATAGAAGAGCTTATTGGATGGATTGGCCATTAGAAGCTCAAAGAGATAAAATGAGCTTACGGGGTGGATTGCCCGTTAGAAGTTTGCTTATGAGGCCATATAGACAAATGCAATGCATGAATGTTGGTTTTGCTCATTGATGGAATGACAATATATGAGATGCTAATGATGAAAACCCTTATTATATTTTTTGGCACAATGCTAGAGATACTTTTGATGAGAAATTATTTCTTCTTTGCTATTTCTTTTTCATTATTGGATCCTTGACCCCTTAAAAGCGTTGATCACAGTCAGTCTTGAGGATGAACTAAAACAAGGCCCATCTTATCGGGGAAAGGATATCTTGCACTTTTGTTTTGTGATGGTAGGTGTCCTTGATGATAATTATCACAATGGCTGATTCTTAATATTCTTTCCTTTCTTCAGAGCCCTTCATCAGGGAAATATCGTGCCCCCCATGACCTTTTGAGGCTTTCCAAGGAATTCTAACTGCTTTTTTTTCTAAAAAGAAACACCAATACTTGTTTCACATTTCAGTATAGACTTATCATGATGAATGCACCCAGTTGTCAAAAAAGTAAAATAGAGGGACAAGGATAAACAACAAAATTGGGAGTCAATGTCATTATATTAGGATCGAGAAGTTGTACAAGGCAGATATTACAGTGAAATATGGAATTGCAAAACGTTGTGGAGCAGAATCACATCTCTTCAAGTGACATCTCTCTCAATGATTAGTGTTAGTATCCTTCATACAATCTTGACTGTTCATCAATTGGCTTCAGAGAATGTTGTTTGCTCCAGTCTTCATGCATCTTGGACACTCATTGCCCCAGTTTATCAGCTTGATGACACTTCCTTTGTTATGTTTTCCTTTTAACCCTAACTTTTGCCTAGACCGCCTTTTCAGGTTTTCAGTCTAGCGGGTTGCTCTAACTTTTTCCTAGACCGTCTTTTCATATTTTCAGTCTAGCGAGCCTTTTCTTTTTCTTTTTTTCCCTTTTTTCTTCTTTTTTTTGGAAGTGCGTTCAAGCATAGTACTTTTTTATTGCATCTGAGTTTATAGGGAGTGGTAGATCTTCCCCATCCATCTTGGTGAGAATTAAAGCTCCTCCAGAGAAGGCCTTTTTCACAACGTAAGGTCCTTCATAGTTCGGAGTCCACTTCCCTCGATGATCCTTTTGGATTGGTAGAATCTTTTTAAGTACTAGGTCACCCTCCCAGAACTGTCGTGGGCGTACCTTGTTCTCATAAGCTCTTATCAATCTTCTCTGGTACAATTGACCATGACATAGTGCCACCAATCTCTTCCCTTCAATGAGTTTCAATTGGTCGAGTCGATCCTGAACCCACTCAGCTTCTTCCAATTCTGCCTTTCTCGGTACCCTTAATGAGGGGATCTCTACTTCAATCGACAGTACTGCCTCCATCCCATAAACTAAAGAATACGGAGTTGCCTCTGTCGAGGTGCGAATAGAGGTGTGATAGCCGTGCAAAGCGAAAGGTAACATCTCGTGCCAGTCCTTATACATCACAACCATCTTTTGAACAATATTCTTGATATTCTTATTAGCTGCCTCGACTGCCCCGTTCATCTTTGGGCGGTATGGGGAGGAATTGTGATGCTTTATCTTGAAGCTTTCGTACATCTCCTTCATCATCTTGTTGTTTAGGTTGGTCACATTATCAATGATAATTTCACTCGACAACCCATAACGACAAATTAAATCTCTTTTGACAAACTTGATCACCACATTCCTGGTCACATTGGCATATGATGCAACTTCAACCCATTTTGTGAAATAATCAATGGCAACAAGAATGAAGCAATTCCTATTTGAGGATTTCGGTTCGATTGGTCCAATAACATCCATTCCCCACATTGAGAACGGCCAGGGTGCCGACATGACATTCAGGGGAGTCGGCGACACATGAACCTTATCAGCATATGTCTGGCACTTATGGCACCTCTTTGCATAATTAAAGCAATCAGCCTCCATTATCAACTAGTAATGGCCCGTCCTCAAGATTTTTCTTGCCATTGTGTGACCATTCGCGTGAGTCCCAAACGATCCTTCATGTACATCCTTAATTATCTGTCTAGCCTCTTTTGCATCAACACATTTTAACAGTACCATGTCATGATTCCTTTTGTAGAGAATACCCTTATCTAAATAGAAACCCATTGCAAGTCTTCTTAGGGTTCTTTTGTCATTTTCTGAAGCACCTGGGGGGTATTCCCTTCTTTGCAAGAAACGTTTGATGTCATGGTACCACGACACTTGATCAGGCTCTTCCTCTACCACTTGAAAATATTCAGGATGATCATGACTTTCCATTTTGATGAGTGGCAGATTTCTTTCATCACTCACTTTAAGCATTGAGGACAAGGTAGACAGCGCATCAGCTAATTGGTTATCTTCTCGAGGAATATGATGAAATGTGACTTCGTCAAACTGCTCGATCAAACCTTTGATGTAATCATGATACAAGATTAACTTGGCATCTCAGGTTTCCCATTCCCCTTTTAGCTGGTGGATGACTAATGCAGAGTCTCCATATACCTCCAATATCCTTTCTTTTGATTCTATTGCTGCTAGGATCCCTAATGCACAAGCTTCGTATTCGGCTATTGTTTGTATAATCGAAACAGAGCCTCGCAGTGACAGGGAAATAATCATTTTCTGGTGAGATTAAGATTACCCCGATTCCGTGTCCCAATGCATTAGAAGCTCCATCAAATAACAAAGTCCATTTTTCTTTTCCTAGTGATTGATCGTGATCAAACAAAGCCATTATATCTTCATCTGGGAAATCACATTGCATCGATCCATAATCTTCTACTGGCTGATTGGCTAGACGTTCTGCAAGAGCGCTACCTTTTACTGCTTTCTGGGTGACATAGACTATGTCTTATTCTGATAGCAGGACTTGCCAACGAGCAATTCTTCCAGTCAGAGCAGGCTTATCAAAGATATACTTGATTGGATCCATTTTGGACACCAACTAGGTAGTATAACACAACATGTAATGCCTCAAACGACGAGCCGCCCATACCAAAGCACAACAAGTGTATTCTAGCAGTGAGTAGTTGGCTTCACAACTGGTGAACTTCTTACTTAGATAATAGATGGCATGTTCCTTTCTTCCCGACTCATTGTGCTGCCACAGTACGCAACCCATAGATACATCTAGCACAATCAAATACATGATGAGAGGTCTTCCCAGCACCGGGGGAACCAAGACCGGAGGCTCTTGTAGGTACTATTTGATCTTCTCAAAGGCTTTTTGAAAATCTTCATTCCATGTTACTGCCTGATTTTTGCGTAGCAGTTTAAAGATTAGTTCATATGTCATTGTTAATTGGGAGATGAACCTGGCAATGTAGTTCAATCTTCCTAAAAACCCACGAATTTATTTCTCTGTTCGAGGTATTGGTATATCGATGATTGCTCTAACTTGTTCGGGATCAACCTATATTCCTATTTGACTAACTATGAAGCCCAGAAGCTTGCCTGATTTCACCCCAAAAGTGCATTTGGCCGGATTAGTCGGAGCTTAAACTTCCTTAACCGCTCAAAAAGTTTATGCAGATTATCAACATGCTCATTTTCGGATCTGGACTTGGCGATCATATTATCTATATAAACTTCTATCTCCTTATGCATCATGTCATGGAACAAAGCCACCATAGCCCACTGATATGTTGTCCCAACATTTTTCAAGCCAAATGACATAACCTTGTAGCAAAAGGTTCCCCATAAGGTGACAAATGTGATCTGCTCCATATCTCCGGGAGCCATCTTGATTTGATTATATCCCGAGAATCCATCCATGAAAGAGAATAATACATGTTGAACAGTATTATCTACAAGAACATCAATGTGTGGCAGAGGAAAGTCATCTTTTGGGCTAGCTCTGTTCAGATCTCGATAGTCAACACACATTCGAACATTTCTATCTTTCTTAGGAACAGGAACAATATTGGCAACCCAATGAGGGTACTTTACAACTTCTAGGAAACTTGCATCCAGTTGCTTCTTGACCTCATCCTTGATCTTTAAGGACATTTCCGCTTTCATCCTCTGTAGCTTTTGTTTTACTGGAAGACACTCCGGCTTTAATGGTAGCTTATGTTCTGCTACACTAGGGTCTAACCCTGGCTTGTATTGGTATGACCATGCGAAAACATCTTTGTAATCCATCAATAACTTGATCAACCTACTTCGCTCCTTTTCTTTCAAGGAAATGCCAATCTTGACCTCTTTTTTATCATCTTCGGTTCCCGAATTGATTAGTTCACTCGGCTCTTCATGGGGTCGAATTTCCATGGCTTCTTGTTCTACCAATCTCAATAGTTCAATAGGAACTTCCCCGTCATCATCAACAACCTCATCAGCATGATCAATAGGATAGTGAAAACTGTATGCTGAGTTACTAACACAGTCATTTTCAAGAGAGTCACTTTTAGATCTGCATTTTGGTAGTTATCAGGGAAAGATAAATGAATAAAGGTCAAAGACGATAAACTGCATTTATTGGTGAGGAATGGTGAACAAAAACGAAAGTAAAAAATAAGAGAGATAACAACACAAAGATACTGAATGCATGCATTTATTGATAAGTCATACTGAAACAGAAACAAGTAAGCCCATTACAACAAAATTCCTAAAGCCTTGGGCAAAGCTAAAGGATAAGTGGTCGCGCTGTCGCCACGCGCCAAAAAGAACGAGCGTTTACAAAATAATGTAGATAGGGAAGCGACAACTCGAGTATCGTCTCACAAGGACTCTTAGGTTGTTGTTATTAACAGAAAATCAGTTTTGGGGGGTTGGAGTGAATGCAAATAAGAAACAAAGCAAAACAAAGCAATGAAAACTAAAAATTATCAAATAGCAAAGAAACGATTAACCTACTGTTCTCGGTTTCACACTATCATTGGTTCACATAAATCCAAGCCCTAAGCAGATTCTAATCCCCTCCCGGTTGTAGCAACAATTTACAAGCGAAACCACTACTACAGATGTATGTTCCTATTCCCGAATTAAGCAAACGGGGTTAAGCCCTCATGAACTAAGCGAACATGAATGAACACACACGAATTAAGCAAACGCGATTAATTATAGGAACATAACATCACCGAAATAAATCAATACAACACTACACACTCCTGAATTAAGCAAACAGAAATGTATAATATGGTATCAAAAGGGAAAAGCAATTAAACTAGGAAATACAAAACCTCAAGTGTGGTAATGGAAACCAATCACAGTAGATTAATCTAGGAGACTAGTTCTCCATTATAGAAATAAACACAAAAGAAAGAAAATAAAATAAACTACCAAACTACAACTACTACTTCCTAAGACTGGCTAGCTACTAGCTCCCTCAGTTCTGTCTAAAACTGACTTATATACAGTTTCTGGAATTCCGCGGACTCGCGAGGCGAACACTGTCTCGCGAGGCGAAGTACTACTCGCGTGGCGAGGAATGGAAAGGTTGTGACTTCTGGTCTTCACTCTCGCGAGGCGAGTAATTGAATCGCGGGGCGAGACAGAGAGCTTTGCAAATTCTGGAACAATCACGCTTCAGGTTCGCGAGGCGAATGCCTTCTCGCGGGGCGAAAGCTCCAGATTTATTTCATTTTATTAACCTGAAAACAGAAAATAGCATAAGTGATTTATTTGACTCTAAATCAACCAAATTAACCTAAAAATACTTTACAGACTCAAAATACTGCTTAAAGACAATCTAGTCTAATTTGGGTGAAAATGATATAAAATTAGCACAAAACCACGGTCATACTAGCTATAAAACTAGATGAGCCAGCGGCTGATCAAAATACCCCAAACTTAAACTTTGCTTGTCACCAAGCAAACTAAAACTCAAAATCTTAAAAAGACTCAAGACATGACAAGCTTAAGGATTCAATCAACTTTCGCACAGGTTTCAAGCAACAAAACAATTTTCTTCAATGTTCCCCCCTTCCAAACAAAGCAATCCCCACATTCATTTATTCTAAACATTTGAGAATTTCATCATTCAAACAATCATTAATCTAAGCATGGGGTCCAAGTTACACACAAGAGGGAGATCACCAAATTCAAACAACTGCCTTCCTCACAAGGGCATTTAGTGTTCACTCAATCGCTCAGTTTGTGTCAGGCTATCAACAATTCACTCAATTTTCACTTTTAAGAGCACTTCCCATAAATTTGATTTTCATCTCTAAATGATTCCCACGGAAAACATGCAAGCAACATCAAAAGGTCTTTTATGGGTTGTAATGGGGTCTGGCTAAGGGTAGGATATACAAATGTACTAGGCTGAAGACCCTAGGAACTAAGAGAGCATGAAACACTTCAAAACATTAGAATTCCACTCAAGTTCCTTTTCTCATTCATCTTTTTGCCTTGGGTGACTACAGCCTTTTTATTCCAATATCCTTTTTGAAATTTTTGCACTTTTTTTTTATTTCTTTCTCTTTTCTTGGCCTTTGGCTCTAACCTTTTTATTGCATTTTTTTCTTCTTTTTCCCAATCCCAAACAACACATTGCACCTTGTAGCCACCCCAAACTTAGTTTCTTGCACCCATTTTATTTCTAAGATTACATGCTCTCCTAATCCTAAGATCGAGTTAACATGGTTTTCCAGATTTTTTTGGGCTTATAACTTTAGGTTATCAAGAATTAACAGGCTAATGAGGCTCAATGGGGCTAACTAGGGAAGCATGCATTAGGGATGGATTATTTTTAGGCTAAGTAGTTATTTACAAAGAAAATGCCTAAATCATCTGAAGCAAACACATAAACATGCAAACCAAAAAGAGATTCAAGCAAATTCAGGAAAGTGCAACTTAAAAAGTGATTTTCACACAGTCAAAAACATGTTGGAGGCTCGAAACCTCACCTGGACATTTTTGCAAATTGTTTGACAGAGATTCTATCCCTAGTGTGTGCTTCCTATCACCCCAAACTTATCATAAATCATGCCATCACAACAAAATCCCAAAGTTCAGTTTTCAATCATATGGGGATCAAATTTTCAAAAATTTCATATCCTTGGGGGAAAACAGTCAACTCATAACATGCAATCAATCTATGCAAAAATTAATCAAATCCAGCAAACTTGCCAATATAAGACTCAACATACAAATACTCCTGAGCTTCTCAAATTATTCAGGAGCTTTATTGAAAACAAAACAGAAATAAAGCAAGGAAAAGAAAATTAAAAAGAGCAAGGTTCAGAAAAACTCATTGGAGTGGTCCACCAGGATCCCATTGCTTGTAACATAAGGCCTAAGTGATAGCCAAAGGGTGGGAGTTCATTCCATGCTTCCATAACTTGCAGCCTTGATATGGGAGTGAGTGCTTGACAGTTACGGTGACTCCTTCCAGTGCGGCGGACTTCTCACTCCCTCTGGGGTCAAAGATGACTGCTGTCTCAACAAAATCCTCCCAATAAAATTGGGGTTCAACCCCTTGGACTGGCCATGGTGCAAGATCCAGTGGCTTGAACTCCATCACTGGTGGTTCCACAGTGGGAGGTGGTAAACAAGTAGCTGGGGTTACTGGTGTTGCTTCATTTTCTGCACTAACAAATTCACCACCTGCTAAACCTGCAGAAATTTCAGCACACACCACACAAAGGTTAGTGTTAGTAGAGTCAATACATATATCACAATAAACTGAATCAGTAAAAGCTAGAATGTCTGGGAATTCATCACACAATTCATCCACCCCATCACTCTCAACACATGCATTTGATTTAATTGAATCATCTACTTCCAAAGGTTCTTCATCATCCTCAAGCACGGTGAAGCAGATGTCCTCCTGATCCTCATTTTCTATGTTTCCTGAAAAGAATAAACCTGCATAACATTCTATACACAAAACAGTGTCAGTACAATCAGCACATGCATTAGAATCAGGGCATTCGACACACAATTCATCAACAGAAGTATCATTATCAAAATTATCCTCAGAAGTATTGTCATGAATAACTACTTGTGGATCTGTATGTTGTTCAAGGGGATGTGGAGTTAGCAGTGCAGCCGAGTTGGTGACAATTTGATCAATTAGAATGGACAACTTCTGAGATTCAGCTTCTGCCCTCTCTTGGGATTCAAGATTACTTGCTTCCATCCTCCGTTGAAATTCAAGAGTTTGTTGTGCCATCCGTTGATTGTTCTCTTCCATTCGTTGTATCATTTCTTCCAGACTGAGTTGGGCTAGTGTAGGGTCAGGCTGATATTGCTGGCTTACTGCCATCCGTTGATTGTTCTCGGCCATTTGTTGTATCATAAAAGCTAACTCATCCAGGCTGCCTTGATCTCTACCCTGTTGGCTAGGATAATCATTCATTCCAAGCATACCAAAATCATTACTAAACTCATAACCTCCAACAAAATTAGGATAATTTGTGTATGGTGGTGGTTTACTAAAATCAGGATAATACATGCATGGTTGCTCATAATAAACATTAGGCACATAATTTTGCATATAATTATCCATGGAGCAAACTAAAATTCACAACCAGACAAAGCAGACAAAACTGATTCAGCAAAGATTTTTTTTTTTAACTGTTAATAACAACAAGAGTCCCCGGCAACGGCGCCAATTTTTGGTCGTGCTGTCGCCACGCGCCAAAAAGAACGAGCGTTTACAAAATAATGTAGATAGGGAAGCGACAACTCGAGTATCGTCTCACAAGGACTCTTAGGTTGTTGTTATTAACAGAAAATCAGTTTTGGGGGGTTGGAGTGAATGCAAATAAGAAACAAAGCAAAACAAAGCAATGAAGACTAAAAATTATCAAATAGCAAAGAAACGATTAACCTACTGTTCTCGGTTTCACACTATCATTGGTTCACATAAATCCAAGCCCTAAGCAGATTCTAATCCCCTCCCGGTTGTAGCAACAATTTACAAGCGAAACCACTACTACAGATGTATGTTCCTATTCCCGAATTAAGCAAACGGGGTTAAGCCCTCATGAACTAAGCGAACATGAATGAACACACGCGAATTAAGCAAACGCGATTAATTATAGGAACATAACATCACCGAAATAAATCAATACAACACTACACACTCCTGAATTAAGCAAACAGAAATGTATAATATGGTATCAAAAGGGAAAATCAATTAAACTAGGAAATACAAAACCTCAAGTGTGGTAATGGAAACCAATCACAGTAGATTAATCTAGGAGACTAGTTCTCCATTACAGAAATAAACACAAAAGAAAGAAAATAAAATAAACTACCGAACTACAACTACTACTTCCTAAGACTGGCTAGCTACTAGCTCCCTCAGTTTTGTCTAAAACTGACTTATATACAGTTTCTGGAATTCCGTGGACTCGCGAGGCGAACACTGTCTCGCGAGGCGAAGTACTACTCGCGTGGCGAGGAATGGAAAGGTCGTGACTTCTGGTCTTCACTCTCGCGAGGTGAGTAATTGAATCGCGGGGCGAGACAGAGAGCTTTGCAAATTCTGGAACAGTCACGCTTCAGGTTCGCGAGGCGAATGCCTTCTCGCGGGGCGAAAGCTCCAGATTTATTTCTTTTTATTAACCTGAAAACAGAAAATAGCATAAGTGATTTATTTGACTCTAAATCAACCAAATTAACCTAAAAATACTTTACAGACTCAAAATACTGCTTAAAGACAATCTAGTCTAATTTGGGTTAAAATGATATAAAATTAACACAAAACCACAGTCATACTAGCTATAAAACTAGATGAGCCAGCGGCTGATCAATAAGCATTACAGAATTACTTTGAAAAAGACTCTATGGTCCAGGGGAACTCAATGATCTCCCAATTGTTGAGTTCTGTATCTGGAGAGCATGGATACACCAGATTGACACCATGATTGGTGGATAGTATCTGGAGAGCATGGATACACCAGATTGACACCATGATTGGTGGGATAATCATCTTCAATAGCTGTTGCTTTGTCCATGAATGCGAACCCTACGCTTCGGAAGCTCTGTCGAATGTCACAGATGGGAACCCTTTTCGCCTTGTATTCACGATTTTCCAGCCGAGTCATCTTTCTTTTCTTCTCTTCTATAACCCTCATTTGGTGGGTTTGTATCCCAACCCAAACCTGTCGTTGTTCTCAGTGAGCATGAGGATGTCAGCCACACCTTGGCGATTCTTCCCCAAACCGCTTCCAGGTCAGTATCCTCCTTCGAGCATAACCTTGGCCATCATAATGGACGCTTTAGATGACCGAGGTTTCAAGAGTGGAGCACCATCCCCAGCATAAGTGGCATTGGAAATTTCAAGTGACTGGAGGGCGGTCTCGAGAGCTTCTTCGGTAGCTTCAATGTAAGGGGTTGTTGATGACTTACTCACTAACATATCCTCCTCTCCAGAAACAATTATCAACTTAATATCAACAATGAACTTCACCTTCTGGAGCAATGTAGAAGGTACAGCTCCAGACGAATGGATCCATGGTCGTCCTAGGAGACAACTGTAAGTTGGTGTGATGTCCATTACTTGGAAGAGTACTTCAAAGGTGCAAGGGCCAATATGAATGGGCAATTCAATTTCTCCCATGACTTCCCTTTGGATGCCTTTGAAAGCTCTTACAATCATTGTGCTTGGCTTCATATGAGTTCCATCGAAAGGCAACTTTGCCAGTGTTAACTTTGGCATTACATTCAAAGAAGAGCCATTATCAATGAGAACCCTAGCCATGACATGATCTCGACATTTCGCAGAAATCTACAACGCCTTGTTGTGCCCCATACCTTCAGCTAGTATTTCATCATCAGTGAAAGTGACATAATTATCAACGACTACGTTACCTATAATGTTATCGAGCTTATCAACTGTGATGTCATGGGAGACATGAGCTTGATTCAACACCTTCATCAGTACTCTCCTATGTGGCTCGGAGTTCATCAACAGAGACAAAAGAGATACCCGAGCCGGAGTTCGATTCAGCTGATCCACAACCCTGTATTCACTTTGCTTGATGAACTTCAACAATTCGCCGACTTCTTCATCAAATATCTCATTTTTATTCTCACCCCCTCTTACTTCCTTTTCAGTTGGAGTTCCTTCCACCTTCCCTTTCTCCTTGCGATCTTTTTCCTCCTTTTCTGTTTCCTCCCTGTGCAGTACCGTCGGAGTATAAATGCGGCCACTCCTAGTCATTCCACCAATTCCCGAAATGTTGGTAACCACGGTGGTCCCGTTGGAAGGATTCGGTTGAACCTGCATATCATATTTCCATGGTACCGCTTTGGTGTCCTTGTAAGGGAAATGACCTAGGACTTGGATGACAATTGGTGTTGGCCCATTCAAAACCGGCAAAGGTTCCTTCTCAGCATAGTATATCACCACTGGTTTTGGAGCGACTTGCTCAGGGACCGGTTGAGGATTAACCACAACAGTAAAAGGAGTTATCTTGACTGGAGTTTGGGAAATTGTAGATTCAGTAACCATGTTAATGCCACACTCATTCGATTCACAACCAATTAGGATAATCTTCATATCTATTAACTACTGCACAAACTGCCGAAATTCTGTGCAATCTTCAATTGAATGCCCTATATCCTCATCGAAGTCACATCGTATTAATCCATCAAGAGTCATTTCTTCAATAATTGGGATTTGGATCAATCCGCATTTGCACATATCTCTGAAAATAACTCTCATAGGACTTCTAACATCGGCCACTTGACTCTTGAGAGTATGTTCCAAGAAACTTTCAATGGCATTGACCCTCGAACCCTCATGATTTGGCATAGGACCTTGTGCCACATTTGGAGCATATTTCTGAAAGCTCAACCATTTGGCATTAATCAAATCCTGCACCTTAAACTTCAAAGCCTTACAATTCTCGGTGGAATGACCCGTGGTCCCATCGTGATACTCACATTGAGCATTTGGGTCATACCACTTCGGATAAGGAGGGTCCATTGGTCTTGTTGGGATAGGAGTTCGCACATATTTGCTAACAAGTTGGCGGAATAGTTCAGTGTAGGTCATGAGTATCGGATCGAAACGCACTGACTTTCTTTCTGAGTTATACGGTGGTCTTGTTTGGCTTGTGTTTGGGTTTGTGTTTAGGGGTTGAACAATTTGAGGTGGCATCCGAGGGTGTGTTGGAGGCTCAGAAGAGTGTAATGGTCGGTAGGGTGTCATAGAATGGTGTGGTTGGGGATTTGAAAATTGTGAGGTGGCAGCGATGTATGGCTGGTTGGCTTGGTGATATGAAGGTGGTTGATAATATGGGGCGTATTGGGCTTGGAAGGTAGGTGTTTGGTTTGATCTATATTGGTTTGGTTTCTTTTGTTCAAAGGTTAATGCATGTGCTTCTCCTTCTTTCTTTTTCACAAACAAGGCTTTCTTTGAGCCGTTCACTACTGAAGCCTCGGTGATCTTGTCATTCCTCATTCCATTTTCAATTCTCTCACCGATGATGAACATGTCATAAAAGTTCGATGACACACTCCTAATCATCCTATCATAGAAGGGCGACTGAAGTGTATCAATGAACATTGCTACAGTTTCTTTCTCGGCTAATGGAGGCTCCACCTGAGCAGCCAGTTCCCTCCATCGTTGTGCATACTCTTTGAAAGTCTGTGTCCTTTTTTGACATATTTTGGAGTTGCATCCTATCGGGAGCCATGTCAATATTGTACTTGTATTGCTTCAGGAATGCATCTGCTAGATCTTTGAAGGGTCGGATGTGTGCCGCTCGAGATGCGTGTACCAATTTGAAGCTGCCCCAGTTAAACTGTCTTGGAAGAAGTGAATCAAGAGCTTATCATCTTAGGCATATGATACCATCTTCCTAACATACATGGTCAAATGGTTTTGGGGACAAGTGGTTCCCCGATATTTGTCAAAATCGGGCACCTTAAATTTCGGCGGAATTACAACATTTGGCACCAGACAAAGTTCTGAGGCATCTGAAGACCATAACTATTTACCCCTTCAATGGCCCGCAATCTTTCCTCTACTACTTCCAACTTTTCTTTAGATTGGGAATTCCCTCCCGACTGATTCACTGTAGTTTCACCGTACATATTATGGGGAAATGAATATGGCATGTAGGAGGAACCGAAGTTTGGCATCATTTGAGCCCTCTGGGGTCCATAATGTAGGGTGTATTGTGGGGGCTTTGGATTGACAGAAGGTGTTACTATCGGGGTGTTACCATCTGTAGGGTTGACAGTTTGTGTTTGAGGCATTTCGATAGCATTGGTGTGGGTTTGTGTCTGGGTGGTATGTTCAGAGTTTTGAATGCCATCTTGTGGGACGGGGGCCATTGGTGGCACAAATCCACGAGGCAAGCCGTATGGTGGATTGTTCGGGTCAAAAGAAAGATGAGTTTGATTGCTTGGATAAACAGTGAGAGGCATCATGGCCCCTTGAATCTGAGCAAAACCGGGCGGGATAGGAGGTGTGACTGGATGTCCTTCGTTTGAGGTCGAAGGGTTTTCCTGTGTTCTTTTCCTCCTGCATTTCTTGTAGGATCTCCATCATCTTAGTCATCTGATCCTTGATTTGACTGACTTTATCCCTGATCTCTTGGACTTCTTCTAGTTCATCCGCCATGGCTCTTACCTGTGATCGAGTGCGATAAGGGTGTCTTGGAGTAATTGTTCAGAAAAGTCACACTGTTTTAATAAAAAAATGAAGTATGAACATGACAAAATGCAAAATCTTTAGTGAAAACAACCTTTGGAGTTATTATTTATTTAATATATTTTTGTTGTTTTTTCTTTTTCTTGAGTTAACACCTTGTGACTGACAAGAGATGGTCCCTCCATCCTACATAGAGCATTGTGCTCATAAGATGAAATGGAGTTGACAACAAATCTAGGGGAAAAAATCTCTCCACAATAGATGTTGTCTTAAACACACTAGCAATGTGAATTCTGAATTGAGACATCCCGACCTACCCTTTGCGCAGAAGGAAGAATCCTATAAGACAAAGATGTAGTTGACAACATACTAAAGGGAGACCATGCTCCACGCTAGGTGTCATCGCAAGTCAAGTGTAAGAGTTGGAGTGTGAAGGAATCATAGAGGCAAAAACAGATTTCACTAAAAAATCCTCAAAGCAATACATAGATTGAGATTACATCATTGACAAATCACAATTTTCAACATTGTTACAATATTTTCGTCCTGAAGTCAACAACTTAGGTATCTTTCTTTTTAGCCCTCGAGCAAACCTTCCACATATTTGCATAAAATCGTCCAGCTCAAACCGGAGACGAAGCATAGGGTCCGCATGGATTTGTTTCTCTGCCTTCTCAAAACATCAAACAAAATTCGGAATGCAATGGCTTAGTCTCTTTTTCCATATGTCAATATCTATCCCTCGCCCTCGTGCCTCTTCTCTCCACCACTTCATGACATTCATTTCTTGAACCACTTGATCATGATAATACTTTGTTGAGGTCCACCCTAAATCGCACTGCTTCTTGATTTTGACTAGTAGGATATTCAGCTCTTTACCCTTTTGTACTAATTCATCAGTCATCCTACTTTGTGCACAAATTTGCTTCTGTAAGTTGCTATTGACTCCTTTTTGTCGATTAACCTCCGCCTCCAATGACTTTCTCATACCTCCTTGCTGGATGACTTCTTCTAACTAACATTTTTATTTTCTTAATTGATGACTTTCCGGTGTCAAGGACAATACTTTACTTTCAAGATTCTGGATCTTAGCCATGATGCTCGGTGAGACCTTGTCTGTATTCTTCTGGACTCTTGAGGTTGTGGAGATATCTGCACACAAATCTTATAAGTGTTCATTTTCCTTTGTTAATTTCTCATAACGCTTCTGACCAATGACTATTTTCAACTCGGTATCTTGCTTTTGTTGTTCCATTTCCTTCATTTGTGCTTCTACAACTTTCAGTTGTTCTACCATTTGAGTTACCAAAGGGGAGTAATCTTTATCTTTCGTGCGTTCTGCAGGAATGTTGACGGGACCTTTCCTTGATTTTCTCCATGCTTCATATTCTGAGACAATGATTAGGATTGGTCGGCCCAATTGTGCTCTCCCTGCCATCCTCACATTCTTCCATGCATTTCTAACTTCTTTTGCCAACAACTTGGTATTCTCCCCATCATCATATCTGAAATAGCATCCGCCGAGTTGTTCTTCTCGCGGCACGGTTTGCGTCCAACAAAGTAGTTGTAAGACTATGGCGGGTGTGTAGGATATGCACCCTCTTGGGCCCATCAAAGGGACATTAGGATAGTCACCTCAACTATAAATGATATCTTGCCCCTGCTGACATTCGTAACATGGGCATACCCACCTAAAAGAATCCATTTCCACTTTGTCAAACTCGCTCTTCCATTCCTCTTCATCTAGTTGTCTTATAGGGATGTTATGGAAGCCACTTAGTGGATCTGAATGGTTGTTGATATGGCCTTTTGCATACATGTGAGTCATGACCCATACATAAAGAACTGTGTACAACATCGGAGCTTCCCCTTTGGATGCCGCTGGCAAAATTCTAGAGTCAAAAGCATTTCAGCTAATACTACCGGCACCGGGTTTCTCTTTCTTTCTACTTTTAAGAATACATCCATTGCCGCTTGATCTATCATGTCTAGCGCTGATAGAACTAGAACCAATCCATATATTGTTAGTGCCAATACCCTCTCAAAGGTTTCCCAATCTTGTCGATCTATTAATTTCTTCAAATGATTTTCAAGGAAAGTTCGGGTCAACCTCGCGAGTTTGAGTGCCCGTCAAGTTCACGTCATTTTCAGGAAGCCCTAGCAACCCTTCTATGCTTGCAGTGGTCAAGTATTGCCCCAGGTGAAAGTACACGACGTGATTTTTCTGCATTGGCAACCTTAACAGGCAAGCATATTCTTCGATGGTGGGTGTAATGTCCATGTTTGGCAACTCAAAACATATGAGATGTGGATTCCAATACTGACTTAGAGCACTCAAAGCAACAGTCTCAACCGGTATGAAAATTAGGTCCAAGATCCCTCCATACTTCTTGACGAAGCTTCTTCGATGTTCTTGAGGCAAAGATTGGCTCAACTCTTTCAGATTCTCTAATGAGTTCAATATGACCCTGGAGCTCCTAGTGGTGGGAGCACTACTAGTGTGTCTGACTTTTTCCATCTCTTGTAATCAAAGGTGTTATCTCTCCTCAAATTATCCGTGCAAGGTAAATAATACTTTATTAATAACCTTTGGAAAGCAAATTTACTTATGCATGAAAGTGTAACAAGATGCATGAATGAATGACATATTATTAATGCCTGACCTAAAGTACTACATGCACGAGCATACAATGAATAATAATGAGTGTAACAAGATGCATGAATGAATGGCATGTTAAGGTGTATGTGGGATGCATGCATAAAAATCATTATGATGCATGAGATATAAATGTGTTTATTCATGTTGCAGAAAAAGGCAGAATGTGCTCCTATTTGTCCTACATAGGTCATATCCTAAAGTTTGAACTTCTGAGGTCATGACCTTAGTTTGGTAGGCTACTAATGATATTTTATGTGCGTGACTTTCGGGACAGATCTAGACCCCTAAGCATATGGTCCCCGGATTACCCTCATCTAAAAAGATAAGGACCCGGATCCATGAACCTCACCACAGGGACCAATAAGTCGCAATATGGCAGTCTATGTTCCGGTAGCAATCTGAGCGGGAGAATCAATGACTGTCAGAGATGGAAAAGCATCACAATAACATCATTGAAGCCCCTTCTAATCTTATGGCATTCCAAGATTTGGGTATAGGATCCAAAAGTGTGTGCATATGTGATAGTGATGTGTATGCTGGGAGCAAACAAACCTTTACAAGAACCTACTAAAACAACACTACCCAAACCTGCAAAAAGAACAAACAGCACAATAGTTTTCTATCATAGGGTTGCCAAAATATATTCAAAGGCATAGAAGAGCATATTTATAAAAACAAATTAAACAACAAAATAAAAAAGGGGTAAGTCAACTAAATAAAAATCATTAAAAAAGCACAACTAACTATGATAGGTCTGATTCTCAAAAGTCCCCAGTGGAGTTGCCAGCTGTCGCGACCGTCCCGTCCGGGCGCCACGGAAAAGAAATAAAAACAGAGGAGTCGCCATCAAAAGTTTTATTGTGGGAAAACCTTGGAAAACCCATTTATTTAAGGTAAACCGGTCTTAACAAAAGAGAGATATTTGAGTTCGGGAGTTGGTTACGAGTAAGGAAGGTGTTAGCACCCTACATCACCCGTTTAAAAAACGGTACCTCAAGTTAATTGTGGACAATAATTTTAATAACCTTTGAAAATATTTATTTTACCCCGCTTTTAAAATTACAAAAAAATATAAACACTAGAAGAGTAAAAATTAAATTTTGGCTTGACAGAATGATTGATTCTACTCCTACGTATTCCCGGGTGCGATGGGAAACTCAAAGCCACGTAGTTCTTGTAGAAAAAGTTCGATTGGTTGGTTGATTTTATTTTTTTGGAAAAAGAATTGATTTTTTTTTAATTTTGAAAAAGGGATTTTATTTTAAAAATAAATTCACTCTTGCACGGGGTCTAAGATAGCAGTGCTATACGATAAACCCTCACAATTCATACGACATTTGAGGATGAAAAATCATACATTAACGTCATAGATTGTTGTGTGAATTTGAAAAGATTTGTTATATTTTTTTTACAAAGTTTGTGATTAAATTGAAAACATTTTATTATTTTTAAAAAGGGATTCACTCTTGTACATGGTTAAAGATAGTGAAACTATACGATGAACCCTTACAATTTATACAACACTTGAGGATGATACATCATACATCAACATCAACGTTGTAGATTATTGCGTGAACTCAAAAGATTTTTTACTTTTACAAGAAATTATAGTCTTTGAAAAGAGGCATTTTTAAGACAACAAAAAATTTAGACCCAAATCTGGATGGCCCATGATCAGAATGTTTTTTGTTCCTTTTTTTATTTATTTCATTAAACCTTAGAATTGGGCCAAATGGCAAGCCCACCTGCTTCACTCTAAGACCAAGTAAAAAGAAAAAGAAACTAGCAGCTCTACGAAAAGGATTAAAATAAAAATATTACTAAATCTATAAAGACTGAAACAATAATTAGGAATGAAGGAGAGTGGGAGAACGAATCCAACAACAGAACAGAGGAAGGACTGAACACAGGTACAGGTGCGGCAGCGACAAACTCGAACAGCGGTGCAGACAGCGAACTGGGCAGAGCGAGGATCCGATTCCGCGGGTCTGAGATCGGTGGCGATAGTGGTGATCCTTGAGCGGTGCATTCGGAGCAACGGAGGTGAAGATCTGAGCAAATCTACGTCTGGACGGCGGAGCAGGTGACGACGCGGCTGCGTCTGGCACGGCGGCCGTCTCTGCTTTCGGCGGCGCGTCTGGACATGACGGGTTAGGTGAAGCAGTGGGGGTGCTGTTTGGTGGGTGTAGGTAAGTGGGTGGTTCTGAGTTTGTTCATGGGTTAAGGTTGGTTCAATTTTTTGTTGTCATTGAAGGTGATGTTGTTGGGAGGAAGATGAATATGATGGTTATGGGTATGGGTGGCTTATGAATTAGGATGGAGGTTAGGGAGAAGTTACTCTAAAGAATGAAACATTCATATTTTGATGCCTTTTTTTTTGGTTTCCCCCCCTGTGCTCTACGAACCCCCCCCCCCCCCCCCCCCAATCCTCTTTGCTTGCAAGAATCCAAAAACAGGACCCAAGGTTGTTCATTGGAGAGTCATTTTCAGACATCCATTCTCATTGATTTTGTATCTGTTATGTCTTGTATGTGCTGCAAATTTCCTTTGTTTATGTAGAGTGACTTTTCTCTTGATTCAGGTTTGACCCAGCTTGAGGGTAACATCAGAGCATCCTATTTTTCCTTTTTGGTGCTTAAAATTTAAAACCATTTTTGATGCAAAATGCTTAACACTGCCATTGCTCTTTTGGTTGCTGAAATGCATTAAGGAATTTTCGCTTTTCCTCTTGGCCCTTACTGCAACTTCTGCAGATCCACCTTTCCTTTTTATTTATTTTTTGTTTTTTTTCCTTTTTTTTACTTATTTATTTTTTTTAATAAAAGAAGTCAACCCTTTTATTTGTTTGAGATGAGATGATGTAAGTGAGTTGGGCTAAAAGAACATGGGTCAAGAATATGGATCTCTATTTTTTTACATTTTTTGGTTTTTTTGTATTTTCATTCATTTGGGTTTGTAGAACATGGCCCAAACAGACATCTTCAACAAAAAAAAGAAATTGGGCTCAAAAATAATTTTTTTTGCAAAGTTATTTTTTTTTATTTTAATTTTTTCAAAACATTAATTAAAAGGACATCCAGATAAAATTAGGTGTTTAAAACAGGAAACCAAACGACGCCGCAACAAGACGACGAACAAAACATCGCCGCATGTAGACAACGAAAACACGAAAAAACACGAAAGAAAAATCAGATCTATGTGGAAAAATCACTTATTTAGATTAAAAGAAAGGAAAAACGATGTAGAGGAATGATTCCAGACCAAAAAATACCCCAAAACCACCCCCTTTCGGTGGTTGAGGAAGAAGGAAAAAAAGAGCAAGGTTAGAATTTATAAAATAACACACACACACACACACACACACACACACACACACACACACACACACACACACACACACATATATATATATCAGAAAACACACTGTGCTTAGACCATGTATTTTTTAAATAGGTAAAGCCTATTTAATTCTAAGAGTAATCTTATCTGACCTAGTTTTACCCCTACGTGTATAACAGAAATATTGGTGAATTTTTTGAATTTCAATCTTTGATTATATAGCAATGCTAGTATCATACTCTTCATCATACTCTTCTTAACAAACCCTCTATTATTGGGTAAATTTCATGTGGGACCATGTGCTTTGGTGGGTCTCATGAGAAATTCACCCAATAATAGAGAATATGCAGAAGAAGAGTGTGTTCTTAGCGTTTCTCTTGATTAAATTTATTATAATTTAACAGTGCCAGATGAGTATTGATACTCAATTGAACATGCTGTAAATCTTATGGGTCGATATGGCATTTAAGCAGCAGAGAACAAGTTCAATATTATTGACTCGAAATCATATGGAAGCAGTGCAATGCAACCAAGGCAAATAATCTCCGATTCAATGGATTCTTTTACTGTTAATGCAACCCAAACGAGTAAATAGCCAATTTGATCCCTGAAACTGTAAGGTAGTATCAATTTGGTCCCTGAAATTAACGAAATCCCAAAAAGGTCCCTGAAACTGTAAATCATTGATCAAGTTAGTCCCTTCATTAACCCCAGTTGACTGACGTCGTTAACCGCGCTGAGGTGGCATGTTAAGTGCCTAGTTGTCTTGTCACGTTGCTTGACAGTTGTACTTCTCGTTAGAGACCAACCTGCACCTAATTTCAGAGACGAAATTAACACTACGTTACAGGGACCAAATTGCAATCTTCTTCTTCATCATCTTCCTCCTCTTCTCACCTCCACAGAATGATGTGCGTTCCGGTAAGTGTACTGGATTCGTCGCCAAGTAATAAAAAGTTCGATCCCATAGAGACTGTGATCTCAAATAACAACTAATTATTAAATCAATTAAACTGGACTATATAAAAAAAGATTTTGAAAAGATTTGATTTTTGAGATAAGAGATAGCTTGAAAATCAAATATTTAAGAACGCAATCAATTGAAAGAGGAAAGTAAATCAATTAGGGGTTTTTCAAATCTAAAGAGATTCCTAGGAATTGGGTTACCAACAAGATTGTTCATGTTACCAAATTGACTATCCCTTGTTAATTATCAAAATTGCTTTGAAGGCGAATTTATCCTAAAATAGTTAATGCTCCCTCTCAGGTTACAAAAATCGTGCTCAATTAAACCAACCCCTACTCTCGTGGCAATCGAATTTAGATTCAACCCTTTTAGCTTTGTGACAATTCGTGAATCATCGAAGGACTGCTTCTAACTCTCGTGATTTAAGTCCTAAGTTTGATTTCTATAGATCCAATACCTAAGTTCACCACTAGGTTCCTCCTTAGAGTATCTATGACATGCAAATAAGTGCGCACCAGATTCACAAGTAATTTATGCGATAGAAACCAAATCGAAAGCGAAATCGAAATTAACAAAGGGAAAACATCAAATCATAACATAAAACAGATCTTGGGCATAGCCCCAATCCCTAGAAATAAAACTACTACTCAAGCCTTGCCATGGTGATGACAAGCTTGACTAACAACAACATAAATCAAAATCTAAGAGAAGAGAAAAAGAAGAAGAGAGAGATCCTAAATCTATGTCTAAGGGTACCAGCCCAAAAGTGATCAAAAGTCTCTGCCTAATTGCCCTATTTATAGATTAGGGTAATTTGAATCCCAATCAAACACAAATTCAGATCAAATCAGTTTTTATAGATCCAAATATTGCGCGTCACGGCCGTGATGGCCATCACGGCCAGGCTGTGACGGATTCTGCCTTAGAAGTTGCTCTGCTGGTTGGTCTGTCACGGCCGTGACCACCATCACGGCTAGGCGTGATCGCTCTGCCCGTGAGGGCCTGGTTCAGTTGGCATGTCACGACCGTGATGGACATCACGGCCTGGCCGTGATCGGCTTTGACTTTTCCATTCTTTCTTTTCAGCTCTACTCGATCATGGTCGTGATGGCCGTCACGGCTAGGCCGTGATGGCCTCTGTTTGACTCATTTTCTTCACTTTTCAAGCCCCATCTTCATGTAAGCTCCATGATGGTTAATCTTGAGCATTTTAATCCTTAATTCCTGCACAACAACACCACAAAACCGCCTTACCCGTTCCAAGGTAAACACTAACCAAAATAAAATTAAAAATGCCTAAACTATATGAAAATGCATGCAATATGATAAACAAATATGAGGTGAAATCACACTCATCAAATCATCCCAATCTTAAGACTTTGCTTGTCCTCAAGCAATCACTAAGGCCAGACAATATAAATAATCAGAGCATGGATAGTGAACTAAGAACCCGGAAGTAACTAATCCAAGTAAGGCGTATTCAATAAGTACCCAAGAGACAATCAATTTCAAGTCCAATTAGAATCTTAGGTCCCCTAAATTCATATGTCTCACTAATTCGGGCACTCTTCTCACCTCACTCAAGTGTTTAGGGACATTTGACAATTCACTCAATTTCCTCAAGGAAGATACCCTACCATAAGCTTGACTATTAACCAAATCTCTACTTTATTAATGAAAACACATAAGAATCAAGAGGTCTTTTAGTTTGGTTGTAATGGGGCCATGGGATTAATTGTTAGGTAGGGAAATCAAGAAAAGGAAAATTCAAGAAGGCTAAACAAAATATCAAACAATGCAAAGCATGACACCTTCTAAAATACCTTTTTGGGCTTTGATTCACTTCTCCACCTTTCTTTCTTTCTTCTCTTTTTTTTTTTATTTTATTTCTCACTTTCTTCTTCTCATCCCCTTCTTAATTTTTTTAAATATTTTTATTTATTTATTTGGAGAATGGGAGATTTTCAACTTAAGAGAAATATTTTTCTAACTTTCTCATCCCACAATTTATTTTTCAAACTACCTTTTTACCCTTTTTGCATTACTTTAGAAGGTGTCATACCAGGCATTATTCATCAAAATAAATCAAGGTACCAAGAAAAGTATTTTATTCTTTTAGGCTCAAAATTGGGCAACTAAGGAAAGCATTTAATCAATCAAAGCTCAGGAGGCTAGAAAAATACCTCTTGCCTTAATCATTTTCAAATATGTTTTCAAATTTTTTTAAGTTTCAAAACGGTTTCAAGTCAAGTTTTAGAGAACACAATCCAAGAGGAATAAAACACTCAATCACAAAGAATGGGGTAGATTTAATGAGTACCCCTTTTTGGCTCAAAAATCTTACATTTAGTAGTTTGAAATCAATGAGAAACACGAATCTAAGGAACCACATGCTAATTATCAACTATCAAAAGATCATCTCAAGCATTTTTATTTTTAGCCTATCACAAGAATAAAAAATTGGGTTAAAAAATTCACTGTCTCAGTTTATTTGGCACAAAGTTCTCGCAATTGGATGTAAACTCTAAGCAAAGGGGCAATCTAATCATGCGATTATGTAAAATTATGCCTATATAAATGCAACATGAAAAATACAAAAATGCAAAAAAATTGCAAAAATACAAAAATACCCCTACCCCAAGCTTAAAAACTTATATTGTCCGCGGTGTAAATAATCAAGTCAGAGAGAGGAGAAAAATGGAACAACTCACCGAGGTGGTAGAGGGTGCTGGCTCACATACCAGTCAAAGAGATGCTGGAAAATGTGTCACGGCCGTGATGCTCATCACGGCTAGGCCGTGATCAATTATAGTCTATAGGAGCTGGCCTGTCACGGTCATGACCACCATCACGGCTTGGCCGTGATACATTCTAATCTTCAGGGTCCTTCTCATCACGCCCGTGATGGATATCACGGCTGGACCGTGATCCTTTCTGATCTTCTTTGGTTAGCTAATCACGGCCGTGACGACCGTCACGGCCTGGGCGTAATGACTGCTGACTTTGTTTTTCTTTGTCTTTTTTATCTTACCGCTTTCATAACCTGAAAATACTTGGCAAAACCATCAATTAATGATCTTTCTTCTCTAATCTTCTCAAAGTATTCAAAAACAAAATTCAAAAACAAATGAAAAAGGGAAATAAAACTTGGGTTCCCTCCCAAGAAGCGCTTATTTACGGTCTTAAGCTTGATCATACTTCTTTCAATCAACCGGGGTCGACTGGGCGTGGAGGTGCAAGAACACATCTCTTCCGTGGAAGTCCTTCAAAGAGCTTATTTTGTTCGTATGGTCAATTGCGCTTTCGCTTTGCTCTTTTTACTCTGAGTTTCATGGCCTTACTTCCTTCTGGCGGAGAGTCTAACTCCACATGATGAGCAACTCCCATTTCATCACTGTTTTGGTGCATCATTCGTCATGCTAAGTTTGGGAGTTGCTTCCATATTAGGCTCTTCCTTCACCTCTAGAGACATTATCTCGATCCTGCACACATGACTCTCAAAAGGAGGGTTGTTATATGAGTTAGTCAAATCAAAATCTACCCTACCTTCCTCTACATTCAGAGAGAGCTTACCATTCTTTACATCTACTATTGCTCCAGCTGTGGCCAAGAATGACCTTCTAAGTATGATAGGGAATTTAGAATTCCCGTTCATATCCAATACCATGAAATCGGTAGGAATGAAAAATTTCCCTACCTTTATGGGAACATTCTCTAGTATGCCTAGAGGAGTTTTAGTTGATCCATCCGCAAATTGTAAAGAGAATTGGGATGGACTCAATTTCTTTGTTCCTAACCTCTCAAAGATAGTAAGCGGCATCAAACTCGCACTAGCCCCTAAGTCACATAAGGCTTGGTCTATTTTTAATTCTCCAATTGAGCAAGCAATAGAGAAACTTCCTGGATCTTTTAGTTTAGGAGGCATATTAGTTTTTATCATGGCATCATGCTCCTCAATTAAGCTCTTAGTTTCTATTTCTACTTACTTTTTCTTGACCAACCTGTGTGGGAAAGATATTGGGGGTTGGTACGGTGGTGGAGGGACATACTTTGGCTCTATCTCTTTATCTTCACTCATGTCCTCCTCACATTCCACATCCTTTTCAACTACCCCAAGCTTATCACCCCTTAAGTATATAGCATTACAGTGCTCGTTGGGATTAACTTCGGGTTGTCCTAGAAACGTACCCTAAGTTCTGGTATATGTACTAGCTTGTTGGGCAATCTGAGTTTCTAACATCTTATTATGGATGGCTAAGTTATATACCTTAGATGCTAACTCTTTTATTGCCTCATTGATTGCCCTACCTTGTTGTCTAAACTCTTCATTTTGTTTTGTTTGAGTTTCAACAAAACTTTCCAAAAAAGACTCAAGTTTAGACTTTTGTACCTGAGGATACCCCGATGTAGGTTTCCTATTACCTTGTCCTTCTTGGAACTCATGGTTCAACGTGTTGTTGTAGTTCCCGTAGGAGAGGCAAGGGCTATTCTTCCTTCCTTGGTTGTAAGAATTTGGGGGAGCATAATTTGGTAACTTCGGGTTCGTGTCATAGAAGTTGTGACAAGAGTTCACTTGTTCCCCCGAAGTGCCAGATCCATGAGCAATACCATGTGGGCACTCCATGATGTCATGTCCCTGCATTCCACAAATCTCACAAACAATATTAGTAGCACCTATTGAACTCACATTAGCCTTTTCAAGCTTATCAAAGCGTTTATTCAGTGAGTCTATTTTAGACATAATAAGATCGGTGCTATTCATTTCAAACTTACCCCCCAAAATCTTTCTCGGGTTATTACCTCTTTCCGAACCCCATTGGTGGTAGTTAGTGGCTACGTTTTCAATGATATTGAATGCTTCGGTCAGAGGTCTATTCATAAAGGCTCCACCAGTTGCGGAGTCAAGTGTCACCTTCGAAGATTAATCCAATCCGTTGTAGAAGGTATGCACTAATAGCCACCTCTCGAGTCCATGATGTGGGCAAGACTCCAGCAATCACTTGTAGCGATCCCAAGCTTCGGATAAGCATTCTCCGTCCTTTTGGAAGAAGCCGGTGATCTGGGTTCGTAGGTAAGCAGTGTTGGATGGAGGGAAGAATTTCTCCAAGAATGCTTGCTCTAGTTGGTCCCAAGTTGACAACGTGTTAGCGGGCACTTGCTTCAACCAAGCTTTCGCCTTTCCAGTCAGAGAGGAGGGGAACAACCTCAAGCGTATAGCATCAATCGGGGCACCATGAATTCTAATTGCATCGGTGAACTCCAAGAATGTCTCCACATGATCAATCGGGTCCTCCGAGGGTAATCCTCCGAATTGATGTTGCCTAATCATGCTAATTAGCATAGGAGGTATAGTGTAGTTCTCCGCCACGATTTCTGGCCTAGCAATCCCAGTTCGTAAACCCCTCGCATTTGGGGTTGCATAGTCCTAAGGGTAGCAGCCCAAAAGTGATCAAAAGTCTCTGCCTAATTGTCCTATTTATAGATTAGGGTAATTTGAATCCCAATCAAACACAAATTCATATCAAATCAGTTTCTACAGATCCAAATATTGCGCGTCACGGCCGTGATGGCCATCACGACCAGGCCATGACGGATTCTGCCTTGGAAGTTGCTCTGCTGGTTGGTCACGACGGCGTGACCACCATCAGGCTAGGCCGTGATCAGTTCTGCCTGTGAGGGTCTAGTTCAGTTGGCATGTCATGGCCGTGATCGGCTCTAACTTTTCCATTCTTTCTTTTCAGCTCTACTCGATCATGGCCGTGATGGTCGTCACGACTAGGCCGTGATAGGCTCTGTTTGGCTCATTTTCTTCACTTTTCAAGCCCCATCTTCATGCAAGCTCCATCATGGTTAATCTTGAGCATTTTAATCCTTAATTCCTGCACAACAACACCACAAAACCGCCTTACCCGTTCCAAGGTAAAAACTAACCAAAATAAAATTAAAAATGCCTAAACTATATGAAAATGCATGCAATATGATAAACAAATATGAGGTGAAATCCCACTCATCACAGAACCTCCTCCTCTTCCTCCTCTCTCTCGCATGAAACCCAGTTGAGCGAAGCTAATGATCATCAATGTCCAAGTAACATTTTTATCACGCATTTTATCAAACACCATGTATGTAAATCCCAGACGAGTCCAGACGAGTTGAGCTTGTGGTGGCGGAGTTTGCTGAGGTGCAAGTTGCGGGACCCGATGCAGGCTTTGAGGAGGAGGGAGGAGTTGATGAGTTTGTGACTGTGGTGGTGGTGGTGGGATGTGAAGTCGAGGTTGGAGATGGCATTATGGAGTTGAGGTGTGTAGGAGTGGGTGTTTTCTGGATGAGGATGGTTCTGAATTTTGATGGGTTTGTGCCTTGAGGAGAGGTGGGTAAGGAGTAGATAGGTTAATACTCTGTATGTCCACTCCATTCCCTCACTTTCAAATTCCTCACTACACTTTCAATCTAATTTTCAGAAATGGAGGATTCAGTGCCTTTGATACCTTTCCCTCCGACACCAAACCAGCGACATGGGGGTTGTTGAGGATGAAGGAGAGGCTTTGGATTGCGTCGGAGTTGGATTTGGAGAGAGAGGAGAAAGAGGAGGAGGTTCTGTGGAGGTGGGACGAGGAGGAAGATGAAGAAGATTGCAATTTGGTCCCTGTAATGTAGTGTCAATTTCGTCCCTGAAATTAGGTGCAGGTTGGTCCCTAACGTGGAGCACAGCTATCAAGCAACGTGAAGTGCCACCTCAGCGCCGTTAACGGCGTCAGTCAACTAGGGTTAACGGATGGACTAACTTGATCAACGTTTTACAGTTTCAGGGACCTTTTTGGAATTTCGTTAATTTCAAAGACCAAGTTGATACGACCTTACAGTTTCGGGGACCAAATTGGCTATTTACTCCAACCCAAATTATAGTCATCCTCATGTTTCAGGACAATCTCTTGAATTGCGAACTGTTGGAAGGCGGTGTGCTGCTCAAATGCACAAAAATATCTATGAAAGCATAGGCAAGACGATATAGTATTTCACTAATAAAATATAGGATTAGTTTGTTTAAGTTTTTTTTTTCATAAAAGTTGTTTTAATAATAAAAAAATTACTTCGGATACTTGCATATTTGTTTCGTTTGATCTTTACTCAAAAGTAAAAGTTAAAAAAAATCTTACTTATAGTTTTGATCCTATAGTTTCACGAATGAGTGGTGACAGACAGGGCAAGGGTTGAATCGGTTTTGTGGAGGGATCTTGGGAGGCTACAAGGGAGAGATACCCTAAATGAGGGGTGGTTGTCAAGGGGGATGGCAAGAATTCTAGGAAATGGCAGGGACACCCGGTTCTGGGATGATGTTTAGGTGGGGAATGTCACTCTTAGATCCTTGTTCCCTAGATTGTACAACACATCAGTTCTGCATAATGGATCCGTTGCTGATTGGGGGCGTGGAGGGAGGGTGTCTGGAGATGGAATCTACAATGGCGTAGGAGACTATTCATTTGGGAAGAGGATTTGGCACAAAACTTGCTGCAGGTCCTGTCATCAGCTGAAGTAAAGGCTAACAGCAATGATTCTTGGTCCTGGAATGGGGACTCCTCAGGGGTGTACAGTGTGAGATCATCTTATAACATGATCACAATTGGAGCTCCTTTGGTTGATAATGTTTTTTACAAAAAGGTGTGGGGTAATATTGTCCCATTGAGAGTAGCTGCATTTTGTTGGCGTGCATCACTGGATAGGATTCCTACTGCAGCAAATTTATTGAAGAGAGGCATTCAGACTGGTCCTCAAGGTCCTATGTGTATATTCTGTAAATTTGACTTAGAGGAAACATTGCATATCTTAATTTCGTGCAGGTACTCATATAACATGTGGATGCATATATATATATATATATATATATATATATATATATATATATATATATATATATATATATGAGGATTGTGGTGGATGTAGTGTTGCATGATGATTTTAAATCACATTTTCATCAGCATTCATGTATATTGTTTTTCAGATCGACTAAATCTTATTGGCAGTTTTTATGGTATGTTGTGATATGGTCACTTTGGTTGCATAGAAACGAGATTATCTTTAACAACTGTGATATGGATTTAGAGAAAATGTTTGATCTTATAAGGTTGAGGGCGTGGTCTTGGTGTTCGAGTGCAATATCTGGAAGCTATGTCACATTTTCGGATTGGTGTTCTAACCCAATTAGCTGTCTAGAATACAGTAACAGCAAGAGGCAGGGTATTCGAGGTGGTTGACCCTACTGGTTTTGTCGTGCAAGTGCAGGCGGGAAGGAATGCAATTTGGGAAGCTATATGTATGGCTTTCTTTGTTGGATGTTATGTGGGTATAATGTTCCTTGTGGGATCAAGCTGATACTTTTTTGTGTGGATTTCGGTGGGGGTGTTTTTACTGGGGCGTTTAGCTTATATTGAGAGGGGTAGGAATTTTTTTTGAGGGTTTGAACTTTAGTTATGTGATGAGTGTGATTCCACATCATCTTTGTCTATCATTTTGCATGCATTTTCATGTAGTTTAGGCATATTTTTATTAGATTTTAGGTTAATTTTCCTTTGGAACGGGTAAGGCGGTTTTCGTGTGTTGTTTTGCAGATATCAAGGGTAAATTGCTCAAGATCAACCATGATGAAGTTTGGATGAAGATGGAGCTTTAAAACTGAAGAAAATGAGCCAAACAGAGCCCATCACGGCCTAGCCGTGATGCCCATCACGGCCATGATCGAGCAAAACTGAAAAAGAAGAAAGGTCAAGTCGAGTCTGTCACGGCCTGGCCGTGATATCCATCACGGCCGTGACCCAAAACCACCACAAGTCAGAGCACATCACGACCCAGTCGTGAAATTCATCACGGGCCAAAACAGAGGCTCGCGTCGCGAGCAGTATATTCGCGTCGTGAATGACTGGAGTTTTGCAAAGGTGCGAAGGAGCGAGAGACGTCACGGCCTGGCCGTGATGGCCATCACGGCCGTGACGCGCATTACTTGGACCTGAAGAAACCGAAATAGATCAGATTTTGAGTTGGTTTGGGACTCTAACTTCCCCATTTCTATAAATATGGACCAAGGCATCAGATACACAAACATACGCTGGATCATCCATAACAACTACTACTCTAGGCATAGCTCTCTCTTCTCCTCTTCTCCTCTCTTCTCTTTTTCTGGTTTTCACTATGTTGTAAACCCAGCTTGTCATCTCCATGGCAAGACTGGAGTAGTAGCATAGTTTCTAGGGACTAGGGCTCTGCCCGAGGTTTGTAAATGATGTTGATTTGATGTAAAAATCGTTGTTGATTTCATAATTGTTTTAGATCTGATTTCTAGTGTGTTAATCACTCATAAATTTCAGCAACCGTTTATTTGCGTGACGTAGACGTTCTAAGGAGGAACCTAGCGGTGAACTTAGGATTTCTAGTGTGTTTCACTCGTAAAGTCCAGCGGCCGCTTGTTTGTGAGAAGTGGATGATCTAAGGAGGAACCTAGCGGTGAACTTAGGTTGTTGCATGACTGAGACATTATAAGGAGGAACCTAGCGGTGAACTTAGGTGTCGAACCTATAGAAGTCAGACTTGGGACTGAAATCACGAGAGTTAGAAGCCGTCCCTCGAGGAGCAACGAGTTGTCACGGAACGCAAAGGGTCCAATCTGGGATCGACTACCACGAGGTAGGGGTCGGGTCAATTGGGCACGGCTTTTGTAACCCGAGAGGGAGCTTAAGCTATTAGAGGATAAACTCGCCTTCAAGGCAATTTCGGTAATCAACAAAGGTAAATCAGATTAGCAACATTAACAGCCTCAAAGGTAACCCAAATCCCTAGGAATCCATTTAGATCGAAATCCCCAAAAACATTTGTTTTCTGTTTTAATTGTTCTCTGCTCATCTATCTCTTAATTCAAAATTCAAAATCCAATTTCAAAACTCTCTAAAAAGTCCAGATCTAATCGATTCGAAAACCGATTGCGATTCGAGAACAGTCTCTGTGGGTTCGATATCTTTTATTACTTGACGGCAATCCGGTACACTTGCCGGAATCGCACGAGCGTGCGTCCGCGCGCGACATCAAGTTTTTGGCGCCGTTGCCGGGGACTGTGCCATTTCGAATCTCAATTCAAATTTTGAATTGATTTTTCTGGACCTTTTCTTTTTGTTTGATTTTTATTTCTGAAATTTAAAAAAAAACCAAAAAAAAAAAATCTTTTCCTTCTATTGTATCCATCTCTCTGTGTGTTATATGCAAAGATCCCTAAGTCTTGGGAGCCTTAGTGAGATTGATCCGGAGATCGAGAGGACCTTCCACAGACGTAGAAGACTACAAAGAGAGGGAGAAAGGTTGAGTCCCGTTCCACTCATGGCGAATCAACCGGATACAAAGCCTTTGAAGGATTACGCAGCCCCAAATGCGAGGAGGCTTGCGGCCCGGGATTGCAAGGCCAGAGATTGAGGCGGAAAACTATACCATACCGCCCATGCTAATCAACATGATTAGGTAACATCAATTCGGAGGATTGCCTTCGGAGGACCCAACCGATCACATAGAAACATTCTTAGAGTTCACCGATGCAATCAGGATTAATGGAGCCTCAGTCGATGTTGTGCGTTTGAGACTGTTCCCCTCATCTCTCACTGGAAAGGCGAAGGCCTGGCTTAAGCAAATCCCCGCTAACACTTTGACTACTTGGGACCAATTGGAGCAGGCGTTCTTGGAGAAATTCTTCCCTCCATCCAAGACGGCCTACATAAGAACCCAGATCACCGGCTTCTTCCAAAAAGACGGAGAATCATTATCGGAAGCTTGGGATCGATACAAGGGACTGCTGGAGTCGTGCCCACATCACGGACTCGAGAGGTGGTTAATAGTGCACACCTTCTATAACGGATTGGATTACTCTTCGAAGGTGTCACTAGATTCTGCAGCCGGTGGAGCGTTTATGAATAGGCCTCTCACTGAGGCATTCAACATCATCGAGAATGTCGCCACCAACTACCACCAATGGGGATCCGAAAGAGGTAATAACCCGAACAAGATTTCGGGGGGTAAGTTTGAAGTAAGTAGCATTGATCTGATTATTTCTAAATTTGACTCACTAAATAAACGATTAGATAAGATTGAAAGAGCTAATGTGAGTGCAATAGGTGCTACTAACACTATTTGTGAGATTTGTGGAATGCAGGGACATGACATGATGGAATGCCCTCGTGGCATCGCTCATGGATCCGGCGCTTCGGGTGAACAAGTGAATTCTTGTAACAACTACTATGATACGAACCCGAAGCTGCCCAACTATGCTCCCCCAAATCCCTACAACCAAAGAAGAAACAACCCTTACCTCTCCTACGGCAACTACAGCAACACGCTCAACCATGAGTTCCAAGAGGGTCAAGGTAATAAGAGAGCAGCACCGGGGTATCCTCAGGTACAAAGATCTAAACTCGAGACTTTATTTGAAAGTTTTGTTGAAACTCAGACAAAACAGAATGAGGAGTTTAGACAACAAGGAAGGGCAGTGAGTGAGGCAATAAAGGATCTAGCATCTAAGGTAGACAACTTAGCAACTCATAACAAGATGCTAGAAACCCAGGATTGCCCAACAAGCCGGACGTACTCGAGACCTAAGGGTACATTCCCGGGCAACCCAAGCAAATCCCAATGAGCATTGCAATGTCATACACTTGAGGGATGATAAGCTTGGGGTGGGGGTAGCTGAAATGGAGGTGGAACCGGAGGAGGACACGAGCGAAAAGGAGAGCCGAACCAGAAATATGTCCCTCCACCACCGTACCAACCCCCGATACCTTTCCCACAAAGGTTGGTCAAGAGAAAGCAAGTGGAAGAATAAATTAAGAGCTTAACTGAGGAGCCAATTATCATGGAAAAATCTAATATGCCTCCTAAACTAAAAGACCCGGTAGTTTCTCTATCGCTTGCTCGATTGAAAAAGTGGAAATAGACCCGACCTTATGTGACTTAGGGGCTAGCACGAGCTTGATGTCCCTCACTATCATGGAAAGGTTGGGAAGCAAAGAGTTGAGACCATTCAAATTCCCCTTACAATTTGCGGATGGCTCAACTAGGACTCCTCTAGGCATACTAGAGAATGTTCTGTAAAGGTAGGGAAAATTCTCATCCCTACCGACTTCCTGGTATGGGACATGAAAGGGAATTCTAAATTCCCCATCATTTTAGGAAGGCCATTCTTGGCAACCGCTGGAGCGGTAATAGACGTAAGGAATGACAAACTCTCTCTAAATGTAGAGGAAGGTAGGGTAAATTTTCAGTTGATTAACTCTTGTAACAACCCTCCTTTTGAGAGCCATGTGTGCATAATTGATGTAAAGACTCCAGCGGTAGAGAAAGAACTTAGCATGGAAGCAACCCCAAAGATATGCATGGTTGAAGATGCACCCAGTGGTGAAGTTGGAATTGCTGTCCATGCGGAAACAAAACTTCCGCCGGGAGGAAGGAAGGCTAGGAAGCTCCGAGAGAAAAGAGCGAAGGCGGAAGCATTATTGGCCGTATGAGCAGAAACGGCTTTTGAAGGAGTTCCTTGGAAGAGAAGTGTTCCTGCACTTCTACGCCCAGCCGACCCGGTTGATTGAAGGAAGTGTGGTCAAGCTTAAGACCATAAATAAGCGCTTCTTGGGAGGCAACCCAAGTTTTCTTTCCCTTTTTCCTTTTGGTTTTGATTTAACCTCTTGAATAATTTGAGAAGATCAAGAGGCAAAAATATCATTAACAGGTTTGTCTAGTGTTTTCAGGTTGAGAAAGAGAAGAAGAGCATAAAAAGATAAAGTCGAGGCCATCACGCCTCGTCACGTACCGTGATGAAATAAACAAGAGCACAGAACGGAACACGGCCTAGCCGTGACAACCATCACGGGCGTGAGGAGTAGGATGCCAAGGCCAGAGGGCATCACGGCCTAGCCGTGATGTAGATCACGGCTGTGACAGGGCAACTCCTGAGGACCCGAAACGATCACGGCCTACCCGTGATAAGCCTCACGGCCGTGATAAAATTCCTACCCAAGTTTTGACTGGAATGTGAAGCCAACACCCGCTCACCGACTCGGTAAGTTGTTCCATTTTTCTCCTCTCTCCGACTTGATTATTTACATTGGAGACAATGTAAGTAATCAAGCTTGGGGTAGGGGTATTTATTTTTGCATTTGCATTCTTGCATTCATATTGCATTCACATAGGCATAGATTGGTATGATCACATTCTCTAGATTGCCCCTCACTTAGGACATGCATCCGATTGTAAGAACTTGGAGCCAAATGAATTGAGATAGTTAATTTTGAACCCAATTTTTCATTATTCTTGTGATATGGCTAAAAATGAAATTTCTTGAGATAGTCATTTGATAGTTGATAATTAGCATGTGGTTCCTTACACTTGTGTACCTCACTGATTTTTGAACTACTAAATGTAAGATTTTGAGCCAAAAAGGGGGTATTCACTAAATCTACCCCATTTCTTGTGATAGAGTGATTTAATTCCTCATGGACTGTATTTTCTAGAACTTGACTTGAAACCATTTCAAAACTTAAAAATTTTTGAAAACATTTTTGGAAATGATTGAGGCACTAGGTATTTTTCTGGCCTCCCGAGCTTTGAATGATAAATGCTCCCCCTTAGTTGCCCAATTTTGAGCCTAAAGATAAAATACTTTTCTTGGTACCTTGAATTGCTTTGATAAATAATGCTTGGTATGTCACCTTTTAAAGTATTACAAAAAGGGTAATTGGTAGTTGGAAAAAGTATGGGAAGAAAAAGCTAGAAAGTAATTTCTCTTGAGCTATAAATCTCCCCTTCTCCAAACAAATAAAAATGAAATAAACAGAAAAAAAAATGGAGAAGGGGATGACAAAGAAAGTGAGAAATGAAAAAGAAAAAAAAATATAGAAAAAAAGAAAGGTGGAAAAAGTAAATCAAAGCCCCCAAAAGGTATTTTAGAAGGTGTCATACTTTGTAATGTTTGATAATCTGTCTAGCCTTCTTGAAATTCCCTTTCCTTGATTTTCCCACCTTACAATAAATCCCATGGCCACATTACAACCAAAGGAAAAGACCTCTTGATTCTTAAGTGTTTTCATTAATAAAGTGGAGATTTGGTTAATAGTCAAGCCTATGGTAAAATACTTTCCTTGAGGAAATGGAGTGAATTGTCATAAACCCTAAAACACTTGAGTGAGGTGAGATGAGTGCCCAAATCAGTGAGGACATGAACTTGAAGAACCTAAGCTTCTAATTGGACTTGAACTTGATTATCTCTTGAGTGCTTATTAAAAATGCCTATCACTTGGATTAGCTTCTAGGGTTCTTGGTTCACTATCCATGCTTTGATTGATTTATCTTATGGCCTGAGTAATTGCTTGAGGACAAGCAAAGTTTTAAGCTTGGGGTGATTTGATGAGTGTGATTCCACATCATCTTTGTCTATCATTTTGCATGCATTTTCATGTAGTTTAGGCATATTTTTATTAGATTTTAGGTTAATTTTCCTTTGGAACGGGTAAGGCGGTTTTCGTGTATTGTTTTGCGATATCAAGGGTAAATTGCTCAAGATCAACCATGATGAAGTTTGGATGACGATGGAGCTTTAAAACTGAAGAAAATGAGACAAACAGAGCCCATCACGGCCTAGCCGTGATGCCCATCCCGGCCTAGCCGTGATGCACATCACGACCAAGATCGAGCAATACTGAAAAAGAAGAATGGCTGAAGTCAGAGTCTGTCACGGCCTGGCCGTGATAGCCATCACGGCCGTGACCCAAAACCACCACAAGTTAGAGCACATCACGGCCCAGCCGTGAAATTCATCACGGGCCAAAACAGAGGATCGCGTCGCGAGCAGTATATTCGCGTCGCGAATGACTGAGTTTTGCAAAGGTGCGAGAGAGACCGCCACGGCCATCACGGTGTGACGCGCATTACTGGACCTGAAGAAACCGAAATAGATCAGATTTTGAGTTGGTTTGGGACTCTAACTTCCCCATTTCTATAAATATGGACCAAGGCATCAGATACACAAACATACGCTGGATCATCCATAACAACTACTACTCTAGGCATAGCTCTCTCTTCTCCTCTTCTCCTCTCTTCTCTTTTTCTGGTTTTCACTATGTTGTCAACCCAGCTTGTCATCTCCATGGCAATACTGGAGTAGTAGCATAGTTTCTAGGGACTAGGGCTCTGCCCGAGGTTTGTAAATGATGTTGATTTGATGTAAAAATCGTTGTTGATTTCATAATTGTTTTAGATCTGATTTCTAGTGTGTTAATCACTCATAAATTTCAGCAACCATTTATTTGCGTGACGTAGACGTTCTAAGGAGGAACCTAGCGGTGAACTTAGGATTTCTAGTGTGTTTCACTCGTAAAGTCCAGCGGCCGCTTGTTTGTGAGAAGTGGATGATCTAAGGAGGAACCTAGCGGTGAACTTAGGTTGTTTGCATGACTGAGACATTATAAGGAGGAACCTAGCGGTGAACTTAGGTGTCGGACCTATAGAAGTCAGACTTGGGACTGAAATCACGAGAGTTAGAAGCCAGTCCCTCGAGGAGCAACGAGTTGTCACGAACGCAAAGGGTCCAATCTGGGGATCGACTACCACGAGTAGGGGTCGGGTCAATTGGGCACGGCTTTTGTAACCCGAGAGGGAGCTTAAGCTATTAGAGGATAAACTCGCCTTCAAGGTAATTTCGGTAATCAACAAAGGTAAATCAGATTAGCAACATTAACAGCCTCAAAGGTAACCCAAATCCCTAGGAATCCATTTAGATCGAAATCCCCAAAAACATTTGTTTTCTGTTTTAATTGTTCTCTGCTCATCTATCTCTTAATTCAAAATTCAAAATCCAATTTCAAAACTCTCTAAAAAGTCCAGATCTAATCGATTCGAAAACCGATTGCGATTCGAGAACACAGTCTCTGTGGGTTCGATATCTTTTATTACTTGACGGCAATCCGGTACACTTGCTGGAATCGCACGAGCGCGCGTCCGCGCACGACATCATTATGATACAACCTGTTACCTTATGTTAGGTAGTTTTGGTTGTAAAATACATGCTGTTCACTTTTGTCTCAGATTTCGTTCCAATCTTGTAAGGGTTGGAGTATCCCTTGTACTCAAATTAATACATTCTTTGCGTATAAAAAAAAAATTCACGAATGAGTGATTTTTATTCTTGTAGTTTCAATTGCTCAAATCAAGTCCCTCTAACTTCAAAATCAAATAAATCTGGTCTTGCCATCAACGTATCATTCAATACTTAACGAAAATTACTGATATGGCTAACTCTTTGTGATATGACATTAGTATAAGATTAATTAGTTTCATCTAATTAGTTGAAAAAACGCTAAAACTAAAACTTATAAAACGCTAAAATAGATAGCACATGCATAGAACATTTGTGCGTTTTTTATTTTTAGGTTAAAGTAATATTTTGGTCCCTATACTTAGCACGAATTCTCGATTTGGTCCATATACATAAAAAATTATTAAAATGATCCCTATACATTCAAAAAGTACCCGTTTGGTCCCTGTCGTACACCATGTTAAGGACTGATTTAATAATTTTTTGCTTCGTATAGGGACCAAACGGGTAATGTATAGGGACCAAACGTGTACTTTTTGTATGTATATGGACCATTTTAATAATTTTTGTGTATAAAGACCAAATCGAGAATTCTTATAAAGTATAGGGACTAAAATATTATTTTAACCTTATTTTTATAGTTTTTTTTAACTAACTAAAATCCAACAATTATGTTGTGCCACAAAGGGATGGTAGGTTGACGACAGAAACCAAAATCACTTATTTGTGACATTACAGGGATCAAAACTACAATCAAGTGAAAAAAAAGCTAAAACATAATTTTATGAGGAATTATATTTTTTAACTTCTCTTAAAAATCTTTTGCTTTAGATTACTTTTTTTTTTATTTATAAAAGTACCTTTATAATTGCAGCTATTTGTATATTTTTTGTTCTGTCTGTAGGGGTGGAAATAAGTTAGGCCGGGTCAGTCTTTGAGTTAAATAGATCTGACCTATTTTAAAGGAAAAACATAACATAGGCCAACTTTGTAAGATCTGACCTGACATTTTTATAAGTCTGCTCTCCTAATTATTAGCACACGTTTTAATCGTGCAAGAAGAATCTACTTGAATTCCAAGTCCCCCGCATTTCGATGGATCCGAATAGCATCCTAAGGTCGAGTTGCAGCCCAAAAACTGATTCGAATAGTCGTTTGGGCTTAATTGTAGCCCAGACATCAACATAAGTACCTCAAGCTCCAAGTCAAGCATGGCGAAGGAGCTTTGAAGATTGAACCGGAGACCCAAGCAGTCGGTTGGGCCTGAGCAGTGGCCCATACATCAACAGCCACATTACCAATGTTGACAATTGTTTTAATACTTTGCAAGGATGGAAAGTGTAAAAAGAAATAAAAATTTGCAGGGACGAACACCAAATCGACACAATTTTGCAGGACCTCTTAAATTATTAGTTTCACCTATGTAATGTAACGCCAGTTTTATTTTATCATATAACAATTTATTACAAACTGCCGGTTCGTTAGGAACAGAGTTTCTATGTGGATGGTGTCAGGAATATTAATCCAACAATAATTATATTTCATGTCTCACAGTCAATCACCATTGACGGAGAAATCATAGGTTTAATCAGCATCTTCCCCTTCTGCAGCATAAATCCAATATTTCTAACCATGCCAGCTTAGAAGGGCGGTTCCAAATTCCATAAGCTTCTTTTTCCATGCTCCCTTTTCGTTTTCATTCGTCATTATTTTACTATATTATGCTGATATTCACCTGGTTGTTACCGAAACATAGATATTTCAATTTCTGAGTGGATATGGGATGCGTTTTTGGCAAGTTTTCTCCCCCTCGCAAAACTGATAAGCCTAAACGCCGCAATAGTTATGGAAAGAGTGGTACGACCAAATATTCCTCTAAGCATGTTGGAGTGAAAAGGGAGACTCAGAAAGAAAGAGTACCGAGTAATGCAGAGAAGGTTTCGGGTAGTGTTGTGATCAGTGCAGAGAAGGTTTTACCTGGAGTGAGTGTTGTAGAAGAAGAAAGGGATGGAGAGGTTGTTATTGAAGAAGAGAAGAAGGAGGTTGAGGTTTGTGATGCTGAGGAGAAGAAGATTGCAAGGTATGAATATGTGGACGGGTGGCCCAAGTGGTTGGTTGATAATATCCCCAGTGATGTTTTGGCTACTATGGTACCAAAGAGTGCTGATTCATATGAAAAGTTAGCCAAGGTAATACTAATTAACACGCAAAATTTGTTCGGCTAATTTATTCAACTTAAACTATCCTACTGTATAATGACATATTTGTGTGTGTAGTTAACATGATAACTTATTTTTTGCAATTTTTCTCACACCCCTTTTCAATTCTAACCAGCTGTCAAAATCAAATTCTGCCCTTTAAAAGCCATCATTTATTTCTTTGGTAAGCATGGTATTGGTACGAAATATCCACCGTGTTAAAGGATGACTAATATCTGTTGAGGGACCTGAACGACATTTAAGAATTGCGAGGAAAAAACATATCATTTATTTGAATCAATCACCGTATTCTCTTATCATATAGCTGAGTTAAAAGTGTTGATGTCTACATACACATGTTATTAAGTTTTTTATATATCAACACTCACTACAAGAAAATAGTGATTTAACGACCGAATTAACGATGCTTTTAACGTTTTTAAAATTTTGGTCACTATAGGTTTCAATTAGACGAGTTAGTGGCCGATTTCGTTAGTCGCAAGCTATTGGGTCGCTAAGGTGCACATCTTGATTTATATGAGAATGTATGTACACATATAATAAATATATTTTGTTGATTGCTAGTTTAGTAAAGTTTAATAAATATATTGATATAAAAAAATTTAATATATATTCTGTTGATTATTGTTGAATTGTTGGATTCTGTTGTAAAAATTGAGTACCAAATGAAAACAGGGAAGGGAAGAAGGAATGAAACCAGTTTTTTTTTTTCAAAAAAAAAACATCATTTTTTACATCGATTATGTCTTATGGAGGCAACTGATGTAAAAACTGCACCTCTTAAATCGGTCGAAACCTTTGATCAATATAAAAATTGGTTGACAATATAACCGATGTAAAAAGAGTGACTTTCTACCTCGGTTGTCAACCGACGTAAAAAGTTTTACATTGCTTATCCAACCAATGTAGAAAGTAATTTCCAATCGATGTAAAAAGTCATATGTGCACTAGTAGTAACAGCCTTCATCCGAAGAAAAAAAGGAGGCAATTGCTATAACTATTATACAGTTACTTAATTACTAGTACTACCACCACCTACATCTACATGAACTAAACAGGATTCCCATTTTGGGTTATCAGGCAGGACGTGGAACATATAGCAATGTGTACAAAGCCCGAGATAAAGGCACAGGAAAGATTGTTGCTTTGAAGAAGGTACGCTTTGACACAACAGATTCTGAAAGTATCATGTTTATGGCAAGAGAGATCAGGATACTCCAGACCTTGGATCATCCCAATATCATGAAACTTGAAGGGCTAGCAACATCAAGGATGCAGTATAGTCTTTATCTAGTTTTTGATTTCATGCAGACAGACCTAACCCGAATTATCTCCCGACCTGGGGAAAGACTCACTGAACCACAGGTTGAATTCCTTACTAAGTTACTAATACATTTTATAGATAGAAATATTAGAATTTTAGATGTTTGTACTTTTTTATGCAAGAAAAGGTTGCAAAGGTTTTAAATCTAGGTCCGCAACCGCAGTGGAGGCCACGACGTTGCAATTTTGATAGTTTCTAAAACCTCATTGCGATTGTAATTGCAGCCGCATTGATTATATTTTTCTGCAATTGCCCGTAAAAACAGAAAAGTAACACGACCATAACCGATACCACGACCGCAATTTAAAACCTTGTTAAATGCAATGTGAATAAACTCTTCCCAAAACCTTGTTATATATCTAACACATCTCTTATAAGAGCTATTTAGGCTTGAAGCAAGGATGGAACTTCAAGCTATTTGGTGACAGAGACTTTAATACCATGTCATGTATCAACTCTACTAAAAGCTTAGGTGGTTAGATAAAGGCACATAAATGGTTTTATATATCTAAGATAATGTAATATATTCATGATAAGCAAAATGCCAGTCTCTAATTGAAGAAGTTTAAAGAATGATTCCCTTAGCTTTTGTTGATCAATAACTTTTGGATTTGCAGCTCAAGCTTACTATCTTTTTACCTGGTCATTTTATAAGTTGTTCATATTTGGTTCAGCACTTTGTGATAATACTATTTTTTGGTTTTATATTGTACAAGATCAAGTGCTATATGCAACAGCTGCTTTCTGGCCTCCAGCATTGTCACGAGAGGGGGGTTATGCACCGAGATATTAAAGCTTCTAACTTGTTAATAGACAAAAAAGGGGTTCTGAAAATTGCAGATTTTGGGCTTGCAAATTCTTTAGCTGTTAAACCTGAAGGGCCTCTTACAAATAGAGTGGTGACACTTTGGTATAGAGCCCCAGAACTTCTTTTAGGTTCAACAGATTATGGATTTGGCATTGATCTCTGGAGTGCAGGATGCCTATTGGCTGAGATGTTTGTTGGAAGACCAATTATGCCTGGGAGGACTGAGGTAAAAGTTTAGTTTAACTATGTGAATGAAAGATTTTAGCTTGGAAATTGAAGTAATAAAAATAATCAAATAAAAAGTAAAATATTTAATATATTACAAACTTGGAAAAAATAAAATAAAAAGGAATAGACACTAGTCTAACACACCCTTATTATAACAAATTTATTTGAAGACATTTGTAATGGTTAGATGAGGGTGAGACTTACACATTTATAAGGTTGTTGTCTTATGATCGAGCGGTCACACGTTCAATTCTTGGAAACAATCTCCTTGCTAGCCGTCTTAAGAGTTATATATAGGAAAATATTTTCCTTCATTTTGTTTCAATGTCATTGTAGACACGACCATATTTAGAAAGGATTAAACAGTGTTGATGCTAATAGAAGCTTTTTGAATCTGATTTATCTACTAAGCATTTTATGTATATATATAGGTTGAACAGCTTCACATGATCTTCAAACTATGTGGTTCTCCTTCAGAGGATTACTGGAGAAAACTGAAGTTAACAACAAGCTACCGGCCCCCACAACATTACAAACCAAGATATGAAGAAAATTTAAGGAACTTTCCTCCCTCTTCCCTTGCTCTATTGACCATACTTCTTGATCTCGACCCTGCCCGTCGTGGCAGTGCTGCCTCTGCTCTCCAAAGTGAAGTGAGCTTTTCTGTTTTTGATGATAATTATGCATTTTCTTGCATTTGTGTTTGGTTCATTTTACTTAATTTTATTAGTATACTTCTTGACAATGAATTAATAAGGATAAACTCATAGTCCTAGGTGACATTAAAAGCGTTTCCCTTCAGTCACTTAGATGAGTTATTATTGTCTTCAACTTTAGTTAAAAAAAAATTACTGTTATAGTTTATAGTGTATGAGGCATACATTGGATGATACGAAACAAGAACATTTTTCTTACTACAGGAGCACCTTAGAAACTTCAAATGATAAGAGTAAGTTTTAAATTTCTTGTATGAAGCTTGGAGGAGTCAGGTAGACTTGGAACATGATTGACCAGTGTTTTGTAGTTTATACCATTCAATGCCTCAAATTTGACATGTCATTGGAAGTAAAAATGTGACATTGGGAAATTAGATAGGAATACATGTATGGAAATACATTTTACATCTATATATGGATCTCAATTAGTTATACTTTGTGACTACGGCAATGGAAGGCTTCAATAACCTTAAAAGTTTTGTACTTGAGAGTTACAACTTTGTCAAAATTACCTTGAATTCTGTACTCTAAACTTTATATTCATTTTACTTCTTTCGTTTAGAACTTACGTGAGTCTTATTTACTTTCTGACGTGGCCGATAAATAGAATGGTTGATTTTAGGAACTTCAATAAAATTACCCATATTATATATGGAAATTGTGTTTACTAAAAATCATTTTGTTCTCAAATTAAAATATTGATACCTTTTTACTGGTTTCAGTTCTTCAAATCTAATCCATTAGCATGCGACCCTTCAGCTTTACCAGTAATAGTAAACTCCAAAGGCGAGGATGACCGCTTACAAACTAAGAGACGCAAAAGGTACGCTATTGAACACAATTTGACATAAATTATGTTTTCATAATTGCAACCAACGCAACATTGTATTTCATGTGCTGTCATAGGACTGAAAAATTGAAGTGTTATTTCTTTTCTATTTATTAACTTTTCATGAGATAGGCACAAGACTGTTAAAAAAGGGCAAGTATCTCAAACAAGTCATATTACTCAGTCAAGAAAGAAACAAACAGCTGAAGAACCCGGGAGAGATTCGGAAGCGTCAAAAGAGGTGAGTCACCTGCACACTTAATAAATTTTTTAAAACAACCTTGTGGCATGTAATTGTTGAAATTAAGATTTAAGAGGACATAATTGCAATTATTCAAAGCAGAGAATGAGAGAGATTGAAACAATGGAATCTGTTGGATTGATTGAGTGAATTGTACAATAAGAACGACCTTAGAAAGCTTAACCATTATCTACTCTCTTGACAAATTACTAACTGATTATAAACTAACCATAATACTATTGCCTACTAAATACTAATGGTTTCACTTATATGGAATTGCATTCTTTGCACTAAACATTAGAGTTTTTCTTTTATCTTATCTTTAATTATTGGCTATCTCCCATTTGATCAACTACTCTTCAAATCTAAGGGTTTGTTTGCTTTGTTTCCAGTTTACTGTCTTCATTTCCTGATTTCAAAAATAATTACAAAATTGCCTCCGTACTTTCATTTTATCTCCTATTTCCAAATATTTGTATAGAAGAAAACAGTGAAAGCAACAAAAACTTGTTTCATTGTTTCCTTTACAGATTTTTGAAAACAATAAACGAAAATATGAAACTGGAAATAAAGCAAATAAACGTTAACATTCTAGTAGTCTTCTTTTTTCACATCTTCAAACCCGTTTTAGGTACATTTCTACTATCTTTTTTTTTTTTTTTACCATAAAGTAACTACATATAAAAATAATAAATTCTATACCTTTTTGGCATGAACATAAGAAAATGGAACAAAAGAAGCAAGGTCAAGAACCGGGCAGTAGTGGAAGTAGCATATCCTCAGGGTCAAGACTACTAACAAACGAAGGTCAAGAAATGGGAAATAGTGGTGGAAGCAGCAGCATGAATGCATCTATATCACCAGTTTTTCTCTTTAGTGGAAGAAAATCCCCCAAGACAGAGGGCCATCCAAATGCTCTTAAGAACATAAAGAACTACAGTGCTCTCTTACAAGCCTCAATGATGGATATCATGATCAACCGCAATAATGAAAGCAATGAATCAGCTCAAATTCGCAGGTCCTTCTCCATGTTGGATCTTCGACTTGATCCAGAGAAGCTATCAAATCTCTATGGATTATCTAAAAGGATTTAATGTTGTTCTATTGCCAATATAATTTTTTATACTATCATTTAATTATGTGTCACATATTATTATAAATTAAAAGAGTTTGATTATGGTAATTATCAGTCAAATTCTTTTAAAAATGTATTGTGACATAATTGAATGATAGTTTAATAAAGTTATAGACTGACATTTGCTCAAAATTAAGCTCTAAATAAAAAGTAGGGCCATGGAATATTGGAGCTAGAATTTGATTATCTCTAGCTCAACCTGTTCCTTGTGCTCTGAACATTTTTGTTCTAATATTTATATATTTATTTGACTCACTCTTCCCTGTCGGAAGCTGTGTGTGATAAATAAATGAGTCCATATTTTGGACATGTTGTAACTTAGCAATTCCATAATTATTATTTCCTCGAGAAAAATAAATAGTTGAAGCATATCTGTTGCGAGACATGCTGGAGTTAGAACATTGTTACTTGCATTCAATATGTAATTCTGTTCTTTATATGTCACATGACTTTATGTTAATCATGACCATTCATATATGATCCAATTAATAGTCCAAATTTGTAGAGATACATATATTTTTACATGAACATACTTTTAAATATATATTTGAGTGTAAAATACTTTACATCAATAAAATAAACAACTCTGGTTTGAACAAAATTTAAATCAATTTTTAAAATTTGAAAACTATATTTAAATATGATTTAGCATTTAAGTGACTCATAAAATTCAATAAAATTGGATAGTGGATAATAAACACCATTAAAATTGTGCAATACTTGTCATGTCCCTGAAAGGAAGCATGCATATCGGAAAGTAGAAGGGAGGGCAAGGTCAAGCCAATACTTGTGAGTTGTAAGGATGACATTGTAAATTTGTAATTTGCAAGTTTAGTGGAACATAGGAGCGTAGAGGACCAACGAAAGCACGTGACTTTGTGCCCTTGATCGCCACTCCTTTGTCCAACTATCCGAAGACATGTTAAAGCTATTAGGTCTCAATCATCATTCATGAGGGAAGTAAATCCGAAACCAAAACTTGAATAATTTTCGTAATCTCATAAACCATCTGCTAAGTTGCAAGCGAACACGTGATGGACCAGTGACTTCAAAACCGGGGGTCATGTCATGCCGGCCAGGGTCCAAAGAGTTCGGGCCAATCACTTTCCAAACAATTCCATGACTTTTTTTTTTGGGTATGATTTTTTCTAGGCACTCAGCTTATTATTTAAAATAAGTAAAATTAGGATGTCATAATAGAAATACACTAATATTTGAGTATGCTGTTATATATATGCTTAACAAATTATAATTTGAATATATAATAACCGATGGTGTATGTTGGTAACAAGCAATCGAAATAAGGAAACGCAACAGCAAACGCACAAGGACGCATGAGAATTTGATAACGAGGTTCGGCCAAGTATGCCTACGTCCCCAGGAGTTTAACGGCTGCTAGTTATGTTATTAGAGATAATAACAAATAGGGTTACAATGTGTCTATTTATATCTCAGTACAGATCAACAATTAATCTTGTACCCCTAACCTAAACCACAGACAAAGAGGCTCAATCCTAAAACATGATATGAGCCATACATAACAATCTCCACCTTGGCGAATATCATGCTTCTTAGAAGATCAAACTCTATCTCGGGTTTGTTTTGGGGGGGTTGCAAAGTCTAGCATTGGTGAATGTTCAACTAGCCCAAGCAATGCTTGAACTTGTCTGTGGTGATTGGCTTGGTTAACATATCAGCTGCATTTTCAGAACTGTGAACCTTTTGAAGTAGTATCTGCCCAGAAGCTATCAACTCTCTGATCTTGTGAAACCTCACATCAATATGCTTGGTCCTAGCATGAAATACCTGATTCTTTGCCAAATAGATAGCGCTCTAACTATCACAATGCAGCTGAACTCCACCTTGCTCAATGCCTAACTCCTTTACCAGCCCTGTCAGCCATAGAGCTTCCTTGGAAGCCTCAACAACTGCCATGTACTCTGCTTCATTCATGGACATAGCAACAACAGACTGAACTGATGATTTCCAACAAATAGGCCCTCCTGCAAGAGTGAAAACATACCCTGTTGTAGACCTCCTATCATCCAAGTCACCTGCATTGTCTGAATCCACATAACCAACAACTGAAGGACGACCCTTTTGACTACCAAACATAATACCATGACCCGCAGTACCCTTAAAATACCTTAAAATCCATTTGACTGCCTCCCAATGTTGCTTTCCTGGTTTCGACATGAACTTGCAAACTTGGCTTACTGCATATGCTAAGTCAGGCAGTCTAGTGCAAACCATAGCATACATTAAACAACCAACTGCACTAGCATAGGGAACCTTTGACATGTACTCAGATTCTACATCTGCCTTTGGACATTGATCCAATGAAAGTTTGAAGTGATTCGCCAATGGACTACTCACGGCCTTAGCATTACTCATGTCAAATCTGTTTAGTACCTTTTGAACATAGCTTTGTTGGGAGAGCCATAACTTTCTAGCTCCCCTGTCCCTGTGAATATCCATCCCAAGAATCATCTTAGCAGCTCCTAGGTCCTTCATGTCAAACTCCTTACCCAACAAGATTTTCAACTCATTGACATCACTTAAATGATTAGCAGCAATCAACATATCATCAACATAAAGTAGCAGAAAAATAAAAGAACCATCATCAAGGCTCTTCACATAGACACGATAATCATACTCACATCGCCTGTACCCAATCTTAAGCATATAAGAATCAAAACGCTTGTACAATTGTCTTGAAATCGCTTTAACCCATATAGAGACCGCTTCAATTTACAAACCAGGTGACCCTGTCCAGTTTCATTGAACCCCTCTGGCTGTTCCGTGTAAATCTGCTCCTCTAGTTTACCATGAAGAAATGTTGTCTTCATATCCATCTGTTCTAAATGCATATCCCGACTGGCTACCAATGCTAATACTAACCTGATAGAAGTATGTCTCACGACCGGAGAGAAAATCTCATCATAATCAATCCCCTTCTGTTGTGAATACCCCTTTGCAACAAGACGAGCCTTGAACTTTTCCCCTTATTTTTATGATACTGCAGGTTTCCTCTTGTACACCCAATAGCACGTTTGTTCGGAGGCAGCTGAACTAGCTCCCAAGTGTGGTTCTCATGCAAAGACTCCATCTCCTCCATTATGGCACCTATCCATCTTTCTTTCTCCTGGCTGTGTATAGCCTCTTAAAAGTTAGGCAGATCTCCAGAACTGATATGAAGTGCCACAGAGACCAAATCGTCAAACCCATATCTGGTTGGTGGCTTGATGGCACGACGTTCTCTATCTCTGACAAGAGTATATCTTCTTTCTTTGTTAGGGCACTGAACTCTCGGCTTGAGATTTAGGTTCGATCTTGGATTATAACACGCTTTCCTTGCCTATCACCGGTACCTGTTCACTGTCTACCTTAACCACCTTGGATCTCGAAGTATCTCCATTTGGTACTGACATGGACTCAGGCACAACTGAGGAAACTGATTGCTTTACCATGGACTGTTCTACAAATAATGCATCTCTGCTAATCACCACATTCCTTGAAACTGGATGCCAGAACTTGAACCCCTTCACACTTTTGGCATAACCTATGAAAATACACTTTCTCGATTTTGGATCAAGTTTATATCTTTCATCACTGGATATATGCACATAAGCAGGACAACCAAAAATGCGTAAATTACTAAAATCAATTGGATTACATGTCCATACTTCCTCTGCAACTTTTCCATCCAATGAGGCTCGTGGTGATCGATTGATGACATAGCACACTGTTGACGAATCTGGGCAAGTATACCCAGTCGTGCAAGTAATACGGTGGTGAGACCGTTTTATCGTTCCCACGAGGACTGCGACAAGTACTAGCACTTACCAATTCAACTACTATCTAAGCGATTCTTGGATTGAAGAGAGTTCTATACTAATTAACAAGCCCACAAAAGTAAAAATAAACAGAATAATAAAAACAAAATCTTTTTGTAATTTTCTCAAACACTTGGAAGGCAATAAAAGAATGTTTTCAAATATGATAAAAGATGTTGGGATTAGGTTCACTAAACTTCATCCCCATGCAATGAAATGATTAATCAACAGTTTCTACTTCAAATATGACAATCAATCCACTAAATTACTCAAGTCCCGATTCCTCGGATGACAAGAGCCTAAATCCACTAATAGACCCTAATTCCTTAGGTGGCCTAGATTAATGAATTCGCATTAAGATTAGGGATCATGCGATTGATAATAAACCTAGTTCCATTCCTAGATACCAGATTTACTAGGTGATTAATTTCAGTTCCGGTTCTAATACGGATTTTCCAATTGCATATCAAAACACTAATCAAGTCATGGGGGTGCTAGCCACAACAAGCATTAAGCACAGAAATTCAATCACTCAATAAAGAAGTAGAAACAATATTACAAGATTCAAGTCATATACATGAGAATTTAGAAATAGCTACCCTAACTCCAACAATGGGAGTTTAGTTACACATCATCAAAGTAAAAGAGAAAAGAAAAGATACTAGGATGAAGGAAGGGAAGCACTCCATAGAAGGATGCACCCAGCCACCAAAGCAGCAGAAATTCCGTTTCCTAGGGTTTCTTGGCCGCCTCCTTATCTCCCAATCCAATCTCCCTCTGATTCTGCCCTAAAACAACTTATAACAGGGGTTCCGGGGTTTCACAGACTCGCGGGGCGAGACGTAGCTCGCGAGGCGAATATTAAAATTCTGGCTTCTGAGATTGGATCTCTCGCGAGGCGAGAGAGTAACTCGCGAGGCGAGACCGAAAGGTTCTTCTCCAATATGCCCGTGATGATTATCAGGTCCTGGGCGTGATGGTTTCTGGTCCTCAGGCTCGTGAGGCAAGAGATGGTTCACGCGGCGAGACAGAAATGGTTGCATTCTCTCAGCACGATCGGCTTCCCGAGCTCGCGAGGCGAGATGGTGACTCGCAAGGCGAGATAGAAAGGCTGACTGTTGCTGTTTCTGGCTGTCTTTAGTCTCGCGAGGCGAGTAACCTCTCGCGGGGCGAGCATTCCCATAATTACATTCTCCACTGTTTCTTCATTCCCTGACTCTAAGTTAACCAGATTTTTCAGTGATTCCTGCAAAACAACACCAAGAAACCGCTTCACCCGTTCCAAGGGAAAAACTAACTAAAACCAAATAAAGAATGCCTAATCTATATGAAAAATGCATGCAAAAGTGTACAGGAAATATGATGTAAAATCACACTATCAAATCACCCCAAGCTTAATCAATTGCTTGTCCTCAAGCAATCACTAAGGCCAGAAGAGGAATAAAATCAACGCATGGATAGTGAATCAAGAACCCGAGTAAATACTAATCCAAGTAATAGGCATTTCAAACAATTCAGCAAGAGACAATCAATTCAAGTCCAATTAGAGGCTTAGGTTCTCTAAATTCATATTCTCACTGGTTCGAGCATTCTTTCTCACCTGAAGGTCACCCCAAGCTTAATACTTTGCTTGGCTCTCTTTCTCACCTCACTCAAGTGTTTAGGAGATAAGACATTTCGCTCCATTTTCCTCAAGGAATGAATCCTACCATAGGCTTGACTATCAACCAAATCTCTACTTTATTAATGAAAACAATTAAGAATCAAGAGGTCTTTTGTTTTGGTTGTAACGGGGCCATGGGATTAATCGTTAGGTGGGGAAATCAAGAAAAGGAAATATCAAAAGGCTATACAAAATCAAGCATTGCAAAACATGACCTTCTAAAATACCTTTTTGGGTTTTGATTTATTTTTCCACCTTTCTTTCTTTCTTTTCTTTTTCATTTCTCACTTTTCTTTTGTCATCCCCTTCTCTACTTTATTTTTCTTTTTCTCTTTTTCTTTTACTTTTATTTGGAGAAGGGGAGATTTTCAATCCAAGAGAAATATTTTTATGATTCTTTCATCCCATCTTTTTCAACCACCTTTTTACCCTTTTGTAATACTTTAGAAGGTCCCTTATTAAGCATCATTCATCCACATATTTCAGGGTACCAAGAAAAGCATTTTTTTTTCAGGTTCAAAATTGGGCAACTAAGGGGTAGCATTTCATCATTCAAAGCTCAGAAGGCCAGAAAAATACCTATTGCCTCAATCATTTTCAAAAATGTTTTCAAAAATTTTTGAGCTTCAAAATGGTTTCTAGTCAAGTTCTAGAGAAATACAATCCAAGAGGAATAACACTCTAACACAAAGAATGGGGTAAATTTAGTGAGTACCCCTTTATGGCTCAAAATCTAACATTTTAGTAGTTCAAAAATCAATGAGAAACACAGATCTATAGAACCATATGCTAATTATCAACTATCACAGATCATCTCAAACATTTTTATTTGCAGCCTTATCACAAGAATAAAAAAAATTTGGGTTCAAAAATTCACTATCTCAATTTATTGGGCACTTAGTTCTCACAATTGAATGCAAATTTCAGACAAGGGGCAATCTAATAATGTGAACATGCAAAGCTATCATGCAAAACTATATGAATGCAATATGAACAAATGCAAAAATACCCCTACCCCAAGCTTAAGAATTTACATTGTCCCCAATATAAACAATCAAGATGGAGAGAGGAAAGAAAACTTGGAACGACTTACCGAGGCGGTAACGGGTGTTGGCTCACATGCCTAGTCAGGAGGAATTGCATGAAAATTGGGTCACGACCTTTTTGCTTCTTGACACGGACTCGGCAAGTGTACCGGTTCGTTGCAAGTAATAAAAACGGTAAGACCGGATATCGTTCTCAGGGATCGTGGACAATTACCACTTCGCAAATTTGACTACTATCTAGGCGATCGAATTTTGGATTGAAGGTTGTTCTAACATCTAGCAAACAAACAAGAAGAAAATATTTTTGTTCTTTTTGGATTTTTCTCAAACAGTTAACGTGAAAACAAAGAGATGAATAACAATGAGATGGAATTGCTGGGGTTAAACTAAGCTAATCCTCCCTTGATTGTTATGAAATGATAACTAACACAGTTCCTACTCCCCTTATGACAATCGAATCTTTTCTAATATACTCAAGCCTAATGTCTTAGGTGCATTGAGCCTAAAATCCCAAATTAAACCCTAATGTCTTAGGTGGATTAATAAGAGAAATTGCATTAAGACAAGATTCAAAAGATTGCAAGTAGCCAACACCTATGTCTAGATTCTTGGACTACTTGGCATATAATTCATGAGCATACTTTAACATCAACCTTTCAATTGTCTATTAAAGCAACTAATCATTCCTAAGATGATCAAGCCTAGGAAAGCATTAAGCATAGAATTATATACTCATAGAGAAGAAGGAAACTGTATTAATCTCAAGTCATATTACAACCAAGTTCAGATAACAATAGTCTAACCCCAACAAAAGGGAGTTTAGCTACGCATAATTGAAGATAAAACAAAAGGAATAATTACAGAGATGAACAAAGGGGAGAGCTCCATGGAATGATGCACACAGCCACAAAGAAAGAGGATGTTTCTTTAGGGTTTTCTCAATGAATCTTATTCTGTTCTGCTCAGTTTTTCTAGTACTCGTGGCCGGTCACGGCCGTGATAGCCATCACGGCCAGGCCGTGATGGTTTCTGACTTGGCACCGCTTCATTTACTGATTCATCACGGCCGTGATACTCATCACGGCCGTGATACTCATCACGGCTAGGCCGTGATCCTTTCTGACTTTTCCAACAAACAGGTCACGGCCGTGATAGACATCACGGCTATGCCGTGATCGTCTCTGACTTTTCCAACTGATTTATCACGGCCGTAATATCCATCACGGCTAGGCCGTGATCGTCTCTGACTTTTCCAACTGATTTATCACGGTCGTAATATCCATCACGGCTAGGCCGTGATCGTCTCTGACTTTTGGAGATCTGGCACAGCTGACACGTCACGGCCGTGATAGCCATCACGGCTAGGCCGTGACAGCTTCTGACTTTTGGCTCAATTCTCTCTTCAGCTACTGCTCCCTCACGGCCGTGAGGGCCATCACGGCTAGGCCGTGATGCTCTCTGCTTGGCTCAATTTCTTATCTTTCAAAGCTCTAAGTCATCCAAGCTTCATACTTGCTAATTCTTGGGCATTTAATCATGAATATCTGCAAAACAACACACAATACCACCTTATCTGTTCCAAAGGAAAAACTAAACAAAATAAACACTAAAATGGCCTAACTATATGCAAATGCATGCAGAAATGTACATGGAAAATGAGGTGAAATCACACTCATCAAATCACCCCAAGCTTAAGACTTTGCTTGTCCTCAAGCAAAAACCAAGGCCATAAGATGAAAACAACCAGGACAATGATAGTGAACTAAGAACCCGAATAAAATGATCCAAGCAACAAGAATCAATTATTTCAGCAAGAGACAATCAATTCAAGTCCAATTAGGGGCTTAGTTTCCCTAGACTCACATTCTCACTAATTCGGGCACTCTATCTCACTTGCAGCTCACCCCAAGCTTGTTCATTTGCTTGGCTCTCTTTCTTGCCTCACTCACTCAAGTGTTAAGGGAATATGACATTTCACTCCATTTTCCTCAAAGAATGATTCCTACCATAAGCTTGACCATCAACCAAATCTTCACTTTATTAATGAAAACATCTAAGAATCAAGAGGTCTTATTCTTTGGTTGTAATGAGGCCATGGGATCAATTTTCAGGTGGGAATTTCAAAAACAGGAAATTTCAAAAGGCTATACAAACAATCAAGCCTTGCAAGGCACGACCTTCTAAAATACCTTTCTTTGGGTTTCAGTTTACTCTTCCACCATTCTTTCATTTTTTTTTCTACTTCTCATTCCTTTTTGTCATCCCCTTCCCCATTTTTATTTCTTTTTCTCTTCTTCTTTTTCCTTTTTTTTTTTTTCTTTTGTTTGGAGAAGGGGAGATTTTTCAATTCAAGAGAAGTAAAATTTTTTCAGATTCATCTTTTTCTTTTCATCATCCCAAACTTTCAACTACATTTTTCCAACCCATTTTTGTACAGTACTTTAGAAGGTCCCTCATAAGCATATTTAACAAAACATTTCAGGGCACCAAGAAAAGCATGCTATTCATTCCGGCTCAAAATGGGCAACTAAGGGTAGCATTTACACATTCAAAGTTCAGAAGGCCGGAAAAAATACCTATTGCCTCAATCCTTTTCAAAAATGTTTCCAAAAATTTTCTAGTTTCGAAATGGTTTCAAGTCAAGTTCTAGAGAAAAACAGTCCAAGAGGAAAACACTCTACACAAAGAACGGGGGCAGATTTAATGAGTGCCCCCTAATGGCTCAAAAGCTCACATTTATCAGTTCAAGAACCAGTGAGAACATAAATCCAAAGAAACACATGCTAATCATCTACTATCCAAGAACATCTCAAGCATAATTAATGAAGCCATATCACAAGAATATAAAATCAGGGTCCAAAAATTCACTATCACAGAAAACTTGGCACTTAGCTCTCACAATCAGATGCTCAATCTAAGCAGGGGGCAATTAATTCATGTGATCATGCAAGACTAGAGCCTATATGAATGCAATATTTACAATGCAAGCTAAAAGATTACCCCTACCCCAAGCTTAAAGACTTACATTGTCCTCAATGTAAATAATTAAGTTTAGAGAGGGGAGAAAACTAGAACAACTCACAAGGTGGTAGTGGTGCTGAATCACATGCCTTCTGGTCTTGTTTCCTCCTGCCCTTCTTCTCCTCCTTCCTTCAAAATCTGGAATCACTCAACAAACTATTAACAAACCTCTTGAGCTTCTCAAATTATTCAAGAGGGGAAATCAAAAACAAAAGAGAAGAGGAAAATAATATAAAAAATAAAGATTGGGTTGCCTCCCAATAAGCGCTTCTTTAACGTCACTAGCTTGACGTGTAGATACTTCCTTCATTAACCGGGATCTGCTGGACATAGAATTGCAAGACCACTTTTCTTCCATGAAACTCCTGTAAAGAGCTGATTTTTCTTAAAAGGCCAACAACTGTGCTTCTGCTTTGCCTTTTTCGCTCCGGGCCTCTTGCCCTTTTTCTTACTCCTTCCTGGTGGAGGTTCCGTTTTCACAAGATGAGCAGGACCAACTTCCTCACCAACTGATGCATCATTTGTTTTGCATAGCTTTAAATTTGCTTTCAAGTTGGGCTTTTCCTTCTTCTCTGGAATAGAGGGGTGGTGTTTATGTGCAATGACTTCCTTATCTACTGTGTCCACCACTTCCATGCGGAAACACTCCTCTTCCTTGCTCGTGCGATGCATAGCTTCCAATACATTGAAAGTTACTTCCTCTTTTTGCACTCAATTTCAATGGCCTTTTTCCACATCTATCAAAGCCCGACCAGTTGCTTAAAAGGTCTCCCTAGTATGAGTGGAACTTCAAAGATCCTCCTCCATATCTAAAACCACAAAGTCTGCTGGAAAGATTAATTTATCCACCTTCACCAACAAATCCTCCACAACACCATAGGGATATGTAATGGAGCGGTCTGCCAGTTGAAGAGAAATTCCTGTTGGTTTTACCTCACCAATTCCCAGCTTTTTGAAAATGGACAACGGCATAAGGTTGACACTTGCGCCTAGATCGCACAATGCTCTCCTAATGTTCACATGACCAATAGTGCATGGGATAGTGAAGCTACCCGGTCCTTCATCTTTACTTGGTAGCTTCCTCTCGAATTATAGCACTTGCACTCTTCGATAAGCATCACTGTCTCCTCCTTCCACCTTCTTTTGTTTGTAAGGATCTCTTTCATGAATTTTGCGTAGGAAGGCATCTTTGTGAGAGCTTCAAAGAAACGGGATGTTTATTTGTAGCTTTTTGAATACATCCAGGAACTTAGAAAACTGCTGATCTTTTGCCTCTTTCTTCAACCGTTGGGGGTACGGGATTCTGAAATATGAGGGCAGCTCTTTGGGATTATCAGCCTCTTCCAGAATCTGTCTTTTAGTCTTCTTCTTCGCAAATTCTTCATCAACTAATTTCTCCTTCTGCGGTTTTTCAGCTTCTACACCGGTAGGAATAGAGGTAGTATCTTGGGAATTTCTGGGTTCTTCATTGTTTACCTCTTCAAATTGTACCTTATCATCTCTAGCTCCTCTTGCCTCTTCTTCTCCTTCTCTTTCTTTTGTGGATTTAACACTCTCCCACTTCTTGTGATAATTGCCATGCAACCTTCCTTCGGATTCTTCTCTGTATCTCCGGGAATTGTCCTTGAGGTCTTTCTCGCCATTTGCTTTGCCAACCGTCCTATCTGGTGCTCAAGATTTTTGATGGAGGCATTTTGATTCTTCATAGTCTCTTGAGTGGCTTGCATGAACTGGCCTAGAATGCTCTCCAATTTGCTTGAACTCTCTTGAGGAGGCTTTGCTTGAGTATTTGAACCTTGTCCTTGTCTCCAACTGAAGTTGGGATGATTGCGCCACCCCGGATTGTAGGTGTTGGAGTAGGGATCATTTCTAGGCCCTTGGTTGCCCATATAGTTTACCTCTTCTTGTCCCGAGCTTCCAACCACATTGATCTCACAGTTTCCATTTGCATGGTTGCCTCCACAGAAATCACACACTGAGGCACCTTGAACTTGAACAGCTTGTACTTGAGAGTTCTGCAGTTGAACCGACCCCAGTTGTTTGGTAAGAATAGCCATTTGTGCTTTGAGGGCACCAATTTCATCCAACTCTAGAACACCTCTATTGACCATTGACCGAGAACTAGGCATTTGATAGTCATTATTAGCCATGTTCTCAATCAAGTCCTTTGCTTCTTCCGGTGTCTTCTGACTCAATGTACCTCCTGCAGCCGCTTCAATCATACTTCTTGAATTCCTGTTGAGCCCATTAACAAAAGTTGCGACCTGCTGCCATGTCTCCAGTTCATGATTTGGACAAGCTGTGAGTAAAGACTTGAACCTCTCCCGTGGCTTCATATAGTGACTCACCATCCTCTCGTGCAAAGGCATTGATCTCGATCTCGGTTTAATCATCCTTGACGGCGGGAAGAAGCGAGACAAAAATTTGCTGACCAAGTCGTTCCAGGTGATGATGCTTCCATGAGGATGAGATTGAAGCCATGCCTTGGCTCTATCCCTCAAAGAGAAAGGGAAAAGCCTTAACCGAATGGCATCATCGGAATCTCCGTTTAACTTGATGGAGTCACACAGATCAATTAAGGTACCAATATGAGCATGAGTATCTTCACTCTCCAACCCTCCAAATTGGTTTTGTTTGCACAAGGTGGAGAAGTGAGGCCTTGATTTCGAAATTATTGCAGGCCACCTGCAGGTCTCACAATCGGAGTCCCACATCTATCAACTCTAGGGGAAGTGTAGTCCCCCATTGTTCTCCTTGGTGCGTTCTCTTACGCCATGGTGACAAAGAGCTATTTCAATTTGTGGTTCTTGCACACTGGGTAACTCGACTTGCTGCTCTTGTCTACTAGAAGATGCTCTTTCTCTGTTCTGTCTTGCCTTGGTTCTCTTTCTATTCCTTCTGCAGAGTCTCTCGATCTCAGGTTCGAATTGGAGTTCACCTGGGTCGATTGTACCTCGCATACACTGAACAAACGGAGTAGCACAGAACAAACAGAAAAACAGCACTTGCAGGAATTCACAGCAGAGATATAGAAATTAAGAACGAAAAACACAGTAGGAAAAACAGTAAAAAAATAAAATGCCTAAATTAGGAGTCCCCTTTGGTACTCGTGATATTGGCACACCGATCCCGACAGAACGGCGCCAAAAACTTAACACGGACTCGGCAAGTGTACCGGTTCGTTGCAAGTAATAAAAACGGTAAGACCGGATATCGTTCTCAGGGATCGTGGACAATTACCACTTCGCAAATTTGACTACTATCTAGGCGATCGAATTTTGGATTGAAGGTTGTTCTAACATCTAGCAAACAAACAAGAAGAAAATATTTTTGTTCTTTTTGGATTTTTCTCAAACAGTTAACGTGAAAACAAAGAGATGAATAACAATGAGATGGAATTGCTGGGGTTAAACTAAGCTAATCCTCCCTTGATTGTTATGAAATGATAACTAACACAGTTCCTACTCCCCTTATGACAATCGAATCTTTTCTAATATACTCAAGCCTAATGTCTTAGGTGCATTGAGCCTAAAATCCCAAATTAAACCCTAATGTCTTAGGTGGATTAATAAGAGAAATTGCATTAAGACAAGATTCAAAAGATTGCAAGTAGCCAACACCTATGTCTAGATTCTTGGACTACTTGGCATATAATTCATGAGCATACTTTAACATCAACCTTTCAATTGTCTATTAAAGCAACTAATCATTCCTAAGATGATCAAGCCTAGGAAAGCATTAAGCATAGAATTATATACTCATAGAGAAGAAGGAAACTGTATTAATCTCAAGTCATATTACAACCAAGTTCAGATAACAATAGTCTAACCCCAACAAAAGGGAGTTTAGCTACGCATAATTGAAGATAAAACAAAAGGAATAATTACAGAGATGAACAAAGGGGAGAGCTCCATGGAATGATGCACACAGCCACAGCAGCAGAGGATGTTTCTTTAGGGTTTTCTGAATGAATCTTATTCTGTTCTGCTCAGTTTTTCTAGTACTCGTGGCCGGTCACGGCCGTGATAGCCATCACGGCCAGGCCGTGATGGTTTCTGACTTGGCACCGCTTCATTTACTGATTCATCACGGCCGTGATACTCATCACGGCTAGGCCGTGATCCTTTCTGACTTTTCCAACAAACAGGTCACGGCCGTGATAGACATCACGGCTATGCCGTGATCGTCTCTGACTTTTCCAACTGATTTATCACGGCCGTAATATCCATCACGGCTAGGCCGTGATCGTCTCTGACTTTTCCAACTGATTTATCACGGCCGTAATATCCATCACGGCTAGGCCGTGATCGTCTCTGACTTTTGGAGATCTCAGCACCGGACACGTCACGGCCGTGATAGCCATCACGGCTAGGCCGTGACAGCTTCTGACTTTTGGCTCAATTCTCTCTTCAGCTACTGCTCCCTCACGGCCGTGAGGGCCATCACGGCTAGGCCGTGATGCTCTCTGCTTGGCTCAATTTCTTATCTTTCAAAGCTCTAAGTCATCCAAGCTTCATACTTGCTAATTCTTGGGCATTTAATCATGAATATCTGCAAAACAACACACAATACCACCTTATCTGTTCCAAAGGAAAAACTAAACAAAATAAACACTAAAATGGCCTAACTATATGCAAATGCATGCAGAAATGTACATGGAAAATGAGGTGAAATCACACTCATCACTTCTCCTTCCCCCTTTCCCTGAAAACACTTAGCAAATTTATTAGTAAAAGAAAACTCTTGATCTTCTCAAATTATTCAAGTGTTAAAAATCAAAAACAAAAACTAACTAAAGAGAAGGGTTAAGAAAATTTGGGTTGCCTCCCAATAAGCGCTTCTTTAACGTCTCTAGTTTGACGGGCTTCTTTCAATTAACCGGGGTTGGCTGGGCATAGAAGTGCAAGAGCACTTTTCTTCCATGGAACTCCTTTAAAGAGATGATTTTGCTTATAAGGCTAACATTTGTGCTGCCGCTTTGCCCTTTTCGCTCTGGGCCTCGTGGCCTTTTTCTTACTCCTTCCCGGCGGAGGTTCTGTTTTCACATGAGCAGATCCAACTTCATCACCAACTGATACATCATTTGTCTTGCAGAGCTTCAGAGTTACTTTCATGTTGAGCTTTTCCTTCTTCTCAGGAGTAGAAGGGTGGTGCTGATGTGCAACGACTTCTTTAGCCACTGTATCCACAATGTCCATGCGGAAACAATCCTCTTCATCGCTCGGGCGATGCATAGCTTCAAACACATTGAAAGTGACTTCTTCATCTTGCACTCTGAATCGTAGATGGCCTTTTTGTACGTCTATCAAAGCGCGACCAGTCGCTAGAAAAGGTCTCCCCAGTATGAGCGGAACTTCTGCATCCTCCTCCATGTCTAAAATCACAAAGTCCGCTGGGAAGATAAACTTATCCACCTTTACAAGAACATCTTCCAGAATACCATAAGGACGCTTGATGGATCTATCAGCTAGTTGCAATGCCATCCTTGTTGGTTTCACCTCGCCACCTCCAAGCTTGTTCACAATCGAAAGCGGCATCAAATTGATACTCGCTCCCAAGTCACATAAGGCCTTCCCAATAGCAACCCTCCCAATAGTGCACGGGATTGTAAAACTACCAGGATCTTTAAGCTTCGGAGGTAGCTTCCTTTGAAGTATCGCACTGTACTCTTCAGTTAAGGCAACATTTTCGCCTTCTTTAAACTTTCTTTTCTTCGTGAGCAGTTCCTTCATGAATTTTGCATAAGTGGGCATCTACTCTAGTGCTTCAGCAAAGGGTATGTTGATCTGTAACCGCTTGAAAATGTCAAGGAACTTGGCAAACTGTTATTCTTTCTCTTTTTTCTTGCTCAAATGAGGATAGGGCAACTTCACATAAGAGGGGATCACTTGAGGCTTGTCTCCATCTTTCAAAAGCTGACTTTTAGTCTTCCTCAAAATTTAATTCTCATCTACTAGCTTCTCCCTCTTGTCTTGTTCACTGGCTTTTTTCTTCTTCCTCAACTACAACCTCTTTGCCTTTTTCCTCTTTTTCCTCAGCACTCAATTCTGTTTTTCCATCAACTTTCTGATTCTTCACCAAAGGTTCACCGCCCACATTCTCAAGACTTTTACCACTCCTCAAAACAACAGCATTGCAATGCTCCTTAGGATTAGTTTGAGTGTTACCTGAAAAACCGCTGCTAGATTGCTCCGCTAGGTGCTTTGCAATTTGGCCAACTTGAACCTCCAAATTTTTTATAGAAGCATCGGTATTTTTCTGGTTTGCCATGGTCAACTGCATGAACTGATTGAGGGTGTTCTCCAAGATAGAAACCCGGTCTTGAGGCGGTTGTGTAGGAGGAGACTTGCTTGTTTGTCCGGCATCTTGCTTCCAACCAAAGTTTGGTTGATTCCTCCACCCTTGGTTGTAGTTGTTAGGGAATTGGTTGTTGCCTTGCCGCCCATAGTTCCCCATATAATTGGCTTCCTCATGGGAACTAGGTGGCGCCTCACAGTTTCCATTATCATGATCACCTCCACAAAAATCACATCGCATTACCTGTTGAGATGGCAGGGTGGTCCCTTGAACAGTTTGGAGTTGTTGAGGGAGTTGAGCGAGTTGCTTGGTAAGAGACTCCAGTTGCTGTGTCATGAGCTTGTTCTGAGCCAACAGTGCACTTTGTGAATCTAACTCCAACACTCCCCTTCTTGATGTGGGACCTCGATCATGATGCATCAAGTAGTCATTTGACACCATAGCTTCTATCAAAACCAATGCTTCCTCTGCTGTCTTTGTATTCATGGAACCTCCAGCTGAGGCATCCAACATGTACCTGGTTGACGGCCTCAATCCATTACAGAATGTTTGCATTTGGGTATGATCATCAAACCCATGATTTGGACATCTCCGAAGCAATTCCTTGAACCTTTCCCAGGCGTCATGCAGAGTCTCTCCTTCTTGTTGAGCAAAGCTTATGATGTCACCCATTGCCTTTACAAATCTTGAAGTGGGGAAGAACCTTGCCAGAAATTTTGCCTCTAAGTTGTCCCATGTAGTGAAGCTACCCCTTGGTTGTGATTGGAGCCAAGACTTGGCTCTATCTCTTAGAGAGAAAGGAAACAACCTCAGGCGAATTGCATCATCGGAGGCACCATTTATCTTCACTGTATCGCACAACTCTAGGAAAGTGGAAACATGACTGTTAGGATCTTCCTTCTCCAACCAAGCAAACTGATTTTGTGAAACCATATTGATGAGATTTGGCTTGATTTCAAAATTGTTGCAGTTCACTGGAGGCCTCACTATGCTAGTGACATGCCGGTTGACATTTGTATTGGCATAGTCACCAACTGTCCTCCGTGGTGGTGGAGCATCTTCACCATTGCCTGCCATCCTGAACTCTTCTTGACAAACTTGAGAGGTGGAAGTCTCTTGTTCTTCTCCTTGTTGTTCTAACAAATTCTACTGTCTTGCTTGCCTCCTATTCTTCCTAGTTGTTCTTTCAATTTCTGGATGGTATAGGAGTTGGTCAACTGGAATAGTACCTCGCATACACAAACAGTCTAGCAAACAAGAGTGTTAGCAGTAAAGGTTAGCACACAACAGCAAACACACCAAAAAAATGACAGCAAAAACAACACACCAAAAAAAAAATGACAGCAAACAGTTTATAACAGAAATTTTTATTTTTATTTTTGCTTAAATTAGTAACCGAAATGAATATGCTAATATTGAAACGCAGTCCCCGGTAACGGCGCCAAAAACTTGTTGACGAATCTGGGCAAGTATACCTAGTCGTGCAAGTAATACGGTGGTGAGACCGTTTTATCGTTCCCACGAGGACTGCGACAAGTACTAGCACGTACCAATTCAACTACTATCTAAGCGATTCTTGGATTGAAGAGAGTTCTATACTAATTAACAAGCCCACAAAAGTAAAAATAAACAGAATAAGAAAAACAAACTCTTTTTGTAATTTTCTCAAACACTTGGAAGGCAATAAAAGAATGTTTTCAAATATGATAAAAGATGTTGGGATTAGGTTCACTAAACTTCATCCCCATGCAATGAAATGACTAATAAACAGTTTCTACTTCAAATATGACAATCAATCCACTAAATTACTCAAGTCCCGATTCCTTGGATGACAAGAGCCTAAATCCACTAATAGACCCTAATTCCTTAGGTGGCCTAGATTAATGAATTCGCATTAAGATTAGGGATCATGCGATTGCTAATAAACCTAGTTCCATTCCTAGATACCAGATTTACTAGGTGATTAATTTCAGTTCCGGTTCTAATACGGATTTTCCAATTGCATATCAAAACACTAATCAAGTCATGGGGGTGCTAGCCACAACAAGCATTAGGCACAGAAATTCAATCACTCAATAAAGAAGTAGAAACAATATTACAAGATTCTAGTCATATACATGAGAATTCAGAAATAGCTACCCTAACCCCAACAATGGGAGTTTAGTTACACATCATCAAAGTGAAAGAGAAAAAAAAAGATACTAGGATGAAGGAAGGGAAGCACTCCATAGAAGGATGCACCCAGCCACCACAGCAGCAGAAATTCCGTTTCCTAGGGTTTCTTGGCCGTCTCCTTATCTCCCAATCCAATCTCCCTCTGATTCTGCCCAAAAACAACTTATAACAGGGGTTCTGGGTTTCGCGCACTCGCGGGGCGAGACGTAGCTCGCGAGGCGAATATTAAAATTCTGGCTTCTGAGATTGGATCTCTCGTGAGGCGAGACCGAAAGGTTCTTCTCCAATACGCCCGTGATGAGTATCAGGTCCTGGGCGTGATGGCTTCTGGTCCTCAGGCTCGCGAGGCGAGAGATGGTTCACGCGGCGAGACAGAAATGGTTGCATTCTCTGGCACAATCAACTTTCAGGCTTGCGAGGCGAGATGGTGACTCGCGAGGCGAGACAGAAAGGCTGACTGTTGCTGTTTCTGGCTGTCTTCAGTCTCGCGAGGCGAGTAACCTCTCGCGGGGAGAGCATTCCCAGAATTACATTCTCCAGTGTTTCTTCATTCCCTGACTCTAAGTTAACCAGATTTTTCAGTGATTCCTGCAAAACAACACCAAGAAATCGCTTCACCCGTTCCAAGGGAAAAACTAACTAAAATCAAATAAAGAATGCCTAATCTATATGAAAAATGCATGCAAAAATGTACAGAAAATATGATGTAAAATCACACTATCACACACCATACTGATTGCCTCTGCCTAGAAACCCTTTGAAAGACCAGCATTCAATCTTAGACATTTGGCCCTCTCAGTAAGAGACCTGTTCATCCTCTCTATAACACCATTCTGCTGTGGTGTTTTGCGAACTGAAAAATGTCTTTGAATGCCGGAATGCCTTGAAATTTGAATCGGTGTACTCGGTACCATTATCTGACCTCAGGTATTTTATTTTCTTGCCTGTATGATTCTCAACCTCTGCCTTCCAGAACTTGAACTTGGTAAATACTTCAGATTTCTGTTTCAGAAAATACACCCACACCTTGCACGAAAAATCATCAATGAAAGTCACAAAATACTGGGAACCACCTAAAGATGGTTCCTGAGTAGGTCCCCATACATCATAATGCACATAGTCTAAGACACCCTCGGTTCTGTGTTTTGCAACTTTAAAACTAACTCTAGTCTGTTTCCCAAGCACACAATACTTGCACAAATCCAACTTGCATCTTCGGACACCCTTTAACAAATTCCTATTATGCAATTCTGCCATACCACGTGCACTGAGGTGCCCTAAACGCATATGCCATAATTTTGTGGCATCATCATCAGATTCTACAGGCGCAACTCCAACTACAATTGTACTCCCCAATAACTTGTAAGTGTTCCCTGCGGTCCTTTTTCCTTTCATCATAGTCAAAATACCCTTACATATTCTGAGATTATCATTGTCCCCATCAGCTCTATAACTGAATCCATTGACCTGTAAAGTCCCCAAGGAGATCAAGTTCTTCCTTAGATCGGGTATGTGCCTAACCGCACACAGCGTTTTCACAACACCATCATCCAGTGCAATTCTGATTTCTCCCATTCCTGCGATATAGCACAAGCTTTATTATCACCCAAATAAACAAAACCAAAATTGCTTGACCTGTATGTGGTGAACCAGTCCTGGTCCGGTGTCATGTGATAAGAGAACCCGGATTCAAGTATCCATGCATCTCTGAATTGATTGGATGAGACAGAGAGTAAGTCTCCTTCACTGTAGTCGGAATCATCATCAGTCTGAACAACATTTGCAGATTTAGATGATCCCTCATTCCAGTTTGTACATTTCTTATTCCAATGCCTGACCTGTTTGCACTTAAAGCAATGTGTTTGTTTTCTGCCCTTGGAATTCGACCTTTTTCCCTTTACAGAACCTGCGTTGCCTTGTTTCCTCCCACGTTCTTGATCCCCCTTGACATACAGACCTTCGTCCTGAGAAGGCCATCCCTTACATTCTATTTCCTTTTGACAATGAGACATAAGTGCAGCAGTAATCTCATCCAGTTTGATAGTGTATTTCCCGTAGGTAAGGGTAGTCACCAAGTGTTCGTAAGAATAAGGCAGAGAGCATAACAAAATTATTGCCTTATCTTCGTCATCGACCTTCACATCAAGCCTCGGTAAATCACTGATTATTTGATTGAATGTATTGACATGTTGTTGCAAATTAGAACCCTCCTGCATCTTCAGTCCATACAGTCTCTGTTTCCAATATAGCTTGTTCGTGATAGACTTGGACATGTACTGTTTCTCCAATTTCGCCCATACCTCTCTTGGAGACTTCAGATCCATGACGTGATACATCACTTCATCTGACAGGCAGAGTCGTATGGTTCCCGCAGCCCTCTCCTTCAACTCATCCCAATCCAATTGATCCATGTCATCTGGTTTGTTGTCGTGCAGCGCCTTCGACGGACCTTGTTGAGTCAACACATCTTTAACCCTTCTCTGCCATAATCCGAAATTGCCAGTCCCATCGAACTTCCCCACCTCGAATTTTGCACCGGGATTAAGAGTCATCTGATACCAATTGTTGGTAACAAGCAATCGAAATAAGGAAACACAAAAAGTAAACGCACAAGGACACAAGATAATTTGACAATGCGGTTCAGCCAAGTATGCCTACGTCCTAGGGAGCTTAACGGTTGCCAGTTATGTCATTAGAGATAATAACAAATAGGATTACAATATGTCTATTTATATCTCAGTACAGATGTACATATCAACAATTAACCCTGTACCCGCACCCCCAACCTAAACCAAAAACAGAGAGGCCCAAGCTCAAAATAGGATATGAGCCATACACAACAATGTAATAGACCATGCCTACCTAAAATTATGGTGATTGTTTTATTTGCCAATACTTTTCTCTTTCCTAGTTTAGGATATATAGCTAGGGAAATATTGTTGTTGAGAATTACTAGAGTGGCATTTTGTCAAAATCTATAGTATGACTGCTTCCTGGAAATTGCTTAGGCATATTTATTTATTTTTATTAATTTAATTGCTCCTAATCATTCTTTTCCATCAATATTTTGTCTTTAATATTATATATCAACAGAGAAGATATAAATTGATGTTTAGTATATGGGCTATAAATTGTTATGGGACAAAGCAGCCCCACAATTACATAGAGCATGACCTCCCACGTGATTTTTCTACATAATATTATACATAACATTGTTGATCTCCTTATTTGAAAATGATTGAAGCCCCATCTATGTGGGTTATCTATTTTGATTCATTAATTAATGCGTGGTTTCCTTTCTTGTTTAGTCAAAAATCTAGGCATGATTAAGGGGAAGATCTGGAAAGAAGACTCAAGACAGAGTAGTTAAATAAGAGGGCGGATACAAAGGATGCAACTCTTCCTAATTTTCTTTGGTGTATGCATAGATGGCCCATATGGCATATCAGCCACTCTATGCATGTACGTAGGGGCCAGGGGGTGTCATGTGCTTGAGGGATACATATCATCTATCCTATTTTGGTGTATCACATTCTATCTCCATCAATAATATACCTGGTCATATATTCTATTTTTTTTAATACTACATAAAATTTTAACTTATGTGGCACACTATTATTGGCCAGGACGGGGTGTGGCACACCAAAATGAAACAAGAAATCTCGAGTGCCTAGAGAGAGTTCTTCTGCCAAGTCAGGGTAAAATGCATGCCATATGGTTTTATATATAATGCATCTCCAAATACAAAAATAGAAGTAGGCACTTTCACTTGTGCCTGTGTCAGCACCATATTGTATATATGTATATATAATTATGACTGTGTAATTTAAAGACTTCCCAATTTCTATGTAGGTCATTGGTTAATTCTTAGTCGAATCTAACAATAATTTCTAGACCTACTTCCTAGCTAATTTTATCCTCCAGTACTAACTATATATGTGTCTTATATATACTAGAAGGAAGAAAGAGATGTTCAGTGTCAGCTTGTCAGTATTATATTTATATGTAGAGAAAATTGAAATTCACCATACTCTTGAAAGATTGGAAAGGGGGGCAGGTGCTATCTTCAATCCTCTTTTCATAATCATATATATATATATATATATATACCCTTTAAAGGCCCTTCTACGTAGGGTATTCCACAAAAGAGGGATGGGAATTCCCCACCCCTAGAAAAAAATTCCCATTTTCTTTGTGTTGTCTCCCTCTTCTTTTAGTTTGGTTTTTATATTTTTATATTCCATTTATATTTTTGGCTACAGATCTTTACTATAGTTCACGAATGACAGAGAGCAAAGTGTTGGGAGACACAAGGTACCAATTAAGGATGTGTTTGAGAAAACAACTTAATTAAGAGCTTATCACATAAGACCTTATCGCATGAGAGTTTATGTCATAAGCGCTTAAAGAAAGAAAAAGAAAGGGGCATGAGAGGATTCGAATAGTGAAAAACACGGAAATTGTGTTTAGTGCATAAACTCTTATGATAATTCCATAAGTTTCTCCCAGTGACTTATGAAAATAAGTCAAAAACTCCTTATGGGATATCGTAAGTTATTTTTATAAGCTCTGCCAAACACACTGCATGAGAGCTTATGTCATCAGATAAGTCAAAAGGAGCTTAAATAAGCTCTTCCAAACGCCACCTAAATCACATAGATGAAATGAAGTCATTTATGCTTTTGCATGTTAGTTTGGTTCCTTTTTTCCAAGCAAAATTTGTTGTCATTTTCAAGGACAACAGAGCAGGAGACATTGATTTGAACCAAAATTTCAAAATTGTTTTTCTTGTCCAAGAAGAGTGCACACCATATATTGGCATCCTATTGCCAAGTACTTAAATCTCTCTCTTCCTATAAAAAGAGGGCAGCTACAACATTTCTTGTGCAAGTTCAAAGGTTTCACATTTATAATACCAAAGTGTACTCAATTAAGATGGTTATGTTACTAAGTAAACGCCTTCTTCTGGTTGCTTTTCTATTGCTTTGCTGCATCTCCATTACAGCTAGAGGTGAGCATACATAGTTTCCTATACACGATCAAATTTTTATTTTTCAATTGTAGTTAATATACGTATACACAATATGATGAGGCTATGGTGTACCACTCACCAAAGTAGTGTAGTGGCGCACCACCTAAGTGGCAGAATCTGACCCATTCAATTTGTTATATGGGTTAGTTGACTTTTCAACTAATGTTTCAATTTCACCTTTTGACATTTTGACTAACACAAATGATAACATGATTGGGTCACATTTTGCCACTTGGATGATGTATCACTTGGATGGACGGTGCACCTTAGACAACACCTTATAAACAGTAACCCAAACATGGCAGTATGGGAAGATTTGTCTCATAGCAATGTGTGTGAAGATATGTAGTGAAAGACCAAAAATAGTAAGAGTCTATCATTTATATTTTCTTTTGGATTTTCTTGCAGCCAGAAGTTTGCGAGAGACAAAGGGTAGATCAGCTGAGAAGAGCCACGGTAATCTGTTGAAGCCAAACCAAGGAGGGGAAGAACAAGACATTGATGACTTGGCTACAATGGACTACACTCCTGCAAAAAAGAAACCTCCAATCCATAATTAAATCCCCCATTTTTTTATTTTCATTTCTGGTATTAAAAGTGCTTATTTTTTGCAATATTTCCATCTATGACTTTCCATGCTTAAGTTGTTCACTTGAATCACCAACTTGTATTGAGCAAAGGACCAGTCTAGCTAGCTGCTACGAATCATATATCTCTATTTAGAACTATGTCTAAATAGCTTTTGAAGTTCAGAGAACGTGAAGGGGACATTGGCATAGTGAGAAAAGTTTTCAAACTATACAGTGAATGAGAATAATGTTGTAGACTCCATATGGGACCAGATCATCTGCAGTTCTAAAGAAACTGCATGGGATGTAGTTATTAATCTAAAGGTTTCACATTTTTCTAATATCATTTGTGATTTTTTTTTCTCACTAATATTTTTAAGACCTAAGATTTGCACAGTTTCAAAAGTAACTACAGCAGGGAATTTCACTCCATATGCTACCTACAAATTTGAAGATATAGGTTTCCGTGACTTCATGATATAGGTGTGAAAAGTTATCAACCATTAATTATGCACTCGTATATAGTATTATTTGGAAAGGTTAAACGGGAGCCAAAGAAGTGAAAGAACAAATATATCGTTCATCAAGAAGTCATCCTGCACCCAACTTTAGGCATGCCTGGTAGGTAGCATATGGAGTGGTCAATAATAATCAAGTGGATAATAATCAAGTGGAGTGGTTAGTAATAGAGTGAATAGTAATTGAGTGAAAATGAATGGTAAAATTATATAACTCCATTGTTTTGTTGGTCATGTCTAAGATGCACCATCAAGTGGTAAAATGTGGTCCATTCATTTTACGACTTTAGTTAGTCAAAATGTCAAAAAATAAGGATCGAAACATGAGTTGAAAAATCAACTAGTCCAGGTGACAAAATAAATGGACCAAATTGCACCACTTAGGTAATGTACCACTATACCACTTTGATGAGTGGTACACCATAGTCTTCACATGTTTTGTTTGGAAGTAATGGAAAGAGATCTCGAACCTCAAACTAGAGACTATGAAAATTGGAGGGTTTGGGTGAGATGGAGTGGCGCAGGTTACCATTGCTTAACCATTTCACTCTATTACTAAAGAAACAACTCTTAGATAATGGGTTAATACATTTTTATCGCTCTACTCCATCCATACAAACGTATCCTTAGTAAACTAACTAGTAATAAAAAGATAGTGTCACCATTTTGTCCCTGAAATTATAAGACAGTAGCAAGTTGGTCACTCACATTAAGAAATAGGTAAAAACATCTCTCAAATTTAAAAAAGCTCATTAAGTTATAGTCTTCCAATTTGAAAACGCCGCCAAATTAAACTAATGTGATGGATTTTTTTTTTAATTTGGAAGATTTTTTTACTATTTTTTAATATGAATTACCAACTTATTACCGTCCTATAATTTCCGGGATAAAATGGTGACTCTCTTTTTATTACTAGTTTACTAAGGATATGTTTGTATAAGTAAACTAGCAATACTTAGAAGAAAGCAGCTGTTTACTAAGGATATGTTGTATCATTAAAGTAATTAAAGTAATATAAAGTAAGTGCCGAAAATGTATCAATGAATTTTGCTTTTGAAAAACGAAAGCCCACGTGGAGGAGGAGATCGAAAGGATAGAAAAATGATTTTTATACCACAAGCACATTGATATTTATACAAGATCATTCATATATTAACGTGAATACAAATGAATATCAAATATAACATATTTCAGTAAAAAAATAAAACATATTTCAAAATAAAATTAATTTATTGTATGCAGATTTGAATGAAGTGAAATATAGGTGTATATTCAAATAATGGGATTAGAAAGGATAATGGTAATCTTTCCATTTTAGAAGGAATAAAACCTGTATTTTTTTTATTAAAAAAAAAAACTCAATTGAACTATCACTACAAGCAAATAGTTGATTAGCGACCGAAAATCAACGACCGAACCATATCGGTGGCTATAGTGATCGAATCAACGACGAACAACATGTATTATAAATATTGGTCACATGGATAGTTTTAACGATCGAATTTGTGACCGATACGATTCGGTCGTTATTATATCGGTCGCTAATTCATATAATCCGGTCGCTAAAGTGGGAATTATAAAAGTCAAAAAACTTGAAATTCGCGACCGAAAAATAGTCGGTCGTTAAATTTATTTATTTAAATTCGCGACCGAATATATATTCGGTCGCTAATTATAAAACCTAAAACTGACGCGGGCTCCCCCACCCCATCCCCATTTTCTCTTTCCCACTTCTTCCCTACTCTCACCTCCTCCTCCCTTTCTCCCTCAGCCGCCACGTTTCTGAGCCAACCACGACGACCCAGAGCTAGCCACCCTCACCCCCACCACCGGAGACCATGCCGCGAGCCACCCCATCCCTCTCCTCTCTAGGTCTCGGACCTTCTCCCCCTCTCTTCCCTCTCTGTCCGCACGACGACCGAGGAGACCACCACCGCGAGCTCCTCCTTCGGCACGACAAGGTAACCAGCTCCTCCCCCTGTCTCCTCTTCCCTCCTCCCCTCTCTCTGCCTCCATCCCCTCCCCCTCCTTGCAACCCTCTCTCACGCTCACTGTGAAATCCCCATTCCTCATTTTGTTTTCCTTTTTTTGAATTTTATTTTATTTTCTAAATTTTTGCAGGTAACTCATTGTGAAATCACCCAACAAGGTTAGCCGCCACACTGTTTGAAATTTCTTTGTTTTTTCGCAATTTTTTGGTGTAGGGTTTTGCTAGGCTTTGTTGTTTCTGTTAATTTTGATTATAAATCTGTGTTTGGGCACTTACGTATAAGCATGCAATGGAATTGGTTGTCTCTATATAACATGATGATATTAAATTCCTATGATTGATTTCAATAAATTCAATTAGTCAACTTTTTAAATAATTTATTTCCTTTTTGAATATTCAAAGTTTAAAAGAAAACAAATAATCTTTATCAATATCACCTATTAAATTCATATCCAACCATTATTTTCCATCCAAAACTTCATTTTATGCCTTTTTCGCATCTTTCTTTTTATTATTTTTTATTTTTAAAAAAATTCAAGAAATTTTAAAGGCAAAAATGATGGACAAATTTGTATGTTATAACTAGTTCAAACATAATTAGTTTGATTTATTCTAAGTACTGAATTAAGAACTACAAGTTCTTTTGTATGTCTTTGAATGATTGATATGTGGTATCATAGTAAAGAGCGAAGCTCGATAGGGACTAGTTATGTGCTGATAGGTTACGAACCGCGCATGTCTTTGGTAAATGGATATATTGTATGTTAGTAGAGAGCGAAGCTCAATAGGTTCGATTTTACTAAGTCGTTATGCGCTTGTGAGTTTCTAAATTTCAAGTTAGTGGATTTCGAGATTTATATTTGCGTTATGAACTTTAGTTTCAAGTACTTTGGGTTAAGGTTATATAACATGATGATATTAAATTCCTATGATTGATTTCAATAAATTCAATTAGTCAACTTTTTAAATAATTTATTTCCTTTTTGAATATTCAAAGTTTAAAAGAAAACAAATAATCTTTATCAATATCACCTATTAAATTCATATCCAACCATTATTTTCCATCCAAAACTTCATTTTATGCCTTTTTCGCATCTTTCTTTTTATTATTTTTTATTTTTAAAAAAATTCAAGAAATTTTAAAGGCAAAAATGATGGACAAATTTGTATGTTATAACTAATTCAAACATAACTAGTTTGATTTATTCTAAGTACTGAATTAAGAACTACAAGTTCTTTTGTATGTCTTTGAATGATTGATATGTGGTATCATAGTAAAGAGCGAAGCTCGATAGGGACTGGTTATGTGCTGATAGGTTACGAACCGCGCATGTCTTTGGTAAATGGATATATTGTATGTTAGTAGAGAGCGAAGCTCAATAGGTTCGATTTTACTAAGTCGTTATGCGCTTGTGAGTTTCTAAATTTCAAGTAAGTGGATTTCGAGATTTATATTTGCGTTATGAACTTTAGTTTCAAGTACTTTGGGTTAAGGTTATATAACATGATGATATTAAATTCCTATGATTGATTTCAATAAATTCAATTAGTCAACTTTTTAAATAATTTATTTCCTTTTTGAATATTCAAAGTTTAAAAGAAAACAAATAATCTTTATCAATATCACCTATTAAATTCATATCCAACCATTATTTTCCATCCAAAACTTAATTTTATGCCTTTTTCGCATCTTTCTTTTTATTATTTTTTATTTTTAAAAAAATTCAAGAAATTTTTAAGGCAAAAATGATGGACAAATTTGTATGTTATAACTAGTTCAAACATAATTAGTTTGATTTATTCTAAGTACTGAATTAAGAACTACAAGTTCTTTTGTATGTCTTTGAATGATTGATATGTGGTATCATAGTAAAGAGCGAAGCTCGATAGGGACTGGTTATGTGCTGATAGGTTACGAACCGCGCATGTCTTTGGTAAATGGATATATTGTATGTTAGTAGAGAGCGAAGCTCAATAGGTCCGATTTTACTAAGTCGTTATGCGCTTGTGAGTTTCTAAATTTCAAGTTAGTGGATTTTGAGATTTATATTTGCGTTATGAACTTTAGTTTCAAGTACTTTGGGTTAAGGTTTTTATTATCGAAAGCCGTAGAATCCCGTTTGAGATGCAATATTAATGAGCATGTGTACCTTTTCAAGGTACCACTCATTATATTGAATCTTGAATTGTCCAAGTTGGACAGTTTGGGAAAAACATTTTCTTTACAAAGTTAACAGTTATTCTTTGGATTCTCGTATCTTATACTAGATTGAATTTTGGTATTTTACATTTCCTATTGTTCTCCGAGTGCATATTTGATCGTGGTGGAATAACTGCGTTCAATTCCTGGCTACTAGGGCATGAGGCTGACATCTGGGCCGCTTTTGAGCATCGCAGATCCCTGGTTGTGAATAATTTCACGGGAAAGATCCGCGATGGTTCATCTCCGGGGGACTTCTTGACTCCCGATGTTCTGGACGTCTTGCATCGGTATTGGGCCACCGATGAAGAGTTCTTGAGGAGGAGTGCGATCGGGAAGCAGAACCGAGCTGTAAATACCGGTGCTCCTCTATAAACCGGTGGGTCTGTGCCCATCACGAAGCATCATGATAACCTGGTAATTATATTTTACATTTCACTTAAGTAAACTTAATGATTAAATATTTTAACAGTTATCTATGAATATATATGCAGAAGAACGAGCTGGCGAGGAATCCCACTGCATTTGAGGTGCTAAAGGTGACAAAGAAGACCAAGAAAAGGGAGTGGGTCGGGAACGCGGGCGAGATTGATGTAAGTTAAGTTAATCATTACATTGATTAATTATACTTAGTTATATATTCCTTCAGCTGTTGACTTATTTTGTCTTATAATGCAGGGCGAGTTCACCCGCCGCCGAGATGAGTCCATTAGTTAGGGGCATGAGCCTTCTGTTGCCTCTGACAATGCCCTTTTATTGGAGGTGGTAGGTGGTAGGAACAAGAAGGGCCATGTATATGGTTTGGGAGCCCTGGGAGATGAGTATGTGGCCTCTGCCACATCATCTTCTCAATCAGTGCATGGCCCTACACCGGACATCAGAGGGCTCGTCAACGACCACAACACTGGGCTCGTCAATCAACTTGCAGAGAGGGTGGCTGCACTGGAGAAGGAGAGTCATCTGCTGTACCAATATTTGGGCTTCAGACCCGGCGGATCTGGTTCTGCCCCTGAGGACACTGCTGCTTCGGGTACCCACGCTCATGGACCTACTGCTCCTGATGACCCATATGTTCCCCCGACGTCTGGCCAATAGCATAATGCAGATGATCATGAGGCTGATGATCATTGGTCCCTCCCCCCCGCCCCCCACCCTGACCCCCACCCCCACCGGTCCCCCGACCACCTCCACTTAGTTGACTTGTACTCTTTACTTACATTGACACAGTTTGTAATTATTTATTTTTTGACAGCATTTACTATTATTTTTTATGTAATTTCTTTTCTGTATTTTTATTTATAGGGTTTTTTTTTAAAAAAACAGCAAATTAACAAAACAAAATTTTAAAAAAATTATATATAGCGACCGAACTATATCGGTCGCTAAGCAATGATACCAAATAAAATTTTCAACAAAAAAAATTAAAAAAGAAATTATTAGCGATCGAATTAGTCGGTCACTGTTCGTTCACAAATGGTACCAAATAAATATTTTGGTACCACGTATTAGAGATCGATATTTTTAATTTAACGATCAACTGATATTTCGGTCGCTAAACAATTAACTAGCACTGTTTTAATAACCATTTATGTTCGGTCGCTAACTGTTTTAACGACCAAATTACAATGTTTAGCGACCGAATTAGTCGATCGCTAAACACTTAATTTCTTGTAGTATATGTCCTTTCGAAACCATATATGGAAATGCATATCCGTCATAATCTCATTTAGAGTTGGTGCAGGTGCAGCCACTATCAAGCTCATGGAGTAGTTGACGATTTTATGATGAAGAATCGTGGTTATTTGCCTCATAACTTGCAATTTGATAAATTATGATTGTTCAAACTTGCATAAACTTGTTTAATGGCTTTACAAGTCTAATATTTTGATTTGGGTAAGCTAATTTCACTGATTTTGCCTTAGTAAGAGGAAATCTATCTGCTAATTTGTTGATTTTCTATTACTAAAGTCAATAGAGAATTTTATAAAACTATATTTGCTAAAAACATTGGAAAAGGAATACTATTTTTGTATAGTGAAAAAAAAATTGGGTAAAACTTCTTGATTTAGCATGTAAATCTGCTTTTGGCACAGGTTAAGATATGTCGGCGTGTTAAAAATACACATTTTTATACTAACACAACGTTATACATTCACATAAATTAGACTTAGTAAAAGGCTCTCTTTAATACTCTGAAATTTATTTTTATTCTTTTTTTATCAACAAAGTGAATATTTAGTATATTGAAAGAGTACAAGGGGTACTTTACTCATATACAAAAGTGAATAACATAAAGGAGGCACACTGTAAAGATAATAGTGCCATAAAGACCAGTGTTGACTTAACAGAAGCCAAACCCCGATAGATACTAGGGGTGGACAACGGCCAGTTTCGGTCGGTTTCAGGTCCAAAAATCCCAAACCAACGGAAACCGACCAGGAGAATTTGACACTCATTCCCATCCGGTGGAGCCTTCAGTTTGGGCGGGTGGTAGATCAGCGGGTCGGCGGTTATGGTGGGTGGGTTGAGTAGAAGTAGAAGACAGACAAAATCAGCAAACCCATAAACAAAAAAAAAAAACGACATCAAACCCAGAAAAATCTTCAGATCAGAGTTGAGATCTGGGCTTCCACGAAGAAGAGATGAGGGCAATGGTCGGAGACGACGGTGACAGGGGACATGATGGTGCGAGGCAGAGGCTTGTGGCACGTGACAACTTTGGACGTGACAGACTAGAAGAAGAATGACACCACCGCCGCCTCTGATGCTCTGAGAGAGAGAAGAGTGAGTGTTATGTGTTAGAGTTGTTTTATTGTGACACACAATATAGACAACATACGGTAGCGCTACTGTAGCGTACTTTTTTTAAAAAAAATTAAAAATGTTTTTTTTAATACTAACAATTTTGTTAATTACATGCAAATATTTGGTTAATCTAGTGCAAGTATCTGGTTAGTTTAATTCATTATAAGGGTAATGGGTCATCCTGAAGCATACAATTATTTTTCACAACTATATAAATATTTGGTTAATCCCGTGCAAATATCTGGTTAATTCAGTTCATTATATGGTTAATGGGTCATCCTGAAGCTTACAATCATTTTCCACAACCATGTAAATATTTGGTTAATCATGTGTAAATATCTGGTTAATTCAGTTCATTATATGGTTAATTTGTGTAGAAAATTATTGTAAGTTTCATGATGACCCATAATGAACTGAATTAACCAAATATTTGCACGTGATTAACCATGGTTGTGAAAAGTGATTGTAAGTTTCAGGATGACCCATTAACCATATAATGAACTGAATTAACCAAATATTTGCACGTGATTAACCAAATATTTACATGGTTGTGAAAAATTATTGTAAGTTTCAGCATGACCCATTAACCATATAATGAACTGCATTAACCAAATATTTACCCTTGATTAACCAAATATTTTCACCTAATTAACCAATTTTTTCACCTAATTAACTAAAAATCTAAATATTAAAAAATGAATTGTAAAAAAAAAAGGCCAAAACACTGTTCATTTATACAAGTTGTCTCGTATTGTTGTCAAAATGTGTGAGGATATTATTTATGTGTTAGGGTTATTTAGTTTTAGGGTTTTCTGTTTTAATTCCTCATGGGCTTATGGCCCATACGTTAGTAGGAGACTAAAAGTGAGTCGTTTAAACTCTGATAAATTTTTAGGCCACTTGAGTATTTTTGTTTTAACCCATAAAAACCCTAAATATTGTAACCTTTCTTCCTATGTGTAGTGCCTCCTTCTTCTCCACATCAGTGTGCGGTGCCTCCTTCCTTCTCATTAGAGCTGGTTGAGCCAACCCGAATAAGTCCGATAAATCATAAGGTTTGAGCTATGAAATTTGAGCCCAAATCAATTTCTAGTCTTTTGACCTGTCCCGACAGAACTCGAACCCAAAGCAGGCTAGCTCGGTTGGGCTTGGGCAGCCCAAGTAACTATGTAATATTTTTATTTGCTATTATTTTCTGAAAAAAGTAAAATAAAAATAAAAATTAAAAGAGAGCCCACGTCTTCATTCTTTCACGTCTCACGACCTTACGCAATTAGCACTATTCACGTTTCTTTGTCTATAAAAAATTTAATCTTGTTGAAATTTTGTTGGAATTCCGAGGACTTTTGACATAACTAGTTTGAGCACGCTTGCATTCTTCAACTTTTTTTGGGATGTTGGGCATTACTAATTTACTATGGTTCCATTGTTATAACCATCCATCAGCATCTTCCCTATTTTTTATCGCCACTATGAACTGTGTTTTTTATTTTTCCTATCATCATATCATCCACAACTCTGTCACAGTAGTCAACCATAGTGCCCAGATCATACTTCATTAACACCTTTACTCGCGTTTAGTCAAGTCTTCTCCACTTTGTGAAATGAATCTACGCAGTTGTTACAAATCCGGCAAGTGTATCAGTTCATTGCAAGTAATAAAAATACGATAAGAAATATCGAGGTCGAATACAAGGATTGGTAGACCAATTTAACCAAATCTTTAAAAGGAAATTCAAAACGTTTGATCAAGTCAATAGCAGTTGGTTGAGAAGAGAGAGAAAGATCAACTAACAAGAATTTATCAAAAACAATTATCTAAAAACGCTAACGATAGCAACTAGATTAAATTGATGATTAAAGCTTCTAAGGTCACGAATCCGCCTACTCAATCATGCAAGCTACTCAGGTGATGATCTTTTATTTCCTATGTTCAATTTCATTATCAACCGGGACCCCCAATTTCTCCTAAAAACACTACCAATGCTCTAAAGGACGTATCTAAACTGTAAATTAATTATCTATCAAGTCTCATAACCTAAAGAAAGATTCTATTAAGTTCTTGTTCCCTATATGGTTGCACCAATCTCCTACCCACTACCAATGTAATAATCAACTGGTGTTCCTAATTCAAGTCCTACGCGCGAAACCAAGTCTCATCGCACTGATAAGTTAACCAAGGGCCCGTTTGATTAACACAACAAACGCAGAGTTAAGAAACAAGAATTGAGTTAAGGAAAAGAATACATCACATTGAAATTCCCTATGCCATCAAGGGTGGCTTCATCGTTCCCCTAGAATAGGGAGTAGTTCCTCATGGAAAAGAGATCAACAATCAAAGTAATAAAAGAATTCATACTAAGAGAAGAAAACTATTGAAAAACAAAGGGAGACGCAGCTCCAAGGAAACAAGGATTAGTAACTATCAAAGGCTCTTTCATAATGGGCTGGATCTATGCGCTCGCGGGGCAAGCAGGGACTTAAGTTTGGCGCCAGTTCAAATTTGGGTGATCGCGAGCCGAGCCTGAGTGGCCTTCAATTCTCCTGCTTCTGGCTCGCGAGGTGAGAACTTTCTTCGCGTCGCGAGGCTGAATGATGCATATTCCTGCTTAATCTACTTCTCAGGCTCGCGAGGCGAATCTTGCATTTTTGCCTTTGTGCTTGTTTTCTTCAATTTCCTAGCTTCCTCGTGCTTCACTTTTAACCTGAAATGTAAAAGTAGCATTTTAATACTTTATTGACTCAAAATAACCCAAAAATTCCTTAAAACTCTCTATAAGACTCAAAATGTTGCTTAGGGACAAAAGAAGTCAAATTCGGGTGATTAGCGAGGTTAAATCGCTCAATTAGCATAAAAATCTTAGCCTTTCTAGCTATAAAACTAGATAAGCTAGAGGCTTATCAGCAGCACTAAAATATTACCACCTACTGATATACTAAAATATTAGTAGAAAATAGTTTTTTTTTTCAAAAAAAAATATATATGCCAAGCTACCCGAACAAGACCGCAACCCGCATAAGGCCGGGCTTGGGCGCCTTTTTTCTAGCCTAGATTGAAACCAGGCTTTTTTTGCCCGGTCCGATAAAGACCGAACTCGAATCGGGTCAGACCGATGCGGGCCGGGTAGCCCGTTTTGCCACCTCTATTTCTCATATCAGTTTGCAGTGCCCTACCATTCCTTCACCATCAAACAGTTCCTTCACCTTACTGAATGTCGGTCGATTTCGGTCACCGACGAAATTTTTTTCCTCACTCGTACCTGTCCGACTTCACTCATGCAGAATTGAGTGCATAAACCCGACGACCTGCTCCTAACCACCCAAAAGCTTTTTCCGGTCATCGGATATTTCCGATCATAGTGAAGCAAGCTACAAAACACCAAACTTGATTAGTTCCCAACCAATCGAATCCAAAACCAAAAATCATAGCCCAACTGTGCTGATTCTGCGATCGTATCAGTACCCAAGTTTTAAAATCCCTGGTCAAGTTAATTGCATAACCACTCCAAAATAGCTTCCTTTATGGAAGACAAATGCCATAATTCTAGGATTATGTAGGTCACTCGAGATATATATTCCCTACATGTCAGGTAATTGTTAAAATGGCTTTGTATAGCAGAAGATCATGACATTACTGGAGCATAGCAGAAGCAGACCAGCCAAACATTTATGCACAGGACAACATACAAACTAAGGGGGGCATTGCACCAATCAGGAAAGCAATACAGCCGCTCTTACCTCTGAATTGAAACCAGTTCCATGCCCTGAACTTGATAAGGTCCAGTATTGAGTTGCATCAAAAGGCTCCTAATTGAAAATTACACCATTTCTAGATAGCCAGATTGACCAAGTAGTAGCAATCCAAATGACCATCCATATCTTTTTTAGTCCTTTGCCACTCACCATGCCCCTATGGTTAAGGTAATGTGCTTTTCCATCTGCTGGCAGAACTACCTCAAACCCTGTCCAATTGTAAACCATCTTCAAAAGTAGCATAGACTTACTGAAACCAAATATCAGGTGGTCCATAGTCTCCACCCCTTCATCGCATAAAACACACTCAAGGTTTTCCACATCATGGATGATATTCCTCTTCCATAAATTCATTCTTGAGGGTAGAGGCGGACCTTGGTGTAGGTTGAGGGGAGCAATGGCTCCCCTAAAAAAAACATTTTTTTAAAGAAAAAAATTATTGTCTTGCTCCCCCCATTTTAAAGGACAAATTAATGGCATCATCATGACAATTGTTACTTTTAAAGTAACTAAGATAAGAGTCAAACATTTTTTATAATGTGTCAATTTCTGATTGATTGATATTGTAAAAATATTTACACTAAAAGTGCATACCAATTAAATCCTTTTTCTAAAGGAAAGGTGTGGATCAAGATGAAAATTGTATAGCTTCAACATCTTCACTTTAGAAGCATCATTTTAATGATCAAATAGTTCAATAGTATGAGCAGTCTTTGATAAAATTATATGATTCATATGAATTTTAATTACATTATTTGAATTAGTAGTTAATGGCTCCCTCAAGAATTTCTTTCAATATCTCGACACCTTTGAGAACTTGCCAACCGAAAGCTAGGACCTTGGAAGGAATTATGTGAATCCAGTATTTATTGAAAATTTCATCCATAATAGGTCCATTTGGTTGTGCAGGAGCATCATCTTTGTTAGAAAGGGTTGTATATGTTGATTTGCATGAGTATAAGCCATCATTATTGTGCATAAACCTTCACTCATCCAAGACATCTCTCTTAATTTTCACATTTGATAGTAGCCCCTACAGTTTGTGAACCAGAGGTTCTTCCCAAGTAAATAGACTTCTTCTCCATTGTAAATTCCAGATCCAAACATTATTCTCCCATTCACCCATATCCACCACCTTTGCTTCCTGGTTAACTGACATAGAGAAAAGCCTAGGATATTTCAGTTTGAGGCACTTATTATCCAGCCAAGGCTTAGTTGAAAAAGACACACCCCTCCCATCACCCACCTTCTTAAAAATTCCATCTTCGAACCAACCCGTAGGAACCTGCCTACCATCATCAATGCTGCACAAGTCTCTCCACCATGTTGAAGTGGAGTTAGCAGACCGGTTAGACACAATGTTAATGATACCCGGATTACACAGTCCGTATCTAAAGTCCAGTACCTCTAACCATAAGGAATTATCCGCTTTAGCAATTCTCCATATCCACTTTGCCCGGCAGAGATAAATTAAAGAGTTGGATGTCTTTAATCACCAACCCACCGCTTGTTTTTGGTTTGCATATCACACTCCATTTAACCCAAGCTATCCTCTTCCTTTGGTAATTACCTCCCCATAAAAAGTTTCTTTGGATAGATATCATATCCTTAATCACATTTTTTGGAGCTTTCATGAAAGATAAATAATAAATTGGAAGATTCGAAAGTACCAAGTTAATTAGCACGATCCTACCCCCAAATGAAAGGCTCATTCTTTTCCAGCTCGACGATTTTTTCCTTAGCTTTTCCACCACAGGTTTCCAAGTCTATGCACATCTTGGATTAGCTCCTAAAGGTATTCCCAGGTAGATGAATGGAATAGCACAAATTTTGCAATTCAAAAATAGAGCTGCAGCTTCAAGGAATTGGTCTCCACATTGATGCCAATGATGTTGCTCTTTTAAAAATTTACCTTCAATCCCGACACTAGTTCGTAGCACCTAAGAATGGATTTCATAACCCACACATTTTTCTCAGTAGCCTCACCAACAAGCATGGAATCATCCGCATATTGTAGTTGAGAAATCACCACTTCCTTTTATCCAAACACAAACCCTTTAAAATCCCCCTCCATCACTGCTTCAGAAACAAGGCCACTAACCCTTCCGCCACCACTAGGAATAAGAATGGGGCTAAGGGATCCCTTGTTTTAAACCTCTCTATAAACAAAATTCGTCTGTTAGGTTGCCATGTACAAGAATCGACGTCATGCCAGGAACACAAGTTATGATCTAGCTTCGTCATTTCACACAAAAACCCAACCTCCGAAGCATGTAATCCAAGAGTGACCAATCAACGGTGTCGTAGGTTCTTTCAAAGTCTATTTTACATACTAGACAATTCTTCCTACACCTTTTTGCATAACCTATTAACTTGTTAATAACCACCACACCATCTAGAATTTGTCTATTTTCTAGGAAAGCTTATTGGGACCTTGAAATCACCTATGGTAGCACCCTTTTAAACCTCTTTGACGGGATTTTTGCTAAGATTTTGTACAAGCATCCAACCAATGAAATAGGCCTATAGTCCTTGATAGATTGAGCACTTTCCTTTTTCGGTATCATCAAGATGAAAGACCCGAGAATAGCCTTTGGGAGCTTAGAGTTAGCATAAAATTCCTTGACAAAACTGCATATCTCAGATTTAATGGATTCCCAAAACTTCTTTAGGAAAGTGAAGTTGAACCCTTCTGGACCCAGGCTCTTGTCCTCCTCGCAATCCCACACTGCATCCTTAATTTCCGCCTCCGAAAACTGCTCCACTAGACTGTTGTTATCCCTGACATTAACCTAATTGAAGTCCACTCCATCTAAAGGAAGTCTATCCCATCTCTCACCCGAAAATTGTTTTGAGAAGTGAGAATGGGTTTCTTGTTTTATATCATCCACTCCAATCAGCCATCCCGCACTATTATGTAACACCTGAAACCGGTTGATCCTTCTTCTTGAGCTTATGCACGCATGAAAAAAACCTGAATTGTCATCTCCTTCCTTTAACCATCTTGATCTTGCCTTTTGTGCCAACAAGCTCTCTTTCATCACAACCTTTTCCCAAAGCTCAGAGAAGTAGCTCTTTCTTTTTTGCACCTCAGGTTCCTCCAAACCTACCCATTCAGCCTTCAAATCCAGCAAGCGAACATCATCCTGTAATGTTGCAATCTTAGTGTCCAGGTGACCGAACTCATCCTTGTTCCAGTGAACTAGCTGCACCTTAAGGATTTTCAGTTTTTCCATCAAAATATGAGCCGCCCACCCCCCCACCTTGATTTCTTCCCACATCTTCTTGATCAGATCATTAAAACCCCTGTGTCGAAGCCAGAAGTTGTTGAACGGGAAGGGCCTAGGTCCCTAATTAGAAACTGTAGTCTTTAATATTATTGGGCAATGGTCCGAAAAATCCCTCTCTAAAATCCATTGAATTGAATTGCACCAAGCTGCAGTCCATTCATCGGAAACTAAGAATCAATCCAATCTTCTCATAATTGAGCCGTCCGATTTATACCACGTAAATTTCCTACCAAAAACCGGTATGTCAATGAGCTCCATATCTTCTATAAACTTGGAGAAACCTTGAAATTCTGCTCTGTTATCCTGAAGCCTAACCCCCCGTTCTTTCATCACTATTCTTAACTGCATTGAAGTCTCCCAACAAGCACCAAGCTCCCCTACCAAAGTCAGACTTAGACATTCTTAGATTATCCCACAGCTTTTTCTTCTCAGGTAAGTTACAGGAAGAGTAGATATTGACCAAGAAACATTTGTCCCCATTCCCCACACGCGCCACAAAAGCCTCCACCCTGAAATGTGAACAACTTACTAAAGTTTTCCATATTCCAAATACTCAGCATTCCCCCCGACCTCCCTACCGATGGACTGAACACCCAATCACATGAGTCCCCACCCCACAAATATTCACATAAGCCTTCTTCCATAGTTTCCATCTTTGTCTCTTGTATTGTCAGAAATTCCAGCTGTTTGAATGGATCAGAGTTTTGATCTTCTTCTTCTTTACCCTCCCCCAAAGCCCCCTTATATTCATGGACCCAATTACCATTTAATGACTGTATCAGCCCCGCACGAAGCCTCAGTATGTTGCACATTGCCTGCGTTATTATTAATAAATATGTATATGTATACATTATACAGGAATGTGTGTAATAAGAAATAAATTAAACTGAAATATTATTTACTTATAAAAAATGATGAGCTTGAAATGTGAATAGGTGGTTTCTCTTTTTTTTTTTATAAGCCATAGGTGGTTTGTCTTGAATTTTATAAAAACTAGTTTGGGCCCTATTGTATGGGCAAGAGCCCAGAAGAGGGAACATCCCAATACTAAAAAATATTTGGTTTACATTGTTGTGAAATCTTCCTCAGATTCATCCAATGGGTGTGACTCAGTTGATTGCACAGACTGGGCTTGTGAGGGGGGAGGGACCTAAGTTCAAATCCCACAAAACACATCTTTGGGGAGGGGGAAGAACCTTAACTGTGACTAAACACTCGAGTAGAGATTAATCTCATAACGGGTTCAAAGAATCTTAGCTTGTGGGGATACTCCGTGGACCTACTGGGGAGCAAAAGGCCCTAATTACGGTGGGTTTCTATCAAAAAAAAAAAAATCTTCCTCACATTCATTCCAATGGAAGGTCGACCTAAATATTTAAAACGAAGTTTGCCAATTTTAAGGTTAAGAAAATCCAATGCAGAAGACAAGAACTCACCACTGACGTTAATGCCAATTAAATTTCTCTCATGGAAATTTACTTTCGAACCCGAAGCAATTTCATAACACCTCAAAATTGTTTTCTTAGCCCACAACTTCTCAAAGTGTGCATATCCCGCTAGTTAAGTGTCATTTGTATCATAGATGTGAGATTTCTACTTAATTATTTCCGACCTTAAAACCGTGGAATTTATTATCAAACAACATTGTGCATTAATCCACTTAAACCTTCCATAACCATCAGAAAAAGAAAAGGAACTAAAGAGTCATCCTACTTAAGACCTTGTGAACATATGCACTTTATGAGCCCCACTGTCATTCACCCATCTCACATTAGATGAGTTTTATCCTTTGTGTTTGATCTTTAGACTAACACTTCTTTTAAATACACCATAATATTAATACGGATGGTATTTTAATTTTAATGCTAGCCAGAAAATATCATTTATTTAATTATTATATAGAAAAGGATTTAGATATAGTCAAAAAGATATTATCAATGTTTATATAATTTCACTTATATATACATCTTAATTAAAAGTCGCATTTACACCATATATTCATATTGTATACAATTGTGTTATTTGAACGTCAAAATGAGACGACAATTTTCATGGTAAACGTAGTTTACAAACGTGGTTAATAAAATATCGAGTTTGGTTAATATATATCAAAGTGTCGCAACTCATTAATCATTAACCGAACTTCATTAACCATGATTTTGAACATTATTAACCACGATTCTAAGATGCTCAAATATAATCTACACCTGAAAATCGTGATTTATGATGTTCAAAATTGTGATTAATGAAGTTCAGTGGATAGTGTATGAGTTACGACACCTTGATATTATTCATTAACCAAACTCAACATTGCATTAACCATTATTTTAAACTACATAACCATAAAAATTGTAGTCGAATTTGTCTCATTTTGATGTTCAAATAACATCTCTCTATTGTATACGTATGTGCTGCAAACTTTTCACACAACATCTATAGTAATCACATTAACTACTTAGTTGCTTCCACATTATCCGGATGATTACTGTGTCTATCACAGCCTTCATTAGCCCACTAATTAAATCATGTTTGGTGCATGCGCAACTTGTTAGAGACAAGGCAGGCCTACCAAGTAGATGATCACCAGACTCGGCCCATGTGATATATAAGAACCCCTGTCTAGCTATTGTCTTACTCATCCAAAGAAGAAAAACATTGGCCACTGTCTTATCTGAAAATGATCGTAGTTTCACCAGTGTCGGGTTTTCTCCCTCCATTCATTAACGCCATGTATCTTCCATGATTAATTAATCAAATCTCTTATGTACATGTAATCTAACTCGAGGGGAAGAAAACAAGCATAACAAACAAATTAAAGCTAGCACTATATATATATATATATATATATATATATATATATATATATATATCTCTCTGTGTGTGTGTGTGTGTGTGTGTGTGTGTGTGTGTGTGTGACAAAACAATAGTGGTACGTACGTCAAAGTAAATCAGGTTTGCAATTGGCAACACCGAGTCACTGAGGGTCCGAGACAATTGAATGATTGATACTAGCTCTAAACTGATGCATGAACTTGAAAGCTTTATTTTTTTTAACTAACTACTCAAACAGTTAAATACATACTGAAAAATATGTTATATATGTGTGACTTTTTCTCACTCCAAATCAAGGTTTAGAATAGCAAGGAAATACGTGCCGGCCTAGTTCCAACTATATGTGATTTTAATCATTTGAATGATTACTAAGAATTAATTATAATCTCACAAGATCCATATGTGAATATATAAAACTATTCATCTGTATTTTCTTGAAGAGAGATGATCCATGACATGGTACATATATAATAATATCTTTTAGACTTCTGATTGTTATGGTTCTCATTCTTTTAATTAAAAGTTAAATATCATCATGAGATAAATAAATACTAATTTTTTCACATTGTAAACTAAGGAGACTCACATTATATAAGTGTGCCTAAGAAAGAATTAGGCTATACTTGGGACCATAAAAGATTTTTTCTTGTAACGAAGGGTTTGACAGGGTCACGAGGTACACGATTTATATGATTCAGAGTGGCAGGGTAAACAGGTTGCAGGCCTGACAATATGGACCCGCACCAATGTTGGAAGCTTGAAGGTGTTATCTTGTCTGTATATTCCGGCGCAGATCTAATGGCCCAACACAAGATTTTATACATTTTTCTCTATCAAATTTCAGTTGGCTATCGTCATGAATCATGGATGTTATTAGGTAGCGATATTTATATTAAAAAAAAAAGAAAAAAATATTGCAAGCGTCTAGTGTTTGGTCATCTGTTATTGCTCTAGATCAGTAAAGGGATACAGCTAAAAGAATGCATGTGATCAGTAAAGAGGATAAAATTGTATTGGACGCAAATCAAGGGTCTAGTATAATTGTCATCAGATTTTTCAATTATTAGGATAGAATATTGTGCACATATCAAGGATAGCATATTTTACATTGATTATAATTGATTAGGATATCAACAGTGTTAATTGCAAATATTGTAGCAGTTACGTTACTTTTCAATTTGTATTTCAAATTGCTTGTACATTAGCCTATTTATTCTAGGCATATCAATAAAAGCAGAGAGTTCACCAATTCTTACATGGTATCAGCAGGTTCCCGTGTTTCTTCATCATGTCTTACCAAACTACTCCTTTTGAAAATTCACCATCAACAACCACCATCAAAACACCACTTATCAACACCGATCCTTGTGTCATTCATCACTCTGACAGCCCCATCAACTGTTCTTGTTACACCTTTACTCACAGGAGACAATTACAGTTCATGGAGTCGTGCGGTGACAATGGCACTTCGTGCTAAAGACAAACTTTGTTCCTTCCGAGTATCTCGAATAAGAAATACTCGTCCAGTGAGATTCTGTGGGAGTGTTTTTGGAATAGCTTGACAGAATTGGAATTCTGCTCCTATGTATCCCAAGTGGGAATCTAAGTGAGGGGATGATCCCTTATTTATAGAGATTTTTTAGGTATAACAGTTTTAGTTGGACTGTTATTGAGATTGTATCTATCTGATAAGGTTATGTCTTTATCATAACTAGATAAAGATAAGGCTCCGAGTTATACGGAGAGATAAGGATAAGGCTCCGAGTTATACGGAGAGATATTTGAATAATCGAGTAAGATGCTTGACCAAGTCAGTTGTGACTGGATTGCACGGGACCGAGATGTCTTCATCCACGGTCTATGATGAGGTAGGCCCGAGTATTTATCATCGGCTAACAAGTGTATTAGCAAGTCCTCGGCTTTGGAGGAGTTTGGGCCTAGGCCCATTTACAGGGGTAAGCCTGGCCGACCCGGCCTTATATTCTCGGTCAGTACAAGCTTGGTTTTGTTGATGGATCACTCCCAACTCCGAAGAAGAAAGATGAAATCCCCGATTGTCAATGATGTAATGATTTGGTCGCCAGTTGGATTCTTAATTGTGTCTTTCCTAAGATCGTCCAGGTATTTTGTATGCTGAAACTGCAGCACAAATCTGGAGTGATTTAAAGGATTGTTTCTCTCAATCAAATGCTCCTAAAATCTATCAACTGAAACGATCCATTTCTGCCCTCAAGCAAGAAGGCATGTCAGTTACTCTATATTTCACACAACTTAAATCTTTATGGGATGAACTTAGTTCCATTGCTTCCATCACTCCATGTATCTGTGGTAATGCTAAAAGCAATCTTGATCAACAAAATCAAGATCGTGCCATGCAGTTTCTCCAAGGACTTCACGATCGTTTTTCAGCTATTCCTAGTCAAATCCTCTTGATGGAGCCTTTCCCATCGATTCATCGTATCTACAATCTGGTCCGTCAAGGAGGAAAACAACAAGAGATCAATTTTCAAGCAACTCCTACCATTGACTCTGTTGCGCTTCAGGCATCTCGGTCTTTCGGCAAATGCCAACATCCTTTCTGTGAACATTGTAATAAGCATGGTCATACCCTTGCTACTTGCTTTCAAATTCATGGCTTTCCAGATAAGGATAAGCCGATAAAGAAAACAGGGCCATCTCCATCTGCTTTCGCTAATCTCGCTAATCGGTTATCACCTGAACAATACCATAAGCTTCTGACACTTCTAGTCAAGGAACATCTTTTGCTTGTTGATCCTCTTCGTGGCTTATTGACTCGGGTGCTTCTAATCATATTTGTATATCTCTTTCTTTCTTTTTTTTCCTTCATATTCTATTGTTCATAAACATATCAATTACCTGATGGTTCTCACGCGCCTGTGACACACATAGGCACTATCCGTTGTTCACCATCACTCACACTCACAAATGTTTTTCATATTTCGACTTTTAAATTCAATCTATTGTCTATTTCACAATTAACAAATTCATCTAATTGTGATGCAATTTTTTCATCTTCTGAATGTCTATTTCAGGACCGGACCGAGCCACGAAGAAGACAATTGGTCGGGGTAGTGCTCGAAATGGACTTTTTTTTTTTATCTCAAAGCATATCTAGTATCAGATTCTACTTTTCCTTTCAAGTGTCCTAATAAACATGACTAGGAATATTCTTTCCTTGGTCATCCATCTAGTTCTTGTTTTGGTTTCAAGCATTGTAATAAATTTGACATATGGCATTCACGTCTAGGCCATCCCTCTTAAGTCTCGTTTCAATTTCATGATTAGAAATTCTACCAATATTAATACTAGTAAAAGATTTGTTTGTGAAATATGACCGCTTGCTAAACAGTCACGTTTACCTTTTTCTCAAAGGACATCTTGTTCCACTCATTGTTTTGAATTAATTCATGTTGATATTTGGGATCCATTCTCTATACCATCTAAAAATAGATCACGTTATTTTCTAACTATTGTTGACAATTATTCAAGATGTACTTGGATTTGTTTAATGACGCACAAATCTGAAATTTTCACAATGCTAGTTCATTTTTTTAATCAAATTCATCGTCAGTTTAATACTAAAATTGATCAACTCAACTCTAGTAATGGGGACATTTTTATTCCCCAGCTTCAAACCGTTCGTTCAGACAATGGTTCATAATTTCTCTCTAAAAAGATACAAACATGGTTTCATGAACATGGAATTATTCACCAGCGTGGTTATGTTGCGACTCCTCAACAAAATGACATTGTGGAACGTAAACACCGACATCTTCTTGATGTTGCACGAGCTTTACGGTTTCAATCAAACTTGCCTCTTTCTTTTTTGGGTGAATGTATTCTCACAGCTGCATATCTTATAAATAAACTTCCAACTCCGGTTCTTCAATATAAATCTCCTCATCAAGTTCTACTTGGATCTTCACCATCATATTCATCACTACGTGTTTTTGGATGTTTATGTTTTTCTAAAAATATGAATATCCAACATAAGTTTGATGAGCGTTCTGAACATGGTATATTTGTTGGTTATCCATTTGGTCAAAAAGGATATCACATATTTGATTTGCAAACCCATCAAATCTATGTTTCTCGTGATGTTCAATTTCACTAAACTATTTTTCCATTTCAAGATCTTTCATCTTCACCGTTTAATAATGCAATTAGCATTAACACTCCAATTGATGATGATGAATCATTTGACTCACACTACACCACCACTTCATACTAATCCAAATGGAAATAATCATATTGATGATTCAAAAGACACAACCGTGACTATTTCCCCATCAAATTCTCAGGATGATATCTCATCCAATTCTCCATCCATTTTTGCCAATGCTCCATCAAATAATTTTCCTTCTGCAGAAACGAATCCTTCAAATACTAATCCCTCTCAACGTATTCGTTGTCCACCAAGTCATCTCAAGGACTACATTTGTAATAATATTACATCAAAAACTAATTTTCCTTTAGCAAGATATTTTTCCTTATCCACTCTAAGTAATTATCATCGAGCCTTTCTCACAAATATCATTGACAATCAAGAACCCAGAACTTATTCTCAAACCATGAAATCCGTTGAATGGCGTGAAGCTATGGCCAAAGAAATTCAGGCCCTGGAATCAAACAACACTTGGTCTTTATGCCCACTTCCTGAAGGCAAATTGCCAATTGGTTGTACATGGGTCTACAAAATTAAATATATATATATATATATATATATATATATGATGGTTCTATTGAGAGATATAAGGCTCGTTTAGTTGCCAAAGGCTACACTCAAGTTGAAGGTATCGATTATCATGATACTTTTGCACCCGTGGCTAAACTAGTCACTGTCCGACTTCTTCTATCCATTGCTGCCATTAAAAGCTTGTCATTACACCAACTTGATGTTAATAATGCTTTTCTTCAAGGAGACCTCAATGAAGAAGTATATATGAAGCTACCACCCAGATTTTCCCATAAGGGGGAGCCCTGTGTATGCAAGTTGCATAAATCCATTTATGATCTTAAACAGGCTTCTCGCTAATGGTTATCTAAATTTTCCACCACTCTTATTCAAAAAGGCTTTCGTCAATCCATTTCTAATTATAGTCTGTTTACATATACTTGTGGTCAGACATCTGTTTTTGTCCTCGTCTATGTTGATGATATTATTATCACTGGCAACAATGATGATGCCATTTCTGATATAAAACAATTCCTTGCTCAATCTTTCTCCATCAAAGATCTCGAAAATCTTCAATATTTTTTAGGCATTGAAGTCTCTCGCTCAAAAATGGAATTTTTTTATGTCAACGAAAATATACTCCTGACATTTTATCTGACGCTGGAATGACTGGTTGTCGACCAACGGATTTTCCAATGGAGCAACATCTTCGTTTACGGCCAAATGATGGCACTCCTTTTCCTGACCCGACAATCTATCGCCGTCTTGTTGGACGCCTCTTATATGTAACAGTAACACGACCTGATATTCAGTATGTTGTAAACACTCTTAGTCAATTCAAGCAATCTCCATGTTCTTCCCATCTTGATGCAACCATACGAGTTCTTCGTTATCTTAAAGGAAGTGTGGGTAAAGGTTTATTTCTTTCTGCATCTAGTTCTATTAATTTAGTTGGATATGTCGACTCTGATTGGGCTGGTTGTCCTACTAGTCGTCGATCTACTACTGGTTATTTTATCATGCTAGGTTCAAGTCGAATTTCTTGGAAAACCAAGAAGCAACCAACAGTTTCTCGTTCTTCTGCTGAAGCAGAATATTGTTCACTTGCAGCACGCACTTGAAAAAATTAACAATACACTAGCACATTCATAATACACTAAATGTGATAAATAACATGTTTGGGATAGATGGATTAAATTCATTTCAGCTACTTTTTCCCCTAAAATTTAGTTTTATAGATAATCAAGTGTTTTGACATAGAAATTCCTGTATGAGCACAAACCTAACGACTAAAGGAGTCATCTAAGTCCACCCCATCTGAGAAGGAATCCAATCCTTGCTAGAATGAAAGTTAATGACATCAACAACAAATCTTCAATAAGTAAACCAATCCTAAGTAAAATTAGTTACGTAGGTGTCTTTTACCTTCATAATTTCAATGGACTCGTCCATAGGCCACCTTGCATCACCATTATCTTCCATTACCTTCAGATTTACACAATCAGTTTAATAGAATGTAAAAGGTGAGAAAAATTGATGAATTGCATTTCATATGCGTGTTTTACAAGAGATGGAGTACATGTGTATATATTATAATTATGAAATGAGAATGAAATCGAGAATATAGTTGTGTCCCTAAATTCAAAAAAATCTATAAAATTTAATTAAAAGAAAACAACCTACAATCCTACATCAATATCCTTAATCATTCACACTCAAACATCAGAGAGAATTAGCAACATACTCCAGGTGTTCTTAAAAAAAAATATCATGCTATATTATTATTCATATATTTTAAATTTAACTTTTCAGAGGTGACATGACATTACTTCCATTTATGACCATTTAGTTTGCTAAATGTCAAAAAATAAACAAAAACAAACACACGAAAAATAGAAGTCAAAGACGTGAAAATCAAGGTGGCTTCTATGTGTGTTTCATTTTTTTTTTAACAAAAGCAAAAGATTCATTAAATCATAGAAGAGTACAGGTAGTACTCAAGATCCAGATACACATAATTGAATTAAAACCCTATAACCACAAAAACAACAGAAAAAGCAATAACAACAACAACCAGACTGAAAAACAGACGACTACAAACAGCAAAACATAACCCAAAAGCTTAAGCCGCCAGACAGCATAGGGGTTCCAAAATCCAGTCCGAAAATGATCTATGGTGAGACCTGTTAGAAGCCAAGAACCACTTCCAAGAGCAAGATTTCACCCTATATAACAATTGCAGCACATCAAAAGGCTAATTTCTAAATACAACCACATTTCTCCTCTCCCAAATGCACCACACTGTTGTGTGCCAAACCATCATACAGCCTTCAGGAATCACTTTCCTGCCCCAAGCCCCAAAAGACAACAGAGACTGGACAACAGAAGAAGGCCTTGAATCGATCACCCCAAACCAAGAGAAAATCGCTTGCCAGAAAGATGACAAGCAGGGGCAGAAAGCAAAAAGATGTCCTGAGGACTCAACATAACAATTACAGAAAATGCAACAGTTTGAATCATTATCACTCAGATCATTCCAAGCAAGAAGATTATCTCTCGTTGGCAATCTATCTAGTAACAATTGCCAAGAAACCGCTTTTACCTTCAATGGAGCCCAACTCTTCCAAATAAGAGAAAATGCATTGGACTCTCCAACCGAGAGAGGCTGCTGCTGAATCCCTGCATTTGATAAAAAACCATAAGTTGCTTTGACTTGGAAGTCACCTAAAGAATGCAATTTCCAAATCCACAAGTCCCTCCTTTCCTGCAGAAGAACTGAGGTGAGAGTGTTCATCAAATCCAACCTCTTCTCTTCTTCCCATACAAATAGCGGCCTTCTCCAACTCAATTCCCAAATCCAAACCGAATTCACCCATCTGCCCATATCCGAGATGAAACCATCCTGCTTACTAGATAACATAAATAGCCTCGGATATAGATCTTCCATGGATGATCCCCCGAACCATTTATCTTTCCAAAAACCAACTGATCCCCTAGAGAAGCCAATAGAGCAAAGATCCTTCCACCAAACTGATGCGACCCTCGAATTCCTTAGCAGGAAAACATTCGGATTACAGCCCTCCACATCCCCATATTTTTCAATGATCACCTTATACAAAAGATTATCCTTCTCATAAAGCAATCTCCATCTCCACTTGCAAAGGAGGCTAATATTAAATAGTTGTAAATCCTTCACACCTAATCCACCAAGCTCCTTTACAAACATCCACCCATTTAACCCATGAAATCTTCTTACAATCTAGGGAGCCTCCCCATAGGAACTCTCTCTGCAATCTCACCATCACCAACCATACTTTCCTAGGCATCAACATAAAAGACAAAAAATAATTTGGTATACCTGTCAAGACAAATTTCAGTAACACAATCCCCCCCCAGGGACAAGAACTTATTCTTCCATGAAGATAACCTTCGCCGCAACACATCTAGCAAAGGCTTCCAAGTATACAATTTTCTCAAGTTGGCCCCCACCGACAGTGCAGGTTAATTAAACGGAAGACACCCAATCTTACAGTTGAGAGAAGTTGCGACTGGAAGCAGGAAAGAATCCGGCACATTGACCCCTATTAAACAGCTCTTGAAAAAGTTGATTTTCAACCGTGAAATAAGCTCAAAACATCACAGGACAGCCTTCATTGTCCTCAAATTCTGAAAACATGCCTCTCCCAAAAGTACCGTATCATCTGCATATTGTAGATGGGATACATTTGCAACCTCAGCACTAACCTTAAAGTCTCTAAATTTACCCAGCAAAACTGCCTGACAGATAAGACCACCTAAACCCTCCGTCACTAATAGGAACAAGAAAAGATCAAGAGGGTCACCTTGCTTTAGACCACGATGAATGTTTACCTCACGAGTAGGGCTACCATTAACCAAAATAGATAGCTTTCCATAAAAAACACACGCCCGAATCCAAGCACACCACTTCATACAGAAGCCGAATCTTTGAAACATATAGTCGAGGAAGTCCCAACAGACCGAATCATACGCCTTCTTGAATTCCACTTTGAAAATCATTAGTTCTTTTTTCTTTTTCCTCACAAGATCAATTAACTCATTCAACACCACTACCCCGTCTACTATATGCCTCCCTTTCAAGAAAGTCGATTGGGTCCCTTTAATAAGAGAGCCCATTACCTTCCCCAGCCTTGCAGCTAATGAAGTTGACACAAGCAAACACAAGAAGGGGGGTTGAATTGTGTTTGTTAATTATTTTCGCAAAAACCCTTTTGAATAACTTTTTCACAAGCAGAAGATAAAAAGATTAAGCACACAAGAACTCCTTTTTAAAAGATCAAGAAAAGCAATATCAAAACCCCACAGTTAGTATAAGCAAATAAAACTGAAGAGTTTAGGAATAGAAAATTCACACAAGAGATTTTATCCTGGTTCACTCTCTTCCAACCAAGAGCTACGTCCAATCCCTTCGACTTGAAAGATTTTTCCACTATTTCTCCAAATAGATTACAGAGCAAGTTTTCAACACCTCTTCAGGCTACAAGTATTCCTTTCTTACCAAGCCTCTTCAGGCTCTAACTCTATCACAGAGATTTAAAGGTTGATCTTCTTAACTCACTATGGGTGAGAATATGACAGTTTAACATCAGTTGAATATTACAATAATATTCAAACTAAAAGATTACAGACTTTTGCTTTTAAAATAATGAAAGAATAAGAGCTTGTTTTCACAAGAATTGTATTGGCAGAAGTTGGGCTCGCAAAATTTATTCTTCAGTATCTAAGGTCTTCTACTTATATAGTGACATTCTTCTTCTCTTGTAATTCTTCAACGGTTACTTTGAATAATCCCATTTAGAGATAGCATTAAATGCATGATATCAGTTGAGACTGATAGCTTGATTTTGGCGAGTTAAAAAGTATCCTTGGTTATCAGAGAATCACAAAATGGAGGCTCACTGTTCTAAGCAGTTATACCTTAAAATCTTTTTTTCCTCCTTTATGTATAACCCAGCTTTTGTTCAGCAATAAAGATGTAATTGTACAGATCGTTTTGCAATTCCAATTGTACTATTTGCTTTTTGTATTTCCTTGATAGTACTATGAGTTTTCTCAAGGGAAACAAGTCATTAAATCGGATAAAGATAAATGGTAAGAACAAATATTCATTTGAAATAAATATCAATCATTTGAAATAAATTCATTGTGGACCAGATTGCATTAAATCTCATATTCAAGGCAGCAAACATATAGAACACATATATAGCCGTCTACTTATTTTTAAGAACGCATCTACACAGGATTTTAATTCTGCTCGTCCACTGAGGTGGCAGAAGTGCTCGTCCACTAATATGGTAGAAGCACTCGTCTACTAAAGTGGTAGAGGCGCTCGTCCACTAAAGTCTTTGGACTTACTAAGTCCTTTGAGAAACTCCGTCCAGTGACGTGGCACTGTGGACGTCTACTGAATTATAGTTAGGCACCACTTGAGTTACAAGGATAGCCATCGTCTGCTGACGTGGCGAAATGGACGTGCTTAATTTCAAGTCTTTGGACTTGCTATACCTAACAAGTTATTTAGGTATTCATTTATAGCCTCGTCTACTAAGGAAAACCAGTCTACTTATCATTTAAAATCTAAACAATTTAAATAACCTTTGGACGAGTAATTCTTTGCACAAGTCCAAGCATTGTATACCTTATATTATTTTGAATATTACTGCATAAACTGAACTCACTTGTTAGATCTTACTAACACTTTGCCAAGCAAATTTAATCCTTTTGTTAGAATCAAAACTTAGAGATTATTAAATCCAAAACCACTTTGGTTCCAACAGCTAACACCTTAGAAATCAGTTTATAAAGACTCCCGAGAAGCGAAATCGGTCGAAAATATCCCGAACTTTGAAGACAATCAATTTTAGGAATCAAGGTGAGAAAATAAGAGGTCAAACATTTAGGCAAGCAAGCATTGCTATGAAACTCCATAAACATCCGCAACACATCATCCTTGAGTAGAGGCCAACAAGATTTAAAGAATGCGTAATTGAACCCATCGGGGCCCGGTCTTTTGTCACCCTCACTTTGACGTAGGACATCCTCAATTTCTTCCATGGAAAATCTTGACACCGGGGAATCATTCTGCAATTCAACAACCGCAGCAAAAGAAATACCAACCAGTCGAGGTCTTCGCCAAGAAACTTCCTCAAACCTTGAAACGAAGAAAGGTTGCACTGTATTTTTTACCTCATCGACATCCTCCACCCAACCAGAATATGTTTTTAGTTCTGAGATTGTATTAAAAGTCCTTCTGGATTTAACACAAGCGTGTAAGAACTTCGAGTTCGCATCCCCTTCTTTAAACCACCTCAACCTAGACCTTTGAAAATCCAAGCTCTGCTTGTTTTTCAGCACAACCCAAAGATTCTCCTGTAACCGTTTTCTCATAGTAGCCTCTTCCTGATTAAGAATGCGCACTTCATTTAATATATCAAAACCTTCTATCGAGGAAGAAAGCTGCTTGATATTTGATTCCAGATTCCCAAAGACCTGTTTATCCCACTCCTTTAGTGAAGACTTCAAACATTTCAGCTTTCCTGATAAAACAAACCCTGCCCAACCATCTGACGAAAAAGTAGCCAAGGTAGACTGCACCACATCATGAAAACCTTCATGCTTTAGCCAAAAGTTGTTGAACTTGAAAGGTCTGGCCCCCCAACTTTGAGAGTTATAGCGCAGCACAATGGGACAGTGGTCCGAAACATCTGTACATAGGGCCCATTGATTAGGTGCACCCCAATGATCCAACCAGTTATCATTGACTAATATACGATCCAGCCTACTCAAAGCGGTTCCATTTGCCTTCACCCAAGTAAATTTTCGCCCCAACAAAGGTAAATCAAAAAGAAGCATATTATCAATGAATTGATTGAAATCTTGTTGCATACCTGAATCATTACCAGAAGAAAACGTAGAGATTCCCAACCTTTCAGGCTTGGATCTGACGACATTAAAATCGCCCGCACACACCAGTCACCCTCTCCAAACCCTCTTCTAGTCATTCGCAAAGAATCCCAAAGTAATCTTTTCTCTTGAATGCCACCCTGGGAGTAGATATTCACAGTGAAACACCTTCTACCATCAGTCAGCCACTCTAGACACACACCTAAGAAACCAAAACCTTTGAAGTGGAACAACATTTTAGCTTTCTGAGAATTCCACAAAAAGAGTACCCCTCCACTGTTTCCAATTGAGGGTAAAAAGCAGAATCCAAAATCAGCACCACCCCAAAGCCCTCTGCAGATATTACTAGAGCATTCCTCGATCTTTGTCTCCTGTAGCACCAAAAAATCCAGTTTTTCCTCCCTGACCAAGCCCCCGATTTTATTCTTCTTAACCGGTCCCCCAAAACCCCTTACATTAAATGATCCAATCTTCATCGAATATCCATCTCTACCCCTTCCTTAACCAATGCTGACCTATCCCTTTCCTCCAATTGAACCAGTTTATCTATAACCTCATCATCATTGGCTTGGGTTGTAACACCCAATTCTTTACCCAGATTCAAAATCTTCATGGCCGAGTCCCGATTTCCATTTGCTAGAATGCCATCGTTGCAACTCCTAATATTGGAATCAGATATTGACTGACCTGTGAGCATTGGGTCACCAATCTCCACAGCAACACCCTTCTTTGCTTTTTTCTTTGGAACGATTGAACCTTTCTTCTCCCCAAGTTGAGTCTTCTTTCGTCCAACCCTAGCAGGAGTACTCCTTTTCTGCTTTCCATTCGTCGTTGGATTCTTCCTACCCCTGCATCGACCACGAACGGCCTACCCCTCATTGTCGGTAGCGATCGAAGAGATGGTGGAGGACCTTCTGAAACGCAGCAACAACATCGAGCTGAAACGAGGCAAGTACTTTGCTACCGCCGCTAATTTCTCCTTGAACCCCTTTTTGTTTCCCTCCCCTCTTTTTCCTTTGTTTGTATTTTCCCTCTCCTTACCCTCCAATGAAACAGACTTACTCAACTGGTCCTCACCGATAGACACCCTACCCACACCAGCAGCAAGCCTTTTTCCCCTCCTTATTTCCTCTATTTTCTTTTTTTGTTGAGTGCTGAATATTGGGCCAGGCCCATTATCTAGTGAGATCCCATTCAAACCCCCACTCAAGTCACTTTCAAGTACACATTCAACATCTAATAAATTGTTCCCATCCATCCCATCAAACCTCACAACCCCTGAGCAAGAAGGGCCCACCTGATTTGGGTTCAAAAAATTAAATGGGCCCAAATTTGTCACCGCTCCACCCAAGAAAGAATATGAGTGCCTCCTCACCATCCCCATCCTAGAACACTTCCCTATGCAAGCTCCACCCCTCTCCTGAACAAAACCAGGTGCAGTTAATGCACCATTGTACGACCCCTTGGGACTTTCAAGGCAAGCAGGGACTTGTGACGATCTAGTCGCAGCCAAACCTCGAAAATCCTCCCGACACCCGAAATTTGAATTCAAAAAATCTCCCCCCACCCGTTGCTCCAAAGCATCCCGTGTAAGCACCTTTCTTACCGAGGCAGGCAAGTCAGCCCAAGAATCCACCGCCGCATCATCATTGCTCGCGGATGAAGTAGAATGATATGTTGGTTTGCAATTTTCATCAGGCTTTAAACAAAGATCTGAAAAAACCTCATCCACCATTCTCACAGAAAACACCATATCATTGATCAACACACTCACAACCTTATTAATAGCTTCCTTCGAAGAGACAGTCACCATCATTCTACCCACATCAAGTTTGGATTTTTATTTCGTAGAACCATCAGTTTTGACAAATGAACTAACCATATGAGCCATAAACTTGAAGAAGCCCTCACACCAGGCATGAATCGGCACACCAGTCACCATGAGCCAAACTGAACGATTTCTTGGCACCATCCCAGGCTCCCACGGGTTGAGTTCAGCGAACCATTCATCCAGACATTCTCCAACCCCCTGCAAAGTAGAAAAAACATTTGAACCTTCCATCCCTGTTAGGAGAGCCATATTTCCGCCCATAGAGGTGACTTGAAAATTGATAATACCCTCATGTGCTAAATTTCTCTGGACCCCATCTGCCTCCAAACTATTCTTTAAAACACCCACGTAGCTCCCTACCAACCACCTCATGTCCTTCTCATGAACATTAAAGTAAGGACCCCTCCAATCAGAAGCACCTTTATTAGTGTTTGTGGTCCCCTTCAACACCCCAAACTTCTCATTTAATGGCTTCCTATTTGTCTGGCCATCCAACAAAATGTTGGAAACCCACATTCCTCTTATTGGCTTCATGCAGCGTAGGACCCACCTCACGTTTCTCTCAACATCCATATTTTGGTAATTTAACTCTCAACTTATAAGACCCAAACCATATATCATTTAGCTGGTTCTCTAGCTACACCATGTTTTGAATGTCGAGATACCTAACAAAACCAAAATGATTTCCATATTTATCTTTTTTAGATTGAATGAAGACTTCTTCAACAACCCCCCACTTCTTGAACACCACCAGCAACTCTTTTTCCCCAATGCCTTCCGGGAAATTAGTGAAGAAAAAGGAAGTAGAACCTTTCCTCGAAGCATGTTTGGATAGCTCATCTCTTAGGTTGAAGGGAGGAGCATCATTGTGGAAGGAGTGAAATTTCCTCAATCTATTTTTTTCCCTCCCTGAAAATCTATCCCTAACAGAGTTTTTCTCACTAACCATTCTCATCAGTGTGACTGGTCAAGTTATGTGTGTTTCATATATGTGTGGCTTCTATGTGTGGCTTCTACATCAGGTGAGCAGAATTGATTAATTGCATTTCATATGTGTGTTTTACAAGAGATGGAGTACATGTGTATATATAAACAAACCTAAATAAAATATAAGCCACAAGGAAAATCTATTCCTTTCTTGATAACAGAAAATTAAACAGATTTATCTAGTCAAAATATGTGTATCATTGGGGAGAGGAATGGAATATCGAGGAATGATCTTTCTAGTCGGGTTGCTTGACCGATCTCTTGGGTTGGTTTTCACTGGTAAAAAACTATATCGAGCGAACTAGAAGTGAATGAATAATGCTACGAATCTAAAACAAAAATGAAGAATGTTCATGTACATCGATCATAAACCCACACTAGTGCAGGAAGCACTTTTTACGTCATTTAAAATTGCTTTTTGGCGTCTGAAAAAAGCTTGACGTTATTTAAGAAGACGTTAAAAGTGTAACCTTTAACGCCTGTTAACAACTGACGTAAAAGTCCACATTTAACGTCTGTTGTTTAAGTTAACAGACGTTAAATGTGATACTTTTAATGTCAGTTATTTAATTTAATTGACGTTAAAAGTTATACCTAAAACATCTGTTGTTTAAATAACAGACGTTATAAGTATTTTTTTTATTTAATAAATTACTTTTAACGTTAGTTAAATAGAGAACTGACGTTAAAAGTATTATTTTTTTATATACGGCTCTAAATTTCATACACATACTATGATATAAATCAGGATCCACAACTCAGCTTAAAATGAACAATTTACATATGATGTTAAATACAGAAACAGAAAAGGAAAGGAAAGGAAAAAAATTAAATCAAAAGAAGATGAAAACTTGAATTGTTGTTGTCTTTTCCAAGCAAAAAAGCAAAAGCTTACAAAGAATGTTCCGGCTATTGAGACCCGAAATAATTTACTGAAAAATGCAGTAAAGGGTTGTGGATAAAGCATTGTTTGAGAACTTTGAGTGTGAAAAAACTGAAATTTTTAAAACTCCAAAGACAACGGTTGGAAAATAAAAGTAATGGTCCCCAACATTGTCTTTTATTATGTTACCCGAGTTTAGAGTGAGGAGAAGGAGAATGTCTCAATGGTGGTGCTATCAAGGTGGCGATCGTTCGTTGTGGATGAGAGTGAGTGGGAAAGATAGGGTTAGGGCACGTGCTAAGTGAGAGAAAGACAGTGTGTGACTCAGAAAGGGAGAGAAAGAGTGTACCTCACGGTGGTGGTGGAGAAGACCTCGCGGTGGTGGCGGTGCAATGGAGCTTGCGGTGGTGAAGAAGGGTTAGGGCAAAAAAGGTGAAAGTGCAGAGGCAGAGAGTGAAGGGGAAGGCGTGTGGCTTTGTGTTAACGTATACATTCACTAAAAACATTTGATCCACTTTTAACGTCAGTTGCGTATACAACTGATGTTAAATGTGATTTAAGTAACCCGGATGATTACAGTTCTGCCACCGCCTCCTTTTTAACGTCTAAGTTTTGGTTAACAGACATTAACCTTTCCCATTTATTACATAATTTGCACTAGTTCCAAACCTACAACATCAACTTTCACCTTGCTTTGTTTCGCCAGAAAGAAGATCCTCTACTCTGTTCCAGCGAGGACCCGATATCATTTGAGGAAAATGAAGTTCAGCTATAGCTGGCTTGCATCGTCAAACTTACAGGGCGAAGACATTGTGGGTTCAGAAGCTCAAAAAGATGGTGGGTGCAGTCATTGTTGGGAAAAACTGACCCGAGACAGCTGCAAATTAACAAAACTTAGCCTGAGGCGTGTAGGACACTGTCCTCAAGGATTATTTCGGTGTAGTCAGAAATCCTCCAGGATACAGCAGGCTCCTCTTGACAAAAGCCACGGCTATCAAGAACTAGCAAGATATTTATTTTAACCCAGAAAGAAAAGCACTATAAGAAGGTTTTATTTTAATATGCTCGTAAAACTGTGCAGAAAGTTTTTCTCAAAAAAATTATAAACTGCGGCTTATGGTTTTTGATATAAATACCACCGACGTGCACTCAATATTAACGTTGAGAGCCAAAATCTGATCCAGGTATATTAGGAAACAAAGTTAACGTTACACTAGAATTTCACAACCACGTCAGAAACCGTTTTACTTTCTACACGTTTTCTTATCAAAAAGGAACGTGCACATCACAACTGATTTGTTAGCATAATAATAGGATATACACCAGGAAAGAGGTTCAATAACTATACAACGTACTCTGACTACTTTGAAGTTTTAAAAAACATAAGAAAAGGTCAAGCTTATCTAAATACACGACTTTGAAATAATTAAAAACAATTTTAAATAATAATAATTAATTTCCAAATGAGTTTACATTAATTCTTTTGAAATATAAAATATTTTTTTTTACAAAAATCCCCCACATATTTCAAAAGAATATAAAATAAATAAATTTCATTAAAAAAGTCTAGGTTACACCATGAATGTAAATGCTTTGAATCTAGTGTCTTCTGGACTATGAACCAGACCTAGATAAGTAGGACTTTAAGTTACAATGTAATTGGTGAAGTAAAACGTCTATGAACCAAAACATTTATAGCGTAAATTAAAATCCCACTTGATCACATTTACATCCCACATTTCTCTTGCTATTAATGTTGTGTTGCGCTTTTCGGGCATGCATGTGCCTGGATGTTCATGAGTGCTCTAGAGACCAAGCCATCATCTCATAGGAGCGGCTCCACTCCACACTCATATAGGTGATTTCATCAGGTGTATACTTCACTTTATACACCACCCATAAGGGATATGAAATTCATTAAAAGCATTTAGCTTACGTCACATTTAATGCAGTCCAACACTTCTCATATTTCTCACACCATAGGAAAGGATAAACAATGTGCTAGCAGGACTAACAAGTAACTTGTTCTTACCCATATGAACCTTTTTTATGAGATCTCCACTCATAAAGGTTGGGTTACCATCAATGTTAGATTTCAAATTGGCTTAAGTCCCATTCCCCTAGATGTGGTATTTATTAAATTCTTTCCCAAAGGCTTGGTCAGTGGATCTGCCAAGTTCAATTCTGACTTTACATAGTCAATGGATATAACCCCATCTTTTAGCAGCTACTTAATTACCCCATGTTTTAACCTAATGTGTTTGTTCTTACCATTAAAGGTTTTATTATTTGCAATAGATATTGTCGCTTTATTATCACAATGCATGGTCATAGAAGGAGTTGGTTTTATTCCCAATGGAATATTTTCTAAGAAATTTCTTAACCACTCGACCTCAGTGTCAGATTTCTCCTAAGCTATATACTCTGATTCCATGGTGGATTTTGAAATTATTGTTTGTTTGGCTGATCTCTGATGAGTCACCGGCAAGTGTATCGGGTCGTCGCAAGTAATAAAATAAACACGGTAAGAATTTACCGAGGTCGAACACAAGGATTGGGCTACCAATTCAACTAATTCATGAGAAGTTCGATAAGTTGGTTAAGTAACAGAACGTGGTTGAGAGAGAGAGATTAATATCGCAATTCAAATAACAAATCAAATAAAGCTAAGGTTTTAAAATCAGAAATTAAAATATCCAAGGTCTCAAATCCACCTACCCAATCATGTATAGTACCCAAGTGATGATGAATTCCTCCCTAAGTTCAATTACAATGTCAACCGGGACCCCCAATTTATCCTATATCCACTGTCGTGCTCAATAGGACGTATTCGACGATTGGATTAATTACTTACTAGGTCTCATAATCCTAATCTCGAATTCTATTAATTCTTGTTCCCTATAAGGTTGCACTAATCTCCTAAATCCACTGTCGTGCTCATTATTCAATTAGTGTTTCCAATCCAAGTTCTAAAACGCGAATCGCCGATCAGCCTCAACACGTTTAACTAGTCAATCACGCAACACATATAATCAACGCATTCAAATCAGAATTGGAAAACATTCATTGAGAGAAGGGGAGAAAAACATACATCACATGAACACTATACCGCCATGGGCGGCTTCATTGATCCCTCGGACGAGGGGATTAGTTCCTCATGCCCGTGACGACGCACAAACAATCCGACATAATCTCCATAATAAAATAAGAAAAGAAAAGGGAAGGGAGACGCAGCTCCAGAAACAAGGATTCGTCCTAAAACTGATCTAAAACAAGTGGATAACAACTTCGATCTCCAATTCTGATCTGAAACAGCCTTTAAATAAGGATTTTGGTTCTTGCCCGCTCGTGGGGCGAGCATCTCTCGCGAGGCGAATTTTAGTTTTGGCGCGCATTCAAATTTGGACTCTCGCGAGGCGAGAGTGTATTTCATGGGGCGAGACTTCAATTCTAGGCTGTGACCTTCATCACGGCTAGGCCGTGATGGTCTCTGACTTCCAGGTCTTCATGATTCGCGAGGCGAGCATCATGTTCGCGGGGCGAGCCAGAGTGATGACTGTTGCTGCTTTATCTGATGTTCAGGCTCGCGAGGTGAGCATCCTCTCGCGAGGCGAGTATCTCCAGAAGTGCTTTTTCCACTGCTTCTTGACTTTCCTTGACTCCCGAAGCTTCACTTCTAACCTGAAACAATAAAAAGACACAAAAAGCGTAATTCTATTCAAAATAGACTAAAAACTACTAAAAATGCCTAGAACGAGTAAAAGTCTACTTAGGAACAAAACAAGGCCAAATTTGGGCGAAAACGAGATTGAACTCGAATAATTTGCACAAAAACCACAGTCCATCTAGTTATAAAACTAGATAAGCCAGAGGCTTATCAAAACACCCCAAACTTAAACCTTGCTTGTCCCCAAGCAAGCTAAAACTCAAAAAGGACTCAAGACTTGTCAAGCCTAGGGGATTCAATCGATTTCGCACAAATTTCATGCAATCTTAACAAAACAGTTTTTCTCCAATGATTTCCCCCCTACATCAACGTAATCCCCACATTCGTTTACTTTAAACAATTGAGAACTTCATAATTCATGCAATCATTAATCTAAGTTGAGGATCAGAGTCACACACAAAAGGAAGATCACCAATTTCAAACAATTGCCTTCCTCACAAGGGTATGTAAAATTTCACTCATTCGCTCAAATTCGTCTAGGCTATCAACTTTTCCCTCAATTTCACATATCAAGAGCACTTCCCATGAATTTGATTTTCATCTCAAAAATGGTTCCCACGAAAACATGCATGCAACATCAGAAGGTCTTTTAAAGGTTGAAATGGGGCTTGGCTGAAGGTAGGATATTCAAGGACACTCGGCTTAAGTCCCTAGGAACTAAGAGAGCATGAGCATTTGACACATATTCCACTCAAATTCCTTTTTCCATTTTTCTTTTTGCCTCGGGTGACTACAGCCTTTTCCTTGCCATTTTTTCTGCTTTGCCCCATTTCCTTTTGGTAAATTTTTTTTTTCTTTTTGCCTTGGGTTTCAACCTTTATTTTTTTCCTTTTCTCAACCCAGAATTACATATCAACCTTGTAGCCACCCCAAACTTAGTTTCTTACAACTCTTCTTTCACTAAGCTTCCATGCTCTCCTAATCCTAAGATTTGGTTAACATGGTTTTTTCCAGATTTTGGCTTATAATATAGGGTCATAAAGAAACAATAGGCTAATTAGGCTCAATGTGGCTCCTTAGGGAACATGCATTAGGGATGGTTCATTTTAGGTAAAGTAGTTATTCAAAGAAAATCGCCTAAATCATTTGATGCAACACATAATCATGCAACCCATGAAGAGATTCAAGCAAATTCGGGAAAGTGCAACATGAAAGTGATTCACACAATCAAAAACAAAGTTGGAGGCTCAAATCCTCACCTGGACATTTTTGCAAATTGTTTGACCGAGATACGATTCCTAGTGTGTGCACACCCCTCACCCCAAACTTATCATAAATCAAGTAATCACAATAAAATTCTCAAAGTTCAGTTTTCAATTTTTCACATGGGGATCAACTTTTCTACTATCAGAACCTAGGGGGAAAATCATCAATGGTCAAAATAATTCATGCAATCAATCTATGCTCAATTTAATTAAAATCCAACAAACTTGCCGACACACTATTCATACACAAACTCTTGATCTTCTCAAATTATTCAAGAGTGACAAACAAAAACAAAAACAAAAACAAAAACAAGTGAAGGGTAAGAAAATTTTTATCTTAATGGGGCCCGAGCGGACCCCATGCTCTCAGCTGATTTTCCTTCCTCTTTCCATCTCTCTACTACCCCGCTTCACAGCGGGGCTAGTTTCGGCCTCATCCTTGCCCAATTGATTGGCCCTTGAGGTTCCGGGCACTCCATGTAGTTCCATTCACAAACAAACATGAACGTTAAGCAATAATATATCAGAATAAATATATAATCATCCAAGTTTGCCAGTAAACAGTCAGTAAAAAATAGTTTCTAGCTAGCAAAATAATGTACAACCAAATCGAATCCTAGCTAGAATTATAAGTAAAGAGTGCAGGGGCCCGGATCAATGATCAGAGTCGATGTCGTCCACCGGGTTACCCTGGTCCTCTGGTGCCTGCTCATCCTTTGGATCCTCGGGTACCCCCCCTGTGGCTTAGCACCCTGGTCCCCAGGGTAGTCCTGCCACCCAAGCCGAGGGGACAGCTCCTCCTCGGAGGGGTATACGGGCACCCGACCCTCCTGCTAGGCTAACGCCATCTCCCGGAAAAACTCGCGCAACACCTCTTGATCCCTCCTCATAGCCTGCTGGTTCTGCAAGAGCAGAGCCATGTCCGATGGTCGTGGCCTGAGTTGGTAGGGGTGGTGGCCTCCTAGGTGCGCCCTGGGCTGTATAGCAGAACCGCCTGATATAATCCTGGTCGATGGGCTGCCTCGGCACCTTCTCCATCACCCTACTCACCGGCACCCCCGCTCGGCGGATAAGCTCGGTGATCAGCAAACCGTGCCCCAGGCTCTCCTTCAATGCTCGGGAGTTTGCCTTCATCTGAATGTCTGAGGCGATGACTCCCCCTATGTTCATCGTGCTGCCTGTCAATATGCCATGGAGTAGGTGGGCTCTGGCGGCGGTGACCGTGGACTCATGCGAGCTCACTCGAAGGTTGGCGTGTAAGAACGCCGACCAGACCTTGGCCTCTGGGGTGAGGTCCTGCCTCCTCAACCGCAGGAGGTTCCCCGATGTCCCCACCTCCCAGGCAGCTCCTGGGACACAGCACGTGTCTATGATAGCCTGAGCGAGGGCTTGCACTGCTGGGAGCTGCTAATAGTCGCAGGGCTCCTCTCCCATCGGGATCCCTAAGCAGGAGTTAATGTCTGATGCGGTGAAAGGGATGGGGACCCCCTGAACCTCTGTTACGCAGCTCGGGCCTGTGACCTCGAGTTTGAGAGCGTTGGCATAAAATTCCCGCACCAGTTTGATATCATACTGGTGCGGAAGATTAGCCAACATCTCCCAACCTCGGTGGCGAATCTGCTCGGAGATGGTGGCATAGGTGTTGCCCACGAGGGACACACGCCTCTCTAAAACCATCTCCTTCCTCACGACCAGGTTCCAATGCTCCCTGTGATCAGGAGAGCGGAACCTGGGGGAGTAGGAGGTGGCCCTAGAGGAGGCGTCCGGCCCTGAAGGCAACACTACGTCATCTCCAGGAGCAGATGCGCGCTTCTTGCGCTTGACCGGCTGCTTTTCAGCAGGGTTGCTCTTAGGAGGAGCCATACCTGAAAATCAGAAAAGTCCCAGTACAGTTCATAATCAACATTTCAGAATATACAAAACAGAATCATAATTGCAGTATTAACCCCCCACTGTCCTACCATCATACAGATATGCAACGAGTACCCCGACAGTGTCCCCACTGCATTCCTAACCACAATATTCAGAGCAGAGAGCTATGCACAGTAAGACTTTCTAAACCAGACTAGTTCATGAACATGGCATCTACCCTACTACCAGTATAACATACATTTAGTGCACAGTGTGTGGTGTGTCTGTTCGAATTCCACAGAGCATTGAACAGGGAAAGAGATGAACTTACCTTGCGGAGGTGAACAGATGCTACTACGTGCGGGTGAGGGTGTGTGAACTGAGTGAATGAGGCAGTGAGGTAGAGTGCTGTGAGTGATGAGTGATGAGTGTGTGTGTGTGTGTGTGTGAGAGAGAGAGAGAGAGAGAGTTTCGCAGTCTGAGAGAGAAGAGGAATGGTAGGGGTCGCGTGAATGCTGCGCGGCCGCTCGCGGGGCTATATAATTTTTTCTCGTTCGCGAGGCGAGAGTACCCTCGCGACGCGAATTTTAAAATTTTGCCCCAAATTGAAAACCCTAATTGCAGATTCGTGAGGCGAGTAAACACTCGCGAGGCTAATCTGGAAAAGTGTTCTTCACACTTTCCATAATCGCGGGGCGAGTAGTAACTAGCGAGGCGAATCTGGAATTTCCAGCAGCTGCTGAAACCCATATTCGCGTGGTGAAAATGTCTCTCGCGTGGCGAATCAAACCCCCCTAGGTTTTTTTTTTTAAAAAAAAAAAAGAAATAACATAAGCTTAAAAATAATAAAGGATATTTAGCTTGGGTTGCCTCCCAAGTAGCGCTTGTTTAACATCCCGAGCCTGACTCAAGTCGCATCCACCTGGATCCCATAGCCTGTGGCACAAGGGCCAAGAGATGCTTATCATGGGAGATCCTCCACCCGGATCCCATGGTTTGTGAAGTGGCCATTGCAGAAGCATCACGACTCTATCCATACTTCCACCAAGCCCGTGTGTGAAAACTCCATTGACCTCTTCAATTATGAACTCACTTCCTCTCGGGTCAAATGGTGTTTTCACGAGGAAGTGTGCCAGACAAGTGGGAGGGTCTAACTTACCGGTGTCCACACATGCATGCAAGCCAACATATTTATTTAATGCATCAAAATCAGATTGCTCGGCAAGCATGGTGGAGTCTACTACCACTTTATTTTCATTTTGAACTCTACCCCCTTGCTCCGGTGCCTTGTCACTTGTCAAGTCCTCTTCCTCCGGTTGCTCTTCCTCAACATGTGGTGGTTCTTCCTCAACTTCCTGAGAACTAGTTGCATCCCAGTCAGATCCCAACACCCTACCGCTTCTAGTTGTTATGGCTTCGCATTGGTTCTTAGGGTTGTTCTCGGTATCACCTGGGAGAGTGTCTGGGAGAGGCTCATTTAGTTGCTTTGCAAGCTGGGCAATCTGCATCTCTAGATTCTGAAGTGCCAACCCTGTATGAGTTGCCAACTTGTCAATGGCTGTGCTTGTATCGATTGCAAACTTTTCCATTGCCGCATTCATCTTCTCCAGAGCTAACTCCCAAGGTTGTGGTTGCCAATTCTGTTGAGGTTGTGGTTGCCAGGCTAGACCACCGCCATCATTACTCCAAACGAAATCCGGATGGTCTCTACTCATATAACCCCAATACTGATTCTGACTCTGATAGTTGTCCTGGGGCACGCTGTCATAGAAATTATGGCATGAGTCCACATATTCTTGAGAGGAGTAGAACGGACAGCTCCAAGTGTCATGGTCTCCATTACAATATTCGCAACCCGGAAGCATTCCCTCGTGTACCTCGCATACAAAACAAGGCAAGACCAAGTGGAATCAAAGAAGTAGAGAGAGATAATAGTAAATAAAAATAAAAATAAAAATAACAATAAAAGTAACTTAACCAAATAATCAAACTTCCCAAAAAATTAGGAAAATTGGTTGTGCCAATCCCCGGCAACGGCGCCAAAAACTTGATGAGTCACCGGCAAGTGTACCGGGTCGTTGCAAGTAATAAAATAAACACGGTAAGAATTTACCGAGGTCGAACACAAGGATTGGGCTACCAATTCAACTAATTCATGAGAAGTTCGATAAGTTGGTTAAGTAACAGAACATGGTTGAGAGAGAGAGATTAATATCGCAATTCAAATAACAAATCAAATAAAGCTAAGGTTTTAAAATCAGAAATTAAAATATCCAAGGTCTCAAATCCACATACCCAATCATGTATAGTACCCAAGTGATGATGAATTCCTCCCTAAGTTCAATTACAATGTCAACCGGGACCCCCAATTTCTCCTATATCCACTGTCGTGCTCAATAGGACGTATTCGACGATTGGATTAATTACTTACTAGGTCTCATAATCCTAATCTCGAATTCTATTAATTCTTGTTCCCTATAAGGTTGCACTAATCTCCTAAATCCACTGTCGTCACTAGTGGAAAATATACATTAGACGGTAAAGGTTTACGTCAGTTAACCAAAAGCTAGACGTTAAAAAGGAGGCGGTGGCAGTTTTGTAAATATCAGGCTTCATTAATTCAATTTTAACGTCAGTTGTTTTAATGACTGACGTTAAAAGTGAAGTGACTCACTTTTAACGTCAGTTCAATAAAGAACTGACGTTAAAAGTGAACATTTTAACGTCAGTTCGATAAAGAACTGACGTTATAAGTAAGTCTCTTCACTTTTAACGTCAGTCCCTACATCAACAGACGTTAAAAGTTATTTTAATAATTTTTTTATCTAGTATACGATTCCTTCCGCATTGCCTTCCTCAAAGTTTCAGTTTCACATGAATTGCTTTGATGTTTTGTGTTTCTGTTTTGAAAACTAAAATATATGTGCGAAGTATAAGTTGAATCAATAACCCAAACCGGATCTCATTCATGAAGTGTAATACTGATCGATCGATCTGAGAAGATTGAAAGGGTTTAAAATCCTATAAAAAGTTACATTGAAAGGGTTTAAAATCCTATAAAAAGTTACATTGAAAGGGTTTAAAATCCTAAACATTAAAGCTACATCCCATCAGAGAGTTTTATGAAATATGCCAAAGGGAAAACTATATATACTCCGAAGACCTCAGAAAACTGGGGGGCATGAGAGAGCTCAAGAGAGAGGCAAAAACAGGTGCACCGGATCCGTTTCAAGCAAAGGCAGTGGTTCCAGAGACTTCCAAGACGGTCTCTTCTTGCTGCCAAAGCCGAGGTTTTGGAACTGTGACCCCGAGCACCGATTAGCCCTCCAGCAGCTGATTCTCCGGAAGGTGATAAGGTGAGCAACTCACACAATGTAATTTACTCAGACTTATCACCCATGCAATGTAATTTACTCAAACTCAGAAGTTGTTTGACCATTAAGACAAAGACCTTTGAGTCTAGGAATAGGAAGAAAGAGTGATGAAGTTAATCTCACTACAGAGCCATATTGTGAAGCGAGAAAATTAAAAGGATGGAAGGAAGCTATTTATAGGAGCAGGGGATGAAGTTACTAAGCTATTCTGATTTTGTTGAAAACTTACCTATAAACTTAATGCTCATTAAGAGGATTGAGTTACAAGGTGCATGGGTAAGTAGCACAGTACAGTCAAAGGAATGAATTTTTTGCAGATATCTATACACTTTTAACGTCAGTTTTTAAAAAAAATTGACGTTAAAAGTGTTTTTAATAAAAAATATTAATTGTTAACGTCAGGTTTTTATACAACTGACGTTAAAAGTTTGATTTTTACTTCAGTTAAATAAATAGCTGACGTAAATAATCGTATATATTATACACGTGCAGAATGAATATTGGAAATAATGTAATTAATATACGGGAACTTGGCAGTCATCAAATAAGTTGACGTTAAAAATGAGGTGGTGGGTAAACTATTTGCGTCAGTTCTATAAATAACTGACGTAAATAATTATGAAACTCATTTCATTGGTTGTCATGTCCCTGTTGTCCCTCTTAACGCAGATCACTCCATATAGTACTGCAGTTTATTTCTAAACCTTTTTTTATACAAGTTTATTTTTAATTTTTATTAATTTGCTTTGAATTAGTAAACAAATTATTGTGCAAATTAAAATAAATAAACACTTAACATAAAACAAGTTATATGTATAATCAAATCGTATGACATTGAAGCGATTCATAAGTTAAAATTACATGATTAAAAGATAAAAAATTTCTGCAACATAGCCCTAAAATATAAAAAAGTTTCTGCATCGACATCATTTTCTTCTCGATCTGTCATCGAAACTCCAATGGATGCATCACCTCCCTCACTTGAATTCCAAGATGCAAAGTAAATCCTCAGTCACTAGCAAAACAAAGCAAAGTGAAATGGATCTTTGCATCTTTCTTCTTCAAGGGAGTTCCTTGATGCATCATCTTGAATCCACAATCACTTGCTTCCAAAGCAAAGTGAAAGGGATGACGGGATGAAATAAAGTGAGAGAATCACATTATGTGATTCACCCAACCTTAATATCCATGCAATGTAATTTACTCAAACTCGAAGTTGTTTGACCATTAAGACAAAGACCTTTGAGTCTAGGAATTGGAAGAAAGAGTGATGAAGTTAATTTCCACGACAGAGCCATATTGTGAAGCAGAAAATTAATTAAAAGGAGATGGAAGCTAGGAAGCTATTTATAGGAGCAGTGGATGAAGTTACTAAGTTATTCTGATTTTCTTGAAAACTTATCTATAAACTTAATGCTCATTAAGAGGATTAGGTACAAAGGTGAATGGGTAAGTAGCACAGTAGTCAAGGGAATGAATGTTTCTGCAGAAACTAATAAACCTTTAACGTTCGTTGTGTAATACAACTGACGTAAGAAGTTGTGAGTGTTTTTAACGTCAGTTTCTTAATACAACTTACGTTAAATATATGACATTTAACGTCAGTTATTACTAACAACTGACGTAATAAGTGTGAGAGTTTTTAACGCCGGTTTATTAAGACAACCGACGTTAAATATATGATCTTCAACGTCGGTTTTACCAAAAGCGGCGTAAAATGTTGTTTTATTTTAATTATAACGTTTACCCCCGCGCGCCTTCTCCACTTCTCTACGTCTTTTCTCTTTTCATCACGCTCAACCCTCACTCTCGCTCTCACTCTGCCCTAATCGCGCGCTCATCTCCACCGCAACCACCGCGAGGGCTTCTTCGCCACCACCGTGAGGTACACTCTTAACCCCTAACTCTGTCTTTCCCGCTCCTTCTTTGCAATAACTTGACATCTCTCTTTCCCCTGGCCTTCCCGTGCACTAACTCTCCTTGTCCCTCTGCTCTCAGTAACCACATCGAACGTTGGCCACCACTCGAGCTTCCCCCCCACCACCACGCGAGCGCCTATTTCTGGTGAGTCTTTAATTAGGGCATATTTTTTTATTCACGGTTTTGAGTGCATGCATGTTGCTCTGCTGGTTTGAAACTATAGTCTCGTGAGTTGAAACTTGAAACTGTGAGTTTGAGTTGTTTGGAATGTCTCTATTTTTGGTGTTGAGTGGCTGTTGAAACTGGAGTCTCAGTCGTTGTAACTTTCAACCGTGAGTTTGAGTTGGTTGGAATGTCTCTATTTTTGGTTTTGAGTGCATGTTGCTCTGCTGGTTGATCTGTCACGGCTGTGATGCTCATCACGGCTAGGCCGTGATCGCTTACGCCTATGAGGGTCTGGTTCAGTTGGCACGTTACGGTCGTGATGGACATCACGGCCAGGCCGTGACCAGTGCTTGGCAATGTTCAAAAACTATAGTTTTCAATCTCCCGTATTGTCCTTATATTGGATATATAGATGTTTTGTACATCTACAGGACCTATCTAGTTATTTTTATTTATACTTCTTTATTTATTTTGAGTTATAACCTATGTTAATACATATATATTGTTTTTGAACAGGCATACATATGGATCAGTCGGATAGCCCACATGCACGGGAGGACACTGTTGGGGTTTCGCAGGACCCGATCACGCCTACGCCTGCTGATTCTAGTGTAAGTTAACATGCATGTTATATACTATCTTTAGTCCTTCTTGTTAATGTAAGTTTATAATGTTACAACCCTCTATTTTATCATTTTTTTTGTCCATACAGACATCACAGGCTCATAGGAAACGGGGTAGAGGAGCCACCTCGTTGAAGAAACTAGAGAAGGACAGGCGGAGCGGACGTGAAGCTTGAGGTGTCCTTCAATGCTAATCTAAATGCCCAGGGACCCCGTGCTAAAGAATTTAATAAGTGGGTGTTTCTACAAGCGAAGCAGCACGTAAGCATCAACTACAACCACTGGAATGACGTTCCACAGAACGTTAAGGATCAGATTTGGGAGGCTATCACGGTATTTTACCTTTACATTCATTTGATTTACATTATTAGATAATTATCCGAGTTATAATCCATCCAGTTGTTATATATGTATCTAATGTGTAGGTAGCTTGGGCTGTGCCAAATGACGAGGATCATCGTCATAAATGTATGAAAATGGCATCAAAGCGTTGGAATGGGTTCAAGCATGATCTTACCAGGTACTATCTATCTGGGAAGAAGCGGCTTGATAAAATGTTCTCGGATTATCCCTGGATTGATCAGGATACTTGGGATATGTTTGCCAGGAGTCGACAGGATGGAGATATTCAGGTTGGTTGATTAAGTTAATTTTGTATGCTTATTATAGATCATTTAACTATATTTAATTATGTGTTTTTGTTTGAATAGGCTAAGGCAAATAAGGGTCGGCAGAATCAGGCGAAGAACGTCCACCGCCACACCATGTCTCAGGGTGGGTACCATACTCGGATCCAGCAGATGATGGTGGATAGGCTGAGGGCGAAGCAGGAAGAGCACTCTGCTAGGATTGAAAGAGGAGAGGTGCCTGAGGGCACACAATCAAGTCCTCCGTCGGACATCGACCGCGAGGATGTCTGGTTAGCCAGCCGCATGACAAAGGCGGGATCTTTTAAAGCTGATGCCACTCGCGAAGTGGCAGATAAGATTGTAAGTAAATAATTAACTTGATTTCAATTGATATTTGTATAGATACTTGCAACACTTTTCACTTGCACGTTTTTTCATTTTTTTTTCCTTGAGATGGATCTTAAAGCAAAAGTCCTCCCAGGGCGCATTCGTCCCTTCTGGACGGCAGGGGCGTCTTGATGATCGCTCTAGGCAAGAAAGACCATCCTGGTCGGGTTCTCGGTGTTCCCGGGAACGTGACCATCAAACAATATTATGGCAAGTCTGCTTCACGAAAGCGGGTGGTCAATGAAGCATCAATTTTGGCTGACATTACTCAAGACCTCATGACCAACCCGGATATTACATCACATCTGATGCAAGGCTTAATAGCCAACCCGCATTCAAGCAGGCGCTTGCCAGAGAGCTTTCCTCCGTCGGTACATCCCAGGACACCGCAAGGCTTGCCAACGCTTCACATGTGAGCACAAAAGAGAGTTTTAGTATGGCACATGTTGAGGACGATGAGTTGGCAGCTAGGGAGCGGGAGTTGGAAGTCCAGCGCCATGAGCATGAGTTGGAAATGAAAAGGTGTGAGCTTGAGTTGGACTCCAAACGACGTGAGCTCGAAATGTTAGCAAAGGTATTTATTCATTATTAATGTCCAAAATAGTCAAATAATTACTTGTGTTTTTTTTAATTATCAAAAACTTATATATTTTATTTTTCCTAAACTGAAGACCAAGTCGACGTCGGTGTCGCTGTCACCTATCACTCGTTTGTTCTCACTTGGTGAGGATTATGCGTATGAGATTTTTGCATGTCCATTGGAGCACGATGGATGGGTGGCACGCCCAGATCAACAGAGGATATTTTCCTTCGTTGGTGACGATCTCGAACGCTGCAGAAATAACGTCTGGATGAACAAATGTCATCGAGTCTCACGGTGCACGTAAGTTAATTTTAATTTTATAACTTATTTATTTTTGGTATTTTTCCATTTAATAATTTATTTTAATTTCAATATATATATTATGTAATTAACATCCACACCCTTTTCATATCTTAGGTATCTCCATCGCTCTTGACTTGATAAGGCGTTGCATCGGTTTACGGTTTCTTAGATCCGTCAATCCTTCTCGCCCGAGTTCTTTACTGGCGATGCATTGAGTAAATACATAGGGAAGGTGTTGGGAGACAATCCAAAATAATTATATCTGGCTCCCTACTGTATGAATGACCATTGGCAGTTGTTGGTACTTCACCCGTCTAGGCATATTGTCATATTCTTCTGCTCTCTCCACCATGATCCGCCACCGAAGGTGGTGGAAGTCAGAATATGTAAGTAACTAATCTTAAATTTAATTTAAGTTTTAATATCAGTTGTTTTTAGTTTATTACACACATGATAAATGAGTTTGTTAATTGATCGACATGATTATTTGTTTATGATAGCGCACGGCGCGAGTAGCATAAGTTGCGCCAACGGGAGAAGTAGGACTTCTAAGGCTAAAGCAAATCCTGTATGGAACATCCTCAAGGTTTGGTAGTTTATTTATCAAATAATTATTATTATGATTACTAATTTATGTGTATATTCAACTGACGTTGAAATTAATTTTGTTGGTAGTCTCGATTTCAACCTTGATGAGGTTGGTCGTGCGGCTATTATGTGATGCTTCATATGTCTGAACATAGTCTCCGCATCTATTACGGATGGATGGAAGAAGGTAATATTTAAACAACTTGTTAAATTATATATTATAGTTTTGAAGATGACTTGCATTGATGTTATTGTTATTATTTGAACGTGTCTAGGCATTTATCGACCAATCGCCTATTCAAGATGATGAGTTAAGAGACTTGAGGATGCGCTTCGCTGAATTCTTCTTCAAGTATGCGGCTGAGAAAGGAATTGACAACATACCTCCGCACTACTTAGATAAATAGTTTTTTTGTTAGACTTTAGAAACTAATTAATAACATGTATATATATATATATATATATATCCTTAGATAGTTTTGTTTTTTAGACATTGGAACTAAAATTTATTTATATATATACATGGGTTTTGGTTTTAAGTCCCCCATTGTTCAATTTTCCTTTGCAATTCTGTAATGTGTGTGATATTCTGTGTTACTGGGATTGAATGCAGGGATAGCTGAAGGGAGTGATATTTTAAAACTGAATTTAAAAAAAAAAAACTTATTAACGTCAGTTGTTTAATACAACTGACGTTAATAGTATTTTATAAAATATACAGTACTCTATTAACGTCAGTTGTTTATTACAACTGACGTTAAAATTAAACCTTTAACGTCAGTTCTTTAAAACAACTAACGTTAGTTTTAACAAAATCAACGTCCGTTATATTAAAGAACTGACGTTAATAGTTTTATTTTAACGTCGGTTTTGTTAAGGAACTGACGTTAATAGTGTTATATTTAACGTCAGTTCTCAACTGACGTTAAAACAGTAACTATTAACGTCAGCTGTATTTACGTCAGTCAGTATTCTGACGTAAAAAATCAATTTTAACTGACGTAAAAAGCACTTATTGCACTAGTGCGTGCTCATTATTCAATTAGTGTTTCCAATCCAAGTTCTAAAATGCGAATCGCCGATCAGCCTCAACACGTTTAACTAGTCAATCACGCAACACATATGATCAACGCATTCAAATCAGAATTGGAAAACATTCATTGAGAGAAGGGGAGAAAAACATACATCACATGAACACTATACCGCCATGGGCGACTTCATTGATCCCTCGGACGAGGGGATTAGTTCCTCATGCCCGTGACGACGCACAAACAATCCGACATAATCTCCATAATAAAATAAGAAAAGAAAAGGGAAGGGAGACGCAGCTCCAGAAACAAGGATTCGTCCTAAAACTGATCTAAAACAAGTGGATAACAACTTCGATCTCCAATTCTGATCTGAAACAGCCTTTAAATAAGGATTCTGGTTCTTGCCCGCTCGCGGGGCGAGCATCTCTCGCGAGGCGAATTTTAGTTTTGGCGCGCATTCAAATTTGGACTCTCGCGAGGCGAGAGTGTATTTCATGGGGCGAGACTTCAATTCTAGGCTGTGACCTTCATCACGGCTAGGCCGTGATGGTCTCTGACTTCCAGGTCTTCATGATTCGCGAGGCGAGCATCATGTTCGCGGGGCGAGCCAGAGTGATGACTGTTGCTGCTTTATCCGATGTTCAGGCTCGCGAGGCGAGTATCTCCAGAAGTGCTTTTTCCACTGCTTCTTGACTTTCCTTGACTCCCGGAGCTTCACTTCTAACCTGAAACAATAAAAAGACACAAAAAGCGTAATTCTATTCAAAATAGACTAAAAACTACCAAAAATGCCTAGAAAGAGTAAAAGTCTACTTAGGAACAAAACAAGGCCAAATTTGGGCGAAAACGAGATTGAACTCGAATAATTTGCACAAAAACCACAGTCCATCTAGTTATAAAACTAGATAAGCCAGAGGCTTATCAAAACACCCCAAACTTAAACCTTGCTTGTCCCCAAGCAAGCTAAAACTCAAAAAGGACTCAAGACTTGGCAAGCCTAGGGGATTCAATCGATTTCGCACAAATTTCATGCAATCTTAACAAAACAGTTTTTCTCCAATGATTTCCCCCCTACATCAACGTAATCCCCACATTCATTTACTCTAAACAATTGAGAACTTCATAATTCATGCAATCATTAATCTAAGTTGAGGATCAGAGTCACACACAAAAGGAAGATCACCAATTTCAAACAATTGCCTTTCTCACAAGGGTATGTAAAATTTCACTCATTCGCTCAAATTCGTCTAGGCTATCAACTTTTCCCTCAATTTCACATATCAAGAGCACTTCCCATGAAATTGATTTTCATCTCAAAAATGGTTCCCACGAAAACATGCATGCAACATCAGAAGGTCTTTTAAAGGTTGAAATGGGGCCTGGCTGAAGGTAGGATATTCAAGGATACTCGGCTTAAGTCCTTAGGAACTAAGAGAGCATGAGCATTTGACACATATTCCACTCAAATTCCTTTTTCCATTTTTCTTTTTGCCTCGGGTGACTACAGCCTTTTCCTTGCCATTTTTTCTGCTTTGCCCCTTTTCCTTTTGGCAAAATTTTTTTTTCTTCTTTTTTTTTCTTTTTGCCTTGGGTTTCAACCTTTATTTTTTTCCTTTTCTCAACCCAGAATTACATATCAACCTTGTAGCCACCCCAAACTTAGTTTCTTACAACTCTTCTTTCACTAAGCTTCCATGCTCTCCTAATCCTAAGATTTCGTTAACATGGTTTTTTCCAGATTTTGGCTTATAATATAGGGTCATAAAGAAACAATAGGCTAATTAGGCTCAATGTGGCTAACTAGGGAACATGCGTTAGGGATGGTTCATTTTAGGTAAAGTAGTTATTCAAAGAAAATCGCCTAAATCATTTGATGCAACACATAATCATGCAACCCATGAAGAGATTCAAGCAAATTCGGGAAGTGCAACATGAAAGTGATTCACACAATCAAAAACAAAGTTGGAGGCTCAAATCCTCACCTGGACATTTTTGCAAATTGTTTGACCGAGATACGATTCCTAGTGTGTGCACACCCCTCACCCCAAACTTATCATAAATCAAGTAATCACAATAAAATTCTCAAAGTTCAGTTTTCAATTTTTCACATGGGGATCAACTTTTCTACTATCAGAACCTAGGGGGAAAATCATCAATGGTCAAAATAATTCATGCAATCAATCTATGCTCAATTTAATTAAAATCCAACAAACTTGCCGACACACTATTCATACACAAACTCTTGATCTTCTCAAATTATTCAAGAGTGACAAACAAAAACAAAAACAAAAACAAAAACAAAAACAAGTGAAGGGTAAGAAAATTTTTATCTTAATGGGACCCGAGCGGACCCCATGCTCTCAGCTGATTTTCCTTCCTCTTTCCATCTCTCTACTACCCCGCTTCACAGCGGGGCTAGTTTCGGCCTCATCCTTGCCCAATTGATTGGCCCTTGAGGTTCCGGGCACTCCATGTAGTTCCATTCACAAACAAACATGAACGTTAAGCAATAATATATCAGAATAAATATATAATCATCCAAGTTTGCCAAGAAAATCGGTAAAAAAATAGTTTCTAGCTAGCAAAATAATGTACAACCAAATCGAATCCTAGCTAGAATTATAAGTAAAGAGTGCAGGGGCCCGGATCAATGATCAGAGTCGATGTCGTCCACCGGGTTACCCTGGTCCTCTGGTGCCTGCTCATCCTTTGGATCCTCGGGTACCCCCCCTGTGGCATAGCACCCTGGTCCCCAGGGTAGTCCTGCTACCCAAGCCGAGAGGACAGCTCCTCCTCGGAGGGGTATACGGCACCCGACCCTCTCCTTGGGCTAACGCCATCTCCGGAAAAACTCTCGCGCAACACCTCCCGATCCTCCTCATAGCCTCGCTGGTTCTCGCAAGAGAAGAAGCCATGTCCGATGGTCGTGGCCTCCGAGTGGGTAGGGGTGGTGGCCTCCTAGGTGCGCCCGGGTCTGTATAGCGAACCGCCCTGATATAATCCTCGGTCGATGGGCTGCCTCGGTACCTTCTCCATCACCCTACTCACCGGCACCCCGCTCGGCGGATAAGCTCGGTGATCAGGCAAACCGTGCCCCAGTCTCTCCTTCAATGCTCGGGAGTTTGCCTTCATCTGAATGTCTGAGGCGATGACTCCCCCTATGTTCATCGTGCTGCCTGTCAATATGCCATAGAGTAGGTGGGCTCTGGCGGCGGTGACCGTGGACTCATGCGAGCTCACTCGAAGGTTGGCGTGTAAGAACGCCGACCAGACCTTGGCCTCTGGGGTGAGGTCCTGCCTCCTCAACCGCAGGAGGTTCCCCGATGTCCCCACCTCCCAGGCAGCTCCTGGGACACAGCACGTGTCTATGATAGCCTGAGCGAGGGCCTGCACTGCTGGGAGCTGCTCATAGTCACAGGGCTCCTCTCCCATCGGGATCCCTAAGCAGGAGTTAATGTCTGATGCGGTGAAAGTGATGGGGACCCCCTGAACCTCTGTTACGCAGCTCGGGCCTGTGACCTCGAGTTTGAGAGCGTTGGCATAAAATTCCTGCACCAGTTTGATATCATACTGGTGCGGAAGATTAGCCAACATCTCCCAACCTCGGTGGCGAATCTGCTCGGAGATGGTGGCATAGGTGTTGCCCACGAGGGACACACGCCTCTCTAAAACCATCTCCTTCCTCACGACCAGGTTCCAATGCTCCCTGTGATCAGGAGAGCGGAACCTGGGGGAGTAGGAGGTGGCCCTAGAGGAGGCGTCCGGCCCTGAAGGCAACACTACGTCATCTCCAGGAGCATATGCGCGCTTCTTGCGTTTGACCGGCTGCTTTTCAGCAGGGTTGCTCTTAGGAGGAGCCATACCTGAAAATCAGAAAAGTCCCAGTACAGTTCATAATCAACATTTCAGAATATACAAAACAGAATCATAATTGCAGTATTAACCCCCCCACTATCCTACCATCATACAGATATGCAACGAGTACCCCGATAGTGGCTTATCAATCTCCAAGTCACTGCACCACCACCAAAGGTGAAGACAAAACAACTAGTGAATTTAATCTCATCTGAATCTGAGATCCAGTTAGCATCACTGCATCCTCCTAATACAGTGAGAAATCCACTATAAGTAATACCATAGTCCATGGTACCTCTCAAATATTTCAATAATCTAGCCAAAGCGGCCCAATGATCATTTTTGGGATTATGATTATATCTACTCAATCTGCATACAACATATGCTATATCAGGTCTAGTGAAATTCATCAAATGTAACAGACTCCCAATGATCTGTGCATATTGAGACTAGGCAATTGGTTCGCCTCTATTTTTCTTCAATTGAGTGTTAGCATCATAAGGGCTACTCACTGGTTTGACATCAAAATGTCTAAATTTCTTTAGAATTTTCTCAACATAATGTTCTTGTGACAGTATTATACTATCACACTTCCTTATGACTTTAACTCCCAGAACTATAGTAGCTTCACCCATATTTTTCATGTCAAATTTACATGCAAGAAAACATTTCGTTTGATGCACTGTGTCATGGTTAGTACCAAAAATAAGCATGTCATCCACATATAGACAAATAATCACACATTCACCATTTTCTAATTTTGTGTACACACATTTATCAACTTCAACAGTAGAAAAACCATCACTAATCAAAGTTTGATCAAACTTTTCATGCCATTGTTTAGGTGCTTGTTTTAAACTATATAAAGATTTTAGGATCTTACAAACTTTATTTTCTTGTCCAGGAATTACACACCCCTCAGGTTGTACCATATAAATTTCTTCTTCTAACTCACCATTTAAAAAAGTCATTTTAACATCCATTTGGTGAATAAACAAATTATATGCGGAGGCTAAAGCAATCAAAACTCGAATAGAAGAGATTCTTGTTACAGGAGCAAAAGTATCAAAATAATCAACATTTTGTTTTTGAGTAAAACCTTTTGCTACCAATCTAGCCTTATATTTTTCATTTGATCCAACGGGGTTATATTTCCGTTTAAAAATTCATTTGCAACCAATTGGTTTAGCTCCAGGAGGTAAATCTACCAAAATCCAAGTATTACATTTAGTAATATAATCAATTTCAGATTGGATGGCTTCTTTCCAAAAAGATGCATTAGGTGGTGAAAAAGCTTGAGAAGTAGTCAAAGGTTCATCATCAACAAGATATGTGTAAAAATCATTTCCAAAAGATTTTTCTTTTCTTGGTCTTTTACTTCTTCTCAAATCCTCATGAAAATCATCAAATAAACCATGTGCTGGTGCTTTAGAAATATTTTCCAATTTTAAAGGAAAAACATGTTCAAAAAATTCAGTATTTTTTGTCTCAATTATCGTCTTGCAATCAAGCACATCACTTTTTAAAACTAAAAATCTATATACAGCACTATGATCAGTGTTGAGCATATGGCACATCAGTTAGTTACTCTAGGTCATAAGGCGATTAAATCGATTAGTTGCGGGTCATTGCAACAACTGTTGAATGTACCCAAGTTGGTTAGGTGACTAATGTGTATATATTGCCTTGGATATAGTGAGTTAGGGGGCATTGCACTGTTATACTTTGTATATTGATTGAGCTGTGTAAGTGCTTGAGATCAAAGGAATAAAAGAGGATATTCAGTGTATTTGTTCTTTCTTCTTCTTTCTCAGTTTTTTCATATTCTAAAATTCATTGTTTTATGCATCGTATGCTTACAACTAGTATCTAGAGCCACGGTTGAAGATGGTGACGAAATACGATATTGAAAAATTCACAGGCAAGAATGATTTTGGGCTCTGTAGGTTGAAGATGAGGGCGTTCTTGGTATATCAAGGTTTGGAGGATGCGCTGACTGGGGGAAAATCCATACCAACCACTCTTTCGGCACAAGAAAGGAAAGATCTCCTAGACAAGGCTCATAATGCCTTGATCTTGAGCCTAGGTGATAAGGTGATGAGAGAAGTGTCGAAGGAGAAGACATTTGCAAGTATATGGTTGAAACTAGAGAGCTTATACATGACAAAATCCCTGGCCAATCGACTTTACCTTAAGGAGAAGCTCTACACTTTCAAAATGCAAGAAGGAGTCAATATGGAGGATCACCTAGATGAGTTCAACAAAATCATCCTTGATCTTGAAAATATAGATATCAAGATAGATGATGAAGACAGAGCATTGCTTCTACTATGATCACTACCACATGAGTATGAAAATCTTCATGACACCATGGTCTACGGGAGAGATTCCTTAACATTAGAAGAGGTTCAATCTGCTCTAATGTCAAAGGAATTGAAGAAGAAAACCGAGGGAAAGACTAATAGCAGTGGTGAAGGACTCATGGTGGGGGGGAGGACTGATCAGAGGGATTTCAAGAATTCAAACAGATCAAGATCGAAGTCCAAATCCAAGAGCTGCTTTGTGTGTAAGAAGGAAGGCCACTTCAAAAAAGAACTGTCCAGAAAGGAGAAAAGGCAAGAAGAAAGATAAAGGCAGAGAACAAGAATCAGATTCTGGTGATGTTTCTATAGCCTCAGATGGCTATGAGTCTGCTGAGGTATTGATGGCAGCAGACAATAAGACAGATACATAATGGGTGCTAGATTCTGGATGCTCTTTCCACGTGTGCCCTAATAGGGAATGGTTTCACTCCTATCAGGGTATTGATGGTGGTAAAGTGATCATGGGAAACAACACAACCTGTTTGGTGATTGGAATTGGAGGCATAAAACTGAGGACTCGTGATGGCAGTGAAAGAATTCTCGGTGAAGTGAGGTATGTACCAGAATTAAAGAGAAATTTGATTTCTCTTGGAATGTTGGAACAATCTGGTTGTTCATACAAAGCAGACAATGGTGAATTGAAGGTTATGTTGGGGTCAATGGTGATCATGAAAGGAAAGAGGAGCAATGGGATCTATGTTCTGCAAGGATCTACAATTCTTGGTCAGGATGCTACTACCAATGCTGCTTGTTCAGATAAAGCAATGCTTTGGCATCAAAGACTGGGGCATGTAGGAGAAAAAGGACTTAGAGAACTTGATAAAAGGGGTCTGTTGTGTGGTGACAAGCTAGGTGGTCTAGACTTCTGTGAACGCTGTGTCTTTGGCAAGAAACAAAAGGTGAAGTTTGGGAGAGGCTTGCATACAACAAATGAAGTCCTTGAGTAAATACACTTAGACCTTTGGGGGGCTGCCACAGTGCCATCACATTGAGGTGATAGATACTTTATTACTCTCATAGATGACTATAGCAGGAAAGTATGGATTTACTTGTTGAAAACTAAAGATGAAGCCTTTAAAGTTTTCAAACAATGGAAAGCTATGGTTGAAAATCAGTGTAATAGGAAGATCAAGAACCTGAGAACTGACAATGGTCTTGAGTATCTTTCTTAGGCATTTACTGATTTTTGCAAGGACCATGGGATTAGGAGACACAAGACAGTGAGGGGGACACCACAACAAAATGGCTTAGCTGAGAGAATGAACAAGACTCTCATCGAAAGGGTGAGGTGTTTACTGTCCAATGCTAAGTTGTCTTCTCAGTTCTGGGGTGAGGCAGTTCACACAGCATGCTACTTGATAAACAGAACTCCCTCCACGGAAATTGAATTCAAAACACCACAAGATGTCTGGACTGGTAAACCAGCAGACTACAACAACTTGAAGGTGTTTGGATGTGTGGCCTACTATCATGTGAATGAAGGGAAACTTGTTCCAAGGGCAAAGAAGGGACTGTTCATGGGATATCCAGATGGAGTGAAGGGATACAGAATATGGTGTCCAGAATCCAGAAAGTGCATCATCAGTAGAGATGTAACTTTCAATGAGCAGAGTTTGTAAAACAAGGGTGACCAGGCAGAAGCTCAAGGTGGAGACAGTAATAGACTTGAGCTTGAGATGGAGCTTTCTAGAAGGAATCATACAAATGGCAGCAATGATGATCCTAATCCAGAAAGAAGTGGAGGTACTGAACCAGTCACAAGTGAACAAGATAGTGGCTCTGATTATTGGTTGACTAGAGATAGAGAAAGAAGATAAATCAGACCTCCACAGAGGTATGGATATGCAGATCTTATTGCATATGCATTGAATGTAGCAGAAGAGTTAGTGGAAGATGAACCAAGATCTTTCCAAGAAGCTATGAAGTCTGTATATGCAAGGGAATGGATATGTGCAATGAATGAGGAGCTGGAATCATTGGAGAAAAACTGTACATGGGAACTGATTCCTAAACCTATAGATGCTAAATTAGTAGGTTGCAAGTGGATTTACAAAAGAAAGGAGGGGATACCTAATGTTAAGCCAGCTAGATACAAAGCAAGACTTGTGGCTAAGGTATTTACTCAAAGTGAAGGTGTTGATTTCAATGAAATTTTCTCACCAGTTGTGAAGTATTCATCCATTAGAATTCTATTGTCAATGGTTACTCACTATGACATGGAATTGGAGCAAATGGATGTGAAGACTGCTTTTTTGCATGGTGAATTGGAGGAGAGGATTCTTATGAAGCAGCCTATGGGGTATGAGTTCCTGGCAAAGAGGATTGGATTTGTCTCCTCAAGAAGTCCCTTTATGGACTTAAGAAGCCCCCTAGACAATGGTACAGGAGGTTTGACTGTTTCATGCTTAACAATGGTTATCAAAGGAGTAAATATGATAGCTGTGTGTATCTGAGGAAGTCAGAAACAGGTGATCACATCTACTTACTCCTCTATGTTGATGACATGCTTCTCACATCAAGAAATAAGGTGGAAATCAGCAAGCTCAAGCATCAGTTGAGGTCTGAATTCGAAATGAAGGACCTAGGAGCAGCAAAAAGGATTTTGGGGATGGATATCAGCAGGAAGAGAGAAAAGTCAGAGCTCACCCTCTCTCAGAATTGTTACCTAAATAAGGTTTTATCTAGATTCTTCATGAAGGATGCAAAACCAGTTGCAACTCCAATTGCAACACATTTTAAACTTTCTTCATCCCAATCTCCTCAGTCTAATACAGAGAAGGCAAAAATGTCCAGAATTCCATATGCCAATGCCATTGGTAGCATGATGTATGCTATGATTTGCTCCAGACCTGATTTGGCTTATGCAGTGAGCCTAATAAGCAGATTCATGGGAAATCCTGGTGAAGAAAATTGGAAAGTAGCCAAATCGGTGATGAGATACTTAGCAGGCACACAAAGCTTGGGACTGAGGTACAGGAAGTCAGTCACAGAAGATCAACCAGCTAAAGGCTATGTTGATTCAGATTTTACTGGAGACTTGGATAAAAGAAGGTCACTGACAAGGTATGTGTTCACATTGTTTGGCAACACAGTAAGTTGGAAGGCAACTTTGCAGCACATAGTTGCACTTTCGACCACTGAGGCTGAATACATAGCTGTCACAGAAGCTATTAAGGAAGCTTTATGGATAAAAGGACTGATCAATGAGATTGGGATACAGCAGGATAGAATTGAGGTATTTTGTGATAACCAAAGTGCACTTCATCTTTGCAAGAATCCCATGTATCATGGAAGGACAAAGCACATAGACATCAGGCTGCACTTTATCAGAGATGTCATTGAAGGTGGTGCTGTCAAGGTAGTGAAAGTTCATACATCAGAAAATCCTGCTGATATGATTACCAAACCAGTTCCTTTGGTAAAGTTCAGATTGTGCCTTGACCTACTATAGGTTTCCTCGATTGATCCTAAATTGGAGGGAGATCAGGTGGATAAAGGCTAGTTATGCTTGTCACTGGTGTGCCAAGGTGGAGATTGTTGAGCATATGGCACATCAGTTAGTTGCTCTAGGCTGTTAAGGCGGTTAAATCAGTTAGTTGCAGGGTTGTTGCAACAGCTGGTTGAACAGCCCAAGTTGGTTAGGTGACTAATGTGTATATATTGCCTTGGATACAGTGAGCTAGGGGGCAATGCACTGTTATACTTTGTATATTGATTGAGTTGTGTAAGTGCTTGAGATCAAAGGAATAAAAGAGGATATTCAGTGCATTTGTTCTTTCTTCTTCTTTCTCAGTTTTTTCATATTCTAAAATTCAATTTTTTATGCATCGTATGCTTACAATCAGCATAACCAATAAACATGCAGTCTGACAATTTAGAACCTAATTTTCTCTTTTTAGGTTCAGGTAGCATCACTTTAGCTAAACACCCCCACACTTTTAAAAACTTCAAGTTAGGCTTATAACTCTTCTATAAGTCATATGGTGTTGTACCTGTTTTCTTATAGGGAATCCTATTTTGTAAGAAACATGTCGTTAATAAAGCTTCACCCCAAAGATTATCTGGTGCATTAGAACTAATTAAAAGAGCATTCATCATTTCCTTTAAATTTCTATTTTTTATCTCAGCTATTCCATTGGATTGAGGTGAGTAAAGGGTGTAATTTCATGAATAATTCATTCCTTTTCACAAAAATCATTAAATAAAGTGTACTCACCACCTCTATTCGATCTAACTCTTTTAATCTTTTTATTTAATTGATTTTCCATTTCTGCTTTATACAAAGAAACATGTTAAAAGTCTTATCTTTATTTCTAAGCAAATATACTTTGGTATATCTAGAAAAATCATCAATAAAGGTCACATAATATTTTTTACCACCTCTAGTCATAGTTTGCTTTAAATCTCCCAAGTCATAATGAATTAATTCTAGCAATTTGGTATTTCTTTCTATGGGTAAACAAGACTTTTTAGTTATTTTTGATTCCACACATATTTCACATTTACTTAAGCATGCATCACTTTAACCAAAAATTAAACCAAGATATTGCATATTCTTAATATAAGAAGCACTAAAATGTCCTAATCTAGCATGCCAAATATCCATAAAGTCAATCAAATATGCAGAAGAAGAAACATTTCCATTAATAACATGAGCAACATTGAGTACAAAGAGTCCCTGGTTACAATAACCTTTTCCCACAAACACATTATTTTTGTTCCTCACAATTTTATCAGATTCAACAAACACCTTGGCCCCAACCTTCCCTAGCAAACCAACAGAAATTAAGTTTGCCCTAATGCTAGGCACATGAAGCACTTCGTTGAGAGCTAGGGTCTTGCCAGATGTGAGCTTCAAAAGAACCTTTCCTTTTCCAAGAACTTTAGCAGTCCATGAATCACCAAGATACACATGTTCTTCTCCATCTCCCACATAATTGTAGGAGGTAAACATATTTTTGTTTGCACAAATATGCCTGGTAGCCCCAGAGTCTACCACTCAATCATTCACATTGGCCATTAGCAAGGCTTGAGAAATGACTGTAGCTATAATGTCATCTCCTTCAACCAAATTTGCCTTTGGTTTTGGAGGAATGTCACTTCCCTTCCTATATCTGCATTGAGCAGCTCGATGACCTGTTTTGCCAAAAACAAAACAACTTCCTCCACTATTTTTGAAAGTGGGATTATTCACTTTTGGGACATAAGGTTTATTGTAATGAGACCTTTGGTGGTGTTTATTGTCGTACATTTTCTTATTGGCTTGTATCATGTTTTCCCTTGATGCCAATGCTTTTGCCCTTGCAGCCTTGAGTTCCTTCCTGTTTGTGTCCTCAATGATCATGTGGGTGATAAGATCGGCAAGAGACAGCTGCTTGTTCTTGTGCTTCAGTTGCTGCTTATAGTCCTTCCAAGATTCTGGTAATTTTTCAATTAGTAGTCCAGCAACAAACTTCTCTGGCAGTGTGATCTTCCCAGCTTTCAAGTCTTCCAATAGCTTGTGGTATTCATTGATCTGAGCCTTGATGTCTTCTTCATCGTTCATCTCCCACCTATTGTAGTGTCCAATCATGAACTTCTCTGTCCCATCATCCTCCGCAGTATATTTGAGAAACAGAGACTCCCAAATTTTGTTGGTTTCCTTATAAGAACAATAGACATCAAACAATTCGTTAGATAATGTACTAAGAATTGTATGTCTACAAACCTTGTTAGCATAAGTCCAGTCTTCCATCATTTTTGATATAGCAGATGACTCTGGTTTCGGTTGTGTGAGAGCATGAGCTACGCCGTGCATGTCAAGAACATATTAGACACGCTTCTGCCATCGTTTGAAGTTTTTGCCTTGGAACATCTTTATCTTTGACATGTCCGGGAAAGGCTTTGCATAGTTGACTGCGGGAACAGCTGTTGTAGGTGAGTTCACGTTGACTCCATCAGATCCGTTGTTACTTGCAGCGTTGTTGACGGGGGTTTCATTGTCTTTCGTTTCAGTCATAATCCTTGAGATTGTTAGAAAAAACTGACCCGAGACAGCTGCAAATTAACAAAACTTAGCCTGAGGCGTGTAGGACACTGTCCTCAAGGATTATTTCGGTGTAGTCGGAAATCCTCCAGGATACAGCAGGCTCCTCTTGACAAAAGCCATGGCTATCAAGAACTAGCAAGATATTTATTTTAACCCAGAAAGAAAAGAACTATAAGAAGGTTTTATTTTAATATGCTCGTAAAACTGTGCAGAAAGTTTTTCTCAAAAAAATTATCGAACTGCGACTTATGGTTTTTGATATAAAGACCACCGACGTGCACTCAATATTAACGTTGAGAGCCAAAATCTAATCCCGGTATATTAGGAAACAAAGTTAACGTTACACTAGAATTTCACAACCACGTCAGAAACCGTTTTACTTTCTACACGTTTTCTTATCAAAAAGGAACGTGCACTTCACAACTGATTTGTTAGCATAATAATAGGATATACACCGGAAAATAGGTTCAACAACTATACAACATACTCTGACTACTTTGAAGTTTTAAAAAACATAAGAAAAGGTCAAGCTTATCTAAATTCATGACTTTAAAATAATTAAAAACAATTTTAAATAATAATAATTAATTTCCAAATAAGTTTACATTAATTCTTTTGAAATATGATATATTATTTTTACAACAGTCATCTACCTTGACCTTCAACGAGAGACAACGGAGGCATTTACAAAATGGGTTCTTTCATAATGGTGTATGTACCATAAAGTCCGGAACCTGACCAAGGGCTAGATTGCAAAACTCATATTTACAAAATATGCTACTAACTTTTTTAAAGTGATTCTAAGAACCTCGCGTATACCTGCACTATCAGGTCAAAGGAACTCACCCATGTGTGAGGGATTAAAATTCTCCCTCGTGTTAGATGCAACCCTCAATTACATACTTAAAAATGGGGACGCCTAATGTGAGGGTGTGTTGGAGTCCCTCACCCATGAGGGAGCCACCCTGACCGTTTGATTTAAGTCCCTTCTGAGTGGATGGCTCAGATCAATTCCTGACACCTGATTAACCGGTTGCACCTCATTTTTTTCAAATTGACCCCAACTTTTTGCTAAAAGTCCCCCACATTTATAACAAGTAAAGAATTTCCCGGTGGATATTCCGTCGAACTGAATCCATATTCTAGTTTTGCTGCTTCATATCACCAAGCAAGCTTGTTGTTTTTGGTCTAACAGTTGATTCCACATTCCTCAACATTAGAACGTTTCTTACCAAAAGGGACCCCATGATTGGAAACCACTGTTAATGGCATAGGAGATCCCAGCAACAACCCCCACCAAGTTTAAGATGAGAAGAGTTGTGGGTGGAATGAGAAGGGTTTTCCATTTGAACATGTAGAGTTCTGCAAAGTCTCCATCTTCATCTGATGCCTTGTTGGAGGCAGGGTCGTGGAAGCCACATGGCCACTAAGACACTTGCCTTAGGCCCCACATTCTATTAGTTATTAACCATTTGTAATTTTATATATTGCAGAAAAATCTAGCATGTAATAAATATATCAAAACATGACAAAGGCCCAACAATAACAATATGTATGTGAGAGAGATTTTATTAAAGCATGAAGTAGCAACGTAACTTTCTATCCCAAGTTGACATCAAGTTCTATAATTATATGATCCAACAATCTTAATATATTTTTTTTTTTAAAAATGGATGGTCTTGATATTTATGAGTGTGTATGAGTAAAATTTTTGGAATGTAAAAATTGATTGCAATTGGAACTATTTGTTCCTTTCTTCTAAGACGATTAAGCGTTGGTATCGTTGGAGAAAAATCAATTGTTCATATAATTTTGTTAATAATAATGAATTGAAATTAATAAAATAATCTTTGTTTATATATATACCATAAATTTTGAAAAAAAAATTATCTAATAGATCTGTTTAGGCCCCAAAATGTTTGGAATGGTTGGAGGTAACAGCGAAGTTGGTGTTAATTCCAGCAAGCACTTTTAGTTGTGATGAAACACCACCAATAACCCAAAATTTGTTCGTCTCTCCACCACTCATGATTCCAACACCACTCTACATCATCTCAAGGATTTTCATTGAAAAGATGGAAAGAAAGAGAGAGATAAACCATATCTTGCAATGTTACCATGCACTGAAGAACATGGCTTCATTGTCCTGGTAACTTGACGAAGACAGTAAAAATCAACTCTATTCTATTTTACTTTTAGGGACTATTTTGAAAAACAACAAATTTAGACTTGTCTACTGCTGAGATTTCAAATTTATAAAGCATACGCTATTTACCTCCTTTAACCTATATATTTTGCTCTCTCATGTGAGGGACATTAAAATTCCTTAAACAAACCATCACCTTAGAAGTCATCCTTTAAAATTCCTAAATTGTTCAGAAATCTAAACAATAATTAAAGGAAATGTCTAACATGAAGCATTTGAACATCTATACTAATATAAAAGAGTGAGAGTCATTTCTACTGTACATACACATATCAACATAAGGAATTTTTGCCTTTTTTTATAAAAAAAATTAGTTTTCTTTCTTTTTATAATTTTATTTTATTTTATTTTACGTTTTGCTTTACTTTTTTAAAAAAAAAATACGTTTATTTATTATTTTTTATAGTTTTTAAAAATTTATTTTACTTTTTTAAAAAAAATTACAATTTTTTTTTACGTTTTGCTTGATTTTTAAAAAAAAATTCCTAATACTTTTTTTTTTAATTTATTTGTATACACTGACAGTGTAAAGTTTTTTACACTGTCGACCAATCATAAATTGACAAACAGTAAAAGTAAAGTTTTCATGTTCTTAATGTTTTAATTTTTATATACTGACGTTTTAATGCATATATAATTTAATAGTTTAAATTTTAATTTTTTATATTTTTTATTTATATACACACACACACACATATATATATATATAAATATTTTCTTCGAAACGAATCAAACCAAACCAATTTTAATTGGTTTGGATATTGTTATTGAGTTTTTAAATTTTACAATTTTTTTTTGTTTTTAGATATTTTTAGACAGGAAAGGTAGCAAAGCTACAGTGTTCTTCGAAAAAGTTTAGGGTCGTAACACTTGAACCAATAATTCGATGAATTTGAAAATCCGAACCAATCAATTAAATTGGTTCACTTTTTTCCTTTTTTGTGCACAGCTACGAATTGAACCAAATCCAATGGTCACTAATTCAGTTATTTTGAAGCCGAACCAATTACTATATTTTAATATTTATATATATTTTAATATTCAATATGTATATCACTTTATCAATTAACAAAATTTCTTCTACTGTTAACAGTAGAAGGAGTTGTCAACCGGTGGATTATTTTGGATTATTTAAATTTATTTATTTATTTTTTAAACATATATTCTTTATAATATTTTAAAAAAAAAATTCCCCCAAATTCGTTTTTTCCTAATTTAATTTTTTTAAATGTTTATTTTTATAATCGATTTTTTCAAATATTTTTGTTTTTTAATTAATTTTATCATTCTAATTCTTGAATATTTTTTTAAAATTATTATTTTCCTTATTTTTTAAAAATATTTTTTAAATACTTTTTCTAATTATTTTTATCTACTTTTTTAAATTATTTTTTGAATTTTTGGTCTAATTTCCTTTTTTATTTTAATAAAATTTTTTTAAAATATATTTTTTCCAAACTATTTTTTATTTTTTAAAAATATAATTTTTTACAATTAATTTTATTTTTTTAAATTTTTTAAATCTATTTTTTCCTAAATATTTTTTTCCTAATTTTTTTTCCTAATTTTTTTACTCTTTATTTTTCGAATAATTTTTTCTAATTTACTATTTTTATTCCTTTTAAAACATTTTTTATAATTAATTTTTTTCTGATTTTTTAAAATATTTATTTTCCTAATTAAAAAATAAAAAAATTATAAAAATTATTTAAAATTATTATAAAAAATTATTTAAAATAACTAAATATATATATATATATATATTTAAGAAATTTAAGAAAAATTAATTATAAAGATAAATATTTTAAAAAAAGTAAATAGGAAAAAATTATTAATTTTATTTTTTTGAATTTTTTAAATATATTTATTTTCAAATTATTTTTTCCTATTTTTTTATTTTTAAATTTTTTAAATAAAGTTTTTTTAATTATTTTTTAAAAATATGATTACTTTTTTTTCCTGTTTTTTTTAAAATAATTTATTTCCTAATTTTTTTTGTTAATATTTTTTAAATATATTTTTTCCTAATTTTTTTATTTTTTTTTGTTAATACTTTTTTTCAAAACTACATCCTTGCCTTTGTTTTTTCTATTTTAAATAATAAATCTATATCTTTAATAATTGATAAGGGGAAATTCTTATTTTAATGTAGCACAATAGTGCAAGTCACCTGTTATGTTATGAAATATTTTTATTATTATTTTATTTATTTTCTAAAATTTATATTTTTTTGTTTTAAAATATTTAAAACCGATAAAAGTACATTGTTTTGGGAGTCAAGCATGACAATCTCTGTATTAACATAAATAGAGGTAGAGTTATTCATATTTTGTATTTTTTTTTTGCTACATCTTTGCCTTTGTTTTTTCTATTTTAAATAATAAATCTATATCTATACTAATTAATAAGGGGAAATGCTGATTTTAGTGTAGTACAATAGTGCAAGGCACATGTCAAGTGATGAAAACTTTTTATTATTTTTTTATTTTTCTAAAGTTTATATATTTTTTTGTTTTAAAATATTTACAAACCGGTAAAGGTACAATGTTTGGAACTCAAACACGACAATCTTTGAATTGACATAAATAGAGGCAGAGCTATTCATATTTTCTAATCTATTTTTTTTCTACATCCTTGCCTTTGTTTTTTTCTATTTTAAATAATAAATCTATATCTATACTAATTAATAAGGGGAATTGATGATTTTCTAATAAAGGCACACGTGTCTGCACCACATGATTTAAGAGGATTAGTTGATCATTATTAATAATCAAAGATGAACACTTAACACATAGTATTACATTACGTATTGTAATATCGTTTTAAAATAAAAATAATATTCAATTCTTTGCACTCAAATCATAGATAAAATTGTTTCAAGATTTTTGCTGATCACTTCTATCTATAAATAAAAAACCTTGGAGATGAATGAGTATCACCATTATGGGTAGGAAGGAAATATTGAAAGCAAAGTATGAAATAAGTAAAGAATATGTTTGATATAGTGGACTTAATTTGGGATAAAGGAAAAAAAAGTTTAGTACATATAGAGGCACAATTCAAGTTATTAATAAAAAAAATGCTATCAATAATAATAGTAAGCGATGCACGGGTGCAAAAATACTAGTATGGTATATAGATGAAGCATTTGATATAGCCATTATAGTTATTAATAAAATAATAAACGGTCTAGATTGAATGTTAGAAAATGACTAAATAGGTAAAATTACATTAAATTTAAATTAATGTCATAAGTAAATAAGTAAAAATAATATTTTGAAACGACAATCTCGTCCATTTATTCCTTCACGATCAGACAACACACGGAAGGTGTAACACCCTCCCTTGGGCATTACCTTCTAAACACGTACGAAAATAAAATTAAAAGATAATTTGCTGGTGCTTTCGGAAAATAACTTATATAAGTACATAAGTGTCTGAAATTGGGTATAAAATTTTTGTCATGACTCCATACCTAAGCCATTATCGACACACAAACTTACTATCATAGCTTGGCAAGCCTATTTAATTTAAAGGATATACTTAAATACAAGATAGTAGTTTTACAAAAATTTCGACAGAGTCTCCTCTGTAATTCGGACATCCCAGATAAAATAACACCTATTAAAATGATTACATTTTCACTCCAGAATTCTAGTTACACTAAATTCAACCAGGCATCAATACATAAAAATAATAGTTATAGCCATAAGCTTTACAAGACCAAAAGAAATAGTTTAGATTTTCATTCAAAAGATATGCTCTCCGAGCTATAAACATCCCATTTTAAAATAAAGGCTCTCTGAGCCAAACTCGTACATACTATCAAAATAATCTAAGTCTCAACCCTAAGCTGGTCGTTCTAAAAGTTATTCCGCGAGTAATACCTCATCAAGCAACTAGATCTAAGTCTCTGAGTGACTTAGAAAGACTTCTCTCGCACCATCTGTGTTAAAGTACCCGGGTACAATATCGAACTAGAAGAATCCCAAATGTGTGTGTAAGAGTGAGACGCCAATATATAGTTTTAACCCAATAACTAAATACTCGACACCACATAACACATATACATTTACCACACGAGCATTTATAAGCTAATAGTTTATCAGTGGGTTTAACACCCCAAACATCATCCATAACATTATGCATGACACTTCTATTCATCATCTACTTTTCGTCCTAATCTCATGAGATATCCCAACATCATATGAGTTGATCAGACTCCATAGCCACACAGGCTAACTTGGCTAACTGCCAACAAAGTGCAACCTCTTCCCATCTTTAAAAACAAGGCATACACAGCCAGGCACTCACAAGGCCAAACACATTGCTAACGTCCACAACCAGTGGCCTATACCTATTAGCAAGTAAGATGGGGTCTCCATGTCCTCCCTAGGCACATGAGAGAAATACACATCGTAATTACCTTTCGCCGAAGGTAATTATCCCCGATGTTAAATAATGCATTAAACCACAAATCGCAGGCACGTCTGCCAAATGCATGCAAAACACTTTTGTTTTGTTCTTTTCTTTGTGCTCATTCTTTCTTTTGCCGAAGCTCAAAATGGCTTACGACTCACATAGTTTTAAAACACTTTTTAAAACTTTCATCACAACACAGGACCTCACTATCCATAAAACTTTCATCAAAACATAGGACCTCATTGTCCATAAAACTTTCATCAAAACATAGGACCTTACTGTCCATAAAACCTTTATCAAAACATAGGACCTCACTGTCCATAAAACCTTTATCAAAACATAGGACCTCACAGTCCATGTGCTCAATCGCGACACCTCTCGACCGGTGCACCAGTCTTAGGTTCGTGGCACTAGAAACATCTTCAATGTTTCAACACAGTATACCTCATGTATACAATATAGGCCCTCAAAGTCCAAATGACTGAGTCCATCACAACACAGAACCTTAGTACCCCGACGTCTCGGTTACTAAGTTCCACACCACTATTAACACGAAATCAGTTTTGCTTTCATAAATTCTTTTTCCAAAAATTGGAAATTCATCAATAAAATCCTTAAATAATAAAACTTGGTTTTCCCAAATATGAGTCACTTGAGGTTTTAACTTCCTTAAAATATGTACTGTCGTTTCAAAATACTTGCCTTCTACGATTTTCCAAATCTGTCATCACTCTTTTCCAAATCATTCATCAATTATCACTTTTAAATCTTCTCAAGCCAATACTTAACTTTTTCCACTGAAAACACTTTCTAAAATCATCATTAACTTCTTTTCAACAATTAATTTCATAAAATAACTTTGTAAAATATTACAAACTTTCTTACATAAAAATTAGCAGTACTTAAACATTTTCACAATTTCGATCTCATTGTGACTCGAGTTACTTTTACACTAATAAATTATCATCATCAAAACTCCTTATTTTTCCAAAATAATACTTTTCACCACTATTATATTCCAACGTTTCCCATAAAACATTGAATATAATTTACACAGCTTATTAAAGCTTTTATCTGATTAGTCGGTTGTGCACTGACCACAGTCAGGCTTCTCAAACAACACTCACAAGCAACATTCAACAACAAACCACTAGACAGATCATGTACCATAGCAATATCATATACAAATAAATAATTTAAGACAGACCAAACACTGATATTCAGATATACAACACAACATAAACCATATAATCAGATAACCACAACCACATCAATTATACAGAATACACAACAAGCAAATGGTCACAAGCAAATGGTTATTGAGAAAAATCCATCAGGCAAGCTCCCCTTACCTTTGAAGACAAGTGAAGGATCCTCGTTCTAGTGCCCACGTTAGCTCATATCTACTCCATCAAGCAAGCATAGCCGTGTCCAAACGTCTCAGAGAGTATATCCAACATCGCGCAACAACCAGAAATCAAGAAATCAATTTCACATGATCAAACACATATTCTAACTTTATCTAAACACTTAATCTAATTACCAAACAAGGTTATTTTTAAGGAAAATCATGTTTGAAGCTCACGCTTCCTAATACCCTTTTAGGAAACTTTGTTTTGATTAAAAGATCTTGAAAAAAAAAGAACTTTGGAAATCATCCATTAAGAGTCCTAATTACACTTAATCATAATTAATTTCATAAAAACATACCCAAATTCAAATAAAATCAAATTGGGGGTTTAGGGCTCATTATTAAAATTTAGGGGAAACTCAGAATAATGAAATTGGTTTAGAGAAACACAAACTCACAGTCCCAATCTCATAAAACAACCTTAAATTTCAAGATTAAAATCTGAAATTAAAGGGTTAGGCTTAGGGTTTCAAAAATCCATTTGAGGGTTTTGAATCTGAGACACTTAGAGAGGGTTTTGACTCACCCAAGCTTGAAGGCAGAGGACGCAGTGACAGCCATGGACACGGCGGCGGCGGCGCACAACTCCGGCGAAGTGGCAGTGGCGGTTCTACAGTGAACAAGAGCAACAGAGTTGAAAGAAAGCATAAAAGATAAGAGAGAAGCTTAACCAACAAGTTGGGTTCGAAACCACCATGGAAGGCGGCGGATCTGACTTACCGCGGCGGGGAGACGAGCGCGCGACGGCGGACCGGACGTTTGGGTCGCACGGCGTGGTCGCGGCTGTCGCGGCTGTGCTGAGGTGGTGGTCGCGCGACTCCGGGTGGCGTTGCAGGGCGGCGGTCGCGCGGCTGCTTCAAGGAAGGAAGGAAGGTGAGTTTGGGGGGAGGAAGAAGATGATGTGAGGAGGAAGAAGAAGAAAAGAGAAGAAAGGAAGAAAGAAAGAAGAAAAGAGAAAGAAACAGAGAAAGAAAAGAGAAACAGAGAGAGAACGTCGAGAATGAGAGAGAGAAAAGTGAGGAAGCTTAGTTTTTAAGCTAATTATTTAGTGATAGGTACAAAATGAGTGATAAATATTAGGCCTAAAATAAACATGTTTTTACTTTTTAGAATCTAAAAATAAAGATTGATAAAGATATGATTTCGAAATTCAAGTTAGAGTAAAGATTAATAGTTGAACTGATCAACTAAGAAAATAATCAGTCCAAAATTTAATCTCCGATTGAGGTCAAACCAAAATATTTTTAACTCTAAAATTAAATAGAATAGGAATATGAAAATGCTTTTCTCTTAATCATATTATTTAAAATATTTTTCTGTACTGGTATAATAGTGACAATAACGTAAATTATTGTCTAGTAAACGTGCATTCACTGAAATAAGTCAGTGCTAACATACCCAATAAAATAATTTGAAAAGAGTAATTTAATTACTCAAACTAAACCACATAACAAAATAAACTTAAACATCTAAATAAATTAATTAATCATAGGTGTAAAAACTAGGGTGTTACATTACTACCCCTCTTAAAAAATTTCGTCCTCGAAATTTCGTAGCTTAAAACTAAACAGGATGTTGTAATCATACCTTAACTCTAAAATCTTGCTTTGTATTCTCATCGCTTCGTTCCTTTCATCTATACTACTTTAACAAGATCGATTATTATGCTATTTTATTTATCCTCGTGACTTTTTCACTGCCGCATTATTTCCACTACCTTCGATATTTCACCTTAGTCTATTACACTTCAAAGAACAAAATCAACGCTTAATCTCTTCATTTAACTTTCTCAATACAAATCCATTAGGAAAAACTTTCTCCAATATCTAACTTTCACAGCTAACATCAAACCCCATACTAACTTTACCATAACATCAATTAACCTTCTACTCAAGAGATGCAATCATAGTCTTAGTCCAATTGGGCTTAGTCTACTCTTCTAGTCATATCAAATTCACACTTTTCAAGCCTCCAATCAAAACGTCATAACATTCCTAAGTTGCACATGATAAACTTTGCGCCAAGAACCTAAGAAATTCAATCTTATTGAAATTGAATCTTACCACATCCATCATAATTCGTTCTCTTCTTAATTCCTCTTGAATCTTTTACCTACTTCGATGTCATATCCTTCATTTGCCTCTCATTTTCAATTTGGTTCTCAAACCCCGTTAGTATCCCTGGTTTAAGAAATTTCCTATGCACCTTTACCCTATTGTCCAAGGAAATACACAACTCATAACAATTCCTCCATTCGAAGACTTAGCTCTATCACTTATACAAGGAAGTGCTTGTATCCTATTTGCCCTTATCTTATATATTTGCAACCGAAAAAAAATATTATAAAACAGAGTTTCTCTAAGGCCATTACTCCTGTAACACCCTGTATTTTACTGTTTTAAATAACAGTAAATACATATAAATATATTTATAAGTCTATTAGAGTTTTATAAAGTTATTCTAAGTGAATGGAGGATAGTATTTAATCCTACTTGACTGTAGGAAACTACGATTAAAATTTAGGTTGGAAATTCATACGAAACCCGGTCTGCGAATTTCATTGACAGTATAATAATGCTGTTCAAAAGACCTAATTTTAATTCGTGAACGAGAGACTTAAGCTTAGTATTTTATTTTCTACAACTTTGTATGTTTAGAATTTTTTCAGAAAAAAATAAAATAATTTGAGCATTACGGGCGGAGAGTGTAATCGGGTAGACGACGGAAAGGAGATTAGAGTTTCTAAGGGTAGTAAGGGGATTTAGTTTAGGATTTTGAGATGATTCAAGGGGATGAATCATATTTTTAAGTTTAGAAAGTTTTTCAGGATTAAATAGAGATTTTCGAAATTTACGGTTAAGTCCCTGAACTTTCTGTAAATTACCATTTTGTCCCTAAATTAGTTTTTTCGTTTTTTTTTTAAGTGGATTGGGCTAGAATCCCTTTTTCTAATCCTAAATGGTCGTGTCCTATAAGCCCAAATATTGTTAGTCCATATTTGAGTCCATAAAGCTATTCAAGTTTTCCTATCTTAGGTTAAAAGGCCTAAATCTTCAAAGTGGGTCCCACAACCCATAAGAAAATGAAATCAAGCCCAAATGTTCAAGCCCATTTCGAAAGCCCATGTAAATTATGGCTGCCCATTTTAGTTGGAATTGTCAAGATAATTCTAGAATTTTCTAAAGGTTTCTACTTAACCTAGTTTTGTCTACAAGTTTCTTGATTCTTCTAATACATTGAATTATCTACTTTCTTAACTTGTTTTGCACTCATAAATTTCAGCCAAGTAAGTCAAGGATAAGATGGCATTTAATGTGATTAAACCCATCATCATGACATTCTATTGTCTATTTGCAAACTAGTCCTTCAACTATTGGAATCTTTGCAATTTGGTCCTTGGAACTTAATTGCACTTTAATCCTTTTAACATGACAACTCATCTTATCTAGATCCTTCTTGAAATGTCGCCACTTCTACTATAAATACCTTTCTCTCATTTTGCATTTAGTTCTTTGCCTACTTGTCTTCAAAAACTCTAAAGTTCTAAGTTCTTAGTTCTAAGTTTCTCAAAGCAAGTTCTTGGAGTGTCTTCATCATTGATTATCAAGAGGTAAATCCTAATCTTTGTCTTAAATCATGTCTATGTTCTTTAGATAGTTTCTTGATTCAAGCCTTATATCATGGAAGTTCATCATTTTCAAGTTTCAAACCCTAGATCTTTGAAAAATCATAATAAATCCTAGGAAAATCTAATGATGATGAAACTACTTTATATCTTCTAGATATCATGTCTACTCTCTAAATCCAAGAGCATGAAGCAATCAAAAATTTCTTTCTTGAAAAACAAGCCTTGGCCGAATCTATCACCTTAGGGTTGGTAGAGTTTTGTTCATGTGTTTTCATGTATGATCATGTATTCTATATGGCATGTATGACTACACACTCTAATCCATGTTAGTTTCTTAAAATGACTATTTTACTCAAAAATGTTCATGTTGGCCGAACCCTAAGTGGGTAAGTCTTGTTGAGTTTTGTTCATGATTTTCATAAATGATCTTAGAAATCAAGTGTTTAGTAAGTATGCTTTATAAATCCAAGATGATTTGTTAATCTAAGAACCCTAGCTTCATGAACCTAGTAAGGCCGAACCTATGTATAAAAGAGTTAGGAAGTTTTGAGTTTAAAACTTAGTTGTTTAGTTGATAATCTATGGTTTAGGTTAATGAAGGATTATTAATCCATAACTTAATCATGATTAGGAGTTTTAGTTATTCAAAAACCCTAGAGGCCGTGACTATGTATTAGGGTTTAGAATGTTCTAGTTTCTTGAATTGTAACACTTTGGTTATAATTGAAGGTTAGTTGAGTACAAGTTTACAAGGTAACGGGAAATTCGGAAGGAGTTTGTAAGTTGAACAAGGAGTCTTCAAGAGGTAAGGGGGGAGTACCGAGAAGGATTCTATTCAATGGCTATATGCTATCCAATTGTTGTTTGTAATTGTTTGTTAGTGTTTGTTTATTGTTGCTTTATTTATATCTGTGCGGTTTATTTTGCATTAATTGTTTATTGGCAATTATATTATGAACTGTGATGCATGATCTGCCTGGAAGATATCTGTGATATAATTGTTGTTTGATGTGTGAGAAGCCTGACAGTGGTCAGTGCACAATTAAGAAAGTTGGATAAAAGCTTTAAGAAACTGTATTGAATTATATTCAAGGTTTTAGTGACAAGTTATTGGTATGTGATACCAAATGGAATTTCTTTTGAGAAAAATAAAGAGAGTTGAAAAATATTATTATTTTAATAAGTTGTTTTTGGAAAAGTGAATTATGAGTCACAATGAGTTCAACACGGTGAAAATATTTTAGTATTGTTAAATTTAACGTAAGAAAACCAGAATATTACAGAATATTCTTTTATTAAATTAATTGATGAAAATAAGTTAAGGGTGATTTTAGAAGATTAATTAAGTGGGAAAAGTTAAGTTTTTGGCTTAAAAGTCTTAAAAACAAAATTTGACGGCAAATCTAGAAAATCTAGACGGCAAGTATTTTTAAAACGGCAGTGCCTATTTTGAGAAAGTTAAATCTCAAGTGACTCATTGGTTTGTGAAAACTAAGTTTTATTTGTTAAGAATTTTTATAATGAATTTCTACCATTAGAAAAGAATTTCTAAAAATCGAAAGTCGATTTAACAACGTTGAAAATACAGTTGGACTTAGTAACCGAGACGTCGGGGTACTAATGTTCTGTGATTGTGATGGACTCAGTCATTTGGACTTGGAGTGCCTATGTTGTATACATGAGGTATACATGAGGTATACATGAGGTATACTGTGATAAAACATTGAAGATGTTTTCTAGAAGCACGAACCTAGTACTGGTGCACCAGGTCGAGAGGTGTCGTGATTGAGCACTCGGACAGTAAGGTCCTGTGTTGTAATGAAAGTTTTAAAAAGTGTTTTAAAACTATGTGAGTCGTAAGCCATTTTGAGCTTCGGCAAGAGAAAGATTGAGCACAAAGAAAAGAATAAAACAAAAGTGTTTTTGCATGCATGTGGCAGACGTGCCTGCGATTTGTGATTTAAATGCATTAATTACCAGCGGCGAAAGGTAATTCCGGTGTGCATTATCTCATTGTGCCTTGGAGGACTTTGGGATCCCCATCTTACTTGCTAATGGCGGAGCCACTGATTGTGGGCATTAGTAATGTTTGGCCGTGTTAGTGCCTTGGCTGTGTATGCCTACGTTGTTTTCAAGATGGGAAGAGGTCGCGGACCTATTGGCAGAGTGCCAAGTTAGCCGGTGTGGCTTTGGAGTCTGATCAACTCAACACGTGGTTGGTGATATCTCATGAGATTAGGACGAAAATTAGATGATGAATAGAAGTGTCATGCATAATTTTATGGATGATGTTTGGGGTGTTGAACCCATTTATAAACTGTTAGTTTATAATTAATTGTATGTGATAAATGTTGATGTGGTATTTGATGGCTAGAGCGTAGTTATTGAGTAAGATCCAAGTATTGGTTTCTCACTCTTACAACATATTCAGATGAATCCGACGTACCACCTGTGTGCGGTCGAGGGTTCGTACACTCACTTTTGATCGGGCACAGTATGGTGGTGCCTGGGATATAAATATCGGGGCACTGAGCGCCACCTACCATGGCCCTAGTACTGAAGTTATTGGTACGATGGAAGAAGGACCCAATCAGAGGACGCATGTAGTAGAAACAATCGAGATATCGTTACCACCGGTCTGGCTGTATCTTCAATATCTGGAGGAGCATGGAATGATGGATCCTTTACCTCAACCTCAACCTCTTCAGATATTAGGAAATGGAGAAATTCCAGTTGAAGAAGAGCTAGTAGAAGGTGAAGAAGATCCAGAGGAATACCTAGAGGACGATCCGGAGTTTCAACCTCCTGCAGTAGATGATGGTGATTCTTCAAAGAATGGAAGCGGAGGCATCAGCAGAATCGTCAGGTGTAGGTGGGATTGATCCTTATGGTCTTCCCAATGGGTTTCATTAGCTTGACCAGCTTAGGTATAGTTTCCGGGGTAGTGAGTCTTGATAGTTTTACTTTGGCTTCTTAGAGCCTTAGTTTTGAAATGGTTGTTAACCAGTTGTTGTTGATATGTATATATGTCTTTATCTTCTTTGTTTAGTTTGAAGGAGAAGGGTCTATGCTTTAAAGGCTTTTTGATATCTCCTAGTATAGGAGTTGTATATGTAAACGATGAAGCATATGTATATATATGGATGTACATATATGTGGTTTATGTTTATAATAGTTATATGTTGTATGTAAGAAAAAAAAAATTAAGCACTATTTTTATATAAGGTTAGTTACCTTAAATTATATTTTCCGAAAGTAACCAGCGTAATATAATTATGATTTATAATTGGGTATTAATGGGATAACCCTAGAGCACGGTGTCGCAACTCCTAAGAGTTGAACCAAAACAAAGACAAGAAATCCAGGTGGACACTCCCTAATGGCAATCTTGAATTTAAGAATGTCCAATTTCTACTATGGATCATCAACCACATTTTTACCAAAATAAGACCTCAAAGATTATAAACATTTCATCATAGCTTATCACACTCGAAAGACATAATCAAAGCTTAATCACTTCTTACCTCCAAATTAGTCTGCTAACAAAACTTCTTCCACACCTTATCCTCACAACGAATATCAAGTTCAACACTAACTTTACTTTACTACATATATTAACTTTCAACCCAAACCACACAATTGTAGTCTTAGTTTCCTTTGAACATATTCCACCACTCCAAATTATATCATAGTCATTCATTTCAATCTTAAAGAATACAATTACATTTCTCCATGCAATTACAACCAAAAGGAATCACTTCAACTTGAATTATCCAAAATCATAATTCTTAAACTTTTCTAACAACTTAGCTTCACTCAAGAACTCCTCTTTACTATTTTCGTTCAGCTTAAGAACAACTACCATATTTTTTTCCATTAATTATCGGACTCACTAAGTCAATATTAACCATAAATATTGATCACTATTCTAAATTCCTTTAATAATATCTCTGTCTCGATCATAATGTCCATTGTAATCATCTCACTCAAAAATATTGAACTTAAGGGTTCTCATAATACATCCACATCTATACACTAACAAAGCTCCTATCAACTATGGTTGTCCTACCATAGAGATGACAAAAATTAGGTACCACACTATCTCCCAACTAACCTGCTAAAGATAGGTCACCTCATTCCTTATCCATCCCACTAAGGATGATCAGCTGGACTTAGTCTCAACTTAGTCCTCAACACTTAAAGTAAACCTAGTTGATACACATTGATAAACTTTCGTTTTTCATCTGAAACAATACTTGAATATACGCTATGAAGTCTGAACAATTCTCTGATATACTATTTGGTTCACTAACTCTACTTGTGGATCTTAACTCGTAAGAAGATGTAGACTTCACCAGTCGATCAACGATCACTTGAATTCAAACAAGACTCGTGCAGGTCTTCAGAAAACTCATAACAAAGATTGAAGGAATACCAACATCTCAACAAGGAAGGTCTCAATTGTACACCTTGATGTTGGAATATATTCAACTCACAACGGATGAAATAAGTCACACATCAACAACATTTGGAAAGTACGTAGAAGTAAAATGATCAATGACGAAAAGTACATTCGAACCGCAACAAGACAAGACCTTGGTGATCATAAAAGAATTTCTCAAGAAAAGAAATTTTTCTGGATTCCACTTTTACATAAGCCTAGAAAAGAATTTCATTAATTTGAAGGATATTGGAACATCCAGTATGGAAAAAGATCATTCCATCAGGTTCGTGGATGTAAAAATGTATGATCAATACACATTTACAAACATGAATCTAATAAAGTTCATTCTTCCACAAGAATCTTCCAACGGATTCAAATAATCAAGGAGTGAATAATGTCTAATCCCAAGAGGATTAATTCGTATTCTTAATACAAAGAATTTACAAAATGATGACTTTCACCTCTATCAAAAATAGAAGTGACGAAACTAAGTTTCACCAAGAAACTTCTGCTATTACGAAATTATCTGGGTTATAACTCAAGAAAAATAGTCATAACCACTTCTCTCAACAAAGTGTGAAAATATCCAGACCAATCGATTTCTTTAAACCAATTCACTCAAATGTCTAATACATCGAGGATCATTTAGAAGTGTGAGTACGACTTCTCACAACAAAGAAATGAATAACTGGAAATTTATGAATCAGCATAACTAATTCATGAGTCTTCACAGACTGTAAATTAAAATCAGAAAATATGTCTGACACATACCAACTTCACCGTTGTGATTATCTAATACGATCACAGGATTCGAGAAATAATTGTCAACTGACAAACACAAGAGAATCAAAGGGTACAATGAAGAGTTCCTTAATCACGAGACACTCACCCAAGATCGAAAATCCACTCGATTCGTCTTGGTTCCAACCAACATACACGTCTTTCTAGCCAAGCTTAGTATAACCACCTTGAATTTGGGTACGATTCCGGACAACTTAATCAATCGATCAAACATGCAAAAGGTTGATCCTTCCTCATAAACTGAGTTGACGATGCAAAACCTTAGATAACTCCAATCTGGTACTAACTCGTCTTCAAGTCGATCTTTGAGTAGATAACAACTCCTCGCAATTAATTTACCAAATCAACTACGCCAGTTAGAGAATACTTATTAGTTCGTCCTTTTACCTAGTCGTCAGAAATCTAGACGGTAACACGAACCTCCACACAACGTTGGTGCTTCACAAGGAAAACACTTGGTCTAACAAACGATTCAGACCACCGATCTTTCAATTGAATCGAGTCGTCGAACTCGTTTCAACCTTGTAGGCAACATCCTACACAAAACGATAGAGATCTGATCGCATCCAGAAACTAGATCAATCAAAAATCAATGTCCTTTGCTAACCATAAACCTAGAATATTTCCAGGAAACACTCCCGGAAAAATCCTTTTACACCAACACCTTGTTTCGAATGTCTGACACGATTCACAAAATAATCGAATGTCATATTCGAACCCAAGTAACATTCAAGATCTACGGTCTTCCAGGACATAAAACCCTTGGAAAAACCATCAACAAAACATATACTTGTGCGTCAACACACATTGCTTCAGCAAGAAACAATTCAAACAAGAACCAACCAGAGATCACACAACAAAAACTCAACAGACCTATTCCCCAAAGATCCCGAAAGACTCGACCAGCTCTGATACCACCTTGTAACACCCTCCCTTGGGCATTACCTTCTAAACACGTACAAAAATAAAATTAAAAGATAATTTGCTGGTGCTTTCGGAAAATAACTTATATAAGTACATAAGTGTCTGAAATTGGGTATAAAATTTTTGTCATGACTCCATACCTAAGCCATAATCGACACACAAACTTACTATCATAGCTTGGCAAGCCTATTTAATTTAAAGGATATACTTAAATACAAGATAGTAGTTTTACAAAAATTTCGACAGAGTCTCCTCTGTAATTCGGACATCCCAGATAAAATAACACCTATTAAAATGATTACATTTTCACTCCAGAATTCTAGTTACACTAAATTCAACCAAGCATCAATACATAAAAATAATAGTTATAGCCATAAGCTTTACAAGACCAAAAGAAATAGTTTAGATTTTCATTCAAAAGATATGCTCTCCGAGCTATAAACATCCCATTTTAAAATAAAGGCTCTCTGAGCCAAACTCGTACATACTATCAAAATAATCTAAGTCTCAACCCTAAGCTGGTCGTTCTAAAAGTTATTCCGCGAGTAATACCTCATCAAGCAACTAGATCTAAGTCTCTGAGTGACTTAGAAAGACTTCTCTGCACCATCTGTGTTAAAGTACCCAGGGTACAATATCGAATTAGAAGAATCCTGAAATGTGTGTGTAAGGGTGAGACGCCAATATATAGTTTTAACCCAATAACTAAATGCTCGACACCACATAACACATATACATTTACCACACAAGCATTTATAAGCTAATAGTTTATCAGTGGGTTTAACACCCCAAACATCATCCATAAAATTATGCATGACACTTCTATTCATCATCTACTTTTCGTCCTAATCTCATGAGATATCCCAACATCATATGAGTTGATCAGACTCCATAGCCACACTGGCTAACTTGGCTAATCGCCAACAAAAGCAACCTCTTCCCATCTTTAAAACAAGGCATACACAGCCAGGCACTCACAAGGCCAAACACATTGCTAACGTCCACAACCAGTGGCCTATACCTATTAGCAAGTAAGATGGGGTCTCCATGTCCTCCCTAGGCACATGAGAGAAATACACATCGTAATTACCTTTCGCCGAAGGTAATTATCCCCGATGTTAAATAATGCATTAAACCACAAATCGCACGCACGTCTGCCAAATGCATGCAAAACACTTTTGTTTTGTTCTTTTCTTTGTGCTCATTCTTTCTTTTGCCGAAGCTCAAAATGGCTTACGACTCACATAGTTTTAAAACACTTTTTAAAACTTTCATCACAACACAGGACCTCACTGTCCATAAAACTTTCATCAAAACATAGGACCTCACTGTCCATAAAACTTTCATCAAAACATAGGACCTTACTGTCCATAAAACCTTTATCAAAACATAAGACCTCACTGTCCATAAAACCTTTATCAAAACATAGGACCTCACAGTCCATGTGCTCAATCGCGACACCTCTCGACCGGTGCACCAGTCTTAGGTTCGTGGCACTAGAAACATCTTCAATGTTTCAACACAGTATACCTCATGTATACAATATAGGCCCTCAAAGTCCAAATGACTGAGTCCATCACAACACAGAACCTTAGTACCCCGACGTCTCGGTTACTAAGTTCCACACCACTATTAACACGAAATCAGTTTTGCTTTCATAAATTCTTTTTCCAAAAATTGGAAATTCATCAATAAAATCCTTAAATAATAAAACTTGGTTTTCCCAAATGTGAGTCACTTGAGGTTTTAACTTCCTTAAAATATGTACTGTCGTTTCAAAATACTTGCCTTCTACGATTTTCCAAATCTGTCATCACTCTTTTCCAAATCATTCATCAATTATCACTTTTAAAGCTTCTCAAGCCAATACTTAACTTTTTCCACTGAAAACACTTTCTAAAATCATCATTAACTTCTTTTCAACAATTAATTTCATAAAATAACTTTGTAAAATATTACAAACTTTCTTACATAAAAATTAGCAGTACTTAAACATTTTCACAATTTCGATCTCATTGTGACTCGAGTTACTTTTACACTAATAAATTATCATCATCAAAACTCCTTATTTTTCCAAAATAATACTTTTCACCACTATTATATTCCAACGTTTCCCATAAAACATTGAATATAATTTACACAGCTTATTAAAGCTTTTATCTGATTAGTCGGTTGTGCAATCGACCACGGTCGAAGCTTCTCAAACAACACTCACAAGCAACATTCAACAACAAACCACTAGACAGATCATGTACCATAGCAATATCATATACAAATAAATAATTTAAGACAGACCAAACACTGATATTCAGATATACAACACAACATAAACCATATAATCAGATAACCACAACCACATCAATTATACAGAATACACAACAAGCAAATGGTCACAAGCAAATGGTTATTGAGAAAAATCCATCAGGCAAGCTCCCCTTACCTTTGAAGACAAGTGAAGGATCCTCGTTCTAGTGCCCACGTTAGCTCATATCTACTCCATCAAGCAAGCATAGCCGTGTCCAAACGTCTCAGAGAGTATATCCAACATCGCGCAACAACCAGAAATCAAGAAATCAATTTCACATGATCAAACACATATTCTAACTTTATCTAAACACTTAATCTAATTACCAAACAAGGTTATTTTTAAGGAAAATCATGTTTGAAGCTCACGCTTCCTAATACCCTTTTAGGAAACTTTGTTTTGATTAAAAGATCTTGAAAAAAAAAAGAACTTTGGAAATCATCCATTAAGAGTCCTAATTACACTTAATCATAATTAATTTCATAAAAACATACCCAAATTCAAATAAAATCAAATTGGGGGTTTAGGGCTCATTATTAAAATTTAGGGGAAACTCAGAATAATGAAATTGGTTTAGAGAAACACAAACTCACAGTCCCAATCTCATAAAACAACCTTAAATTTCAAGATTAAAATCTGAAATTAAAGGGTTAGGCTTAGGGTTTCAAAAATCCATTTGAGGGTTTTGAATCTGAGACACTTAGAGAGGGTTTTGACTTACCCAAGCTTGAAGGCAGAGGACGCAGTGACAGCCATGGACACGGCGGCGGCGGCGCACAACTCCAGCGAAATGGCAGTGGCGGTTCTACAGTGAACAAGAGCAACAGAGTTGAAAAAAAAAACATAAAAGGATAAGAGAGAAGCTTAACCAACAAGTTGGGTTCGAAACCACCATGGAAGGCGGCGGATCTGACTTACCGTGGCGGGGAGACGAGCGCGCGACGGCGGACCGGACGTTGGGGTCGCACGGCGTGGTCGCGGCTGTCGCGGCTGTGCTGAGGTGGTGGTCGCGAGACTCCGGGTGGCGGTGCAGGGCGGCGGTCGCTCGGCTGCTTCAAGGAAGGAAGGTGAGTTTGGGGGGAGGAAGAAGATGATGTGAGGAGGAAGAAGAAGAAAAGAGAAGAAAGGAAGAAAGAAAGAAGAAAAGAGAAAGAAACAGAAAGAAAAGAGAAACAGAGAGAGAACGTCGAGAATGAGAGAGAGAAAAGTGAGGAAGCTTAGCTTTTAAGCTAATTATTTAGTGATAGGTACAAAATGAGTGATAAATATTAGACCTAATATAAACATGTTTTTACTTTTTAGAATCTAAAAATAAAGATTGATAAAGATATGATTTCGAAATTCAAGTTAGAGTAAAGATTAATAGTTGAACTGATCAACTAAGAAAATAATCAGTCCAAAATTTAATCTCCGATTGAGGTCAAACCAAAATATTTTTAACTCTAAAATTAAATAGAATAGGAATATGAAAATGCTTTTCTCTTAATCATATTATTTAAAATATTTTTCTGTACTGGTATAATAGTGACAATAACGTAAATTATTGTCTAGTAAACGTGCATTCACTGAAATAAGTCAGTGCTAACATACCCAATAAAATAATTTGAAAAGAGTAATTTAATTACTCAAACTAAACCACATAACAAAATAAACTTAAACATCTAAATAAATTAATTAATCATAGGTGTAAAAACTAGGGTGTTACAGAAGGCCACCGCCACCACCATGTTCTTCCTGTTTCGTTCTATAGACGTCACCGCCGCCACCAACAAAAACAGCCTCCACCTCCCGGAGCAACACAAGATGGCACCTGCGAAACCTCCACCAAGGTCGACGGCTATGGCCACTGGATCTGTATGTCGGCGCCACCAAACTACTTCCGGGGAAACTACTTCAACACTAGGATCTTCTCCTCTAAATATGAAATTTTTATATTATGGCATAAAACTCATTGGTCGTCGGATTCAGGCAACGACAGCGCACACGTAACCATTCCGCATGTATTCAAAAGCGATAACACATATATAGAAAGGGAAAGAACACATGCAAATAATATCATAATATTAAAAATCATGCAGAGTCTGTCGCATTGTAACATAACGCGAAAAAACAAACACATGTTTATAAAGAAACATAACATAAAAACAAAACCATAAACGAACCCAACCTCGATGTGACACTACAGAGCTGGTATAACAATTCCGATAAACAACTCGGATAAACAAACCAAAACGAAACATAACTAAACTAATGGAATAGGGAAATCCCAACTACGAGTCGCGGCTCCTCGGAGTCACTCCTCAACTGGCTACTCACTGACCTCTGCATAAAAGATACATGCCACAAACTAGAAACATATAGATATGGAGTAAGAAAGATGTATATGAATATAATGGCAAGGAAGCAGTTAGCAAGACGAGCATACATCAAACAAGCATGTTATAACAAACAACAAATATAACATAACAATTATCATCATACAAACGTGTATGCTATGCAATGCAACTCTGCTCCACTACTCCATTATGCATGTGGATCTAAACTATCTCAGAAAGTCAACTTCAGAGTTACATCTCCACATTGGCCACTAAGCACCAACGTCGGGCAGTTCACCCTACCATGAGTGAACCCCTAGGATAGCCGACTCACTTTATTCTCGGATGCGTCACCACGGGGGCGCACGATTCACCTAACTCTCGAATGAATCACCGCGGATGACCTGATCGTCTTACACGTGGACGACCTCCCCTATGTTGCACAACCTCCACTAACATCTCCGATGCATGAATGCTTGCTCAACACAACACACAAACACAACCACCAACTCCACTTAGGCCACTGGGCTACCCAAGTTTATCTCACCATCAACACCTTGACCCCTCGGCTATCGAGGATTATCGTTATTATTTCGTATTTATCTTTTAAACACTCTGGTCGTTCTGCACCAGAGATTATCACCTTGACCATCAAGCATCAAGGCCTCATTGGCCACTCGGCTACCAAGGTACACCGTCATCTTTAACACTCTAGCCATTAAGCACTAGAGATTACCACCTTGACCATCATGCATCAAGGCCCCCTTGACCACTAGGCTACCAAGGTACAACATCTTATCACTTGTATTTTGGTCTTCATGTTTTTCTTGGTGTCTTATAGATTATTTTAAAATGTTTGGGGTGAAACAACCCTGTTCCAGCTCTGTTTTGGTTTTCTATTCTGGGCAGGGGAGCACGGGCGTGCTCCCCGTTCAGCACGGGTGTGCTTTCTGGAGCATGGCTGTACTGATCTGGGCAGGAAGGGTTAGAGACCCTTTGCCAAATCCTTTGGGGTAAAACATGGATTATACCTATTGGCTTTTACTAAGTCTTTAAACATTAATTTCACCACTTTTGGCTTAATCTTCATGTCCTATACTTAAGGGGATTTAATCCTTTAATCCAGTTTCATTTAATTATCCATAAACACTCATGGATCAATCCCTAGGGTCTTTAACTAAACCTTTTTGGCATAATTCACACCCTCATTACTATCATTCAATTTTATGAACAAAAGGGTAAAAACCTTCCTTATCATCATTAACAGATTTAACATCATTTTATCATTAACGCTTTCATACGAACAACCAACCATCAATTCAAGATAAAAACATCCAAACATGGCATCAAACATTCAACATGTTATAACAACAACATCAATATCAAATATACCAAAATAGGCATGTTAAACATTCATACCATAACACATAGTCATACATTCATGTTATCAGCAAATACTCATTTAGGCATTTTATCAAACATAAGGGTTATGGGAACCCTTCGTCTTACGCTACCTCCAAGCCTACATACTCTTACCATCCCTTCTCCCCATACCTGGTATGACGATCTAATCTACGGCCACTTTGAGCGAATCCAAACTTGGTCCACTCGAACGGTTCAATAGATCTTGGTCAAGAACATCAAAGAAAGAAGGAGTAATTAATCCCCAATTCAAGAAAACAAAAGGAGATTAACAAAGGGTTTAAAAGATTACCTTACTTGACACTAATGGATTTACCCAAGACAACTGATAAATACAGGGAACCAAGCAGGAAGGTCTAACAGTTATTAATACTAAAGCATCATTATCTATAATAAATATAGATAATTTAAACAAAAGCACGCAGAAGACTCTCAACAGACTAATACCATGTCCTGTCAGGGCCGAAATGCTCTGATACCACCAAATATGACACATTTACCCCGCATGTATTCAAAAGCGATAACACATATATAAAAAGGGAAAGAACACATGCAAATAATATCATAATATTAAAAATCGGGCAGAGACTATTGTATTGTAACATAACACGAAAAAACCAACACATGTTTATAAAGAAACAAAACCATAAACGAACCCCACCCAGATGTCACACTATAGAGCTGGTATAATAATTCCGATAAACAACTCGGATAAACAAACCAAAACTAAACATAACTAAACTACTGGAAGCGGGAAATCCTAACTACGAGTCGCGACTCCTCAAAGCCACTCCTCAACTGGTTGCTCGCCGACCTCTGCATAAAAGATACATGCCACAAACAAGAAACATAGAGATAGAGAGTAAGAAACATGTGTATGAATATAATGGCAAGGAAACAGTTAGCAAGACGAGCATACATCAAAGAAGCATGTTATGACAAACAACAAATATAACATAACAATTATAATCATACAAATGTGTATGCTATGCAATGCAACTCTACTCCACTACTCCATTATGCACGTGGATCCAAACTATCTCAGGAAATCAACTTCAAAGTTACATCTCCACATTGGCCAATAAGCACCAATGCCGGGAAGTTCACCCTACCATGGATGGACCCCTAGGATAGCAGACGCACCTTATTCTCGAATGCGCCACTGTGGAGGCGCACAATTCACCTAACTCTCGGATGAATCACCGTGGATTGCCAGATCGCTCTGCACCAGAGATTACCACCTTGACCATCAAGCATCAAGGTCCCCTTGGCCACTCAGCTACCAAGGTACATCATCATCTTTAACACTTTAGCCATTAAGCACTAGAGATTACCACCTTGACCATCCTGCATCAAGGCCCCCTTGGCCACTAGGCTACCAAGGTACAACATCATATCACTTGTCTTTTGGTCTCCATGTTTTGCTTGGTGTCTTATAGATTATTTTAAAACATTTGGGGTGAAACACCCCTGTTCCAGCTCTGTTTCGGTTTTGTGTTCTGGGCAGGAAGGGTTAAAGACCCTTTGCCAAATCCTTTGGGGTAAAACATGGATTAAACCTATTGACTTTTACTAAGTCTTTAAACATTAATTTCATCATTTTTGGCTTAATCTCCATGTCTTATACTTAAGGGGATTTAATCCTTTAATCCAGTTTCATTTAATTATCCCTAAACACTCATGGATCAATCCCTAGGGTCTTTAACTAAACCTTTTTGGCATAATTCTCACCCTCATTACCATCATTCAATTTTATGAACAAAAGGGGAAAAACCGTCCTTATCATCATTAACAGATTTAACATCGTTTTATCATGAACGCTTTCATACGAACAACCAACCATCAATTCATGATAAAACATCGAAACATGGCATCAAACATTCAACATGTTATAACAACAACATCAATATCAAATATACCAAAATAGGCATGTTAAACATTCATACCATAAACACATAGTCATACATTCATGTTATCAACAAATACTCATTTAGGCATTTTATCAAACATAAGGGTTATAGGAACCCTTCTTCTTACGCTACCCCAAAGCCTACATACTCATACTATCCCTTCTCCCCATACCTGGTATGACGATATATTCTGTGGTCACTTTGAGCGAATCCAAACTTGGTCCACTCGAATGGTTCAACGGATCTTGGTCAAGAACATCAAAGAAAGAAGGAGTAATTAATCCCCAATTCAAGAAAACAAAAAGAGATTAACAAAGGGTTTACAAGATCACCTTACTTAACACTAATGCGTGGTTTATTCTCCAATCACAAAAGAAAGCACCAAGAGTCTTGAGGAGGTTCAAGGGGAGGGAGAGGATAGGGTTTCTGACGGCCAATGATTGAGAGAAATAGTCAAAATAAGGGTTCTAACTTGTAACCCTCCTGACTCACTTATTTATATTGTCGGGAAAAAACATCTTTGAGAACTAGACACGATTGTGTCTATTAGGAGACACAGCTGTGTCATGACCAAAATAGTGTTTCTGAGCACTAGACACAGCTGTGTCTATTAGGAGACACAGCTGTGTCCTGGACCAGATCAGCGTTCTAGGAATTCGACACAGCTATGTCAATCAGGAGACACAACTGTGTCTCTGTAGACACAGCTGTGTCCCGGCCAAAACAATGTTTACGAGAATTAGACACAGTTGTGTCTATCAGGTGACACAGCTGTGTCTCGGGACAAAACAGTGATGAGAGTTAGACACAACTGTGTCTATTAGGAGACACAACTGTGTCCATCTCCAAAAGGGAGAAACATATGTGTTAGAAATGGATTTTTGACTAGAAAATCCCACTTAACCCTATTTTAAATTCCCTAAAGCACTCTTCTAATAATCTAGCACAGCATTCAACTATATACAACGCATAAAAACATATATATGAAAAATGGGGTGTTACAATCCTGAGGTGGGAAAAGCAATGAGCATCTTCTCCATCCTTAAATATTCGTTTCCCAGCATCTTCATATAATCTACAATTACTATTTGGCTTTTACAGTTCCATTAATGACCATACTATATATTTTGCCACACGCACCCATGTCAGACAAATTCCCTTCTTTTAATTTTGTTTTCCTCTCATAAATACTATCAATTATCATTTATTTTGATTTTAAATTTTCCTATTAAATGTGAGTTAGGGATATATGGTTAGAACCTTTATTCTCCTCAACCACCGCCACACTCAGTTAAGGAACCAGGATGAATGGGAACGAAGCATGAACAACAGCAAAAACTATTAGAAAATGGGGTCTGGCCTGCAACAAAGAAGAGAAAAACAAGTAACATGTACACCCTCTGAGGCGTGTAAGAACACTAGGCTTTAGGTTCGTTTCGCCCCCACCAATCTCTTTCGTAGATTGGATGCAACAGGTGTAACCGGCAAATCCCCTTCAGGATACAATGAAGAACCTTGGTCTAGTTTGCGCACCCTAAACCAAGCCTATCATCAATGACATTTTACATAATAATAGTTTCCTTAAATCTCTTTGCGCGTTAAGGGAAGAAAGGAAGTGATTTGGAGTGGAGAAGGCTAATCCAAATTTGGATGCCTTTCGTGTATGCAGAGTGGTTTTATTTATAGACCAACTCATGCTGCCCCTTGGTGAAGGAAAACAACTCTCTAAGAGATTGAATGAGGCAATGCGACTGAACATGATATTTAAATATCAAACAGTGACATAATAAACATTTTATGTGGTAGCCTGGTGGTTAGCCCTCATGCTTCCCACCTCCTGGTCTCGAGTTCAAAACCCATCGAGCGTCAGAATCATTTTATTCCCATTTTTAATAGAACGGTCATAAAGTGATCAAAACTCAACAAGTGAGATTCGAACCATGTCACTACAGGACATTATGCCAACATCCTACCACTAAACCAGTGCATCATTTGATACAAGTAAACAACCGTTAAATGTATATAATGTTAACTTCTAGGCAACCTTCCAACTTGTATTTTGGAAATCCCTCACAATCCCCCGTCATTTTCAAAATAAACCCAAATCCCATTATTCTGGAAATCGCATGCTTTAAGACAAAGGTATCTTGGGGATTTGAACCTTTGTTTAGTAAGCCATGGGTTTCACTCATCCCCGAATAATTTGGTAGATAAGCTTTGAACCAAATATTCATTAGTACAAGCGTGCATGACTTACACATGAAATCTCGGTACCATTGATCAACATGGTAATGTGACACATTTGGTAAGGCCTTGTGTCGTGTATCCTTTTAATGAGAGCTTACAGAGTCAAGGCCTTAACTCCAAGAAACGGGCCCACTTCACTCTCATATAGGTGGACTTTACCAGAAGCACCCCCATAAGTTGGGCATCTCAGCACATATATGTTATACGTCCATTAAGAGAAAAAGCTCACCCTTTCCCTTTTATGTCCTTATGGTGTCCAAGTACTTTTAAACCTTGGGATGTATCTATTTGTCAAGTACTTGCAATCACTCTGATGGTGTACTTTGGCCCATTGAACTCAAGACTTGATGCTACTTAAGTGTGAGTCGGGTTTCCACCATTGGTGATCATTTAGATATGGGCTTGTCCCATCCCTGATGATGTTTTCCACATCATATCACTTGTCAGTCCTTTCGTCAAAGGATGCAAGATTTCTTTCCGTCTTATAAAGACCCTGGATATTACTCCATTTGCAATTAGTTCCTTGACATAACTATGTCTTAGCCCAACGTTCCTGGACTCCCCATTATAAACCTGGCTATTTGCCTTTGATAGTGTTGAATACTATCACATTGTATAGATACTGGTGCCATTAAAATTGGTATCTCATACAACAAGTTTCTAAGCCATTCAATCTCTTTGTTACCTGATGCCAATGCTATGAATTCTACAGCCATGGTAGAATTTGCAATGCAAGTTTGTTTCTTGGATCTACAAGAAATAACACCCCCACCAAATTTGACGACCCAACCACTTGTTGAAGCAAGGTCTCCTGTATAATTCACCCAACTGGCATTCGTATATCCTTCTAATACCGAAGGATAACTGTTATAGTTTAAACTATAGTTCATTGTTCCCCCTCGAGTACTTCAATACTCTTCGGACAACATGCCAATGGTCTTTTCTTGGATTACCTGTATACCTACTCAGTCTCCCTACAACATATGCAATGTTTGACCGGGTACATGTCATGGCATACATTAAACATCAAATTACTTTTGAGTATTCAAGTTGTGTTACTAGACTACCTTTATTTGGTACTAAATTAATGCTATGATCATAGGGAGTAGTGATAGGTTGACAATAAAAGTCATTAAATTTCTTTAATACCTTTTCTACATAGTGAGATTAGGGTAAATCTACATTCTCACCCTCTCTTATTATTCTAATTTCTAGAATCACATCAGCTACTCCCAAGCCTTTCGTGTCAAAATTTCTAGATAAAAAAACTCTCAGTTTCTTCTACCTCGTCTAGATCAGTACCAAATATTAATATACCATCAACATATATATCATCAACAAATAAACAAATCATGACATCTTTTCCTTTTTAGAATTTACTATAAATACACTTGTCATATTCATTTATTTTATATCCGTTAGCTAGTACAACTTGATCAATCTTTTGATGTCATTGCTTAGGAGCTTGTTCTAGTCTATACAGTGACTTACTCAATTTACACACTTTCTTTTCCTGACCATTAACCACGAACCCTTCGTGTTGTATCATATACACCTCTTCATCTAATTTCCCATATAGGAATACCATTCTTACATCCATTTGATGGATGACAAACTTATAGATGGATCCAAGTGCCAACAACACTCTAATTGAGACAATTCTTGCCACATGTGTATATGTATCAAAATAGTCAATGCCCTCCTTTTGTGTAAATCCCTTAGCAACTAGTCTAGTCTTAAACTTTTCAATGGTTCCATTTGCCTTCATTTTCCTTTTGAAAATTCACTTTCAACCTATTGGTTTGGAACTAGGTGGGAGGTCTACAAATTTCCACATTTTATTCCCCATTTATTGAGTCCATTTCTTCTTATATAGCCTCCTCCCAGAAAGCAACAACTTGAGACTTTATTGCCTCTTCAAATGTCTATGGATCACTCTATGGACTCTCTTATTCCTTCAATAAGGAACATGAAAAACCTTGGCCTCTACGTTTTCTCATTTTTAGCTCTCTGACTTCTCCTATGTTCTGAACCCACCAGAGTATCTTTATTAGATACATTGCTTCCAGATCATGTGCATTACTATGAACATTATCCTTGTGACTTGGAATTGAGTTAAACCTATATTCTTGAAAGATAACATCCCTAGACTCAATCACTGTATTAACAGGATGAGTCACCAGATTCCATAACCATGAATCTATATGCTTTTCTAATTTTAGCATAGCCCAGGAACACACATTCAATTCCTCTTTCACCTAATTTCTTTCTTTTGGTTCAAGAACTTTTACTATTGCCTTACAACATCAAACTTTGAAAAATATGAAATTGGGATTTCTACTTTTCAGAACTCATATGGGGTTATCTTATTCCTTTGTTTGAAACTCTATTTATTATCTAACAAGCCTTCAACATGACTTCACCCCAATATCATTTTGCTAGACCATCATAGGATATCATGGCTTTTACCATTTCTTCTTATATCCTAATTTTCCTTTCAACTATACTATTTTGTTGTGGGGAATAAGGTGCAGTTGTTTTGTCAACTATCCGAGTAGACTTAAAGTAACTAGGATTGTAGAATTATCTCATTCTTATAACTCGTAAAGCATTTGATAAATGTTTTATGACAAACAATTTGAATTTACCCACTCCATATACTAATATATAAGCATCAAAATTAATGGGTAACTCAGAATCCTTTAACATTCTAAAATTTATTTCCTTAATTATTGCTAACAAGCATTCATAATCATTTAAAATCTTGTCTGACCAAGAAATATTAGTAAAGGGTTTCAGATACATATATTTTATTAACGAACTATTAGAAACCGTCATCAGTACTAGGCCTGGTAGTAAACGCCATCTCTCTTCATTTCATGTGTCGCAAGTTCAAACCCCACCGGACGCAACTGTTTATTCTAAATATGTTTTCTCCAAAAAAAATTGTCGAAAATGTTCTCAAAACTGCAAAACAGGGATTCGAATTCGCACACAGCTATACTGGCAGAAGAAACGCACGCCACTAGGTTGACGCATCCATTGGCAATAATACATGATTATTATTTCTATTTCACCATTTAGAAAGATGCTACTTTTGGGTCTCTCTACATCATCCGGGTCAACTAGACCCATTTTTTGGAAACCGGGTTCACACGACCCATTGGTGACCCACAGCCATTTTTTAGCATTCAACCCAAAAATAAAGATATTTTCATCGCTTTTATGTATTGGATTCATGTTATAAAACAAACAAAACAATGATCTTAAATCATTACTAAGTTTTCTATAACATTTCTTCATGAACATTCATGTCCATTTTAACAACCTAGAACACTCCAAAAATACATCAAAAACATATATACTTTCTACAAAATCAAGAAACAATTCTCGTCTTATAGTCACAAGTTCATGCATTCATAATATAAGATTATTAACTCTAAAATTAGTGCATCCTTGCATGAAACAATTTCACTAATGCATGCATTTGATATATTCATTCACAGACAAGACTTTTCTATCAAAATAGATCAACATACTTGCATGCATAATAAATCAAACATATCCATGGTCATCAAAATTTTCATACTTGATTTTATTCTAAATCATGCATCTAAGGCTCTAATACCAAATGTTAATTTTAACATAAGCAAAGCATGCCTTTAAGATTCAACATAAATGACTTTAGAATATCAAGCATATCATAGTCATAGACAGTAATTGTGTACCTTTCACCATGGCCACATAGAAACATGTTTTTGAGGAAGCATTTGAGTACTCATCTCTCCTTACTTGTAAAAGGACCATGCATCTCTTTCTCCCAACGAACGGAGTTTCCACCCTCAAACCTCTCCACTTTTACAATGTCGAATGTCATCTCCCTTCAATGTTGCAACCATTTTTATAGAACGAAAATCGAAGATAAAGATTGTTAGAAAATGGGGTATGGTCTGCAACAAATAAGAGAAAAACAAGTGACATGCGCACCCTCCAAGACGTGTAAGAACACTAGGTTTTAGGTTCGATTCGTCCCCACCAATCTCTTTCATAGATTGGATGCAACAGGTGTAACCTGCCAATCCCCTTCAGGATACAATGGAGAACCTTGATTTGATCTGCACACCCTAAACCAAGTGTATCGTCAATGACATTTTACAGAATAATAGTTTCCTTAAATTTCTCTGCGCATTAAGGGAAGAAAGGAAGTGATTTGGAGTGTAGAAGGCTAATCCAAATTCAGATGCCTTTTTTGTATGCAGAGTGGTTCTATTTATAGACCAACTCGTGCCCCTTAGTGACGGAAAACAACTCTCTAAGAGATTGAATGAGATAATGCGACTGAACATGATATTTAAATATCAAACAATAAAATTATAAACATTTTATGTGGTAGCCTCACGGTGAACCACATGTTAAAATGCTTCAGCTTAGATCATCTCCAATGCTGGTTCTTACATGAGTTCTTATTTATAAGAACTGGTTCTTGAAAATTCACCTATTGGAGATAGATGACATGAATGTTCCTAAATGCCACCATATAGAATGGTTCTTATATAAGGACCGTTCTTGCAAAAAAAAAATTATTTGCAAAAAAACTTTGTTTGAAATAAAAATAAATAAAAATAAAAGTATAAATAATAAGTGGGGTCAATTGCACTTAGAAATCAAAATGAGTTCTTTCATTTGAGTGAAAAATGGATTAAGTTTTTATATCCTATGTGACATCTATGGACCTACAAAATGATAGATAAGAACCAAAATACGATTATATAATTGTAGATGCTCTTAGAATCTACCGTAATTAAAACCTTTTTTTTTATATTTTTTTTTATAAATAAATATTAATATGTTAATATTAGTATTTTTTTATTAATGGAAGGGATTTAATTCGGGACACTGTGACTCCCACGTTTCTTTTATCCTTGCTCCTCTTTCTTCCTTCAGAGTTCAGACCGACGTACACGTTTGTCTCTCTCTGCTTCAAACTCTGCTTCACTTCTCTCTTGGTTTTCCAATCGTCGTCTGGCCACCATTCGTGTAGGAGAAGCTGACTTCGCAATTTCAGATCATCATCCCACACGTTTCTGTCCATTTGGTCCTCCGTTGTGTCGCCGTCAACGCCGCAGGTAAGGACTACCCACCACCGTCCGGGGTGGTTTCCACCTCTTTCCGTTCGGATGAACTCCTCCTTCCTTTTATCCAAAGCTCACTTCCATTTCTGGGTCATGGTTGTTGCAGGAAACGTTCTGCCGTCGTTACTCCGCTGTTGTCGCCGCTGCGCCGCCACCATCATCTTCTTGTCATTCCACTGGTGAGTTGTTCTCACTCCCTTTTATCCTTCCTTTCACATTTCCGCCAAATCAATTTGAAACCCTAAATCCCCAATTTGAAACTCTAACCCTCTTTGCACTTTTCTGAATCGTGGTTTGTTAAATGTTTGTTCTGTAAGTTAATTGTGTGTTTGTTGATGCTAATGGTAACATTGTATTCGATATCGGCAAAGAAATTGCTTCGAGACCTGATGCTTTAGGTGCGGCTGTATGAACTTGAACTGTGGTTATGTGGGATTGTCCTTGATTAATTTCAAATTAATATCATGACAAACTTATTAATCAAATATTTAAGATTTATCAGTTATAGCTGTTGGTGGATTGATGATTATGCAATGCTATGAGGTCTATGTTCTTGAAGTATAGAGTTGGTGATGGTCTAAATAGTTAAGATTATAGTAATGTGACGGTAGTATGAAATTGACTGGTTTTGATGTTTCTTACTGCAGCTTTAGAAAAAATGCCAATTTCTAGCATTTCGAGAAATATCGTATTGACTCTAGTGATGAACAATGTGAATAAGATTGTATGTGCTTAAGTATTTAAATTAATTGAATTTATAATTTTGAGTGATGATATGACCAAGTGATTTGGCGTTTATCTTTGATCCTTTATAACAAATGTGATCCTAGTTACACTTAATGCTGATGATTGGTGTGATTTTAACTTTTTGTGGCTTTTAATTGAAGTATGGATCAGGGTAGTTAATAGCGCGCGATCGCGGCGCTAAAGCGGAGGGGCGGGGTGGAGCAACCGGTGGCCGCTACTTGGAAGACGTGGTGGAGCGTTTTTCGGTAGCGGCGGTTGCGGCCGCTTTCGTGGCTAAAATCGCGCTGAAAAGCGGTGAAACAGGCGCTTTTGGGCCGCTCTTGTATCATGGGTCGAATTTCCGTCCGCATAAGCCTCCGACGAGCCATTTCCGGCCGAACCCAGTCTTCAGCGCCGCTGTTGGAGGTGTCACGCATGCTCTCTTGCGGCGGCTGCAAGTAGATCTAGGGTTTTCAGAGGAGTTAGGTCACAGTTTTCTCATCTTCCTATTTTACCCTCTCTTTAACACTTAAATCTCTATTTACCCTCACTTATACTTAGTAAATCTCTATTTTACCCTCACTTATACTCATTAAATATCTATTTTACCCTTATTTTGTTCTGTTTCTTCCTCCCACTCTCTCCCTCCCCCCTTCTCACGTTCTTTTCTGCTCAGATCTACTTGGTTCCTCTCTTCTCCCACTGCTTCTCCCCCTCTTATCCTACTGCGTCTCCTCCTTCCTCCCTTATCACTTCTCCCCACTTACCTAAAATAGAGGCCGTCTTGCTGTGCGCTATCTCGCAATAGCGTTTTCGGGGTCAGCCGCTTCGTGCCGCTATCCGGGATTGATAACTCTGGTATGGATGCCTTTGACATGTACATATACAAAATGTAGGATAATATTAGAATTTGATTTACTGATGCCAATTACCAGACAAAATGATTAGGATATGTATATTATTATTATTATTATTATTATTATTATTATTATTATTATATATTAGTATTGGATTTTGTCTTATATATGATGATGATGTGATTAATGATAATTGTATTATGATGGATCATCTAAATCTTTTTGAAAATATTCCACTATTAGCAAATTTAGAAGCTCAAAATATCCTGCTACTTGTGATAAATGATGGTACTGTCTGGTAATTTTTATGTCATGCCCTTGTTAGTATTTTATAGTCCTTCATAAATTGGATGTGAAGACAACATGATATTTCTCCTTGTTGAGTAATTACGTGAAAGTCGAATTTTACCAATCTAATTGCAATTAAGCCTAACACCTATAGGAAGCGTGTGAGTGAGGACAAAGCACGTTGAAATGACACATGTTGGTTTGTGGGGACAGTCATCAATCTGTAAAGCAGTCAGGGTGAATGAATTGATAAATTAAGTGATGCCGGTTATTGTTGATGGTCTTTGTTTTGTATTTTCTTTCAAAAATCCAACTAATGCAATGAAATTCAGTAACTACTATTTGGGTCCGTCTATTTCATCTTCTATGCTTTTTGATTCAATGATTTATGAGTCGAGGGTTATCTCTGTTTTTGAGTGATGCTTAGATATTCATTGTTTCCCTGTTCTTGCATTCCCATGAAAAATCATAATTCCTGTGGCATGACACAAAAATATACAACTACAATCAAAGCCTTTTCCCATAAGGTGGGTGGGCTACATGAACCAAACAATGTCATTGTGTTCTTTCATAAATCATGTCTTCATTGAGGTCATTTATCTCTATATCCTTTATAATAGTTTCTCCTATGATATTCTTGATCTCCTTCTACCTCTAATTATTGAGTTATCCTCCATTTTATATACTCTTCTTCCTGATGGTATTTCCTCTCATGGCCAAACCACCCAAGGCGAAATTCTATCATCTTTTCGTCGATAGTTGCTACCCCTACTTTCTCTCTAATGCATTCATTATTGATCCTATCTTCTCCTGTATGTCCACTCATCCAATGCCCCCTTCCTTGCCTTTGCAACACTGACCTTATTCTTTTGTTTTCTCTATACTGCTTAACGTTCAGTACCATAATGCATCGCAAGTCTTATTTATATATTTATGACACAGTATATAAAATCTTTTTTTTGTGCTTTTATGCGAAGCGTTGCCACTCAATGTTTAAGCAAGTGCATAAGTGCTGAAATACGTAGCTGTTTGGATGGAAAAACATATGTTAGAATACCCCTTATTTTTTATTTTCTGTTATATTCCTTAATCCTTAGCTGTTCTAAACAATAGAATTATTTTCCGTTGGGTGTCAACCGAATACTTATTTTGACAATATTCTATACAAGTTTCTGAAGATAATGTTTTATTTACAACTACCAGGAGTCTCTTTTTTCAAATATGGATGAGACCATGAATCAGTTCCAGAAAAAATTAACAGAGCTGGAAGTGGAAGCTGAACATCTTCTTTTAGCCCGACATCAGGTAATGCAAATTGAAGGTGATTCTAGTACAAAGATTTAACTCATTTAAGACATAAGTGATAAAAGCCATTAAAAAAAGGTAAAAACTAGCTTCTCTGGCTACATTAAGAACAAGAACATGACCTTAAAAGCTTAGAGAGAAAGTACATGGTAAACAGTTTATTTTAGTTATTGTTTATTCAGCTATAATTTTTTGCTTGGTGTCTATATATGAAATATGTATGGGAGGGTTTTATGTAGAATCTATTGTTGCATTTGAATACCCTTTTGGGAACATGGTAAGGTTGAATTTGTGACACCTTGCTTTCATAGCTGAGGCTTTGATTTGTGAAGGGGGGAATTTAGCATGCTTTCATTAGGAGGCTATATTTGACATTTTGGAGTATTAAAAAACATTGGTATTTTAATTATAGTAGTAGATGTTGTTTTCATGGGGCTTTGGATTAGTTTATTCAAGTGTATAAACTTCTGTTGTATAATAAATATGCTGCAAAACTACTTCATCTTAAAGACATATCATTGTAATGTGAAGAACCATGTACTAGATTGTTTTAATTATATTTGATTCATTTATTAAATGCATGGGATGTTTTAAGTTTTAACAAAAACAATTGGTGTTAAAAGAAATATATCAATTGTGTTAAAGGGAAGATGACCACGATAAGGAAAAGGATGAAATATTATTGTGTCACAAAACAAGTTTATTAATTCCTCTGTTGAAAAATAAGAATTCTAGAAGGGGGAGGGGTTACAGAGTGGAAAAATTGAAGAGATATGCAATAGAGAAAACGAATTTTGTGCCATCACTCTTCCGTGCTCACTAGTGGTCGTCTCCCCTGTCTGAACCTCTCAATGAAAGCGCCATTGATAGGAACAATTCCTATCTTAAATGCAGAAAATGAAATAGAAGCACAAAGAAGAGAGAAAGCTATTTTACTTGTTGAAATTAAAAGGGTAATACTGGGAATGAAAGGCAAAAACATAAATATAAGAGCATATGCTCCTAGCAAGGAGAAGACCCCCCAAGCCCCAAGCTTACAGTCGAATTACCAAATACAATTCACATGCCCTTCCCCCACATCATTCCCTCTATTTAACCAAATATCAGATCTGATTTCTCTCTCCTCTAACTAGTTTCCCTCTTAGTGTTTGGGCCCAGTCTCCTAATTCTTGAGCTGAAGTTGCATCCCATTGTTGAACTGAAGTTGCACGCCTTGGCTCAGTCTAGGTCGGCATCAAACTCCATAGCAGAGGCGTAGTCCCTATGGATGCGAGACAATCCGAATGGAGATGCATGAAATTAGGGTTGGGTATGATTTGTTGTTGCGCTCTGCTTTTTTATCTGGACTGGTAAAATCTTGTTGGCTGGACTGGGTGATTTTTGTGTAGCTGAACAACCAACATGCTAAATTGTTGAACTGTTGGAAATGCATGATTCTGTGCAATTTTACCAGCCAGTATGCAATTCACTTTCGATTCCACCAAGTCATGTTCAAACTTGGGAACGGGATCGTAGAAGCTGGCAGAACATGTAAAATCCTCCATTTCCACAAGCTGGAACGGATTTTGACAACCGTACTTAGGAAACACCCTACATTCACCATAAATGCCAAATAAGGAGTGCCATAAAGATCTGGCAGCAAAACAATGTTGAAACAAATGAGGTGCAGATTTTGAACAATCGCCAGACGTTGCAAACATATCAAGGGAAGTGCCTTATGTGGCTTCCAAACCTGCAATGTCATCAGCAGAGCTTTGGATTTCCACAAGGGTTTTTATCAAGAAGAAAAGTATCCCTATTCAAGGAATGTGTGAGGAATTTTTTCTCTCCTTTCAATCAGGAATGTGTGAGGAATTGATAGTAAGATTTAAAGGAAAAAACTCTAGAAGGATCAAGAGACCAAGTCCTTTTATTCGGTTGAGATGACAAATGAATGAAATTAAAATGGTCTTCAACTCAGAATATTCCCTGTCATTTGGATTGCGAAAAAAGTGAATTCCATGAAAACAGAAACAGAATCTTGAAGTTTATAAAAATTGTGGATAGGAGAATTATGTAAAGTAGAAAGACCTAAGTAGCATGGATACAGGTAACAGTACTAGTACGAGTACTGGTACAGGGTAAGACAAAATCTTTAAAAACTAGGGTACATGTACGACATGATACATTATAGGGTACCTATACTAATTTAACACATTTTCAACAAAATTCCATAAAGTTTTTCGAATAAGCCTAAATATATGAAGAAGGAATGTGATTTGAAGGAAGTGAAATAATAGTTTGTTTCATTTCATAGGAAAACAAATAACATAGCAACAAATTTTGGTATCTTGCACGAATTAATAACTTGTATTTAAGTGATATCATGTACTTATCATGTGTGTATTGGGTAAGTAACCATGTGTACCTAATAAGTACCATTACTGGGTACATATCTAGTACGGGTAGGGTAACCATTTTGGAGTATCCATGCATCATGGAGAAAGACAGGTAAGATGTGAAAAAGCACAATTAGAAGGAATATCTCCTACCCAAAGGTCCTCCTACAATTATCTAGGAGCTCACAGATCCTCCTTGCAACTACATTCCAAATAAGGAAGCAGCTTTTGGATTCCCACCCAAGGGAACACCCATGTAAATAAAAGGTCAAACCAAAATTTGACAACCTGTCGTAGAACTCAAAGAGGAGAGACTCTGCAGGTCCACATTTATTCTAGCTAAGCCATGTTTAGATATCTGCAAATTGCAGATGAGAAACAACAATATCCTCCAAACCCACTTAAATCTTTCAACAAGAACTGTAAACTAAGAGAGAATTTGAATTTGCTATAATCTTTACAGGCCGTTGCGATAAGCTAGCTAGTTTTTCTAGCTTCTTTGTGGTGTTGTGCTCACGACCTTTTTGGGGTGCCTCTGACAGATTTGCAGAGATATTGGTTTGCTTTGTTGCATGATCCTAATTAATTTTTTTTAATTTATCTTTGTATTTTCAGTTGTTTTTTAGTTTTTGAGGATTTCTTACCCTCTTGCAATTCTTTTATAAAGAAAATGATGGAATTGCTTGAGTGATTTGACACTCAGCCCCTTGTATTTATATACATTTTTCTATATATAAGTGGGTACTTAACTGTCCTTTTGGTAAAAGTACAGCTCGTTGAGAATGATAGATTGAGAAATGGGAACAGGGAAGCACTTACTGCATTAAGGAAAAGGGCTCGGACAACAAAGAGTAGTGTTCCATCTCCTTTTGAATCAATAATGAAAGGAGTTGCAGGGATCAGCTCAAGACCTTTAGTGCAAGAGGTGTGTACCACCTGCGGCAACCATGACTCTTTTGAGAAGATGTGGATGATGTTTCCAGGAACTGATCTGTTTGCTAGAATTCCGTTTCATGCTGCTCACACTATACTGGAAACAGGTCCTTCATTCATTCTTGCCCCCCTTTCCTCCTGTCCCAAATTAGATATTAATCATGCAAAAATAAAAAGTAAGTAAATGCTGTAAATTCATACCCATGTTAGTTGCCCTTTTTCATTTGATGGGTGAAAATGCTTGCTTCGCTATTACTTCTATATATGTGTGCATTCTACAGTTGTAGTGTTTAGTAATCACCCTTAATCAATGCAATTTTAACATTTTTGCTTCAGTGAAATTTGAGAATACCTTTGCCATGATCTCTTTCCTCCTTAGACGTATTTCATGTAATACTGGAAGAAAATGCAAGCTAGGATTTATTTGTTAGTTTGGAATCTGGATTATAAATGATTTTCCTATTTAATGTGAGAGATGATGTGTCTCTGCTATATTAATTGTGTCTGATTTCTTCGTTTGTAGATCCTTTTAAGATATTTAAATTGCATGTCATAATTTATTGGTTCATACTGATTGTTGTGAGCAATGTCTTCATGTGATTGCAAACCCTGCAATGCTGAAAATGAATGTAATTTTAACTAAATATGGTAATGTCTACAAACTATTTTTGTTTTAAAATGCCACTTAATGAGTGATTCTTTTATCTGGAATTAAATCTGAATCATTAGCATCAAAACTTTCTGAGGACTTTTATATAGTTTGTTTTTCATCCCGGAACACAGGATATGTACTTATGATAAACAATTGATTGTGCTTGGATAATCATTATATTATACCTCAACATATTTTCTCCATTCAGTGATCACTATTATTATTGTTATCGTGGTCGTTATTATTGTGAGAGTACTGTATCTATGACTCCAGTCCTTTTATTAAAACATTTATTTGTTTACTGTTGAATTGGAAGGTTGTAGGTAGGGAAGAAAAGAGAGAAAATAAACCAAGAAATAATAAGACTGATATTGGTTTGATGTAGTGATGATGTGATTACAAAAGACCACCTCAATAGTCCTATTTATATTAAAAGTAGAATCCTAATCTTAATCAAACAGAGAATCAAATCATAAAATATAAATAAGAAATAAATCATAAGAGATTATCTAGGATACTATAAGATATGCCAAGATATGAAAAGATATTATCAGATATTTCTCTGATTTTCTAACACCCCTCAAGCTAAAGCTTACTAAGCTTTAAGCTTGTTACACGAAAAATAATGGATTCCCCCTCAAATTAAAATTTAAAATAAAAAATTGAGCTCCACGAAAATAATGGTTGGAAGGCAACTCAAGAATGTTGGAGAGACCGGAGGGAGTTGCTGGAAAGATAACTTAACAAGATAGCTGGAATGATCATCAGCCTGACAGAAATTTCTTGGCAAGCAATCTAACAGCAAGGTCCGAACTTCTCAAAACCGTATTTGGAAGCTTCAACAACAATATCGGAGACCCAAATTATTTAAAATTGAAATTAAGTTAGACAACTACTTCCGGGACTGAGACGAGGCCAGTACATTTGGGACAAGGGGCCAAGGCTAGTGCATCTAGGAGAAAGACGGGTCAATGCATCTAGGAAAAAGAGCCGGGCCAGGGCATCTGGGACAATGAGTTGGGCTAGTGTGAGTCATAGCCAACATAAGTCAATCATCGACAGAATAGAAGTCACGACTAATATGATTCATATGTGGGAAAAGAGTCACCACCAGAATGATCGTTGGTAGGAACAAAAGTCTCCACTAATGACTCATTCGTGGGAAAGGAGTCACTACCGGAATGATCGTCGCTGGGAAGAGAAGTCACTGCTATGATCCATTAGTGGATAAGAATTGCATGACAAATATTGAAGCAGAAAAACATAACCAAAGAGAGCCAAATACATCGAGGTGGTTGCTGAAAAGTGGTCCATAGAGGGAGGTGAGAACAAATCTAGAAAGAGGAGGGGCCGGCGAGTCAAGGCACTGAAAACGGCGGTCGGAACGCTTCTCGGACGTGCCGTCATGCGCCGGAGAAAGGTCCGCGCGTGCAGCTGCACGCAGATTGAAAGAGACGCACGTGGAGGCGCGTCAGGAGGCGAACATCGGCTTTGTTTGGACAGTCGGACAGATCGGACGATGGCGAGTCTGGTGGTGGGTTCGGCGGACGGCGGTGGACGGTGGCGGACAGCGGCTGATGGGACAGAAACGAGGGTCGGAATGAGCACACAACCTTGGAAGAGGCTGCAAAATCGGAGAGAGAACATGGTTTTGCAGAAAAAAGACATTGGCATAAACCGTTTGAAAAAAAGATGATAAGATGATTAGAGTTCCTTTATACTTAGCCGAACTCTACAGCGAAATAGTGATGGGATAGGTCATGGAGGATGGTACTACTTTGATACCATGTTGAATTGGAAGATTGTAGGTAGGGAAGGAGGAAAAGAGAGAAAATAAACCAAGAAATAATAAGACTGATATTGGTTTGATATAGTGATAATGTGATTACAAAAGACAATCCCAATAGTCCTATTTATATTAAAAGTAAAATCCTAATCTTAATCAAACAGAGAATCAAATCATAAAATATAAATAAGAAATAAATCATAAGATATTATCTAGGATATTATAAGATATGAAAAGATATTATCAGTTATTACTCTGATTTTGATTTTCTAATATTAACAATTGTTATCTTCTCTTAACTGACCATATAATCACAGATCAAGCACAACTTGACTTTCAGGCAAAGCGACTACAGAGCACTGTGAAGGAAAAATCTTATCTTATTTCAGAGACAGGAGCCCTCGCTGACAAGATAAGTCCGGGAGTGCTCAAATCTCTTGTAACATTAAATGACCAGCCAAAGTAAGATGCTTCAGCTGACTGTAGAGTGAAAGCTTGGTGTAGCATCAACTGGGAGGAAAATGTCTGTGTTTTCTGTGGCATTTTGGTAGCTAGCTTATGTATTCAATGCTTTTTATAATTTCTTTTCACAAATTTATGCTATGGCTGCTATATTCAATCTTAGCAATGGATGACTTGGCTACAAAATGGACTACACTCCAACAAAAAAGAATCCTCCAATCCATAAATCCCTTTTTTTTTTCATTTCTGGTATAAAAAGTGCCTTTTTTTTTTTTGCAATATTTATATATATGACTTTCCATGCTTAAGTTCTTCACTTGAATCACCAACTTGTATTTGAGCAAAGGACCAGTCTAGCTAGCTGCTACGCAATCATATATCTCTATTTAGAACTGTGTCTAAATAGCTTTTGAAGTTCAGATAATGTAAAGGGGAACATAGGCATACTGAGAAAAGTTTTCAAACTATACAGTGAATGAGAATAATGTTATATACTCCATATGGGACCAGATCATCCAATGTAGGGGTGACCATGACCTGGTACAACCCGAAACCCGGTCCGTCCCGAACGTTTTGGGTTTGACCCGACTCTAACCCGAAGTAAAGAAAGATGAACTCGTGTCCTTCTTGTTGACCTGGTGCCGGGTTATGGACGGGTCTGGGTTGACCCTCGAGTTACCTGACTCGTCTCACATACACCGACGGATCTTCTCGATGACATGGAGGAGCCATGGTCTCCCAAGATTTTTTTTTCTTTGTTGATATATATACATATTGTAGTAACATTGTTATATATATATATAATTATATGTATGTGCTGCGAATTTTTGACACCACATCTATAGTAATCACATTAGCTACTTGGTTGCTTCTTCATTCTCTGGATGATTACTGTGTCTATCATAGCCTTCATTAGCCACTAATTAAATCATGTTTGGTGCATGCGCAACTTGTTAGAGACAAGGCAGGCCTACCAAGTAGATGAGGACTCGTCCCATGTGATATATAAGAACCCTGTCTATTGTCTTACTCTTCCAAAAAAGAAAAACATTGGCCACTGTCTTATCTGAAAATGATCGTAGTTTCACCAGTGTCGGGTTTTCTTCCTCCATTCATTAACACCATGTATCTTCCATGATTAATTAATCAAATCTCTTACGTACATGTAATCTAACTCGAGGGGAAGAAAACAAGCATAACAAACAAAACTAGCACTGTATGTGACAAAGCAATAGTGGTACGTCAAAGTAAATCAGGGTTGTAATTGGCATCACCATCAACACCGAGTCACTGAAGGTCCGAGGCAATTGAATGATTGCTACTAGCTCTAAACTAATGCATGAACTTGAAAGCTTTATTTTTTGAGAAATGCTAAACGAACATAAAAATTTGACACTTACACCGTATAATACTGTAGCAAAATACTATTTTAATGACAAATAGAGTATTAACAATAAAACAAGTTATTTACGAGCTAAGAAAATACTTAGAAATACTAGAAAAATTAGAATAAAACAACTATCTTATTTACCAACAAGAATTGGTTAGAAAAAGAATAAAAAGATTAAAACAAGAATTAGAAAATTACATAGGATAATGGGATTATCCGAAGAAATAGAATTAGGATTCAAAGAATTAGAAAAACTTATGAAAGAAATAAATAAAAATATTATTCAACTAATAGAAAATACAGAAAAAATTGCAAATTACACTTGTAATAGAATACAAAAAGGACAAAATGAAATAAAAAACATTAAGAAATATTATATAATATAAGCAGAGGAAAAGAAATAGATAAAAATGAAGATATTGATAAAATAAAAATTATTCTAAAACAATTAGAAGACCTTTTAAGACATGAAGAAGATAATAAATGTATAACAAAAATGGATTTAAAAGAAATTTTTAGAGCAAAGGAACTAGAAAATATAATGATTAAACAAGAATTAAATCAAGAACCATCAAAAATACCTACACATGTATCTTCATGGAGAGGATAAAGGACGAATATATGGAAACAATAAGAAAATCAAATGATTTAGAAGAAATTCAACAATTACTAGAACAACTAAAAATAGTTGAAAAAGAAAATAATCAAATACACAAAATTGAAAAGATCGATAAAAAAGATACAGAAAATGATGAAAATGAAGAAATAATTTTACATTATAGCTCATCTTCAGAATCTGAAGAAAACCATATAAGAAATGAAAAAGGGGAATATAGTGGAAAAAGCCCTAAAAGAAAATGGGAAGAATATAAATATACACCCGAAGGAGCTTGAGATAAATATGAAGAAGAGACTATGTATAATAAAGGATATGCAAGAAAAAATAATAATAAATGGACAAAAATTCAAGAAGAATTTAAACCTCGATATAATAATATAGGAAATATTCTAGACCTTGATTGTATAAGAAATAAGGAAGAAGTCTTATTAAGATGGACTAATGAAATAATATTAATGATATTAACTGATGAAAGATTTAAACAGCTAAACTTTATAGAAATCAAGAACTTTGTAACATTTAAAACATCGGGAAATGTACAAAAGTTTTTAGTAGGAATTAGTGATGAAGACTGGATTAAGTATGGAAGAATGGTAGATAATAGCTCGGATTATGTTAAATTAATAATGACACTAATACATCAAGAATTCTTAGGATATAATCTGATGGAACAAAGAGAAAAGACAAACAAAACTCTACTTGAAAATGCTAAATCACATTTAAATAGAAAGTTTTATCTGCGAATATCAAAAATACTATTATCAATTAGATGAAGACACTAAAGAGATATATAAATATATCTTTATAGATAAATTACCATATCCACTTAATTCAAAAATCAATAGATTATGAGAATCAAAACCAGAAGAAACCGCGAATACTTTAGGAGGAGTTATTAAACTTCTATACCAATAACTTAAGGAACAATGTTTGAATAGAGAAACAATTAGATAATTGAATAGAGGAAGTACTGTCATTTGCTGTGACATTCTAGAAATAGAAAAACCAGGAAAATATGGATGTGACAAAATAATAAGAAGAAAAAGAAAATACTATAAAAAACCAAACTTACGAAAAACTTATTCTAGAAAGAAAAATTATTATAAAAATAATAAGAAGAAATATTTAGAAGAAAGAAATCAACACCAAGAAAATACTGCCCAAAGGGAAAAAAGAAATGTGTTTGTTGGAAATGTAATGTTGAAGGACATTATGCTAACGAATGCCCTCAAAGAAAGGAGAAAGATTTTAAGGAAAAATCAAAATTAATAAAACAAGTTTTCCAAATATATGAACTAGAACCCTTAGAAGAGGAACCAAGTGATTCAGAAATAAGTATATATGAATATTCAGAAGATGAATTATCTTCAGAAGAAAGAGAATCCGAATAATACATATATAAAAATACTGATAGAAAAAGGTAATAAAGAAACAGAAGCCTATATAGACACTGGAGCAAGTCTTTGCCTTGCGACAGAAGCACTTTTTGATAATTGAGAAAGATTAGAAAATCCATTAAAAATACAAATTGCAGATGGATCAATACATCCTCTGTATTGGATAGCAAAAAGAATTACTTTGGTAATACAAGAAAATATATTTATTGTACCAACGATATATAAACAAGAAACGGGAATAGATATAATTATTGGAAATAATCTCTCAAGACTTTATGGATCATTTTGCCAACATCTGAAATATATTACTCTGAAAACACCATATATTTATCAGAAGCAAAAACGAGAAATTATCAAAATACCAATTATTCATTTTTCTGCATGTACTTATTCATCAAAGTTTCAACAGCTGAAACGTGGTAAGATTATTAGTTTAATTTGTACAAAAATTTGTCATGCACTAATAAATTTAGAACCAAATAGAATAATTCCAGCTCATATAGAAGAACTTTTGGACAAGGTTTGTAGTGAAAACCTTTTAGATCCAAAAATTAACAAAAATACTGAATTAGTTGAATTAAAATTAAAAGACCCAACAAAGGAAGTGAAATGTAAACCGATGATTTATACAAAAATAGATAGAGATGAATTTGCAAAAGATATTGAAGAAATGTGTCAAAAGGGATTGATTAGACCATCAAATAGCAAGCACTCTGCACCATCTTTTTATGTAGAAAACCATAATATGAGATAAAAAGAGGGAAAAGAAGAATGATAATTAATTATAAACAAATTAATGATGCCATGGAAGGAGATGCCTATTTTCTCCCAAGAAAAGACTTAATTATTGAAAGAATTAGAAATATGGATTGGTTTAGCACTTTTGATTGTAAATCAGGATTTTATCAAATTAGATTGACTGAAGAATCAAAAGCTTTAATAGCATTTAGTTGTCCCCAAGGACAATGTGAATGGAATGTATTGCCAATGGGATTAAAACAATCACCAGGAATCTTCCAACGAAGGATAGGTTCAATTCTCAAGGAATTCAAAGACTTTTGTCTTATCTATATTGATGATATATTGATATTTTCTAATAAAGGATTAAATGATCATTTTGAAAAAATAGAATTAGTGCTTAATAAATGTTATGAACATGGAATAATTTTAAGTAAGAAGAGAGTTGTTTTAGCTCAAAATAGAATTAGTTATTTAGGATTGGAAATTGAAAAAGGAAAAATAATAATGCAGCGACATGTATTAAAAAAACTTCAGAACTTTCCAACAAAATTAAAGGAAAAAAAAGGATTTACAAAGATTTCTTGGACTATTAACATATATTTCAAATGAAGGTTTCATTAGGAATCTTGCAGCGGAGAGAAGAATACTCCAACAAAAGCTGAAGAAAGATGTCCCTTGGACATGGACTGATGAAGACGATAGACTTATTATAAAAATGAAAGACTTATGTCAGGATCTTCCTGAGCTTTATCATCCATCAGATGATGATATAATAATTATTGAGACTGATGCCTCAAATGACTGTTGGGAAGGTGTTATGAAAGCAAAACCCCCCGGATACAAAAACGAATTACTGTGTCGATACATGTCTGGAACTTTTTCAGACAGCGAAATTAATTATCCTACTCATGAAAAGGAAACACTGGCATTGATCCGTATGTTAGAAAAACATCGGATTAATATACTGGATAGGGACTTTATTGTCCGAACCGATTCTACTTATGTTGCAGGTTTTAAGAACTTAAACCATAAAGGCACTTACAAACAAGGGCGATTAATTAGATGGCAAATGAAACTTGTCGAATACAATTACTCAATCTCACATTAAGGTAGATAAAAATGTTCTTGCAGATATATTATCAAGAGAATGGAGCAACAAACAATTGAAGATATAAGGAAGCAGATTCAATTACAAAGGATGCTGGAGAAACAGAAAATAATGGAGCTCGACCTAATCAAAGCCAACATTGAAGTACCGGAATTCCAACTACAAGCAAAAGGAGATTCTGTGAAAGAAGATCCTATGAAGAATATAAAACAACAAATACAGGAGAATACTAAAGACAAGTGGTACGCCATTTTTAATGGACTACACCCAGGTGTTTATGATGAATGGCACAAAGCAGCCCCTCACTGCATCGGACTCTCAAGAGATCATCACAAAGGATTTCGCACCAAGGAAGAAGCTGAGAAAGCTTTGATAGACTATCAAAAAGAACATGATAAGGGCAAAGAAGTTTATCTTGGCCCAAGAACTTTCTCTGAAACAATAAGAATTCTACCAGAACCAAAGACTTCATTAAAAATACTTGGAAGAATTCCTTCTTCCATTGATGACTACCCAATTACTGCCAGAAAAGACCATGAACTGCAGATCCAATTTTCCAAAGAAAAATTTCATGAAAACTTGAAAAGACTGACCAACTGGTCTGAAAAAGAAAAAATTAATTGTTTTTACATGGTAAATCGAAACATTTTCGGTGTTAAAGCCATAATTACTCCAGGAGCATCATCGATTCTTACATTTAATATGTTCCAATTTGGACTTATTGAATGTCTCTACTTAAGCAAAGACTTAGAAGAAATCAGTCTGTTTCCATATAATCTCAAAGAAGTCGTCCAGAATTATAAAAGAAATGTTGCGAACGATAGAACTATCTTCTTGAAGTTCTATTCAACTTATCCGGACTTCACTACTAAGCAACCACCAAAGAATTTAATCTTTATTGGAGTAAGCAATAACAACTTTTCCATGAGAGATGAACCAACTGGCGAAGACTATAATGAAGAAAAAATTATTGCAATACTAGCTAATCAATTAGCAAGTATTTTTACTCAATGTCAAATTATTGGGAAAGATTCCTTCATCAAAGCACTATACAAAGGACCACATACTTTGCTTCTAAGCAAAACTAGTGGAAAATTGATCAGAGAAAAGGACTTGGCAATACTGACAAATTTTGAACTACCCTTTTACACGCTTCAAGGACTTTCGATGAATTATCAGCCAGCTGTACTCGACTTATTGTGCTCAATGATTAAAGAGAATGGGAACCACGCATGTGAAAGATGCGTAGCAAAAAAGGACTGTCGGTAAGAAGATAAGGATTCAGATGAAGCAAATAATAGAAGAATGACGTAAGCACTGACGTCATCATGAATTATTAAAAGTCTGATAGATTGTAATAATGTAAGGACTTTCTTGTAAATTACCTAGCCCTCTCAAGTGTACAAATAAGCCCTCTTATGCTGAGGCAAGACAGAACTTGAAAGAATTTCAATTCTCACCCTTCTTCTCTTTGAGAAGTTCTCTAGCTCTGCTAGTTCGAATCCTTGAGAGTGGATTCAAAATAGTTCTATGTACTTCAACCACTGATCATAAATAAACACTACTTTAATATATTTCTCTACTTCTCATCACTTTCATTACTTTCAACTACTCGTTGTAATCGCATCTCAACTTGACTAAACGGAAGCAGTGGTAGACCAAAGAACTCAGATATAATTTCGAAGAACCCAAATCAGGTATGACTCATCACCTATTCAATTTCATTCAGTTCTTACTAGAAATTAATCATGTCTGAAATAGAAAGAGAAAAGATTGATAACATTGATGTCGAACATATACAAATTACTGAAGAAGATGGAAACTATGAAGGAAGTATTTTAATAGATCCAAAACTATTTCAAAAAAATACAGAAAGAAGACTTAAACTTGGCTAAAGATGCAAACATGAAGAAACTAGGAGGAATAATGAAACGATTTAATCAGAAAGAGAATATAATATACTATGGAAAAATAATTAATGAAACTCCGATAGATATATCAGAAACAAATGGAAATACTTGTATACAATTATTAAATAAAAAGAAATTAATAGATCTAAAAAGAAGTTTAAAGAAAAAAGCACATAGAAAGAAGATTGGTTATATTCATATAGGAGCTATACAAGTTTTAATAAAAGCAACTTTCCAGGAAGGAATAAATTCACCTATAGAATTAGTATTAAAGGATGATAGAATAACATATCCGAAAGACAAAATATTAGGAGTGATTGAAGGAAATTTAGCTTATGTTAAGTTAAAATTCGAAATACACCCAAATATTGATATACCATTAGATACCCAGAGACTAGATCAATCATTAACTATGGAACATAGATTTTTGAGAAATAATTTAATGAGACCAGGAGATAAAATCTTCTCAATTACTTACTGTGTTAATTATGCACTAACAAATTCTCATCATAGTATTACTTTTAGAAATAATGATAGAATCGATATACCAAGACTTTTTGAAGAAATGGGAAAGATTTATTACCTCAAAAGAAATGAATTAACTGAACTAGGGATATCTATAAGAAATCCAAAATCACAAACTTTAGACAGATTCCTAAACCAATTACTTTTCCTGAAACAGAAGAAATAAATAAAGACAAAAATATAAATAAATTATCAAACCAAGTAAGAGATTTAACTCAATATTTAAGAAATAGAATATGAATAAAGGAAAAGAATTAAGGAATATTTATGAAAAATCCTATAATAAAATAAATCAAGATAAAAAGAATATAAAAGAATTTATGAACATCTATGATAATCATCTGAAAAAAGATAAAGAAGATAAAAATCGAAAACAGATAGAAAGGTATATTATGGATAAAGAAGAATAATTCATTAATCTAAGAAATAAAAGAGAAAAATACAAAAGACAAATAATAGAAAAAATAGAAAAGATAGAAAAAATAATGCAACCATCATCTAATTATTTTAGGCTAACCATACCATCCTTTGAGGATAGTGATACCGAATAATCGATGGAAATATACTCTGAATTTGATGATCAAACTGAAAATGAAATAATGAGTGTACTAGTAATGAATTTACCTACCGACTGTAAACAATTAATAATTGAAAAAATAAAAGCCCAATTTAAACAAGAAGATTATTATCTTGCAGTTATTTCTTTAGACATAGGATGGAATTATATGGAAGAAATAGGACTGGCTTTTGAATATGATAGATTATCCGATTCTGACATATATGAAGATTGAGACTTATTAGATGATTAGATGGATTGGGAAATATTAAGTATATTAGCTATGAATATACCCAAAGATTGTAAGCAAATAATAATTAACAAATTAAAACACCAACACTGGCAAGAAGAGCTTTATCTAAAACAAGTAGTACAAAGAGTACAATTAGCATTTTGCAAAGAAGAAAGAAAACAGATAATCAAAGAATTAATAAGAATAGACGAATCCATAAGCGAATATGGGTATGAATTATTAGTAACTAAAATCATGCATGAACACTACCCAAATTATGTATAAATACTACTCTGAATATAAAAATAAAAAATATTTTTATAGAGTGGTACCATTTTGGTATCAGAGCTAAGTACTAATGAATCCTCAAAATATAGAAAAATTTGTTCATAAATTAAGTATGCTTGATTTAACAAATCAAGATGTACTAAAAAAACTATACAAGAATTAAAAGATGAAGCCACTGACACATGTAATAAACACATGGAATATCATTGTGAGTATTGTGACTGTGAAGAATACGAAAGAAAAATAGATTTAATAAAAATCATAATTAATAAATTAAATTCATGGACAGATCAACATGGTTTATAGATCTAACAGCTCGCAACATGTACGCCACTGTAGAAGTGTCGCATACGATATCGTGATAACCGTGTCCAAATAGCACGGCTCTATTTTTTTAACTAACTACTCAAATAGTGAAATACATATTAAAAAATAGATATGCTATCCCTTTTTCTCACTTCAAATCAAGGTGTAGAATAGCAAGGAAATACATGTCCTAGTTCCAACTGTTTGTGATTTTAATCATTTGAATGATTACTATAATTATAATTTCACAACACCATGTGTGAATATATAAAACTATTCATTTGTCTTCTCTACTCAAAATTGGTTGACCGCAGTGGAAGTAGACTATGCTTTTGAATGAACTTTTCCTAGAGCAGCCACTTTATGGAGGATTTTACTTAACCACTATTTCGATCCGATAGTTACTTTCACAGCTTTGTCTGTGTGAATACCTGGTCAAAATCTAAAAAAAAAACATTTGCCTTTTCTTAATATTTAAACTCTTACGAGAGATTATTGACATGGTACATATAAGATCTTTTAGATTTTAGTTATGTTATTTGAACATCAAATTTTGAACATCGTATGTGACACCGTATATGTTTATCTCTATCTCTCACTTACTTTTTATCTTCTTTGTATAGAGGTTCCTCGAAAATACACAAAAAAACAAAGGGTTTAGACTTTTGATGGTTATTGTTCGAATTCTTTTAATTAAAAGTTAAATTTCATCATAAGATAAATAAATACTAATCTTTTCACATTGTAAATGAAGCAAGTCACATTATATAAGTGCCTAAATATATATACTTGTGCCCATAAAAGATTTTTTTGGTAACGAAGGGTTGAGGTACACGATATGCTTCAGAGTGGCAGGGTAAACAGGTTGCAGGCCTGACAATATGGCCCCGCACCAATGTTGGAAGCTTGAAGGAGTTATCTTGTCTGTCCATTCCGGCGCAGATCTAATGGCCCAACACAAGATTTTATACATTTTTCTCTATCAAATTTCAGTTGGCCATCGGCATGATTCATGGATGTTATTGTCTTGTGGCCAAGAGGCGAGTGGCTTTTTCAGCTACTGTTTTTTTTTTTTTTTGTTTTTTAATAACCAAATGAATATTATTAGATGGGTATCCCTTCTGTTCGGCCACATAATTGAAAAACGCACTTAGTGATCACGGAGGTATTTTTAATTAATGTTCTTTTTATTTATTATTTTTCATAGTAAATTAAAATACAGGTAATGGACATGGGTATGGATATTTAGGTGTCCAACAGATAAAGATATGGGTGTGGGTAAAGTTGCTACCTGCGTGGGTACGAGTCCGAATACGTGTATTTTTTTTTATTTTAAATATGGGTATAGAGACAGATACTGTAATACCCTATACAGACCCTACACATTATCTTCCCTAAATAAAGAGCTACATCTAAAAGAATGTGAGTAAATGTCCAAATTGGTTTCTGATAAAGATATGGAGATATATTTAATTCCTAAAAAATGAAAAATCTCAATTTCAACATAAAAAATCTTAAATGCCGATCAAAATAGTTTTTGATAGAGACGAAGTGTCCCTAAAAATATAATCTCAATTAACATTAATAAAAATATAATCAAATAGCTCTTATTTTTATATATTTTAAAAGTATATATTACGTTAATTTTGATGTAAATGAAGTATTAAACAGTACGGGATGGTAGGAGTTGTCATTTGACATGAGTTTTCATTCCAACGGTTGATTTTTATTAAAAAAAAACTTATCCAATAAAATGTTATTCATAGATGTAAGAATGTCTTTGACTTACACAGTTAATTTTTTTATCAAATTAAAAGGCCTTGAATTTTCAACGGCTTATATTTTTTATTTAAAAAGAATTATATTTTAGTTTAATAAATAAATTCTTTGTAATTTATAGAATCCAAAGACAGGTACAGAGTCCTGTATGGGAGTTTCTCCCATGTGACAGAATGAGTTGAAAAGATGAAATCCTTTGTTTTTGTTCTAAATTTAGGGACAAAAGCTATCACTAACTAATATGCATGGAACAGTTGGGGAACAATATTAATATAATAGATGTGTATATAGGAAACAGATGACCATGAAAGCAAAACTGAAAGACCCCAAATGTTTTTTTCTCTAAATATGGGGACAACATATGATGTTATTTGTTTTTTTTTTTATGTATTTTTGAAATGTGTCATGTATATACAGAAAAGAAAAAAACTAAGTGATAGATATAAATAAACATATATAATATCTAAAATTTGTTATTCAAATAACAGAGAAATCGACCCAAAAGACACGTATACAGTACAGGTTGACATTCATGGATATCGTGGTCGTGGATTTCTGGTTTTCTATAGCACAGAGCTATCTATTTCAAGCCAGACAATGATGATGTTGACCCTCTAAGACCATTAGGCTCATGTGTACAAACTACCACTGTGGTCTGTTTGGATCTTAGGGGCACATGGCACTTAACTAGCTTCCTAGAAGCTGCCAATCTGCGTCTATATAAAGGAGTGAAATGAGCATATGTATGATATAATATATGTTCAGATAAAGAGCAAGTTATAGAACAGAGTTAAACCTATTTGTTTAAGATGGCTGCTATACAAAATAAGCGAATTCTACTTGTGGTTTTCATCCTCTTATGCTTCTCCATCCAAGCTAGAGGTACTTTTTCCAAAACAATCCATAGCTCAAATAGATTAGAGCACTGGATTCAGAATATTCTCATGATTTTCCTGTTTCTTTCTTAGCTTTATAATTAATTTGTTTTTTTTTCATTTTTTCCTATATGCAGCACGAATATTGAAAGAAAGGAGCAACCAAACTAGTGGAGATGCCAACATAGCTCATAATAAGGAAGCACACGATGACGTATTTAAGCCAAAAGAAGATGAAAATGCTGGCGGAGAAGTGTTCTCGATGGATTACACTCCAGCCTCAAGGAAGCCCCCTATTCATAATTAAATAGTTTGCAATTTTGTGGTATAATTAATTTTGTATTTAGTAATCAAGATTGTATAATATTCATGGATAAATATTGGTATATACAACAGTGTAATTATCGAGATCTAGAATATATATGGTAATAATATCTCGGTTTTTTTTGCTACCAAGTCACTCTCTTTGGTTTCTTAGGATATCCCGTGCTCGACTGCGAAGATTACATTGAATGATTGACCTCTCTCAATCAGGTTTTCTCTATACACAAGAGTTAGAGATCGAACTCCTGCCACTTGCTTAAGAAGCACAAACCTGTTATTACTCGAACCAACCGCATGTTGGTCTATGAAGTCTCTCTTCCATGAAGATAATATAGCAATGAAATGATTTTCACAAAACATTTTTTGTTTTTTTTAAGGTTTAAGGATCAGTTTGATATTCTCTTCAAATAATTCAAGGTAATATTTACTAAGAATATTTTTAAATTTTCATCCTTAAAAACACCGAACTCCTAAAAATTATGTATTAGCTAGTTAGAAATAAATTCCAAAGGGTAAGACACCAAAACTCTTCCTCTAGACCTCTAGCCATATGCATGCATGTGTACATCATGTTTCCTAAAGTGAGTTTGCTTCTAAAATAAGTAAAAATGTATTTATCTTTAGGTAATTTTTTAGTTGAGATTTTTATGCACTTTATCAAAGTAAAGATAAATAACTTTTAATTACTTACTTTAAAGGCAATCCCGCTTTAGAAAAACAATATCCCTTCACATAATATCTATTGCAGTTTTGTTTTTATCTTTTGTCGTATTTTTTATAATTTTTTTGGAACTAATTATAGCATGTAATTTATGAAAAACAAAATGATGCATGAAGTTTTCATGTATAATACACTTCATACGTCCAATAGTAGTTGGTCATAGTAGAAATTGATTAAGATTTTAGACAAACTTGCAAAATTCTACGGTGAGCGACATATATGAATACATACCCTAGTAAGGGTCTCATAACAATATCCTTTAGTTAAAAACCAAACTGTGAATAGTACCATTGGCAATAATCTTTCAAACTTTTATACATAGCTGGGTAAATGCTTGGCAAAAGTTATCTTAAAATAGAAAATATAAAAGTAACCCAATTTAAAATATGAATAACGATCAATTACCTCAACAGGATTGCTACCCATCCTTTTAAGTATTTTTCTATTTTCTTTTAGAGGCAGGGAGGATGACATTATGGCTTTCTTTGAAGGTTTTATGAAGAGTAGAATTATTTAGATATTGAATGATAAAATGGAAAATAAAAATGTTGTTTGAAAATTGTATGTAATAATAAGAATTATAATATTGTTTCATTATAACCCTTATATCAAATCCATTAAGCATTAACGTTACCAACTGTACTAGTAATTTACATAATTTTGGATACAAAAAAACAAGGAATATCTACAGTAAGTTTTGGAACAATAGTCTCATTGAAGATCTCTCTGCATTTGCTTGGAAAGTAGTGTGAAATAGAATTCCTTCTCTGATTATTAATTTAGCAATAAGAAGCACAATGTTCAGTATGTCAGGTACAAAATGAAGATTCTATTCTCATTTTTTTTTTCCCGAATGTTGAATAACTTTTACAGGTTTAGATGGCATGTTTAAGGTGGTTTGATATTTCTTCAGCTTTGCATAGTGAGTATACAACTGATCTCTTTCTTCAATTTTTTGGTTTGGTCTATTGCTCATCAAAGAATAAATTGTTGTGGCAAGTTGTCTTGTTTTGTACGATATATATGGTCCTCATGGTTAGTTAGCTAGAAATCAACTTATTTTCAATTCAAAAAGGTTTAGTGTAGACTAAATCTTACATGCGATTTTTCATATTGGTGCTTCAATCCATCATGTTGCTCAACTATAATTTTTATAGGCTTTAATCAAAGGATCGGAATGTTTATCTGTCCTGTTTACTGATATCAAGTATTAAGCATAGAGCAGATGCAAAAGTTTCGAAATATACAATTATACATGTGTCCTTGCGGTTGCTCTATTTTTTGTTATTTTTATTCTATGTCCATTTTCTGCAGCTTATGTAGTAGGTTATGCCTGTATCAGATTTTGTAGTATGTTCTGCTGGGTTGCAGAGGGGTCTTCTTGTTCATTGATTCTGGTTTGTAGTGGGGTCTGCTGGATGTGATTTTTGTTGGATGATTATGGTTTTGGTTGTTTTCCTATTTGTATCATACTCTATTGAGTTGAGACTGTTGAGTATTACTTGTACTCAACTATTTAATATATATTCATTTGCTTATAATAATAAAAAAAACTCACAAATGAGGTATCAGAGCTTTTTTTTATTCTCTTAATAATTTTCAACAAGAGAAAATTTAGCTTTATTCTTATTCTCCCTATTCTCTATCTATTCTATGCTCATTTTCACTGGTTCCATTCTCTTCCATTAATGAAAAAAATGATTAAACACGGTCTTAAGGTTAAAGGAAAAAGAGAGTATAATAGAATATGCAATTGAAAAATAATGCTCTAACCAATTTTATTCGGTTCTGTCTATTTAACATTAAACCATTTGTATTCTGTACAATTCCATTGCATTGTCTTCATTTTAATCCTTTACCATCATACAACAAGACCTTCGGGGTCAGCATGTCAGTGTCTATATAGTAGTATGTTTTGGCATGCACGTCTAATTAATTGTTTTTAAGCTATTTACTCAACAATTTATTTATAATTAACCACAAATTTGGAAGATTTTTTTTTCCGATCAATCGTAAGTATTAGTTTTTTTATCAAGTTATTAGTTAAATTCGCTGACACACACATAATGTCCCTACACGCTCACCAACTGAGCTGCAGTAGCGGACCAGTCAAACCTATTTTTATCGTTAGTATTATTTTTATTTATATATTTATTTATTTTTAGAAAAGTAGACACATAAAGAAGTTATCTTTCTATGTAGAAAGGATAAAACTCTTATAAAATGAATAAAATTATAAAATGAAAAAGAAAAGACATATCAATCATTTATTAATTAAAATGTATTAAAATCTCAATTCGGTCCAGTTTTTAAAAAACTGAAAACAGTTGGGCCCATAAAATAGGCTGGGCTGGGCTACACCAGAAAAGTGTGTTCTCTTCACTTCTCCACTCTTGCACGTTTCCTTCATTTTCTTACTCCTCAATTCTATCGGCGACGTCTTCATAGTTCATAGTTCACAGTTCATAGCTCATAGTTCATAGTCGATAGATCTCTCACACTCGCACCCATGGTAACTATATCTCCCTCTCTTATTACCACTACTGTGATTCTGTTTATATTAACCATAGTTTATGCCTCTGAAATTGCTCTGCTTAGTATTTTTTTTAAAAAATTAAAATTAAAATTAACTTGAATTTTAATTTTGAATTGGCAGGGAAATTTAGATGCAGCAATAGAGCAATTGCTGAATGAAGAGAAGCATGCGAGGCTCGCCGGTGACGTTGCCGCCACTAGAAAAGCCGTCACCGACATTTTACAACTATGCTTCGAAGCTCGAGAATGGAAAACCCTAAATGACCAGATTCTTCTCTTGTCTAAACGACGTGGTCAGCTTAAGCAGGTTCGAAAAATTAACCAATGGCTATTTGTTTTTCATGCTCAACAACCTATTTAGGGTTTATATATGTTTATAAATAATAATAATAAATATATATTTTTAAAATGTATGTAGTTTACAATTAGTAGTTCACTATTTTGGAATTTCGTGTTTAGTTACTTGGTTGATAATGATATTGTGTATTTACTATTTACACATGTGTAGTATTATAGGGTGGATGATTTCTGGAAATTTTGTAAGGAAAATCGATGGGACCTATGCACGATTAGTGGGAAAAAGAGTTTTATGGTCTTCATTGATTCATTAACTTCAATTTGAAATATGTTTCAACTTATCATTTTGATAAAAAGAAAATTGAGAAGCTTGGGGCTTTGCTTTGTTTTTGTGTATTTTCCTATGGTTAGAAATAATTGCAAAAATATCACCTTTTTTCATTGTCTCATGTTTTCAAGTATTTGTAGATGGGAAACAGAACAAAAATAAGATGTCATTTTTGCAATTATTAATGAAAGTTGGAATTGGAAACAAAGCATACAGACCCTTGTATTTTCAGCAATAACTCGGGAAGGTAGGTTCGATGTAGTTTTATGTATATGAGTAGGCAATCTGTGAAAAAAATCTTACTATTTTGTTGGGGAAACAAAATGGTGGACTACCGTGCTGGAATGCAAGGGTACCTATGATTTGAACATCTGTGTAGTTTGTGCATTTGACAACTTCAATTTAATTGCTTAGAGTCGACATATATCTAGTTGTCTTGCAAATGGTAAAAGAAACATGATATGGTAATGCTCCATCGGTTACAAGTCTATTATTTGCCAACAGGCTGTAACGGCAATGGTTCAGCAAGCTATGCAATATATTGATCAGACACCAGATGTTGAAACTCGTGTAGAACTCATCAAAACCTTGAACAGTGTATCTGCAGGGAAGGTGAGCATATAATGTTTGCACTCTTCATTCCTTTTTATTATCTTCTGATGTTGTCCATCTTGTAAGATGTATATTGATATGTTGTATCATTTTGTTAGATATATGTTGAGATTGAGAGAGCTCGTTTGGTCAAGAAACTTGCAAAGGTTAAGGAAGAACAAGGCCTTATAGCTGAAGCTGCTGATTTGATGCAAGAAATTGCGGTAAGTGATGTTGAATATCTTGATGGCTTTTGTTATATACCTTTGGTTTTTGCATGTAACTAATTAATGCAATTACTGTTGGTTGACTTGTGTAATGGGTATTCTTAACAGGTGGAGACTTTTGGTGCCATGGCAAAAACTGAGAAAATTGCTTTCATTCTTGAACAAGTATGAGACATTCTTATCTTTTCTTCAGCAATGACATTAACTGTAGGTCATTAATTTGTTATATTATAATTCAGTTACTGATTTTTGAATCTCTCACATTTAACTGTGTAGGTTCGTTTGTGCCTGGATCGACAAGATTTTGTTCGTGCACAAATACTCTCAAGAAAGATTAGTACAAGAGTATTTGATGCAGATGTTTCAAAGGAAAAGAAAAAGCCTAAAGAAGGTGATAATGTTGTTGAAGAAGCTCCAGTAGATATACCATCTCTATCGGAGTTGAAGCGGATCTACTACGAACTAATGATTCGGTAACTGAATCCCTACTTCCTGTTGTCTCGTTTTGCTTATTCAATCTTGTTGTGGTTTAGTTACAAATATCGTGGTTGAACCTTGCGTATTTGGTGTCACTTTCCATTTCATTTGATATACACTTCACATCAAGTAGATGCTCAAAATGGTTCTAACATTTGGGTCATTTTTTTGTAGCATTTGAGGATATGCTTTTGTTATCTTGCTTGAATTGTGAAAATTCTCCTAGTTTTGCAAGTCTGTTCAATACAGTGACTGAGATGTTCAAATCAAAGTAGTTAATCCCGGATAGCGGCGCGGAGCGGCGGATCCAAAAAACGCTATAGCGGTATAGCGCATAGCGGGACAGTCCCTATTTTAGGCAGAGGGAAGGAGGAATGAAGGTGGGAGGTAGAAGGGAGGGGGGAGGAGAGCCACTAAACTAGGGTAGTGAATAGCGTGCAATAGCGGCGCGATCGCAATGGTGCGGGGCTATGTAGTCAATCGCGGATTACGTAGCGTAGCGGCCGACCCCTGAAACGCAATAGCGGTGTAGCGGGTAGCGGTGTAGCGGGTAGCGGTATGGCTGCTACGTCGAAGTATAGGGAAACTATACAAGAAATTTATACCATACACATATGAAAGCTAAAAAATAAAAGAATACACAAAATTAAAGACATATTCATAACTATTATTCAATGTTCATTGTTACCTAAATATTCAAAGTTTGTTCATTGTTACCTAAATATTCAAAGTTCAAACCCAATATAAAGCAAATAAGTTCTAGCCTCCATGGCTCAAAATAAATAAGTTCTAGCCTCCAAGGCTCAAAATTAGTCATCTAAGCATTAAAAATAAATACTAGTGAATCCTTTAATTGGAATCACTATCTCCAAGGTCTTCATCTTCATGGTTAGTTTGTTCACCACCACTAGACCTCAATTCTTCTACATCCTCCTCAACTTCTTCCGCCTCTACAGGAGCTTCTTGGTCCCTTCTCTTTATTCTTGTTTGCTGCCTAGTCATTGTTGGTATTGTTTGGGACGCCGGGACGCCATCTAGAAACAGGGAACAGAGGAGATGGCGCAAATAGAGGAGGACGAACAGAGGAGGTCGCACAAAGGAAACAGGAGTCGCAGGGAGGTTCGCCATCAGTCGTAGGGGTGGTCACTGGCGGAAGTCGCAGCTCGCAGGGAGGTCGCACTCGCACAGAGGGTTGTTGTTGAAGAGAATAGCAAGGGACAGAGGTAGGGTCCTTTTGTTTGGTTTAGGTCAAAAGAAGAGAGGGAAGCCCTACTTCATTCAGAAGAAGTTTAGGTCGAAATGACCAAAAGCCCCAAAAAAAACCATAAAACGACTATAAATCGAGGGCTTTTTTGGGTTTTCACCCATTCTTTAGTGTTGCGGCAGCAACAGGTGCATTTTTGCCACGATTCCGCCGCTAACAGAGGCGCAACGGCCGCTACACAAAATCGCAACGCACCATGGTTTTGCGTAGCGCCGTGGTTCCGCAACGCACCGTGCCCCCGCGATAGTAGCCGCAATCGACTACACAGGTGCGGGGCGGAGCTACCTGCAGTCGCTACCTCGGCGGCGAAGCGGAGCGTTTTCAGGTAGCGGCTGTCACGGCTGCTATAGCAGCTGAAAATCGCAGATTTGTGGGTTATAGCGGCGCTCCATCGTCGAAAATGTTTCATGGTTCCATTTTTCCCTTTTTTCCCTCAATTATTTCTGTTGGGTACCTTTTTTAAGGGTATTTTTGGGTTTTTGTCTTTAAAATTTTAAACTTTTAAGTGTTAGGGTTTACTTCCGAAACCATATTTCATCTGTTCGACGCCTCTGAAGCTCCTCTGTTTGGTTTTCAGTGCTCCCTCCCTCTCCATCTCAGTTCTGACTTCCGACCGCCATCTCAGGCAAGATTTCGGTCAGGAAACACGGTTTCCCAGTCGCGGTTCTCTCCGTTTCGGTTTTTGTTCATGTTCTCAGGTTCGGACCTCGTATTCTCTCTGTTCTCAGTCTCTCTGGTTCTCTCAGTCTCGGTCTTTGTTCACGTTCTCACTTTCGGACCTCGTATTCTCTCTGTTCTCAGTCTCTCTGGTTCTCTTTGTTTAGTTTAATGTTTGGTTTCTTACTTTCTTTAAGCCTCTAGGATAGTAGGGCTTAAACTGATATGTGCACACTACTTTTGGATGTTGTTAACTAGTGTGCTTTGCTTAGGACCTATGACTATTTATCATGAATTATGAATATGACTTGAATTTTAAGTGTTTTGTACATGTATATGTATATAGTATAAAATTATATTATTATCTAACCTGTATAAAAATGCCTAAAATAGCGGCTATCTCGCTATGCGATATACCGCTATAGTGTTTTTTGGGTCCGTCGCTCCGTGCCGCTATCCGGGATTAACCATCGTGCACTAAACCAGAGATCAAAATGAAAGAACATAAAAGAAGGTGAGGGAGAAGAGGGGACGGTAAAAAAAAATAAGGGTAAAATGGAAATTTTATTAGGTATAAGTAGAGGTGGGTAAACGGACCGGTCCGGTCCGTTTTAGTCCGGTTCGCATAGGTCCGCATTTAAACGGACAGGACTTTATAGTCCGCATGAAAATGGACTCTTTTACAGAGTCCAAGTCCGTGGACTAAACGGACTGTCCGCGGACTCTACACTTGTTTTTTTTTTTTTATAAGGCAAAAAAAGAAAATATTACAAGTGATTATTGATATGTCACGGACTAAACTGTCGTGCCACGGATATTACAAGTCCAAAAAAGCTTTTTACCCACACATTCATGGTGACTGACCGTGGACTAAACTATTTTGCTTTTTACCCACACATTCATGGTGATTGTTAAGATCCCCACATCTCAAATTGATTATTGAAAATTATACTAATGATTAAGGATAAAGCCATGCACAAAAACATAAGATCAACCCAGAATAAATAAGTTCCTGCAAGCTTAATAAAAACACAAGTTTGATGCAAAATACCAACGAAATTGAAATGCAAAATAAGGAACAAAAACAACAATATTACAAGTTTGAAATTAAAGCTACATGTTGACATCAAGCAAGCATCAATAACAACCTTAGTCTTTCCCTTTGATTTAGCAAGCTCCTCCTTTGCGTCAATCAAATCATCTTCATCTTCTTTTCCTACAATTCACAAGTCATAATTCATAAGTAAGATTATGTTTAAAAAGCAAAACATAATTCAATGGAAGCCATTCTATTTCCATACATAAATTCATTGTATATTTACCTTCCACTTCAAACCCTAACAACCAATTTCTAGTGCATATCAAGGCTTGCACATTTTTGGGAAGGAGAGAACTTCGAAATTTGTTGAGAACACGAGAACCAATACTGAATGCCGATTCCGATGCCACAATTGTTATTTGAATGCTTAAGATATCACTAGCCATCAAAGTAAGATTCAGATACCTATACATGTTGTCCTTCCAATATTGCAAAATATCAAGATTTGGATGGTATGTTGAGGAAAGGTTTTGCTCCTCCAAATAAGTATCCAATTCAGACTTACCCACATCCTTCTTATTTTGATTCTCAAACAAGATATACTTCTACATTATTTTAATGTAACAACAAATAAAGAATGAGAAATTAAACATAAAAAATAATGAATAATGAATAAATAAAAGAAAGAAATATACTTACATTCAAAATAGCCAATTGTGATGGGTCCATATTAGCAAATCCACTACTACTAGTTGAAAGACATTGCTTATCTTGTAGTGAATTTTCATTGGGAGGTGTCTCTTTGAAGGACCTTTTGACATACTCATAAAATAGAGTATACAACTTATGCTTGACAACTTTCAACTTTGCTTGACAAGAAATTGAATCAACACCAAGTTGAGAATAGCAAAACTCCAAAAATGAGAACTTATAGCGAGGATCAAGAATGGTTCCATATGCAAGCACAACACTATAATCACTCCAATATTTGTCAAACTTCCCTTGCATCGAAGTTGTCATATCCCTAATCACCTCATCTTCACTTGTCTTATTTTCAAGCAACAAACATTCAATCCTCCACACATGAAAGAAATACAAGTTAGATGTCGGATAAGAGGAACTGGACATCAAATTTGTGATCACATAGAATGGACGTAAAAATTCACAAAGTTTATCTCCTCTAGACCATTCTTCATTAGTAGGGTAATACTTATAGTTTTTATCCTCAAAAGCAAGATCTTCAAAAGCACGACAATATGCAAGAGCACTTTCAAGCATCATAAAGGTGGAGTTCCACCTAGTAGAGACATCCAAACGAAGACCCATCTTGGTATCAATCTTACCAAGTCTTTTAACATAACTTTTAAAAGCAATCATTCTTCCCTCTGACCCCTTTTCATACTTGATTCTCTCTCTAATCTTATGTATAGCCTCATTAGCAACTTTCAACCCATCTTGAACTATAATGTTTAGGATATGAGCACAACATCGAATATGAAAAAAATCACCATCACATAACAAGTCATCACTTTGCATAAGAAGTCTATCTTTCAACAACCCTTGCATGCTACCACAAGAAGATGCATTATCCAAAGTCAATGAAAATATTTTCTTCTCAATCCCCCACTCTTCCAAGAAACCATAAACAGTTTTGGCCAATTCACGGCCAGAATGTGGAGGGGGTAAATGAGAAAAATTTAGAATTTTACTGTTAAGCTTTCAATTTTCATCCACAAAATGGGCAGTCAATGAAATGTAGCCCTCAGTGGTACAAGAAGTCCATACATCAGATGTCAAGTTTATTCTACTTGGAACTTTGGATAGCATGTCTTTCATTTTTCCCTTTTCAGCCTCGTACATATTAATGACATCATTTGTGGCAGCACGTCTAGAGGGAACCTTAGCTTTAGGATTCAAATATTTAAATAGTTCTCTAACCCTCCGGTATTCCACAAAAGAGAATGGAAGGTCATGTTCTATGATAGCCATGGAAATCATCTCACGTACAACTTAAAAATCAACTTTTCTACTTTATAATTTTCCGTTATGATCAAGCATAAGTTTACCAACTTCGGTATTAGCAAATCCTTTTGGAATCTTCTCACAAGTGAGTCTATGACACTGTAAAGTTGAAGTTCTAAATTTATTACCACCACTAACCAAGGCTTTCTTACATGCCTTGCATTGACTCCTCTCCTTCCCATCACTTCCCAAAGGCAGTTTGTCAAAAAAATCCCAAACATCAGATCTTTGCTTTCTAGCCCTCTTTTTCGATATTTTAGGTTCATTTAATCCATCTCCATCTCCATCATTATCCCGATCACTAATTAGGTCTACTCTTTCAGGTTCAATTTCAGTCACATTATCAATTTCAGTTTCAATTATGGCAGGTGCAGAGAAATCCATTACAATAACTTCAGCAAACAAGTATCACTGAAAATGGTTTTAATGAAACAAAATAAAGATTTAAAATCAAAGAATAAATATCAAAACAATAATGGTTCTACAGAGAGTGGAAGAGAGACCAATTCTTTTCTGCAGTTAAATGATTGCAATTGCAAAACATAAAAGCAAAAACCTTCGTTGAACTGTTACTCTGCTATGAAGGAACATAATAAATTGGTATTTATTATGTTCCTTCATAGCAGAGTAACAGTTCAACGAAGGTTTTTGCTTTTATGTTTTGCAATTGCAATCATTTAACTGCAGAAAAGAATTGGTCTCTCTGGACTCTGATGTATCAAATATCTTGTATAGTATGCAGTTTGAAAGGAGAAGGAAGAGCAAGAAAGGATCTACAGAAGCTAACAAACAAACAACTGAAGAAGATAAATGTAACCTGCGAAGACGCTGAGAACTGCGAACTCGACGGGCGAGAAGTGAGAAGAGAAGTGCGAACTCCGACCAGCTACCTGCGAAGACGCTGAGAAGGGAGACCGAGGAGCTGAGCAGGCCAACGAACTCAACCAGCGACCAACGAGAAGTGAGAAGAGAAGTGAGACACTGTAGAAGGATGAGGCGCTGAGAAGTGAGAAGAGAAGGTCTAGGAAAGTGACGACGACTGAGTGAGTAGTGAGTAGTTTAGGGTTAGAGATGGGTGAGTGAGTAGTGAGTAGTTTTGGGTTGGGTTTCAGCTTTTTTTGTTGGCCCAACAGGCGTAAATTTTTTTTTTTAAAACAGCTCCAGTCCGCGGACCGAGTCCGTTAAGCCCGTTGGCTAAAAGGACCGGACCCAAAAAGCCCGTATTTTTTTGGACTTGTATTTTAGGGTGTTCAAATTCGCATGGACGGTTGGTTTAACGGACTGTCCGCGGACCCGAGTCCAAATACCCACCTCTAGGTATAAGTAAGGGTAAATAAGACATTTCAATAGAAAAAAAAAGGATAAAATAGATAGTTGGTGATTTATAGAGGGTAAAATAGAGAATTTAGGAATTAAAGAGAGGGTAGAATTGGAACACAACATAAAACATTGAACAGAAAGCCTAAAAAACCCTAGATCTGAAATGTAGCAGCCGCAAGAAGGAAGACCAGCCATGGGAGAGGAAGGGCCAGCCGTCGAACAGCGGCGCCGGTGGTTGGGTGTGGCTGGAAGACACTCGTCGGAGAGATCTGTTACGACCCATGACACGAGCGGTCCAGGAGCTCCCGCTTTTTGGCGCCATTTCTGCCGCGAAAGCGGCCGCTACCACCGTGATTGGAAAACGCTCCGCCATAGCGGGCTATTGACTACTCTGGTTCAAATATAAGGAATAATGAGAATAGGGATTACTTTGACTTCAATAAACAGACACCTATAGCTAAAGACTGACAATCATATCTGAAATGCATATCTGCATGTGTTTTTCTCTCCTTATCTCATTCTCTTGTTTGTTTCAATACATTTAGGAATAGAAGTGCTTCTCAATCTTTTTAACGAGATCTGGGTACTATAATTTATGGTTGGACTGAGGGTCTGGATTATGTACTGAGGATAAAAGGCAGTTGGAGTGTGTGCCTTTCTTTACTGCTGCCAAATATATATTTTTTGTACTGTTCTTGGTTTCATGGTGTAGAGGGAAGGAAAGGAATTTGTTGAAGCATTGAATAGTGCCTTGTCTAGATATCGCACTGTGGTGTTGCTCAATTGACAAGTCTACCAAATCGTAAAAGTAATAAAGAGTGACCATGTATTGTCCCGCATGGATTATGGATGCCAAATACCGGATTCACTATGTTGTCGTTAACACTCTAGACAATGAAAATTAGGATCAAAGAGAGCTCTAAAGGAATTTAACGAAAACCACTAAAAGCAGGATAGAGAGAAATTGCTAACAAAGAAACTACCGAGTTTAATGAGAAACAATACAATACTCCAACAAGAAGTAGGAAAGATATATATTGGAAATGCTAGGGATCCAATTTCACTTGATCTCTCAATCCAAACTGCCAAACCAACCCCCTCCCCAAGTTCAATTCCAACATCCACGGCTAAATTCCCTAATTTGACTAATACCCGATTCCTTGGTATATTAATCCTCTTCTAGCTAGAGTTAACTAATCCTTTAGGTCCCGTTTGGGTAAATAACTTAACTAAGCACTTATAGCATAAGGCCTTATTGTACAAGAGCTTATGCCATAAGAGCTTGAATTCAATAAGTCATGTGCGTTTGGATGCATATTTCCAAAAGCACTTATACAAAATTAAGGCGTTTGGATACATTACAAGTGCTTAATTTTGCTCAAGCCGTTACATCACACGGCTAAATTCCCTAGAGTGCAAAATCACTTGCCGCGACTCATAAGAGCTTATGAAATGGCATAAGTTAGTTTTCCTAACTTATGAGAATAAGTTAAAAACAACTTATGAAATGCCATAAGTTCTTTTCATAAGTTGTGGCAAACACGTGGCATAAGAACTTATGGCATCAGATAAGTCATAAGGAGCTTATTTAAGCTCTCACAAACGGGGCCTTAGTCTAACCCCAAATAGAGGTTTTAAATCACAATCAAAAGAATCTCAAATAAAGGTGCGCATCCCACAGAACGTATTCCTAGATATTGGAGAGGCTATGATGTTTATCAATTATCACACTATCCAAGTTCATGCATAAATCTCGCTATATCATGAACCCTAAAATCAACTAACGGATGGCCAAACTAAGCAGACACTTTAATAATGAAAAATAAACTTGGATGGTTGGATTAAGCATAGAAACAAGTTTACATCATCCAAAAACAAGCTAAAACATCACCCTAGCTAGAGGGATTTATTTAGACATAGAAGAGATGAGAACAAAAGCAGAAAAATGAACAAACTCCATGATCCAAAGATGAAAAAAAGAAAGAAATCTTCAAGAATCCAAGCTCAGGAGCCCCCTTTTCCAATTAGGGTATCAGCCATCTCTGCACATCCAAGAATGGCTGCAGTTTTCTTTCCTTTCCTTTATATACATAGCACAAGCACGTGATAGCCTTTTTGCGAATGCTTGAACATTGGTCTTTCAGTGCTTGGGTGCACAAGTATCTGAATGAAATTTTGCCATTTGTTTCAAGAATGCCGTAGGCACTTGATTTTGAGCGCCTTGGCATTTAAAACTAAACGCTTGGATGTGCAAGTGGCAGAATGCATATTTTTGCCTTCATTAATGCTTGAGCATTGGGACAGGGTTGCTTGAGTGTTCCTAATGCCTGAGCACTATATATAAACTGAATGCTTGGGCATTGATGTGGTAGAAAACACTTCTCTTCCAATTTCACATTTAATCCATTCTCCCAACTTCTCCAACGATCAACCACTACAAAATAGCATCACATGGTTCCATTAAAATCTGAATTCGACATGTAAACTCAATTAACAACTAATTCAAGTACTAGTAGCACTAAACATGGTTTTGAATAAAAATAAAATAAATTCCCATAGGACAACTTAACCTAAAGTTTGGCGAGTTTGAACCTATTTTTCTTAGGAAAATCCTGATATTTACAAGATTATCAGGTAGACTTGGAGATGACAAGAATTTAATCGCTACTTTTCCTGCATTTCTATATTATATAGTTTGAAAGATAAAACCTGGAGGGATTTTTGCGTGAGCATGTAACATGTAATTAGGTGCAAAAGATTCAAATCCTACCATTGACAATGTTAAAATATTGGACCTATGCTGTGAGGACAGTCCATCTGGTTACTTTAGTCTTGGCAGGGATTGCCATGGCTTACCTTTGATAGGGTGGGGGGAATTGTTGTGTTTCCTACAAGCTGGCCCGCATACTCACTTGACCATGATATTAAAAAATTTGGGAGTAAGATTGGGTCGTTTGTTTTAAGTGTAATGAATCAGATCATGATTAATATAAACCGTATTTTTATTGTAAGAATTGATGCTTGCATGCTGATCATAAATTCTTTGTTGTCTTATGGTGGTTTTTGTTTATCCTTGAAGGTATTATTCCCATAAAAATGAGTATCTTGAAATTTGCCGTTGCTACAAGGCAATATATGAGATTCCATCTGTCAAAGAAAATCCTGCCGAGTGGATTCCAGTAGGATTTCCTTTCTTTCTCTTTATTTGAATTATTTGTTATTGTCCGATTGTGTCTTTATTTTTTCTAAATATTTTCCATACATGTAGATCCTGAGGAAAATATGTTGGTACTTGGCTCTATCACCGCATGATCCAATGCAGTCAAGTCTTCTCAACTCCACCTTGGAGGATAAGAATCTGTCTGAGATTCCGAACTTTAAGTATGTTTCCGACTTCCCGTAATTTTGGTCTTGCATGTCTTCCTGGTCTGTTTTTTATGTTTTGATTATGCTTTCCTTGTCATTTGGTGTGCCTGTTATTGTGGTGCTGTGCCATAGGTTACTGTTGAAACAGTTGGTGACTATGGAGGTTATCCAATGGACAACTCTTTGGGATGCATACAAAGATGAGTTTGAGAAGGAGAAGAATTTTGGAAATTCTTTGGGTGAAAAAGCAGCAGAAGATCTGAGGGAAAGAATAATTGAACATGTAATTTACTCACATTGTCATGCTTCCTTCTCCCTCCTCTCCAATTTCGTTGGGAGGTATTGTGGGATATGCTTTGTTTTCAACACTTCTAGATTTAGGATATCAACATTAATGTGGGGTATTTTTGTTACCTTGTCAGAATATTCTTGTTGTATCGAAATACTATGCAAGGATTACGCTGAAGAGACTTGCAGAGCTTTTGTGTCTCAGTGTTCAGGTTTGTAATACTAGTTATGATTATGTGCTGGAAGTTTTGCTGTGGTGTCTATCACTATTAGCTGCATATTATTCTGTACATACAGTGTAAATACCTTTAAATTATTGTATTATTATTATATTATATACCATATCCATGTAAGATAAGATCTCACTAAATACAGCCAATTTTTTTCACAGTAGCTGGTGGTTAAAAGGGATGGGGGTTGGTAGGCTATGTTGGTATTCTGCTTTAGTTCATTTTCCACCTCAAACTGGTTGTTTTGTTGTTTCTTACTACATGTGAATATAAATTTTCGAATTATTCAAAATGTTTTATCTTTATATGTGAAGATCCTAATTGATCCTCCTTACAAAAATCCAGGAAGCTGAGAAGTATCTTTCAGATATGGTTGTCTCTAAGGCGCTGGTGGCTAAGATTGATAGACCTATGGGAATAGTTTGTTTTCAAGCAGCCAAGGATAGCAATGACATTCTTAACTCGTGGGCAGCAAACTTAGAGAGACTGCTTGATCTTGTGGAGAAGAGTTGTCATCAAATACACAAGGAAACCATGGTGCACAAAGCTGCTTTGAAGGTTTAAGAAGATCCATATCTCCAATTGAAGTTGCAGGTACAGCTTTTGTCCTTTTCCTCCACTTTCTTACTCTATGCTCAATTTTCCTTATAGTCAGTCATTGGATTAATAGAAAAGTTGCTGACAATGGAAGGAAATTTTGTAATGTATCGAAGTACAATTATGGTTCATTTTGAAGTATTTTCTTTTTTATCATAATGCTCCTGTGTGTTAATTGCAGGTGAACCCCAATATAGATGTGATTTTGGACTGAAGGTGCCGGATGTTCATTTGACATGTCACTAGTTAGATTGGTGAGGAATTTTATCGAATGATGATACCTTTTTTTTATTTTGTATTTGATCATTCATTCAATCAGGTTAGAGGTGGATATATGCTTCTTACTGTCCTATACTACCGGTACATACCTTACTGCTGACTTTTGACAGGATCCTAAACGGTCTTGTTGGTAGTAGTGGGAAGAATTTGAGTGCTTGTTCATTCACATTCTTTTGTCTGTTTAATTTTCTCATATTCCTTGTGCTCACGATTTAAGTTGCTTATGCATTTTCGATGTGTCTTGTTATTTATCTTCGTTATAGTCTATGAGCTGGATTTCAATTATTTGAGTACAGAATTTTGGAGTTTCTTAAGTAACTGTTTTTGTTATGGCGGAGCATAGCATAACCAGGGTTTCGGCAGGAACCCGTGAATCCTATTCAATAACCGGAGATAATGCTAGTTCTTGTAAGCTTTGCAGTTTGTCCCGGGGCTGTTGCTCCTGGCGAGACGAATGGGGATCCTGATTCCTGACGCTACGAAGATCACTTTGGTTACCATTTTGTGTGACCTTAATGGTTGTCGACTAGTTAAAGATAATTAAATTATTGGAATATAATTTTATGGAAAAGTATATAAATAGACCTTATGAGCAAAGGTCAGAATAAGACTACGCAGTTACTCTTACTCATGATAAACGTAAGTGATCGTTTCTCTTCATTCAAATTTTATTTAATTTAACATTTTAATAGACGAGTCAATGGTTTTGTTTAGATTTTAATATTGCTTGAACGACAATCAGTTACTTGCACAACATTACCATTTTCTTCGGTGTTTTACACGCTACTGAGCTCTTACGTCTGAACGTGGAGCTCAAGTGTGCAGTGTATTTTCTCGCTTCCTCGTTTCAAGAGAACGTGTAAAGGTTGAACGGATTCTTCTAAGCGAAGTATTGTCTAGTTACTTGAAAGCAATGAAGAATTATATCCATGTCAAAAAAAAAAAAGGAAGAATTATATCGATAGGCTCTTCGAAATTTGGTTTTGTTTCCCTCTGTTTAGGATATATTTACTTTACACGTGTGTATGGTGCCCGTGTGTTGCCTTGAATAATTAACTTTAGTTAAATCTACTTTTTGCAATCTATTACTTACGTAATCGAGCAATGTCGTTGAATATATCCGCATGGTAGTCAACCTTAGGATCGTTGCAGCTAGGGATGGCAAAATGATCTATTTGTCCATCATCCATTCAGTTCATCTATGAGAAAATCCATCCAATCCATCTATTTATAAAAAATAATTATAAATGGATTGGATTATTTTTTTAGTGGATGATTTATGATCCATCCAATATTTTTTAAAATTCATTGGACCAACAATAAAAAATGTAATGGATCAATTTTTATCCATTCCAAAATCAATTTATTTTTTTCATATTATTTTTCACCAAATAAAAAAACCCTTTATTTGTAATAAAAAAAACACTCCATCTAATTTTCTCTTCCGTTCCCTATTATTTTTTCTTCACTATTTTTTTTATTTATCTGTATTTTTTTATTTTTTTGTTACATTAAGTATTAACTAATTAATCGTTCTCAAGCACAAGTTGTAGTCCACATTATCACGTACGTTTTTTGTTTTCGTTGCATTTTTTATTGAGAAACTTTTAAAAAAAGTATTAACTAATTGAAAGCACAGAAAGTCGTAACAAGTTTCGTAAAACAATGTCATGGAACGTTGTGGCAAAACAACCTCTGTAGATGCACAAAATCAATAACTCTCATATAGTAATAGAAAAATGGTCGTGATACAAAATGGTTGTGAGATAGAGTGGAGAGAGAGAGTAAAGATAGATAGGGAGTAGGAAAAAAAGAGAGAAAGTGTAGAGAGAGGAAGAAAGAGGAGAGCGAGAGTGAGATAGAGATAATATTTTAATTTTTTTTACAAATTATTTTATGGATGGATAAAAGAGATATAAAATTATTTAATTTCTTAAAATAAATTTTAGTGGATGGATTGGATATCTATCCATAAAAAGTTGTTAATTGATGGATCAGATAGATTTTATTTAATAGATCATGGATGGATTTGATTTTTTTTAATAAATTTTTAATAGATTATAATTGATTAATGGATTGTTTTTAATCCATCCATTAAGATCATAATAAAAATTTATCCAATTCATCCATTTGCCACCCTTAGTTACAGTCAGACTCATGGGCTGCTCCATTAATTTTCTTCAAAGGGTACATATTTCTTAATCTGTATGTTTCTATTCACGAGCATTTTGCGGGGGCACTTGGACTTTCTATATCAGGAGATTTGAATGCAGATTCTGTGCTCAACAAGACGCAACGTTTAAATAATAATCAGCCGAATGAATGTTTGAATTTCAAGTTATGATAGTGACTTTTGGATGATAATGACTTTACGAATTGTCAAATTTTTTTTTTTTAGCTACATTGATGTCAGTTTTGATTGTAAAAATACTTCGTTGAAAAGGAAAATAATATTTATACTACGTAATTTGACATTCATGAGTATGAATAGATAATGAAATATACCATAACTAGAATACCAATCATTTAAAATCGTGAAAAAATTAGTTTTTTTGTAAGCATGCCGAGGATGATGATTATTATTATTATTATATAAAATGCCGATTATTATTTAATAAGAGGGTGAAAGTCACGATAAATATGTCAGTTTGCCAAATCCAAAATAATAATAGTAATAATAATAACAATAATCTAAGTGATATTTATGTTGTGGCAGATTGGGAAACGGATTCCCTGCCGTCACTCTTTGACTAGAGGGAAATATTGGTCATTGATTAAACTTGATTTATTATAAATATAGTGATATATATAAAAGTGGGAGTAGGAGATCATGACCATAGATTAAGCTAAATGCATGAATCCCTGAATTTACTGACTGCATCGGCAGGTTGTGATTAACATTTTCTCATCAAACTCATGTTGCAAGTGCAAATAAGAGAAGTGGGGATGTAATGGTTGAAAATTTTGTAAAAAATAAAAGTAAACAAGAAGAAATATCAATGATGAAAATACTACAAACTTGATCATAAAAATTGGGTCATCCTGAAGAAGAGGAGCTATAACTGGAAGCTGACCACGCCGGCAACTGGGTAGAATAAAGCGAAGGAAGCGTAGGAGGCTGCGAAGAAGACGACGATGTGGATGACAATGACGTGGAAGATTGAAGATGAGAAGCCATGGAAGATATCATAACCATCTGATCATCATATAGGTTCGTGGGAGAAGAGTATTCTGAAAGCTGAGAATACTCATAAAAGTTTGTTGAACCCTGCAGAGGGAGAAGAGGTTCAGTGTGAACAACAGGTTCAGTAGATGTAGCAATGGAAACAAGGGAAGTGTTGGTAGCCAAAGGAGGATTGAGAATAGGTTGTTGTTGTTGTTGTCGGCGGAGTGTAACGTTTTCAGGGAAGTTGAGTTTTGCTTTGTTGCCTCTGAAACCAAGTGCAGCTTCATCATAGGCTCTGGCTGCTGCTTCTGCTGTGTCAAATGTTCCTAACCACACTCTTGCTGCTTTGAATGGGTCTCTTATTTCTGCAGCCCACTTTCCCCATGGCCTTTGCCTTACCCCTCTGTATTTTCTCCTTGCCTCTTGATCATCTCTCACATTCTCTGTTGTTGTTCTGTATTCGTATACTGGGTTATTTCCCATTTGATGTGTTTCTATTACTGTTGTTGTTGTTGCGATGCTGTTCCTATTGTTTGAACTTTCTGAATCTGTGTATTGCATATATAGAATCACAATATGAATCAAGTTTGTATTTCAAATTCACTCAAAGGATAATAATATAACAACAAATATGAAATAAAATTATGTAGTACATTATGTTACTACTGTGTACAACAACTTTTTTTTTTTTTTTTAAAAAAGCAATATAAAATATTCTAAGGTGTAGGACCCCTATAATGAATTGTTATGTTGTTCCTGTTTACAGGGCAGCCAAGTGCACAAGGCTCCCATTTGATGAGTATGATATATACAGTATTATTCTTGCTAGCGAAAAGACTATTTTTGGGATTTAAATCCATGACCCTCATCATATAAATCTCGGAACCCATATCGATGTGTGAATACTCACCCTTATGTTAAAAATACATGTAATGAAAAAAAAAATTGCTAATGTTGTTTCCTGATATGTTTCAAAAAAAGTGGATGGACCCATCATCATATACAAGGTGTCATGGCAAAAAAAAAAGGCCATTCTGTTAAAACAAATTTAAGGGAGGAGTACTATAGATTTCTAAAGATTTGAATTTTGTGCTTACTTGTTTGAATAGCAGGGGATGAATTATCTCCATGTGAGAAGCCACCAAAGGATCTATCTCTACTTCTCTTAAGAGCAGAATTAGAAGGCAAAGATGGTGTTGAAGAAGCAGAAGGCATCATGTTTAGTGTAACAATAGCATCATTACTCCCTCCAATTGCACTGGATTCTGTGGGTTGATTAAGAATTGAATGATCACCACTTGGCACATCTCCAGAAACCACATGGGTCAAAGCTGAAACCATAGCTGACATCTCCCTCTCTCTATTCAAACCTGGAAATTGGATCATTGGCATTGACATTATCAATGTAGTGTTGTTAATTATCTCTTCATCCAATATTTCTCTCTTGTCACCAACAACCTTAATGTTTCCCTTGTCTCTAGGATTCGCCACGGTTAAAACATACACAAATAAAGCTAGAAACTTTGCATGCAAATATGAAATACCCTTCAAAGGATCAACTCAACAACCCCATGAATCGTTCATATATATATATATATGAGAAGATGGAAAGGTTCAAAATGATCACACAGCCGCCATAGGAAGAGTCGGTCAGTGATTAAATGAAATAGTGGTAAATTCGAACTTCTTATTCACCAAGTTATAACAATAAAAGTAAAAGCGGTTTGAAAAATTCCCTTTTCTCTCCACCCCACATGATTTGAACAAGTTGGAGGAGGCAAAGCATGGAGTTTAAAAAGAATATGATATTTTAATATATGGTGGGGTCAAAAAGAGTGTTATGTGTGAAAGAAGAAACTTGCCGGCGCTTGTGTGTGGAGAGAACTAGCTTGACGGTTGGCAACACTTTGGAGCTAGTCGGTGATGAAAAGAGAAAAAATAGATCCAGGTTGGAACCGACATCAAATACTCACACATTAACATTAACTTACATATGTGAACATCTTTAATCATTTAATTATTATTGGTCTTGTCTTATTTTATTCATAGATACCTTTTGATTCTCTCAAATTACTTAATGTAAACAGAATATTAACAATTAAAATTAAGTTAATTAACTGTCTTGAAAAAGTTAAATTCCACCTTAATGATCCTGTAGTAGTATTGCGGCTTTTAAGGTTGGAGCAAGGAGATGTGTCCAATAACTAAATTGGGTGCCAAGGACTCCAGTTAGGCACCGTCGATCGGCCCCAGATGAGACACGAACTAGGGACGAACTCAAGGGCTACAAAACAAATATTGGGGACCCACGTCATAAAATGTCGAATTTTCGATGAACTTCTATATAGAAGGTAGAATAAAGGCACAAACGTCTCTGCAAAAAAAAATAATAATAATAAACACGATGACATTTTCAGTTTCTAGAAAGAAAAAATAAGCTAACAATTTATTTTCTGAATTTGTTGTTTTTTATCTGTTTGAGGCGACGCTTTTTTATCGCACTCGAATTTGGTCCCTGAAAATGTTATTATACATGATTCAGTTTAGTCTCTAAATACATATGGTTTGATCATTTGTATTACTCCTATCGTTTGACACTTTTGCCTGCGAGAAAACATATCGGACGATAGGAATGATCATACAATATGTATCCATGTACTATATTAACTTGGATCATACATTAATCCTTAACGTGTGGGACTAAATTAATCATCTTACTATATCTAAAGTTCCAAGGCATCGTATAATATACATTCCCTTTAATAAACATGAAGGCAAAAGTCCTGATTAAAAATAATAATAATAATAACACCAACTCAAAAGAGTGAAGACTTCAACAGGTTCACACTCGTTAGAGAGATTCCCTAAAAGGTCTGCACAATCAATCAATCATTCCCCTTTCCATGAACATGATACTTTATTTTTTAATAGACAAATATTAGATTGTCAGCATATGCTATGTTAGTAGATGGGAGTTGAACCCATGACCTCCATCTTATCACTCCAAATCCTATCTCCCTCCCCTAAAACCATCAAGTCACCTTGTAACTCCCTCCATGAACATGATACTAGTAAATGAACTTCGAGTCTTTGTCAAGTTATACCGTCTCAACAAATGCTCACTTGTTATTTTAAAATAAAAATGAATTAAATAGTTATGCAATTTAAAAAAGTTTATATATGTAATAAATTTTTAAATAAAAATTCGTAACATCTGACATCAATATGTAAAAGAATTATGATATTTGAACATAAATTTTGGATATCATATATGACAACGTATATGTTTATATCTATCTCTCACTTATTTTTTATCTTCTTTATATACATGCTTCTAAAAAATATATCCAAAAAACAAAGAAGACACCAAATAGTGTTCCATTTTAATGTACAAAAATCATTCCTCTATGTAAAAAGAAAAGTTATTACATTTATTCTAAAGAAAAAATGATTATTTTTTAGTCAAAACCTCTTTTTTCTTACCTTGTTATACGTTGACTCTGCTTGGTAAGTCTAATAAGCTAATTTATAACTTATTTAATTATCTTAATTATAAGTTTGTTTGAATAAAATAGAGATATTTGATAAACAAACTTATCCCATTAACTTAATTATAGTTTTCTTCATAAGTTATTTCATTTAGCATATGACTGATGGTTTATAATTTATTAACTTTTCTCTCATTTTTAGTTAACCTTATTAATTTAATGAAACCTGTTTTACCTTGCTTCTCATAAAATAGAATTTATATAAAAAAAATCATATAAACATTTCATTTCATTTATATTTTATTCAATAAAAGCATTTAAAAATAAAATTAAAAAATAATATTCTAAATTTAAATCTTTAATTAGTATTTAAAAAGAATCTATATAAAAATTATATAAATATGTCATTTTATACTTATAAGCTAGTTTAACTGCTAATTTTACTAAACGCTTCAAACTAATCGGCTAATTGTTCAACTATCAATTATCAGTTATAAGCTTTTAGGCAAAAAAAATTAGTTTATTAGCTATAAGTTCAACTATTTTTATCAAAGAGAGTCATTATCTAAATTTTGATAATATACATTTTTTAAAAAAAATTGAACATTTATCAATAACTAGTTAATTTTAAATCAAACTTTAGATATACACTGAAGTTTTTATTTGTATAGTTAAATTTTAGTTTAGGAACTTTGATTTAGATCAAGAAAAATAATCTGATTTAAACACTAATAGTCTAATACTCGTGCTGTACATTTTAGAACCTTTTAGGAAAACAGAGTAGAGTCAACGGTACCTTCATTCAAACGATTTTGCCGCACGCGGTAAGCATGATGTTTGATGGAAAATAGGGATGGATAAACGCAATTGTGGGGATAAACGCAATTGTCGGTGTTGGGTAGGGATGGTAATTTGGACCATATCTTATGGATATCCGTAAAAAACACTCACAATAGATATGATAATTACTCGTTTTATGGGTATGAATTAATTATGAATAATTACTCGTAAATTCGTAAATAAGAGAGGTTATGGGTGCGAGTACGGATCTTCTAATACCCACCCCATATATATATTAGTACATATAATTATAATTATATATTAGTATATTTTGTTTTTTTTTTTTATAAGCAAAAACATATATTGAATAGGAGCGAAAGGAGTTTCTCCAATCCGTATAAAATAACCGGTACAAATAAAAGCACCAAATGTAAATAAAATACTGTGTCACACTAGTAAGTACAGAATTAGCTTCACATGGGACTTCACCATAACACACTAAAAGGAAGAATAGGCTCAAAACCCACTAGAAATAAGCTCCTGTGCAAAACCAAATCTGCCAACTCTAATAACAAATTCATTTCCTATTTCGTTCTTAATCTGTTGGTTGTTAGAAATTATTTTGTCACACCTTGCTTGCTATGTGCTTGTTGCGTTTCTCTGTGGTTCCTTGTAGCAGTTTAATTAAAGGAAGGAATGCTTGCATACAAAGTTCTGTTAATGGTTTATCTACAACTATGAAGGTTTGGCTCGAAGATGGGGCTATTCAAAAGGAAGTTTTTTTTTTATTGGATCTGAGTTGTGTAAAAAGAAATATGGGTGTTTGGTTTAGTTTACTTTAATATTTTTTTATACAACTTAACACTCTGGATGTGTTTTGGTATCATCCTTAGAATTTTTTTTATAAGCAAAAATATCATCTTAGTATTACTATGTGTATGGGTTTTGATATCTCTAATACTATTTTTATTCAATTTTGCTTATCTAAAAAAAATTATATATCAATTTTTAAGAATAAAATTAATGTAAAAGTTCTAAACCTATGGTTCATTAGTATTTTTTCCTTTTCGGACTTACAAGTTCATGAATTTATTATTTTGGATGTTTATGATAATATTTACTCGTTTTGGATGTTTTGGATATTTTTATTTTGTTTAACACTTTGGTTTGTAATGTTTCATGAGTAGATTTAAAATATTTTTGAATGATTTTTAATTGAGTTATAATGTTTTTTTGACAAATAATTGAGTTATAATGTTATTTGTGTTATTTATTTAGTTAAAGTATGTGGAACAAGTATGGGTGTAAATACTTAGATACCCAAAAAATATGAGTAAAAATATTAAAATTACTATCACATGAATATGAATTCGAATACAAATAATTTTTTTCAAACATGAATATGTGAATGAATATTATAATACCCTGGCCGTTCTCATCCCCGTACCCGTGCCAATCCAATTTATGCCGACAGATTCGGTGGTGTGATCGAGAAACAATCAAACATTGTCCCAAAATTAATTATTTAAAGTTTTATTTGTATTTTTTCTTTACTATTACTATTACAAAAATGTTTTTTTTAAGGATCGATTTAGATAATTATACACGATAATCGTATATATAAACAGTGATTCATTTTTTTTCAATATTCAATTTTTTTATATGGTTAATGGGTTATCCTAAAACTTATAATAATTTTCCACAACCATGTAAGGTGAAAATATTTGCATGTGATTAATCATATATTGAACTACATTAATCAAATATTTGCACATGATTAATCAAATATTTACATGTTTGTGGAAAATGATTGTAAGCTTCAGGATGACCCATTAACCATATAATGAATTGAATTAACCAAATATTTGTACATGATTAACCAAATATGTACATGGTTGTGGAAATTGATTGTAAGCTTCAGGATGGCCCACTAATCATATATTAAACTAAATTAACCAAATATTTATATGTGATTAATTAAATATTTGCACGTAATTAACAAAAAATGTTAGTAATCAAAATTTTTTTTTAAAAAAAAGGTCAAAATTACGAAAATATCACTGCACAGTGGTCAAAATTCCAAAAATGCCACTGCACAGTGGTCAAAATTACGAAAACGCCACTGCACAGTGGAGTTGTCCATTGGGTTGTCATGTGTAGGTTATCAAAATAACATAACTATTATTATTAATCTATATTGGGTGAAGGTTATGCTACACCACCCACTAAAGTGATGCAGTGGTGCACCACCTAAGGGGCATAATCTGAATCATCCATATTATCACTGAATTAGGTGGACTTTGACCAAAAATAATACGTGACAATCTAGATGATCTAGATTGTGCCACTTGGATGTTGCACCACTGCACCTCTTTGGTGGTGGTGTACCTTAACAACACCTATATATTGCTAATTCGTAAAGATTACCTAAATGGTAGTCAGTAGATAAGTTTAAGGAGTGAATCACCATTTTGAAATCTGAAATTGTAGGGCGATATCAAGTTGGTACCTAGCATTAATAAATATATAAAAACATTCGCCAAATCTAGAAAAATCCAACATGTTAGTCCAATTGATGACATTTTTCAATTTTTGGACCATAACGTAATGCAAGTTTTTTAATTTTGAGATGTGTTTGTCAATTTTTTAATGTGAGAGACCAGTTTGTCATCGTCCTACAATTTCATGGATTAAAATGGTGATTGACTCTAAATTTGTATTTTTATATTATTTTCTATTGTGATCCAGTAATGTCTTTGCACTCTTTGATTAATTCACGTTTTGGGTTTGGTCAAAGGTCATGTATGTTGTTGGTATTAGGGGATTCATAAGATTTTCCTAACAGACATCAAGAAATTAACATGTGTGAAATCCGTATTCATTATCATGCGTCTATTCTCACATTACATGTTTTTCTATCATCAGACAAATCCTTTGATATTAATGTTAATAATTTTTGTTAGCCAAAGGTTAAGCAAAGAGGGTTGATCTCTCAGTTTTGTCGTGCTAAAAAGAAGTCCTCCCTAAAATGATTTTAGCTAAGTTTGAATATGTGCTTGTCTCTAAATTCACAAGTCGTAAACCAATTGATCTAACCGCCTTCGATGGTATGCTCATTGGGTTGGAGCCAATTGTTTGGGGATACTCTATGACATGTTATACAGAATTTCAAAAAAAAAAAAAATCAAAGCAATTTAGTGACTGAAATACGTGGTGGATTGATAGAAAGTGGAATTAGAGTTTTAAATGGAGATGATTTTTTTTAGTTTGGGAAGAATCTCTCTTTACTGATTTGGGGAATACCATCAGGCATGGATACAGTTAATACTAGAGAGGGAAGGGAGAATTGTTGGAAATAAGTTTAACATACCTCATGAGGGGTTTACTCCTCAAGTTTTGTTTATTTATTTCTTCAAAAACCAAAATGTGGCTTTATCCTCCACCAGTTGGTGCATCAATTACTAGTTATTTCCTCAGATTTTGAAACGGTTTTTCTCAACAACAAAAAAAAAGTTATTGTTTCTTCTGGCAATTACTTCTAAATAGGCTTCAACAGAGCTTAATTTGATAAGGAGAAAATATTATTTTTGAACTACAACGGCTGATGTATTTTCTGCTTTCAACAGCAGGAATCCGTACTCCACATCTTTTCTTTAGTTGTAGGTTTGCATCCATGATTCGGGGGAAGTTTTACTCTTGGTTGAGCTTTCATGTTACTCCTCCAAGGGATGTTAAGTCTCACTTCTTATGTCACAAGGCATGGTACGAGGAAAGAAAATGAAAAAGGTATGGATAGTCGCTTGGTTTACTACTTTATATGGTGGATTTGGTTTCTTAGGAATAATGTTTCTTTTAAATCCAACATATTGTAGATATTGTTACTGTTTTTTCCTCCTAAAATCTAGATTTTGGTATTGGATTGGGATAAAGGTTGGGGGAAACTTTTCTTTCTCTGATTGGTGTTTAAGTTCTCTCCATTGTATGACATTAACATTAACAAGAAAATGGTAGGCTTTTGTAGATTGTATTGTATATAGGTTGAAGTATTCTTTGTACGTTTTTTTATTTTAATTTTGTCTTTGTCATATTCAAAAAAAATTGAAAATAATATTAAATACAAAAAACAACAAAACATAAAGTTGGAAAGATGTTTATCATAAAAATAAAAAGTATTTAACATAAGAATTTCTTCGTTCCTTTAATGTTTATAACTAGTAATGTTTAGGAACTAACATATATGTTGAGTTAAATCACCATTTACATAAAACGACTGAAACAAGTTGTGTAGTCTCTCTTTTTTATCTTCGACCCATATATATTGATAAAAAAATGTTATTAGGTCATCAAAAAAGGGGATAACAATCGACAATGTTTAATGATATTTAAAATTGTTGTTAATGACGTATTGACTTGGTTCATGGGATACAAAATCTTGATTAAAGAAGTTTAGTTGACGATTAATGAGTTATCTATCTTTGGTATACTCATTAATCTGAAAGTACAAACAGGGAAACACAAGAAAGGGGTTGAATTGTGTTTCTTAAACTTTTTGAAAAACCTTTTCAAAAACTCTTTTCGCAGGCAACAAGAAGGTAAACACACAGAAAACAAGTTTTTTAAAATATTAAGAACCTTCAAACTTCAATCCCCAAGTTAGTAAATAAACAAACTTGACAAAGAACTACGTCTAGTCCCTTCGACTTGAAGGTTTTTCCACTAAAACTTTTAGAGCGGTTACAAGTTGTCTTCTAGCCACTCCAGACTATACAACTCCAAGTTGTATACACCTCTCCAGGCACCAAGTATCCCTTTACAGACAAGCCTCTTCAGGCTCAACCAAATCCTAGATTTGAAGGAGAGTTTTTGAGCTTTAGTTAACTCACTATTTGTGAGGATATTACAAAGAGAAGCTCTAGAAACAATATAAGCTTTGCAAAGAAAGAAAATGAAAGTTACAACCTTTTCATTTTCTTCTTTGAAGAGTAATAAATATGTTCGTTTTAGACACATTTATTTTTCGTTAGGCTCATTTAAATTCCGTTATACACATCTTAAATGCTAGTTGTCCACTATGCACAGGTGTCCTTTCTTTACACGGGAAACACACGTATTTGCTTTTTGGTACAACAGTGGTTCTTTGCCGCGACCGATCCGTCCGTCCGGTCTGCCGCGAAAAGAAGGTGAAAACAGAAGAGTCGCCACCAATATTTTATTTGGGAAAAACATTGGAAAAACCATTTAATTTAAGGTAAACTGATCTTTTTAAAAAAAAAAAGAGAGATTTGAGTCCGGGAGTCGGTTATGAGTAGGGAAGGTGTTAGCACCCTATATCGTCCGTTTAAAAAACGGTACCTCAAGTTAATTCGGCAAAATATTTTAATAACATTTTAAATATTTATTTTTACCCCAAAATTATTTATATTATTATATTTTTGTGACATTTTATATTTTTTTATCGATTTTGCACTTAAGAATTTATTGTTGTTAAAACTTAAATGATGTTGAACATGGCACATAAGTCCACAGGGCAATCCTCAAATATAAGGGATTGAACATGGACCGAGTCCATAGAGCATCCCTAAATATTACAAGTTCGATTGTTTAATTAGTTATTCAAAAATAAAGAGACACTAAAATAAGGAAAAATTAATTTTTGCTTGACAGAATGATTGATTTTGCTCCTAAGTATGCCCGGGTGCGATGGGAAACTCAAAGTCACGTAGTTCTTTTGAAAAAAATTTGATTTGTTGATTGATTTTAAATTTTTTTTTAGAAAAAAGATTTGATTTTTAAAGGATTTTTTTCATTGAAAAGGAACTGGAATCTTTCAAAGGGATTTTTTTATATTTTTATCATTTTGATTATTTTTTTTTGTGTTTCATTTTTAAAAAAAGGATCTTTGAATTAAAAACTTGAAGGCAACTTTTTATTTTAAGTTTGGAAACATTTTTTTTTGTCTTACGAAAGCAGGTAATTTGTCACAAACAAAGCCCAACAGGTAAAATTTTCTCTTTTTTTTTATTACCATTTTTGTTTGGACTAATCTGTAATGAGCCCACACTTTTTTTTTAGAACAAAATCAAAACTTGCATGCTTGCTAACCCATGAAATAACCAAGGCCCAAGACTTCTACCACACCTTCAGACTTAGGAAAAAAAAGATTAGACCAAATAGACAAATAATAAAAGGCATAAAATGAAAAAACACAAAAAAAAACATAAAAGATAAGGAGATGAGAACCCATCAGAGAACCTTAGGAGAAAAATGTATGCTTCGGGGAGGGGAGGTTACGCAAGACCTCAGGGACAGTGGCGAGACAGTGGTGTGTGAACGGCGAAGGTGGCAGACGTCCGGCACATGGCGGCTTGCACAGTCAGAGATGCGGATCGTGCGTGGCTTGCAGATGGTCTGAACGTGAGCAGATCGGGCGGCGATGCGGCGGCGTTTGGTGGTGGATCTGAGCGAAGCACGCGGCTGGACGAAACTTGACGGTGGCGGTCCCGCGGTTCACGAGTGGCGGAGAAGACAGAGGCGATCCGCGGTGGTGGCATGCGGAGGTTTTGGGCGGAGGAGAACAGCAGTGACGCGTCCTAAGCAGATCTGGTGGGTGACGAAACTCGGGTGGATCTGCGTCTGACGGCGGGGAGCTGCGCGGCGGCTGGGCAGTGCGGAAAGAGGTGGCTGAGGTGCGGAAGAAGGTGCGGACGGAGCAGAAGCTGTGGTAGGTGGTGCTTCATGCGGCGGCAGCGAGATGCAGCTGCAGCGAGACGCGGCGATGGATTTGCAAAGGGCGGGAGCTCTCTCTTTTGTTTCTCTCTTTTTGTTCTGAAATCTCTTCTCTGTTTTGTACACTCAAAGCATCATCTCTGTAATGGGTTGGTCTCTCCGAGAATTTTTTTTCTGCTCTGAGAACTCTCCCCTTTTTAAATCCTCCTTGCTTGCAAAACTCCAAAAAACAGAACCCAATGGCCACAATGGATAGCCATTTTCGTTCATTCCGAGAACGAAAATCTATAATGGGTTGGTCTCTCCGAGAATATTTTTTCTGCTCTGAGAACTCTCCCCTTTTTAAATCCTTCTTGCTTGCAAAACTCCAAAAAACAGAACCCAATGGCCACAATGGATAGCCATTTTCGTTCATTCCATTCTCGGTGTTTCTGCATAGCTGCTTCATCTGTATGTGCTGCAATTTTCCTTTGTTTATGTATGGTGGTTTTTCTCTTGATTCAGGTTTGACCATGCTTGAGAGATGATAAAACATTACATATTCCAATTCTTTCCTCTTTGATACTTGAATATTGAAATCATTTTTTGTTGCAAATGCCTAACACTATTGTACTGGCTGAGGAGTAAAACCCGGCCACAGAGCTTGAATACTCGATCCAATAAAGGTGGGAAGGATAAGATATCGATATTATCTTTAATAATCCTGATATTATCTCAAATAACCTTATCCGGTTAGAAGAGATAAAATCCCTCAAATTAAGGAGATCATATCTATCTTTAATAATCCTGATATTATCTCAAATAACCATATCCGGTTAGAAGAGATAAATCCCTCAAATTAAGGAAATCATATCTCAAAGAAGATTTAAGAGATAAAAGGAGATAAATCCAGATTTCTTAAATATATGGGGATCCTATTATAAAAAGAGGAGAACCCAAGAGAGAGACTCACTTTTTACAAACCCAGGTGACTCTCCCTTAAGCGTATTAGAGAAATTAGCTCAATCAAGAGACTATTGAAGAGTCCTGGCTTGCTGATATTCATCAGATACAAGATTAGGGGATTGAGATCACTATATGACCAAGGGTTGAACCAAGAACTACGTCTGGCTTTGATTCTCATTGGGATACGTAGGACCGGAATACAATATTCTGTCAAGCCATAATCTAAAACAACCCCATTGTTCACTCTTGGTTTGACGTTCTACGGCGAGATTCCGGCAAGTTGGATCTCGATAGGAAAATTTGGCGCCCACCGTGGGGCCGAGGTGAAACTTTCCCGGGCCGCACCTCCAAACATCATTCTCCGTGTGAACCGCCCAACGCCAAACTCGATGATCCACCTTCTCCAAAGAAATACAATGTTGTCGGCATCGAAGGCACACTCGTTGTAATGATGCCTTTCTCCTGGAGTTGGTTCTCGTGATTCGGATTTTGGGCGTCACACGCCCGAGCTCGGCCACCACGGTTCGACCTCTGAGAGAGTCAAGAAAATGTCTTAGAGAACTCGGCCACCACGGCTCGACCTCGGAGAGCTGAAGAATGTGTCTTAGAGAGCTCGGCCTCGAGAGGGAAGAAGGTATCTTAGAGAGCTCGGTCACCACAATCGGCCTCGGAAAGTCAAGAAGATATCTTAGAGAGCTCGGCCACCACAAACTCGATCTCGGAGAGTAGAAGAAGGTATCTTAGAAAGCTCGACCTCGGAGGGAAGAAGGTATCTTAGAGAGCTCGACCAACCGATGCCATCAAATGAGGTTTGTGCATCTTCCGCAACCCTTGTAGCATCCGGATCACGCCACCAAATGGTGCTCTTACACAATAGATGAAGATAGTCATCATATGGGAAAAGCATTGATGGCCTTCATAAAGGTCAAAATGCCGAACCTAAAAGGTAAACAAATAGCCTAAAAGGTGACCGAGCTAAAATCGACCGAGCCGTGGTCGAAACGCCGAACCTAAAAAGGTAAAAACTAATACCTAAAGAGGTTGGACCGAGCTAAAATCGACCGAGTTGAGGTCGAAATGCTAAACCTAAAAAGGCAAAAACTAATGACCTAAAAAGGTGATCGAGCTAAAATCGACCGAGTCATGCGGCCAAAACATCGGACCTAAAAAGGCAAAAACTAATACCTAAAGAGGTTGGCCGAGCTAAAATCGACCGAGTTGAGGTCGAAATGCCGAACCTAAAAGGCAAAAACTAAATATCTAAAAAGGTTGACCAAGCTAAAATCGACCGAGTTGAGGTCGAAATGCCGAACCTAAACTGGTAAACAAATAGCCTAAAAAGGTGACCGAGCTAAAATCAACCGAGCTACGCTCGAAACGTCTAACCTAAAAGGCAAAAGCCTAAAAAGGTTGACTGAGCTGAAATCGACCGAGCTAAAATTCGAAATGTCGGACCTAAAAAGGCGAAACTAATAGCCTAAAAAGGTTGACTGGTCTGAAATCGACCGAGTTAAAAGTCGAAATGCCGGACCTAAAAAGGGGAAACTAATACCTAAAAAGGTTGATCGAGCTAAAATCGACCAAGCTAAAGTCGAAATGCCGGGCCTAAAAAGTCAAAAGTCCTAAAGAGGTTGACCGCACTAAAATCGACCGATCCAAAGTCAAAATGCTGGACCTAAAAAGGTAAACAAAGAACCTAAAAAGGTTGATCGAGCTAAAATCGACCGAGCTAAAGTCGAAATGCCGGGACTAAAAAGGTAAACAGAGAACCTAAAAAGGTTGACCGAGCTAAAATCGACCGAGTTGATGTAACACCCGGGTGCCGACGAGGGCGGGGAGTGGTCGCCGGTGCAAGAAGGCACGGACAAGGAGCGGCTCTTGGCATGCTTCTAGGTGGAGGGACACATGAATGAACCGATTATGCACCCGAATGAGAGGGATCCTGAGACTGTTTAGGTATGGGACTATACAGTTGAGGAAGGCTTATATGAATTGATTGATACTACCTATACTAACAAGATGCATCTTCTTTTCGGTAGCCCATCACTTAAGAACTCCACAGTTAAGCGAGCTTGACTTGGAGCAATTCTGGGATGGGTGACCTCCTGGGAAGTTTTCCCGAGAAACATGTGAGTGAGGACAAAGCACGCTGAAAAGACCCGTGCCGGTTTGTGGGGACAGTCGTCAATCCATAAAGCAGTCAGGGATGTTACAGTTGAGGTCGAAATGCCGAACCTAAAAAGGTAAACAATAACAAAAGGCAACGTCTCTTTTCATCTCGGGAACCAAGAAACTTTGGTCACAATGCAAAACTAAGATGACTACCACCGTCTCGACTAGGCTCGGCCCCTTGATAGAAGCTTCCACGCATTCAAAAGAGCTCTAAGCTTGGGGGCTTGTATACGGGCCGATGTGTAAAGCTCGCCAACTTGAAGCGTGAAGGTCGGTCGTCCGAGGTGTTCACCGAAGTAATATATATATATATAGACAAAAGTGTGAAGCTCGACCACTTACCTCGCCGACTTGAAAGGCTAAAAGAAGATACTAATTTTCTAATCTCGGTCACCGAGGTTGAACAATTGACCGAGGTACAAGATCTGGCCATTGAGACTATGGTAAAAAGGGGAAGAGAACCTACACCATAAACCTTAGATTCTCCAAATAAGGTTTTTAAAGGCCAAGCTCTGGCCATCGTCATGAAATATTTTATGCTTCTACTGGCTCAAAGCTTGGGGGGCTTATGTACTGGCCGAGGAGTAAAATCCGGCCACCAAGCTTGAATACTCGATCCAATAAAGGTGGGAAGGATAAGATATCGATATTATCTTTAATAATCCTAATATTATCTCAAATAACCTTATCCGGTTAGAAGAGATAAAATCCCTCAAATTAAAGAGATCATATCTATCTTTAATAATCCTGATATTATCTCAAATAACCTTATCCGATTAATAAATCCCTCAAATTAAGGAAATCATATCTCAAAAAAGATTTAAGAGATAAAAGGAGATAAATTCACATCTCTTAAAGATATGGGGATCCTATTATAAAAAGAGGAGAACCCAAGAGAGAGACTCACTTTTTACAAACCCAGGTGACTCTCCCTTAAGCGTATTAGAGAAACTAGCTCAATCAAGAGACTATTGAAGAGTCATTGCTCGCTGATATTCATCAGATACAAGATTAGGGGATTGAGATCACTATATGACCAAGGGTTGAACCAAGAACTAGGTCTGACTTTGATTCCCATGGGGATACGTATGACCGGAATACAATATTCTGTCAAGCCATAATCTAAAACAACCCCATTATTCACTCTTGGTTTAACGTTCTACGGTGAGATTCCGGCAAGTCGGATCTCGACAAGAACAATTATCTTGTTCCATTTAAGCTTCTAAAATGTATTAAGGAATTTGGCTTGTTCCTCTTGGTTGTATGCCTGAACACGTTCTGTACACTTGTTTTGTCCCTTTCCTATTTTTTTATTTTTTTTTAAAAAGTCAGCCCTTTTTTTTGTTTGAGATGGGATGATGTGAGTGGATTGGACTAAAAGATCATGGGTCGTGATTTTTTGTTTGTTTTTATTTTATTTTAATATTATTATTTTATTTTTTGCAGTTTTGACCCTTTATAACAAAAAAGATAACTAGTAACAAAAAAGATTGGGCTCATAAAATCCTATAATTTGCCACCAACATTTTTTTTACAAAGTTATTTATTTATTTATTTTAATACTTTTTTTCAAAACATTATTTTAATACTTTTGATTTGCGAGGCTCCACGTGTACTATACCTTATTTTATCTTTTACCAAAGGATATTTCATTTGAATTAGAGGATAAGGACTAAGGTGCCACGTCATCATTACCTGCAAAACAAAGTTAGTGGACAAACACAATATGAAAACATTTGACGGACCCACACCAATTTTGTCCTTAGCAACACAAAGATTGGACGGGCGTAGAAAGGTTATGTGCATGTTTAGTTCAATAACTATTGATTCTTCTCCTTGAGAAACTTATGGTTTCGTTCATTCAATTCCTGACACATCAAATTATTAGATGGACACAGCTTATGACCATGAGTTAATTCTATCTATAGTCAAACATAAGATAAATGTTTTTTACCTTGAAAGTGACATAATATTTTCAAACAAAATTAATAAATAATTTTGTTAATCATTAAAACTTTGAAGGGTTAAACATTAATACTATTTTGGTTCTAACATAACCAAGTTTAATATGTCACTAACCTAATTGTTGTTGATTGTTATCCTATTTTTTATGTTCAAATTACAGAATTGTGTATTGATTCAAGCAATGTTATCCTATTCTTATTGTTTTGTGGGATACTCGATTAAAGACAAAAAAATATTTTTACCCTATTTCAAACTTGGAAATGTTATATCCATCTATAAAATTTCCTATCCATTTAAAATTGACACATTACATATTACATTTGTAAAACATAAATAAATTTTGACTTTTTAATATTTTCTTTTTCTCAAAGTGGGTACAAGAATTTACCATTAAAAAAGTCTTGTTGAGGATACTGTTTGAGGAATTAGTAAAAAAAAATTATCTTGAAAAACTAGGTAAAACATTTTTTTAAGTAACAAACACACATGTTTCTCTTACAAAATGCTTTTTTTTTATTATTCCTTAACAACCATTCTTATAGTATTGGTTAATATTTTTCTTAAGAAAAATTAGAATCATACTAATCAAGTATTGATTAAGTAAATAAAAAAGTAAAAATTTATTAAAAAAATAAGTTTATCATTCTTCATAATATAAAATACATCAAATTTTAATTGCAAAATTTTATTTTTAGATCCTTGTAGTCCGTCAACGTCGGTAAACTTTTCTCCTTCAATGCCGCTTCGATTTAAAAATTAAAATGTGGTCGAAATTTGGACAGCAGAGACTGTTAACTCAACTTGCACATGGTTTTTCGCCTGTTTGAAATTGAACAAAGTCAAAACCTAAGAGGTTGCTACAAATTGTCTCATAATAAAAGGAACGGGTCAAGATGATGGCTAGGGTAAGTTTGAAAATTGTTTTGCATAGTTATTGGGTTAGGTTAACGAGTGTCTTAAAAATATTTATTAAGAAATCATAAAAAATGAGTTTTTATTGAGAAATTAAGTATTTCACTTCTCTAAATATTAAATATACAATTTTTTAATTAATTTTTTTAATTTCTTAACGAATATCCTTAAAACATTCGTTAGCATTTCTCTTTATTATTTAGGATTTGACTTAACCAATTGGCTCTAGCAGTTTTGAAAAGACATTCTATTGCAAAGCAAGTAATGCATTATAGAACTCTACATGTCAACGCAAGTTTCTTCAATCTCAATTTTATTTTCCCCGAGTCTTTGCAGTTATTCAGCAGAGAGCAGTCCCAACTCATCCTTCAGGGTCATGCAGGATTAATACCTTTTCAGACTGAGTTGGAATATAAACCTTGTTTGGTTGTAGAAAAGAAAGTGGGAGGAAAGAAAAGAGAAGGAAAGAAAAAAAGTAGAAAATGGAGGGATTATTTAGTTATTTGGTTGGAGAGAAAAAAAGAAAAAAGAAAACCAAAACTTTTCTCTCCTCTTGTTTGGTTGAGGAGAAATTAAGAGGAAAGAAAAATATATTCTTATGAAATGACCAATATGCCTTTTAGTAAAAATAATTTATAATAAATAAAAAGAATGTAAAAAATAAAACTAAACACTCCACTAATACAAAATGAAAAAGTATACATTCCGTCAGAATCAAGATAAATTATCCGTGAAAAAAGTTATATTTTAAAAAGGAAAATATTTAGACAAATTTTACTTAGCTCTTAAAATAAACATTTTTTTTGCTAAGCAAAGATGTATATACAATAGTACAAAGGGTACTCTAACCCATATACAGAAGGAACAAAGAAGCAGGAGGCAAAATGTAAATAAAATACTAAAAAAGCACCATAAACTAAAAAAATTTCCACCGCCTCTCACTCACACACAGCAAAAAAAGAAGCACCATAAACTCTTTTTTTTTAGATAAGCAAGCACCATAAAATTTATAAAATAGATTACTTGCAAGGAGTGTGATGAGTCTGACACTTTCACTAATCTATTGAGTCTGGCTGCTGAAATTCCAAGTATTTGCTCCCTCTGCATCTGCTAACGGTGGTGAAGGACCGCGACGGCATGACAGAGGTTGGCGGTACTGCGATTCACAGTAGAGGAGGGGGAGGAGGAGATGATTTTAAGAAGAAGAAAGAGAAGGGAGAGGAGGAGAGGAATTTCGGGGGAACATTCCTTCAGATCTAGCTCATTATACTATGTTGCAGAGAGATGTGATAATGGGTTTGTACTTTGCAATCTGATTGAAGGAGAAAGAGAGAACAGAAGAAGACTCAGGGCTAGTAATGTAATTTTGCACAAATTTCAACTTCCCCCTGTTTTCTTCCCATTCTGCGTGGAATCAATTTCGGGGTGGGACCCACCCAAATATTTTCTTTCCATCCTTTTTCTTCTCTGAACCAAACGATGGAAAACAGATTTTTCCTTTACTTTTCCTTCCTCTCATTTTCTTTCCCTCCATTTTCTGATGTACCAAACACAGTGATAGAGTTGGCATTAACAGGATTGGCGGCAGGGGGTTTGGACTTCCCCGACCCCGTCTTCTTCTCTTTGGGGTTGGAAAACAGATCTCATCCTCGCCTTTAATAGGGGTTGGGTTTTCTCGCGGATCGTCGCCCCCTGTCAATGAGTAATCAAATTTAAAATTAATTTGTTTTAATTGAAATTAACAACTAAAAAATTGCACTTCCAACAAATAAACAAATAAAACATTCACATAATTAAAACAACCAACCAGAAAATGCCATTTAGTTTTCTTTCAACTACAAATTAAAAAAAAAAACTAATGCTTTAGAAGCATTTTGTTATGCTTCACAGAACACTGATAGCATCAAAACACCATAATAAAAGCGCAATCAAATGTTCTGTAATTTTTCAACAAAAAAAAAGTACCATTTTATACATAATGAAACCTTTCAATCAAAGCAAATATAATATTTTACATAGATATATGAAGATATTATTGTAATTACGTAAACTGTGGGGCAGATTTGGGATCAGGGGCGGGGCGAGTATCTATATTCCCATTCCCACCCTTGTCTAAGTTAAAGTAGGTTTTCCTCGTCAAAGTTGGGGCGGGTTCAGATGGGTACCTGTGGGTTCGGGTCTCATTGCCAACCCTAGGAATATTAGGCTAATTTAAATGTCATTAATAATTTATTAGCACAAGTTAGATAGATCATCCTATTAGTCCACTTTATTTTTTTAAAAATATTTTGAAAAAATATTCCATTCAAATAACGTCCGGGAGTCAATCATCACTAGTGCAAAATATACTTTTAACATCGGGGTTTTAACATCGGTTTTTAAAAAACCGATGTGAAAAAGGAGGCGGTGGCATTTTTGAAATTAAATTAGAAATTTTTAACATCGGTTTTATATTAAACCGATGTTATAAAGGTTTTAACATCGGTTTCTAAAAAGCCGATGTTGAAAAATGAACCAAAAATAAAAAAAAAATAAAAATGCATAATTTAACACATCGGTTTTGTCATAACCGATGTGGAAATGTGTATGTTTTAACATCGATTTTTTAAAAACCGATATGGAAAAACGAATAAAAAAATAAGGAAATAAATAATATAACTTTTAACATCGTTTATAAAATAACCGATGTGTAAAACCTTATAACATCGATTTTTTTAACCGATGTGTGTTGTTTTCTGTCATTTTTATTTCCTTCTTCCTCCTTTTCATTTTTGCGCTGCTATATAAGAGACCTTTTCATCTGTCCTTTTCATCTGCATAACTGTGAGCTCACTCTCCCTCCTTTTTTGTTCTTTGATTTCACTCATCGCTGCCATCATTCACTCCTCGAAAGGGTTCTTCAACCCTTACACCAACAGCGGCAGCGAGGAAAGGGTTCTGTGGTGCGGCTTCAGGGTCACCCTCCTCTCTCCTCCAAAGGTAAACCCTTTTCTTCAATTTTTTTTTATAGATTTGTAGAATTATATCATCGCTAGCGTTGGGTCTTCTTATATGATCTTTGAGGAGAATGGTTGGATAAGTAAATGTTATTTCTTCGTTTCTTGTTTAGAAAAGTTATGAACTTTGACTCCAAATGGTTGGATAAGTAAATAGGGGATGCCTGAGAATGGCACATGAAACCACTCCTCATTTTCCCTGTTACTGGTTTTCAGGCTTATCACAGGTGCACAAAGAAAGAGAGAATTTTGTGGAGGATATCAAAACTGAGCAGACAGTCTGGGTATGTTGTGACTTGTGAAGATATAATATTCTAGCTTATTCTAATATTCTAATGCTGGTTTTCTAAGAGGGTGACCCCTTTGATGAAGTTTGTGTCTTGAGTCCTTGTTCTGTGTATATCTATATATATACATAAATATAATATACTTGCATGTGTTGTTCTGTGTGTGAAGTGTTATAAAGTATGAATCTGTGTCTAATCCACCATAGTGGAAATGGCTCCAAGACTGGATTTTTCCAATTGGTGGACAAAGGATACACAGAAAGGAACACCAGTATCACGCGTCACGGTCGTGATGCCTGTCACGGCTAGGCCGTGACTGATTCTGCCTTGGAGGTTGCTTCACTGGTTGGTCTATCACGGCCGTGACCACCATCACGGCTAGGCCGTGATCAGTTCTACCTGTGAGGGTCTGGTTCAGTTGGCATATCACGACCGTGATGGACATCACGGGTTGGCTGTGACCAGTTCTTCTTTTTCCATTCTTTCTTTTCAGCTCTACTCTATCATGGCCGTGATGGCTGTCACGGCTAGGCCGTGATGGGCTCTGTTTGGCTCATTTTCTTCACTTTTCAAGCCCCATCTTCAAGCAAGCTACATAATTAGTAAAGCCTTAGTTTCCCGTTTGAGATGCAATACTAATGAGCACATGTGTACGTGCTTAATGTACCGCTCGTTGTGTTGGATCTTGAATTGTCCAAAGTTGGACAGCTTGGGAAAAAACTTTTTCTTAATTCAGTTAAAATAGTTATTCATTGATTCTAATGTCATATACTTTATGAAAGTTCGGATTGATACATTTCCTTTCGTTCTCCGGGTGCATACTTTATCGTGGTGGATGTCATCACGTTCAAGTAGTGTACGTCGAAGACCGAAGGGAAATGTTGCCGAAATTTTGTCGAGTATGAGCATGAGAGTTAAGGACTAACTGTTAATCGAATGTTGAAAAAGTTTCTTCTCGAATGGGATAGGGTCATACCCTGTCATAAGAAGTGGTTGATGAATATGTTGGACTAAGTACGAAGTTATTGGTTTAGTCATGGATCGCGGTTGGATGAATGCTAGACAGACAAGTGATGAGTATGAGAATGGGGTGGAAGATTTTCTACAGTTTGCAAAAACAAATGCTCCTGATAGTGGTAACGGAAGGTTTTATTGTCCTTGTGTTAACTGTTTGAATGAGAGACGACTATAAGCTGAGGAGATACATGATCATCTTATTTGAAAAGGATGGTATTGCTTCTGATACATTAAAATGGCTAGCACAGGGGCCTAACTTTGATGTCATATGCTGGAGTGGGTACGATATCAATAAGTTTTCCTTATATACAAAGTCCCAGGATGACAAAAGTACTATACAAAACAGTGGGGTTATGGTCGTTGCTGAGTCCATGCATTTCTCTAGTTCGAAAGATAAAAACCCTGTTATGACATCCGTTTCATACTTTGGAATCATTGAAGAGATATGGGAGGTTGATTACACGAAGTTTAGTACCTGTTTTTAAATGTCAGTGGGTCGACAGTAACAATGGTGTGCAAACCGATGAGTTATGATTCAAATTGGTGGACCTTAATAAGGTAGGTAATAAAGAAGAGCCTTTCATCATGGCATCCCAAGCAAAACAAGTGTTTTATATCCGTGATCCTTCTAACAAAAGGTGGTCAGTAGTTCTCCAGGGAAAAAATATGTATAATGGTAGTGAGGGAAATCAAGATTCAACTCTTGATATTTCTGATACTCCTTCTTTCTCAACACGAGTGCCTAATTTCAATGAGGAAAATGAAGTGGATGATGTACATGCTACTCGTAATGATCACCAAGAAGGGTTATGGGAGAACTTTACTAATTGACCACAAAGTAAGTTTAGTTTGAGTTATGTTTAAAGGCATATTATATGTTTACGTTGATATTTATAAGTTATGATTGCGTACGTTGATCGATATTTATAAGTTATGTCCATGTACAACTGCATGTCTAGGCTCACATGAGTGTGTTAGTGTCTTGTTGTGATCCTTTGATGAAGTTTGGGTGTTGAGTCCATGTTCTGTGTATACTTGTGTTGTTCTGTGTGCGAAGTGTTATAAAGTGTGAATCTGTGTCTAATCCACCATAGTGGAAATGCCTCCAAGACTGGATTTTTCCAATTGGTGGACAAAGGATACACAGAAAGGAACACCAGTGATGGTATTGTTGGGAATTTGCGTATAAAACAAAAGAAACGCAGCGGAAAAATTCCCATCGAAGGATCCTTGCGAATGGTCATGATTCATGATTCGAAAGTTTACCTCTTGAAGCGATGGCTGTTTGATGAAATTCGTCTATCACGAACACCGCACGAACGGTGTCTCTAGAGGTATCCACACGAGCGGATTCCGTGAGCGTCCAACGTCACGAACCGAAGCGTCTCTGTCTCACAGTGCTAGCTTCAAAACCGAGACTTTGTTGTTCACACTTACTCTCTTTTGTGCGGCTAGGTTATCAACCGTCTAGGCACAACAACTTAAGTGGTCTACTTATAGTAGCACCTCCTTAAGTGAGTTAGTGAACAACATTTGACCTAAGCCCATCTACTATGCGCTAGGCCCAATAGGAAAGTCCAACTTTCTTTTAATGCTTCTTTTAATCCGCTCTTTTGTGTGTGACCCTATAGGTTCCCAATACGTTAGCGGTAATATTAAATCCCATTTAATATTACAAACAATGTGCATATCTAGCAATACATCACTGCTACCTAAGTAGTGAGAAAGTCAGTGATTTGACGAAACCTTTCTGTGACAAATATTCATGTGCATTGTTATCCCTTTGTCCATATATCTATATTGAACACAAGGCATAGAATGTGTCACCCTTGTATGGTTCAATATCATGTTCCCGATACCCGAGTAGACTTAACAACAAATGAGGTCAATATCTCATATTTACTCATTTCAAAGACTGCCATGCATTTTACGGCTCTCACTCTATCGGGGGCCCACAGATATTACTCCCTGTTATGTAGGAGGGACAAATTCCATCTAGGTCACTCACATCCCTCTGCATGGCTCGTGGTATGCCCAATGACCGTCTTTATAATCATCCTATTACAGATGACGTTTGACGATATTAAAGCACACGACTCCTCATGTAGGGATCGTAGTGATTTCAGGTCGAAGGATTACATACACCATTGTCACTATGAGAACTACTTATGACACTCACATAACGCTCCATGTAGTGTTCTCATGGTGGGTCAATCCAAGACATCATTACCTTAATGCGTACCTATGTGGCAACTCGATATCTCATATCTATGACCCGTGAGATGTGGTCATCGATCTGCACACATAATAGTCTCAATTGTATTATTATTGTCCTTATTAATAAAATACTTGACTACGGATATTTAAGAATAGGATTTCATTGTTCAATAGTGTCTCACGATCAAGTCATATACTTGATATTCTATTGAACTGAAATTTCTATTCTAAGGACTTTATTATGTTTAAACAAGTAACACAATAAACTGGAATGCCTCATATCATATATATATATGAAATAGCAAGATACAAATGTAAGTCTAAAGAAATACATTGGCCTCTAGGGCTTACACCAACAATCTCCCACTAGCACTAGAGCCAATCAGGCATCAACCTAATGCCCATCGATCTAGTGTGACCTTCATGCTTCTGTTGAGCAAGAGGTTTCGTAAGTGGGTCAAAGAACGTTATCAAGTGTTGGTACTCTGCATATCTTCACATCTCCTCTATCGATAATCTCTCGAATGAGATGGAAGCGCCTAAGTATATGTTTGGATCGCTGATGAGATCTAGGTTCCTTAGCTTGTGCAATGGCCCCATTGTTATCACAATAGAGATCAATGGGGTCCACAATACCAGGAACCGTACCAAGCTCAGTAATGAACTTCCCGATCCAAACAGCCTCTCCTTTGCTGCATTGGAGGCAGCAATATACTCACCTCTGTAGTAGAATCGGAACCGTCTCTCCTGCTTCGAACTTTTCCAGCTCACAGACACGCCATTCAGGCAGAACACATAACCAGATTGCGATCTGGAATCATCCTTATCGGTCTGGAAGCTAGCATCGGTGTAACCTATTACATCAAGCTCTTCCTCACCTCCATATACCAAGAACGAATCCTTAGTTCTTCTCAAGTACTTAAGGATGCTCTTGACAGCAGACACAGATGACTTTCACCGGATCGATCGGTACACCGCTCGTTATGCTTAAAGCATACGATACATCTGGTCGAGTACATAACATGGCATACATGATAGATCCAATTGCGGATGCATATGGAATCTTACTCATGCGATCCCTTTCTTCTTGAGTAGAAGGGGATTGTGCCTTTGATAGGCATATACCATGTGACATAGGCAAGAGTCCTTTCTTGGATTCATGCATGTTAAAGCGTCTCAACACTTTGTCTATGTATGTACTCTGACTTAGGCCAAGCAATTTCAGCGATCTATCCCTATAGATCCTGATTCCCAATACATAGGTAGCCTCACCCAAATCTTTCATAGAGAAGCAATTCCCTAACCATGTCTTTACATTTTGTAGTGTAGGGATGTCATTTCCAATGAGTAATATGTCATCTACATATAACACCAGAAAAACAACAATGCTCCCACTAACCTTCTTGTAGACACAAGGTTCATCTTCATTTTTGATGAATCCGTCTTGTCTTACAAAGATCATCAAAACGAAGGTTCCAACTTCGGAAGCTTGCTTCAATCCATAGATTGACCGCTGCAATTTACATACCTTTCGGGCATCCTCGAAATGTCAAAGCCTTCAGGTTGTGTCATGTACACATCCTCAAGAAGCTTTCCATTAAGGAAGGCAGTTTTGACATCCATCTGCCATATCTCATAATCATGGTATGCAGCGATAGCAAGTAAGATCCTGGACGGATTTAAGCATCGCAACAGGTGAAAAGGTCTCATCATAGTCGACACCATGAATTTGCTTGAAACCCTTAGCGACCAATCGCGCCTTAAAGGTGTGTACCTTACCATCCATGTCGGTTTTCTTTTTGAAAACCCACTTGCACCCTGTAGGTTTTACCCCTTCAGGTGGCTCTACCAAGGTCCATACCTGGTTGGTGTACATGGAATCCATCTCGATTTCATGGCCTCAAGCCACTTCTCGGATTCTGGGCCGATGTGGCCTCCTGGTAGGTCACAGGCTCATCTTGATCCATGAGCAATACATCACCTTGTGGAGTCATGAGAAATCCATATCTCTCAGTCGGTGACGTATCCTGTTAGACCTACGCCGGTCTTGTGCTCTCTTGGAGCGGGTTGTTCCTCCACAGCATTCTGTGAAGGTTGCTCCTGTTCCACCAATGGTAGGTCACTACTCTGTGATTCTTCAATTTCTTCAAGTTCTATCTTCCTCCCACTGGTTCCTATGGAGATAAACTCCTTTTCTAGGAATACACCAGTCCGTGCGACAAACACTTTGCCTTCGGAAGGATTATAGAAATAGTATCCCTTGGTTTCTTTGGGATACCCCACAAAGAAGCATTTATCAGATTTGGGATCAAGCTTATTAGAAACTTGACGTTTTACATATGCTTCACAACCCCAAATCTTCATAAAAGACATGCTGGGTCGTCTACCAGTCCATATCTCATATGGTGTCTTTTCTACCGTTTTGGATGGAACACGGTTAAGTGTAAAAGCTGTTGTCAATAGAGCATATCCCCAAAAGGAGTTTAGAAGGTTTGCATGACTCATCATAGACCGAACCATGTCCAACAAGGTTCGATTTCTCCTCTCAGAAACACCATTCCATTGTGGTGTTCCAGGTGGAGTGAGTTGAGATAAAATCCCACACTCTCTCAGATGATCATCAAACTCTAGGCTCAAATATTCACCACCTCGATCTGATCGAAGAGCTTTAATATTATTACCAAGTTGGTTTTGTACCTCATTTTTGAATTCCTTGAACTTTTCAAAGGATTCCGATTTATGTTTCATAAGATACACAAATCCATATCTACTGAAATCATCAGTAAATGTGATGAAGTACTGAAAACCACCTCTAGCTAATGTGTTTAGGGGTCCGCATACATCGCTATGTATAAGACCCAAAAGATCGTTAGCTCTTTCACCTTTGCTGGTGAATGGAGCTTTAGTCATCTTTCCCAATAAACAAGACTCACATATCTCATATGATTCATAATCAAATGAGTCCAAGAGTCCATCTTTATGGAGCTTCGAAATGCGCTTCTCATTTATATGGCCTAAACGACAATGCCAAAGATAAGACGGGTTCAACTCATTTGGTTTGATCCTCTTAGTATTTACGTTATAGATGGGCATTTCAAGATCAAGGACATAAAGTCCATTACTCATGTGTGCACTAGCATAGAAAATATCATCCAAATAAATAGAACAACTTTTGTTCTTTATTATAAAAGAAAAACCAATCTTGTCCAAACAAGAAACGGAAATGATATTCCTGCTAATTGCAGGCACAAAATAACAGTTCTCTAACTGAATAGTAAGCCCAGTGGGCAAAGTCAATACATAAGTCCCTATGGCTAAAGCAGCAACCTTTGCTCCATTTCCAACTCGTAGGTCGACTTCGCCCTTTGCCAATGGTCTACTCCTGTTTAGATCCTGTACATTTGTACAAATGTGAGAACCACATCCGGTATCTAATACCCATGATGCAGAAGTAGATAAATTGACTTCTATAACAAACATACCTGAAGTGGAAGTCTCACTTCCCTTCTTCTTCTTGCTTTCTTCCAGGTATTTTGGGCAGTTCCTCTTGCTTGCTTGCTCTTGGTAGAGCAGCTTGAGGTGCACGATCATATCGTACGCCTCCATGGTCTCATGTTGCTTTTGCAGCTCAGAGGTCATGGCAGCAAGCATAAGACAGCCCACGTCTAAGGCGTCATCCCGATGCTTCTTATAAGCATCCCCACAAATTTAGGAGCACTTGAAGCCGGTGGCTTCTCAGGAATAGGCTCCTCAAGAACATACAGATTTTTCTCATGTTTGAGGACAATCCTCAAGTTTCTGTACCAGTCCATAAAATTCGTTCCGAATAGTTTGTCCTTCTCAAGGACGGATCGCAATGACAGATTACTTGATGTGTTTGATGCCATGGTAATCTACAGAGATAAATATGCAAAGTATAAGTATCATGCCATGAAGTTATTTAATAAGGTCTTTAATTAAATACGCCTCCCACTATTTTACTCAAAACAATGACCCTCATCATTGATTCGGAAAATCCCGTTGGAAGATTTTCTAGTGGGCCAAGATCCATATTTCACCTAGCTTTAAGTCAGCTTTGGCTGATCACCCAAAATTCGGTTATTTAGGTAGGAAACACTTTCCGATTGCATCTCATGCAACTCTTGGATAGTTGGGTGAATAACTCTTATTCTAATCCATCACATGGACTAAAGCCCAACTTATGAGCCTCTAAGCCTTTCAATCCTATTGAAGTTGGCTTAGTTAAGTCAAACCCAATGGATAGCAGTTGAACATTACATTTGTCCCATCGCGCCTTACTATTATAGATAAAGGTACCCCGCTTTGGCGGACCCACACTTAATCGATAGTAGTCTTGACGAGTGCCATGCATCGGAAGGCCTTTAAATGTGACTTAATATTTCCTTTTGAGGGATTTGATTAAAACTTGATCTCATCATTTGTTAAACTCTTTAACTTACTATTTTCATACATGCATCTCATACATATATTAGTTAAACATCTTTTAACATACTATATACATACATGCATCTCATACATATATAAGGTAAATAAATGTGATATGGTTATGGCCCCTAACGCATTGATTCTCCCAAGCCAATGAGAGAATCTAAACTAAAACCTAGGAGCGTCCAAGCTTCTCCAAGCAAGATCTCCCACGCGATAGCGTCTTCTTGTCTCCATCATTACATTACATAAACAGAAACCTCATTTTACATATGAGGGGAGTGAGATGAGAAAAGAAGATACATATGGAATATAAGAGAAAGGCACGGCACGCAGGCCGTATTTCAAAATATAAACCAAAAGGTAAAAGGACTAAGGCCATAACCATTCACCATACATCACCAAATAAATAGTAACAACCAATAATAACACATAATCATTATTATTATTAATTTCATAAATTAGAGATTTCAAAATCTGAATTTTGAAAACATAACATATATATATAATAAATCACATTTATTATAATAGATGTTACTATAAATCATATTTATTGCAATTGTTGTTACCACAAATCACATTTATTATAAATCATATTTATTGTAAATGACATAAATCACATTTATTGCAATTGTTGTTACCACAAATCACATTTATTGTAATTGACATAAATCACATTTATTCAATTAACATAAATCACATTTATTGTAACAAATCACATTTATTGTAATTGATATAAATCACATTTCAAAATCTGAATTTTGAAAACGTAACATATATATAATAAATCACATTTATTATAATTGATGTTACTATAAATCACATTTATTGTGATTGATATAAATCACATTTCAAAATCTGAATTTTGAAACCGTAACATATATATAATAAATCACATTTATTATAATTGATGTTACTATAAATCACATTTATTGTGATTGATATAATTATTAAATGGTGACATAAAATTTCAAAATTTGAATTTCGAAATTACACACTATGCAGAGGTAGCACGGGGGTCCCGCTAGAAATTCCGAAATTCTGAAGTGTGCCTCGCTTCCTTGGTGGCTAGGGCGTCAACCTTTCAACCCTAAAACCGCAAGGCCCGTGAACACTTCACGTTGCAAGGAACGACGGCTACGGTTTCAACACTTGGAACCTCAGCCGCAACAACATGAACTTTTCATGTCTGAAACCCCTTAACGCCGCCAACACAGAACCGAAAACAATCATGTTTAACATCAACATTTGATGCCATCGCAGAACATAATAAGGATTCAGAACCAACGTACATATCGCATATATACACAAACATGCAATAGACATATATATCATATACATACGAAAATCACGTAAACAAGGTTTCGCAAAACCGGATGCAAACGATTTTCAAAAACAATTTTCAGAAAAACGATTCACATTACAAACATGTTATCATACATAACGGATAAACCACGTAATGTAATCATGGTTTTGCAAGCGGCTCGATACCACTTTGTTGGGAATTTGAGTATAAAACAAAAGAAACGCAGCGGAAAAATTCCCATCGAAGGATCCTTGCGAATGGTCATGATTCATGATTCGAAAGTTTACCTCTTGAAGCGATGGCTGTTTGTTGAAATTGTCTATCACGTAACACCGCACGAACGGTGTCTCTAGAGGTATCCACACGAGCGGATTCCGTGAGCGTCCAACGTCACGAACCGAAGCGTCTCTGTCTCACAGTGCTAGCTTCAAAACCGAGACTTTGTTGTTCACGCTTACTCTCTTTTGTGCGGCTAGGTTATCAACCGTCTAGGCACAACAACTTAAGTGGTCTACTTATAGTAGCACCTCCTTAAGTGAGTTAGTGAACAACATTTGACCTAAGCCCATCTACTATGCACTAGGCCCAATAGGAAAGTCCAACTTTCTTTTAATGCTTCTTTTAATCCGCTCTTTTGTGTGTGACCCTATAGGTTCCCAATACGTTAGCAGTAATATTAAATCCCATTTAATATTACAAACAGTGAGCGGTATCTAGCAATACATCACTGCTACCTAAGTAGTGAGAAAGTCAGTGATTTGACGAAACCTTTCTGTGACAAATATTCATGTGCATTGTTATCCCTTTGTCCATATATCTATATTGAACACAAGGCATAGAATGTGTCACCCTTGTATGGTTCAATATCATGTTCCCTGATACCCGAGTAGACTTAACAACAAATGAGGTCAATATCTCATATTGACTCATTTCAAAGACAAACCATGCATTTTACAGTCTCACTCTATCGGGGGCCCACGATATTACTCTCGTTATGTAGGAGGGACAAATTCCATCTAGGTCACTCACATCCCTCTCGCATGGCTCGTGGTATGCCCAATGACCGTCTTTATAATCATCCTATTACAGATGACGTTTGACGATATTAAAGCACACGACTCCTCATGTAGGGATCGTAGTGATTTCAGGTCGAAGGATTACATACACCATTGTCACTATGAGAACTACTTATGACACTCACATAACGCTCCATGTAGTGTTCTCATGGTGGGTCAATCCAGTACATCATTACCTTAATGCGTACCTATGTGGCAACTCGATATCTCATATCTATGACCCGTGAGATGTGGTCATCAGTCTGCACACATAATAGTCTCAATTGTATTATTATTGTCCTTATTAATAAAATACTTGACTACGGATATTTAAGAATAGGATTTCATTGTTCAATAGTGTCTCACGATCAAGTCATATACTTGATATTCTATTGAACTGAAATTTCTATTCTAAGGACTTTATTATGTTTAAACAAGTAACACAATAAACTGGAATGCCTCATATCATATATATATATGAAATAGCAAGATACAAATGTAAGTCTAAAGAAATACATTGGCCTCTAGGGCTTACACCAACAGGTATCACGCGTCACGGTCGTGATGCCTGTCACGGCTAGGCTGTGACTGATTCTGCCTTGGAGGTTGCTTCACTGGTTGGTCTGTCACGGCCGTGACCACCATCACGGCTAGGCCGTGATCAGTTCTGCCTTGGAGGTTGCTTCACTGGTTGGTCTGTCACGATCGTGACCACTATCACGGCTAGACCGTGATCAGTTCTGCCTGTGAGGGTCTGGTTCAGTTGGCATGTCACAGCCGTGATGGACATCACGGGTTGGCCGTGACCAGTTCCGACTTTTCCATTCTTTCTTTTCAGTTCTACTCGATCATGGCCATGATGGCTGTCACGGCTAGGCCTCGTCTTCATGCACACAACTTCACGTGATCGATATTTATAAGTTATGTTTGATATTTATCCTGACATACTAACATGTTTTTTTTTGTTTAAACAGGTATACATGACTGATCCTGAGGATATCCCTCCTTCTTGCAGCGGGTCGGAGACCCCGTCTACGGGTAGAAAGGGTATATGTGCCACACGAATGAGGAATTTGACTGCCATCCGTGGTTCAAATTAAAGGATAAGAATAGACTTTGATAATAACCTCAATCATATTGGGTCAATGGCAGAGCAGTTTAACAGGTTTGTGGCGACCCTTGCTAGGAGCAGGCCTAGTATACTCATTGATATTTGGAAAGATGTACCGGTGGACGTGAAGGATCAGATATGGGAGAGTATTCTGATATCTATACTTTTACATCCTGTGTTTGTCTGTATCTACTTTATTTTAATCTTAATAATATTATACAGTAATTTGTTGATTCTTTTGGTCTTGATGTAGATCACCTTTGACATACCGGATACGTACGTTATGAAGAAGCATTTGCTAAAGTATGCTGGTGAGTGTTGGAGGGCTTTTAAGGTCGACCTGGGCAAATACTATGTATTCAATCCAACATGTAAAAAGAACCCACTTGAGGTGTACCCGTTTCTTGACCAGGCGACATGGGATCGCTTTGTTCAGAGCCGACATGATCCCAGCTTTCAGGTTAACTTATTTGATTTGTCTCTAAATTTATGTAATTTCATTAATTTTATTTACTTATGTAATTTAATTGTCTTCTATTTATAACAGGAGAAGAGGAAAAAGGGACAGAAAAACCAAAGCAAGAATGTCTACCCCATGTCATGTCTCGTGGGGGATATAAAAAGCTTGGTCAGATAATGGTGGAAGAGGAAAAGAAAGCACGTCAGGAAACAGCATCTCAGGCGGATCCTAACGCTGAAAATCGTCCAGAGGTTGTTGATCCACCTCCACCCCCACGCCATCGTAAATGGAAGAGGGCCTGACAAAGAAAAACGAGACAATATACATCTGAGGAGGCCCGCCAAGTAGCTGAGAAGATTGTAAGTATAGTTTGAATTGTAATTGTCATTTAAGATTGTTACCGAATTGTAATGTGACCTGATATTTTATATGTGATAGGATGCCTTGGACGAGCAGGTAACCCAAGGAACCTTTGTTCCTAGAGGACGCGATGATATCTTAGCTACGCCATCCAGAAACCGGACCACCCGGCCGTGTCATTGGTGTTGGATGGGGCGTCGGCATTCGCCAATACCATGGTTCATCTTCACACCAATGCCACAGGGATGTTGATGCAGATAGAGCACGACTAAAACAGGAGATTGCAGCTGAGCTTAGATAGGAGATGGCCGAGCAGTTTGCCCAGCAGATGGCAATATTTACTTCTATGTCCCAAAGAGATGACAATGCAGGTGTCCAACCCTCTGTTCATGTGAGCACTAAGGGCTCATGTGATCCTCCTCATCAGCCTGAAAATGATGATGATGGTGATGATGATGATGATGATGACGACCCTGATAGGTGTGAGCTGTATGTTGATGATCATCATGATCGCCGCTTAGTGGCATTGGGGAGGGCACATAATAACTTAGGTAATATCATACACCATCATTTATTACCGGATGATCAGCTGAGGGTCGTTGTTGAGATTATTCGAGATGCTGATGCTCGAGTCCTTGTGCCCACTAAGGAGGTTCAAACAGTGGGTCAGGCCCCGGTAACTTCATCCTCTGGCCAAGAAGACTGGTCAGCTTTCTTGTTGCATCTGAGGTATTCAGTTAGTTGTGTTTTTCTATATTCATAGTTGAAATTATTTATTATTGTTTAAAGATAATGCTTTATTTTTATTCGTTATAGGATGTTGGAAATGATATTCTGCCTAAAAGGTCGGATCCAGGAAGACCAGAGATGTCTGCTCCTGCCAAGGTATTCATTTGACCATTTATTTAATTACGAATGAAATAACTTAATTATCTGTGATTACTAATATATATCTTCGTTGTTTAGGGGATCGACAAAGGGGCACCTAATGATGTTTTTAAACTTCTGGCTATACAGGTTGTCACCATGGAGAATGACGCAGCTTTGGTAAGGTTGGAACATGATGCCAGTCCAGGTGATGAACTGTAAATCCCAAAGAAGGAACTTATGGAGATTGTACTCAATAAAGAAATGGCTAGTTCTTCACACCTATCGTTATGGTGCACGTAAGTACATTTTATTTATAAGTTAAGTAATTAATTTTTAAATACTATGATAATTAACATGTTTTTTCAATATATTAGGTATCTGCATCGTATGTTAGTTGATCAGGGTAACCTCGCCCTTTATGGGTTCATTGACCCCATGTTCACTCAGGGTGATGTTCTCCTAGCATCAGAAGACCGGGTCACCACCATACGTGATATACTTGCCCGAGACGATCATCAATTCTACCTTGCGCATTATCTCAATAAGTAAGTATACCGGTTATTTAATTATAACTATATATGACTTAGTCACTAACTGCTCCGCAAATACAGCCAAGCATTGGCAATCGGTGATCTTGTACCCTAGGATGAACGTCGTGGGTCTTCTTACGCTCAATTGGAAATAAGCCGGCGAATGAACTGAAGACGATCATCTAAATGTAAGCATTAAAATACTTTATAATCATTAATGCAGTTGTTTTAATTATCTAAAATCTATTAGATATACTTTAATTAATGTTTATTTTGTCATGATAGTTCTATTAATGCAAACCACATGTTGCGTGGTGAAAGGCGTCGGGATATCAGATGGATTATTCCTAGCGTAAGATATTTATTAGTTCAAATGCATCAAATGCAGTGGCTATAATTATTGATTTCTATTTAATTCCTCATATTCTAATTGGGTTTCATTTGTACGTAGTCACGTATACAACGTGGATCATGGGAATGTGGATACTATGTGATGCAGTGGATGTTGGAAATTATCTCCTCCAGGATCACTGAAAGATGGCACGAGGTAAATGTTAATTGATAACAATTAGAAGTAACATTTATAGTTTCGTTATATGTTTTATGTTAGTTTATTACTTAAAAGATATAATCTTTTGACCAATTAAACTTGCAGATATTTAACAATCCAACTCCATTATCTGATTCCGACATCAACAACATAACGAGGCGTTGGGCAACTTTCTTTCTTGAAGTGTACCAACCATAGTTTGTATATATATATATATATATATATATATATATATATATATATATATATATATATATATATATAATTAGTTTAAAAACTTATCATGTACTAGCTATAGTGTACTTTTGACTGATCATATGTATTTTGATATGAAATCTATAATATATCATGTAGCTTTTTGGTTTATAATTATCTTTGTTGTCTGAATGTCATTGAACGTACATATGTATTGTTCGTAATAAATTCAGTATATATTAATTATGTTTTTGTTGTACAAAAGTGACTGTTGAGAATATTTAGAGTATGTTATTCTGGTATTAATCTGCATATATTATTACTGAAACAAGGGAAATGAATGATAGAAATGTAAATAGCCGTTTCAAAAAAAATTAGACTTTACACATCAGTTTTTAGAAAACCGATGTGGAAATTGAAATTTCCACATCGGTTTTTATGAAAACCAATGTGGAAAGTGAAATTTCCACATCGATTTTCCAAAAATCGATGTGTAAAGTCTAATTTTCACATCGGTTTTCTTAAACCGATGTGTAAAGTGATATTTCCAATAGTTTACCAATTGACAAATGAACTTTCCACATCGATTTTTGAAAAACCGCTGTTAAAAATGTACTTTAAACATCGATTTTAAAACCGATGTGAAAAGTGGCAATAAACCACAACGATCTTTTCAACATCAGTTTGAAAACCGATGTGAAAAGCCAAAAATAACCGATGTGGAATCCATTTTCTGCACTAGTGCATTCAATAACAAAGTAGTATGTGTGAGCTACCTTTAATTTCGTTAAATTGATTAAAACTACACAAAATTGTATAGACTTTGATGTAATGTAATTTTTATTTAACTATGCTTTCATTTGAAAATGACAAATTTTATATGTATAGGATTTAATTATAGTCCATTTGTCACCGTGATGGTTTAAGTGGCTAGTAGCTTGGATCCTTTAATCATATGTCCAGGGTTCGAATCCTAGGAATAGAGTTGTATATGTGGGTAGAGGAGTTGTCCCTTAACTGGTACTATAAATCATCGGAGGATTAGTCCTACGGCTATCGACTATGGGGATACCCTCGGTTCCATCTCGGACTTAAAAAAAAAAGATTTTTTAACATATTTAATCAATCATATATTGTCATGTCATTAAAAATTTATGATTTTTATAGTAACTACCTTAAAAGTCGGTCATAAGCTGACATGACTGGTTGATAATATAAAAAACTTTTTTGTGGCCATATGATCACTCAATAAAGTCACGCGAATTTATCTTTTAATGTTGATAATTCAAATAAAATCCAATGATAAGATTCTAAGGGTATCCTCCACGTGCAACTGTGGAGACTATTCTCTTGAAGTACCGGACAATATTGAAGAACTAATCTCTCATAACCAAGTTTTATCCATACACAAGAGTTAGAAATCGAACATCTGACCATTTATTTAAAGGATTTGAACTCATTACCACAAGAATGAACTACACTTTAAGCAACTCCACACCTATATGTGCATACTGCACAAACATGCAAATTTCGGTGATTTCTTTACTTGGAAATACAAAAACCTATAGTTTGGGCAAGAATACTACGAGATTTTCAATAAATCATTAGAAGTTATGTGCGGTAAAATTTTGTATAATTAATTAAAATTACACAAAATTGTAGACTTTAATTAAATATAATTATTTATTTAATCTACCAAAAATATAATTATTTATTTATGCACGCTTTTATTTTTGAAATTTGTTAAAAGATTGATGTTCCGTGTATTTTTAAGATTGGATGAAGATCTTTCATCCCACTTTTATATCACATTTCATGTTTTCTGTCAATGATAATTTGTCATTTAATAAAATAAAATTATAATTCATTAATACTCATGCATATCCTCATCCTTTGATTGGCAGGGGATACCGAGACACATTTTTTAAAACATTAGAATCTTGTTCTTTAAAATTATATTCTTTTGAAGAATTTAGTCAACATAAATAATTAATCTTTTAACATACTTTTTTTTTTTTACAGAATCTCTTAACATACTTAAAAATAAATTCTTTAGCAGCATATATATTAGGTGGCATTTGGTAACTGAATGTTTTATTCATGTACAAACTACATTCCTGTGAATCACATTATCGGATATAGAGTTTTCCCACCTTCATACATAGGAATCGAGTTTTTTCAAGTTTCTAACTATCATTCACTAATTTTATTCTCAAGAATCTTTTATGTTTGAGAATAAATTTTTAAAATTTTTATCAAACATGAGAAACTTTATTCTCATGCCAACATTCCCGATAGTGTATTTTTTGTAAAACTTGTAACAAATGCCGGTAATCACGCATTTACTTTGACATTCAAATCATCCTATCTCTTTTTTGTTGATAAACACATTCAAATCATCCTTCAATGCAAGTTGTTGTTACATTTAATTTAATATGTAATGCGTTTCTAAAGTCATAATGGTTTGGTCTATCTTGTGGCCAAACTGCAAATGTTCAACTGATCGATTCTAACGGTATTGAGCTTATACAGTAAGCTACTTATTCCTAACAAGTAACAAGCATAAAAGTACAATAAAATCGGAGTTAGAAGCTTAAAAAAAAAAAAAAAAAGATTTAGCCATATTCAGTATAAAAAATGCTTTCTTGTTTCCATCTCATCTGAAGAGCAAAAGTCATATATGCAAACAAAAGAATGACATTTGGTGGCAATAAATGATACATCACCACGTAAGCTACTAACGTTTTCCAGCATTGATATTTTTTATTTAAAATAGAATAAATAAAACAGAAATTATACATTAATGCAATTGCTAATTGGTTTATCGGATTAATTAACGTGAAGAATAAGCCATTAGACAGCCGAAAAAAGCCGGCCAGCCAGTTAGCCCGGGTCAGTGGTTGCTATTGGTTGTACGGTTTCAAAGTTTAGCCCAGTAAAGCCATAGAATGGGCCAGCTATAAAATTTAAGTCAATGATCAACGAAAACAACAGGGGGAAATTACGTTAACTCCGTTGAGTACACCCAACAAAAAATATTTAGGCTTAATTATTACATTTTCAAATTTTGGTCTCCGTAGTTTTTTTTTTTTTTTGCATATTGGTCCCTCTAATTTTTCAATGTTGCAAATTTGACCCTTCCATCAAATGTCTGACAATTTTTTTTAATGATCAACATATAACAACTACTCCTCTATGCACATAGAACTTATAGCTGAAGTTCTCCCTCCTTTATATCTTTGATTCAACATGATTCAATGGTACATCTCTGTTAATCATTGAAAAATTGACGGACATTAGAAAAAATGATCAAATCTACAACATTGAAAAAATAGGATCAAATATGCACAAATAAAAAAATCATAGGGAAAAAATCGCACATAACCAATAATAGAATGACCAAAATTTCAATTAAACCATAAAATTATATTCATATACTCTGAATAGTACATCCAACAGCATCCCTCCCCCAATCTATCAAATACTTATTCAAGTACATTAACAAAGGATGTGATAGAATTACAGCTACCATCGTTCCTACACAAAGTGAAGATGGATCTAAGGTTGAGGTTGTTGATGAGATCAAACGGTGTCTTGATTGTAGATATATCTCACCATGTGAGGCATGTTGGAGATTTTTCCATTTCCAATTCATGGCAGAATACCAGTAGTTGAGAGATTATACTTCCATCTTCCTAATGAACATTCTGTTTTCTTTAATGATGATGACGATATTGAATCCTTGCTTTTTAAAGCAACCGTTAAAGAGTCAATGTTCACATCTTGGATGCAAGCAAACAAGATATATGGTGAAGGTAAAAATCTTACTTATGCACAATTTGTCTCCAAATTTGTGTACATCCCTAGCCAAAGATATTGGAAACCATGAAAAAAAATGTTACACTATTGGAAGGCTCAATTGGGTCCCTCCAACCACTGGTGAATTGTTTTATTTGAGAATGATACTTTCAGTTGTTAAAGGGCCATGCACTTATGAAGACATCAGAACTATTGGAGGTACCCATTACCCAATATCCGAATTTCAAAGCAGCATGCTTTGCAATGCTGCTTTGAAATGGGCTTTCTTGAAGATGACAGAGAATATGTTGAAGCTATTAGAGAAGTTAAAGACTGGGGATCGGGTCAATATTTGAGAAAAATATTTGTGACAATGCTTCTATCAAATAGTATATGCAGACGGAAACATGTGTGGGAACAAACATGGCATTGGTTAGTGGATGGTATTTTTTATGAACAAAGAAAATTATCCAACATTCAAGGTACACAACTTTGTTCATTTTTTTTTTAACTTTATGCTTAACACTTTATCATAATAATTTCTATCAAATCAATATAATACCTCATTTAGTGTCAATTCATTAGACTTGCAGCTTGATGATATAGAATTACAAAATTTAACTCTATTGCAAGTTGAGGAGTTACGACAGACAAACAGAAAAAGTCTTAAGGATTATTCATCGATGCCATATCCACAAGGGACTGTAACACGTCAATTAGGAAATAAACTTATATATGCGAACTTGATTACGATAGAGTTGATTTACACTATCAATTTCAAAATCTCTTCCAGTCCCTTACAGGTGAGCTAATTTATTAATTAAAATGAATGATAGAATTATTACATAGTACTTATTACTTCTAAGTTTGTTTTGATATCTTGCTGCAAAACAAAATCTTAACTTACTTCCCATTTTGACAGATGAACAAAGAAAGATCTTTGAGACAATTATGAAAGCTGTCAATGATGAATGTGGTGGCATCTTTTTTCTCTATGGTTATGGCGGTACTGGTAAAACCTTTATGTGGAAGACATCAGCTTCTGCCTTGCGTTCAAGTGGTGATATTGTCTTGACTATAGCATCAAGTGGCATAGCATCCCTTCTATTGCTCGGAGGAAGGACTGCACTCTCAAAGTTTGCAATCCCAGTTCCTACGTTTGAGAACTCAATTTGCAATATACATCAAGGAAATGAACTTGTTGAGCTATTAAAGGTTACAAAACTAATTATATGGGATGAAGCTCCAATGGCACACAAATTTTGCTTTGAAGCATTGGATAAAAGTCTAAGAGACATCATGAGTCAGCCCAATAATATAAATTTTCCGTTTGGGGAAAAAGTTGTTGTTTTTGGGGGAGATTTCAGAAAAATTCTCCTTGTCATCCCAAAAGGAAGTCATTCTGATATAATCAATGCCACAATCAATGCTTCGTACCTTTGGGATTATTGTCATGTGCTAAGACTCACAAAAAATATGCGTTTACAAAATGGTCCTACCAATGCAAGCGCGGAAGAACTCAACGGATTTTCAAAGTGGATATTAGATGTGGGTGATGGGAAAATAACCGAGCCAAATGATGGCTATGCATCTATAGAGATCCCATAATCATTTTTTATCACAGATTTTGATGATCCTATAGTTGCTATAGTGCAAAGCACATATCCTGATTTGCTCCATTGATACAATAAAGAGGACTTCTTGTAATCCAGAGCTATTCAAGCATCACATATTGAACTTGTTGATCAAATCAACGATTATGCTCTTTCATTGATATCCGGTGATGAAAGAGAATATCTAAGTTCAGATTCAATTGACAAATCTGGAGCAATTGAAAATCGAGGATTGGATACACTTGCCCCTAAATTTCTAAACACATTGAGAACTTCAGGTCTTCCAAATCATAGAATCAAATTAAAGGTGGGTACTCCAGTAATGTTGTTGAGAAACTTAGATCAATGTGAGGGACTTTGCAATGGCACCAGGTTGATTGTTACAAAGTTAGCAAATCATGTTGCTGAAGCAAAGATCATATCTGGAAAAAATATTGGAAATCTGATTTACATTCCTCGGAAGACTATGTCTCCATCCCAATCACCTTGGCCTTTCAAACTTATTAGAAGGCAATTTCCTTTAATTGTTTCATATGCCATGACTATTAACAAATCTCAAGGTGAATCGCTAGCGAGTGTTGGATTATATTTGCCTAAACCCGTGTTTAGCCATGGTTAGTTATATGTGGAATTTTCTAGAGTTCAAAGCAAGTAAGGATTGAAAATATTGACACATTACAAAGAGAGAACAGCCTTGAAGACCACTACAAATGTTGTTTTCAAGGAAGTCTTCCAAAACATTTAACACGTAAGTTTCCCTCTCTATAGATATAAACAAATTCATATAGAAAGTGATATCAAATTCCTGGAACTTGACACTTGGATCAACAAAATTTAACTTCTTATTTTATCCTTCATTGCATAAGTCAATATTGTATTTACATATTATTGGAAGTTGTATATGGATGTACTCATGATGTTTTGCATCACAGATTGGTGAAGCACTGAGGGCCAATTTGGATCCTTTGAGTAGATTGGTGTCGCTTGAGGAGGGGAAATTATTCTAGAAGGAATTGGGGAGGTTCAGGTATGACAAATCTCTTTATTCCACCATATGTTGTAGGGTGGTTGTGTTTGAGACAACATAGAAGTCAGAGTTTAGATTGCCTACAACACTCTTTTTGCCTATAACACTCTTTTGTGTGTCAACTGAATCAAGATAATTAGTGGCAAGCTTCGAAAGTTTCTAAATTAGAACGATGTAGTTGCAAGCAATGAGAAGTTTACTGAGAAAGATGTGTGTACACTAGGATATGTCCTTTTCTGATATCTTAACATCCATTTTAGAATACAAAATAACTTGCATTTGATAATGTACCGGCCGAAGATATAAGGCCGATGATTGTCAATACGACCGAGCTCATTCTCGTAAGAAGATACTCACCCGAACTCCCATAAAGCCGAAGACCTATTAATACACTCAACACCTGAGGATAACTACTCGGGCTTATTCCACACCAGACCGCGTATAACGATATCTCGGACCCGAGCTATCCAGCCGTAACTGACTAGGCCGAATATCTCGCTGGTCCAAATATCTCTCCGAATAACTCGGAGCCTTATCCATATCATTGCCTAACTGCCATAGCAATCTGATCCTAATAAATAGGATCTCAGTAACCGTCTACTCTAACGGTGGCACTGAAAATACTTATAAATAGGGGCTCAACCCCCTCAATGAGAACTACGTTTTGCTTTGATTCCCATTTGGATACGTAGGAGCAGAATCTCAATTCTGTCAAGCAAATTCCAAAACACTTCCACTAAACTCTCTCCGGTCGAGTATCTCTTATCTGAGATATTTGGACGGAACATTTGGCGCCGTCTGTGGGGAATCGAAGCAAAACTTTCCCATACCACAAACCATGGTGAGAACAAGGAGCGGGAATTGCAGGAGATAGGAGCCAGAGAATGGTAACAACGGAGATAACGGGGAACAGTCCATAAACCCGGCTATAACGACCAATAACCCCATTATCCAAGAGCTACTTGCACAAATTGCCATGCTAAGGAGGGAGAATGAGGAGATTAGGCGGCAGAACAGCCGTCGCGAACCAGGACAAAGCAGAGAAAGGTCTGTCTCTTCTCCTCCTGAGAGAGAGCGTCGGACAGCTGAGAATGAAGGATCCAGAAACTCGCGCAGAGAAGGAGGCCCACAACTCTGGGCTTCTCATCATATGGACCGAGTAGACGAGGAGGAATTTCCTAGGCAGGCCCCTGAACTGTCACTTCAGGCAAACAGACTTAATGAGAGGACCGGCGTGCGGATGCCGAGACATCCCTTCACAAACGCTATCATGGAGGTTCCCCTACCAGCCAACTACAAACCAATAAGCATTGACAGATATGATGGCACCTCGGACCCCGAGCGTCACTTGGATGCTTTCACTACTCAGATGTACCTCTTTATCGACGACGATGCTGTCATGTGTAAAGTCTTTCTGACTACTCTGAAGGATGCTGCGTTGACCTGGTACACCCAGTTACCGCCAGCGTCAGTTGACTCCTTTGACACATTCATGGCTAAGTTCAATGCTCAGTTTGCCACGAGCCAGGCTCATCAAAAAACCTCGGCCTCGTTGGTAAACTTTAGGCAAGAAAAGAATGAGTCCCTGCGTGATTTCATGGCCAGATTCAGCAAGGAGACGGTCCTCATCCGGAATCTCAGTGCCGATGTTGCACTACACACCATCTTGACCGGGTTAAGGCCCGGCCCTTTCGCCAGACATTTGGCTCGGAAGCCACCAACCAGTATGGATGAATTAAGGAGAAAAGCTGCGGGATTCATTAATATGGAGGAGGTTGAGGAGTCTAAGAAAAGGGAGAGAACTGATGATGCTGACAGACGAGAAGGGAGAGAGAAGAGGAGGGCCGGAGGTGATAGGCCGAAATTCAAAGGCCCGTCCGAGCATTTGCATAGGGGACCGAAGTATGAGCACTATACTCCCCTCAACACAAACCGAGCTCGTGTGTTTGAGGAAGCATACAACGCGGAACTTTTGCAGCTCCCTAACCGTGGCCACACGCCCCAGAATGCTGATCGACAGAAACATTGTCGGTATCATCTTAATTATGGCCATACCACCGAGGAGTGCTGGGTCCTGCGAGATAAGATTGAAGAGTTGGTGCAAGCTGGCCATCTCAATAATTTTGTTCGGAGAAACCACAACAATGGTGAGGGGCGTGGCAGAAGCAGAAGGAGAGGAGGTGACCAAAGCCCGAGAAGGGGCGGCGGTCAACGAAATAATGAAAGAACAGAAACCAGAGTGGACCAAAATGAAAGGCGAGAGGAGGATAATGCGGTCCGAGGTGTGATAAACACTATCTCAGGTGGATTCGCAGGGGGAGGTACGACAAGTTCAGCTCGAAGAAAGCACCCGCGGGCTATTCGGGCTGTCAACTCGGTATCCAGCAAGCCCCCGAGAATTTCCCCACCTATTATCTTTTCTGACGAAGACTTCGAGGGGGTGGATCCTAATCAAGATGACCCTATGGTGATCACTGTGCAGTTGGCTAATTTCTCGGTCAAAAGAACCCTTGTCGACCAGGAGCTCGCAGAGATATCTTATATTACTCAACATTTCAGAAGCTCGGGATCCCAGAGAAATCTATCCAATCGTACGACAGTAAGCTCGTCGGCTTTGTAGGGGAACAAGTGGATACGCGAGGATACATTGACCTCCTGACTACTTTTGGGGATGGCAAAGCATCCAAGACTATCATGGTCAGGTACGTGTTGGTTAATGCAGTAACATCATACAATATCCTGATCGGAAGACCATCTTTGAACGAGTTAGGAGCTGTGGTCTCTACTCCCCACCTCACGATGAAATTCCCTTCCAGCTCGGGAGACATAGTTGCTGTCCGAGCTGATCAGAAAATGGTTAGACACTGCTATGCTGATAGTTTGCATGTAAGCAAACTTAAACCTACACCTGCAGAAATGCTAGACAGGGGGAAAGACAAATCGGTGAATTCTGTTAACTCTGTTGAACTGGATCCGAGAATGGACATGCAGGAACAACGTCCACAACCTATTGAGGAGTTAGAAAAGTTCTAGCTCGGTTCACAACCCGATCAGTGCACCAAACTCGGCGGTCACCTTGAGCCGAATTTGGAAGAGGAAATAAAGGAAGTGCTCCGCAGCAACGCCGATTTGTTCACCTGGACCACATCTGATATGCCGGGAATTGATCCTGACTTATTATGCCACAAACTGGCAATTTGTCCCGAGGCGAAACCAGTGGCCCAAAGGAAAAGGAGACTTGGTGAGGAGAGGATAAAGGTTGTGGAAGAGGAAACAGCGAAGTTGGTCAAGGCCAACTTTATCCGAGAAGTAGAGTACACTACCTGGTTGGCCAACGTTGTTCTGGTCAAAAAAGCAAATGGCAAGTGGCGCATGTGCACCGATTACACAGATTTGAATAAAGCTTGCCCAAAGGATTCCTATCCTTTGCCGAGTATTGATAGACTGGTGGATGGAGCCTCCGGATACAGAATTTTGAGTTTCTTGGATGCATACTCGGGGTACAATCGGATCGTAATGTATCCCCCAGATGAGTAGAAAACAACTTTCATAACTGAAGGCTCGAATTACTGTTACCGGGTAATGCCGTTTGGACTGAAAAATGCTGGAGCTACATACCAAAGGCTCATGGACCGGGTATTCGAAAAACAAATCGGAAGGACTATGGAGGTTTATGTGGATGACATGGTCGTAAAATCCGATGACCCCAACAGCCACCCAAAAGATCTGGAGGAAATTTTTCAGCAGCTGAGAAAGTATAATATGAGGTTGAATCCGGAGAAGTGTGTTTTCGATGTGCAGGGCGGAAAATTCCTCGGCTTCATGTTGACACATCGAGGAATCGAGGCCAATCCTGATAAATGTTGGGCTGTGATTGAGATGAGAAGCCCACAAAATATTAAAGAAGTGCAAAGACTTGCAGGACGGCTGGCATCATTATCTCGGTTCCTACCCAAATCTGCAGAGAAAGCTCGGCCTTTCTTTAGATTACTAAAGAGACCTCAAACCTTCACGTGGACCGAGGAATGCGAGAAGGCCTTCGTCGATTTCAAGGCCTTTTTGTCTTCACCACCGATATTAACTCGACCCATCCCAGGGAAAGAGTTATACTTATACCTGTCAGCCACCGAGTATGCCATCAGCGCAGTCATTGTGCAGGAAGTAGAGAAAGTTCAAATGCCGGTGTACTTCATCAGTAGGGTCCTTCATGATGCTGAAACCCGGTATCAAGTCATTGAAAAGCTGGTTTTGGCCCTGATAACTGCAGCTCGGCGATTGCGTCCGTATTTCCAAAGTCACCAGGTGATTGTCAAAACTGATCACCCGATTAAGCAGATTCTCAAAAAGCCCGAGTTAGCAGGACGTATGATTTCCTGGTCGGTAGAGTTATCCGAGTTCGGCCTGAGATACGAGTTGAGAGGCCCTCTGAAAGCTCAATGTCTCTCCGACTTCGTAGCCGAGCTCAACCCGCAGCCGATATCCGAGGATATATGGTGGAATTTGTATGTGGATGGATCCTCGAATGTCAGGGGCAGTGGAGCTGGGGTGATTCTGGAAGGCCCGGGAGATCTGATCCTGGAACAATCAATAAAGTTTGAGTTCAAAACTTCAAACAACCAAGCCGAATATGAAGCTTTGATAGCAGGATTATTGCTGGCAAAGGAAATGGGGGCGGAGGCTGTTGGATGCCGGAGTGATTCACAGCTAGTCACAGGGCAAATCTCTGGAGGGTATCAAACGAAAGAGCCTCAGCTCACCAAGTATCTATGCAAGGTCAACCAATTAATCTCCAACTTCGAGAAATTTGCTCATCGAGCACATTCCCGAGAAGAAAACACTCGGCCGATCTGTCTGTCCAAGTTAGCCAAGACAAAGAAGTCAGGCCACCATAGAACAGTTATTCAAGAAACCATAAATGAACCGAGTGTCACGATTGGGGAGGTGATGGCCAACGAGCCGGTTGACCGAGAATGGATGACACCCATTTGGGGGTATTTATCCTTAGAAACTCTGCCCCCAGATCATGTTGAGGCCAGGAAGATCAGGCTCAGAGCAAGTCACTTTGCTATTATTTCCGGAGAACTGTTTAAACGGGGGTTCTCGGTACCATTGCTAAAATGTCTGACGAAGGCACAATCAAAGTACGTCATGGAAGAGGTTCACCGAGGAATCTGTGGTTTTCACTGCGGGGGCAGATCAATGGCCTCCAAGGTAGTCCGAGCAGGGTACTATTGGCCTACCATCCGAGCAGATTGCATTGAGTGGACGAAGCAATGTGATGAGTGCCAAAGATTCTCCAATATAAGTCGCACCCCTCCCGAAGGACTTCACACATTAAACTCGCCTTGGCCTTTTGCTATGTGGGGAATGGATATACTGGGGCCATTCCCTATGGCCAAAGGTCAAGTCAAATTTCTTCTGGTAGCAGTAGACTACTTCACAAAATGGATTGAAGCAGAGCCTTTGGCGAAGATTACCGCCGAGAAAGTGCAAATATTTGTGTGGAAAAGCCTCATCTGTAGGCACGGAATTCCCTTTGCAATCGTCACAGACAACGGTAAACAGTTTGTAGATAAGACATTACGGGAATTCTATGACAACCTCAGTGTTAAGCACCACGTTACATCGGTTGAACATCCCCAGACCAATGGGCAAGCCGAAGCGACCAACAAGGTCATTCTCGGAGAACTGAAGAAGAGGGTGGGAAGATCCAAAGGAGCTTGGGCAGAAGAGTTACCAAGTATCCTCTAGGCCTACCACTGCACGCCTCAATCTACCACTCAAGAAACACCCTTCAGGCTGACGTATGGAACAGACGTCATGATCCCAGTGGAGGTTGGTGAACCATCTTTTCGACGTACGCAACATGAACCGAATGATAATGAAAGCAATTTAAGGGTCGAACCTGACTTGGTAGAGGAGATCAGGGAGGAGGCCAAAATCAGAGAAGAAGCTTGCAAACAGAGAGCAACTAGGAGGTATAATTCAAGAGTGAAGCCGAGGAGTTTCCTGCGTGGAGACTTGGTGCCAAGAATAAAAGGAGAAGCAAGGAAGGATCACACGGAAGGCAAGTTGGCATCAAACTGGGGAGAGCCATTCCGGGTAGTAGAAAACTTGGGAAACGGAGCATATAGGTTAGAAGAGTTGTCCGGGAAGCCTATCCCGAGGACTTGGAATGCTTCGCATTTAAAATTTTATTATAGTTGATGTATATAGTCAGGTGATGTACTCTTTTTCCTACCTCGGTATTTTGTCCCAAAAAGGGTTTTGATCGAGAAGGTTTTAACGAGGCACACCGTAGACTTCCTTTTTATCCAATAAAAGAATTTGTTATGAACATTGTTTTCTTAATTTGCCGATGTATGTGTTTCACGAACATTAAATTGTTAAAGGCCAAGTTTGAGCCTGAAGGCCGAGTACGAGCCATCAAATTATTTAAGGCCAAGTTTGAGCCTGAAGGCCGAGTACGAGCCATCAAATTGTTTAAGGCCAAGTTTGAGCCTGAAGGCCGAGTTCGATCCAATTAAATTGTTAAAGGCCAAGTCTGAGCCTGAAGGCCGAGTTCGAGCCAATTAAATTGTTTAAGGCCAAGTTTGAGCCTGAAGGCCGAGTACGAGCCATCAAATTTTTTAATGCCAAGTTTGAGCCAAAAGGCCGAGTTCGAGCCAATGAAATTGTTAAAGGCCAAGTCTGAGCCTCAAGGCCGAAGTTCGAGCCAATTAAATTGTTTAAGGCCAAGTTTGAGCCTGAAGGCCGAGTTCGAGCCAATTAAATTGTCTAAGGCCAAGTTTGAGCCTGAAGGCCGAGTACTAGCATTTGAAATTACTTAAGTGCAATAAATTACAAGCAGTAAGGAGAATTAAATTGTAATCTAAAGGCCGAATCCGAGCCATTGAAATTTATTGAAAATACCGAATACAATATTGAAAGTAGAAACAAGCTACGAGTCGAGTACTAAAAAGTACTACGACTTACATAAAGGGGTGAAATTGAAAATAAGGGCCGTCCGGGTTGCCAGTAGTCTCCCCAATTAGGGTAGGGGCAAGATCAGGTGCTCGGCCCACTCCGGGAGTAGACGGCCAAGCTGGATGATGAGGTGCTCAGCCCGCTCAGGGAGTAGACGGCCTCTACCCCTTTCGCGACTCCCGAAGTCTGCTATTCTCCCAGTTAACATCCTTCTTAGAGGATTGAATCATAAAAGGAATTATGGATCCCGTCTCCCACTTACATCCTTTTTGGCAGCTATGAAACTCAAAAAAGGATGTTAACTGAGAGAGGGGAGCGTAAACTCCTAACACTATCATAGAACTACTCGGAGTGAAGGAGGACGAATTTGCCTGGGGGAAGAGAATGAGGAATGAACGAGTAAAGCAGCGAAGTAGTCCTATTTATAAGGGGTAAGAGGCGTTGGAAAGGAAGGAATCTGCATGGGAAAAGGTTTGTTGGAAAAACAAATCTCGAAACTAAGCAAAAAGCAATAATTGCATTGCGGTTTCTAAAGCATATAATGCGCGACTGCATGCGTAAGGTGTGAGACATGCATTTCACGTGTAACAACTACCGTCCATCTTTGATATGGATGGTAGAATACCTCGGTCTTAACCAAAGATTTGTTTAAACAGGCCAAACACAACGACGAGAGATAAAAAACACTTCAAGTGTATCTCGGTCAAACAAGAGGCTACAAGGAAAAAGGAAAGTCAGCAAAATGGTAACAGTTTTCATTAAGTAAAACAAAGTTACAAGGGCACAAGCCCATTACAAAGGATGAACAAAAACAAAAAAATACTAAATCACTCGTCCCTATGGCTCTCCTCGGCCTCAATATGGTCCTCGGGGGAATCTTCAACCCCTTCCACCTCTTCCTCCTCTTCGAGAATTATGGGAATAAGTTCCCCGTTTACCACCTCTTTATTCACATCGACCCCTGAAAGATCAACCCCCGGGGCAAGGACCTCCACTTGAGCAATAGCCTTGTCAAAACCTTTTCGGTGCTCGATAATGATGCAGCTGGTGGCCTCTTTTACATCCTCCTGGAGCTCCATCTTGGTCTTGGTCTCGGCCTCCAAGGCAGCTTTAAGTTGCTCAATTTCAGCTTGAGCCTTTTTGAGCTCCTCTTCAGCACGAGCTCTACCTTCTTCAGCCTGAGCTTTACTCTCCTCAACAGATTTCGCTTTGGTGTTAAGCTCGGAGTTCCGGCCATTCAACTCGGCGATGGTAGTGTTCAGGAGATTATTAGCCTTGGCCAGCTCATCACGCTCGGTGGAGGTCCGGGTAAAATCCCCCTTCAGCTTTTCAATAGAAGCCAGTTCGGCTTCCAGTTGTCGAGACTTCCTTTCAGCCTCCACTAAATCTCGGCTGCAAAATCGGGCCAAGGCAGCAGCTCGGATGCAGTAGGTGGACAGAGCCTCCATGCTGGATTGAGCCCCTTGTTGCCTCACTAGCCGGAGATCTGTGGGCTTTAGGAAGTTTGAGTCGAAGGAGGGGAAGGGGTTGAAGTCTTCACCCCAGAGGGATGAGGTCCCCGCCTTTAAAGAAGTGTTGTACCATTTCTGCTCGGTGGATGGAGGGGGTTGTTCTTCTCGCCTCGCGGTTCCGGTCTCCTGAGTAGTAGGGTGTGGGGGACTTGGGCGAGGTGGAGGAGAATCCTCGGTGTCGACTACGACCTCTACCCTCTTTCTTTTTTGAGGGACAGATGATGAAGTTCCCTTAGCAGAGGTCTTGGTGGGAGGAGGTCTTTTCTTCTTTTTCTCAGTTGAAGAGGGACCCTGACCCTCCTTTGCAGCAGCCTTTACAAGCTTGGAGAAGTCAAATTTCCCCATAATGACTGACAAAAAGAAAGAGTTGTTAGTACAGCAACACATACAGAAAAGATTCCAAAACTAAAAAGTCGAGCACTTACTTTTCAGATCAGTTCTCGGAGTAGATGAGAAGGGTAGTTTCAGATGGCGTGCACAATGGAGGGGCCGAGGAAGTTTTTCTAGTATGTCTATGTCCCGCCTATCCTCGGCCGGGAGGGATTGGTACTCAAAGCCAACGAATTTTGTGGGGGAGGATTGCCAGTATAAAGGAAACTTGGCAATGTTATCATCGTCAAAAAAGTGGGAGGAGTGAGTGCCCGAGGGGCGAACACGGAAGAAGCCTACTTTGAAATCTTTGTACGATGATGTGTACAGACTAAGCAGTCCTCTCCGGTTCAGCCCGTTAAGGGAAATCCATCCCATTTTCTCACCAAACCTCGTTTGGTAAAAATACAAAATTTTTGGAGTGGTAGGCTCCATCCCGATGTATTTACATAGAATTTGAAAGGCTTTCATAAAAGCCCAACTGTTGGGGTGAAGTTGAGTAGGAGCGACGTTCATGGTTCTTAGAACGTCACACTCAAACTCGGTAAAAGGGAGAGACACACGCAGCTTATCAAATAATGTTTTATACATATATGTAAAGGGGGCTCGGAAGGACGAGCCCTGAGAAAGACACACTCGGTACCCGAGCATGGGGAGCAAATGAACTCGGACTCGTCCCCTGACGCCGAGATATTAATTTGGGACCGAAGTTGATCAATTGATTCTGGAGTTTCGAAGTCAGAGAAAAAGGTCCCAACCTCGCCTTTAACCCAGGTATACCCAGGAAGGGTGATATCAGGAATAGGGTCTTTTGGAACCCTTAGGCGTTGTTTACGAGCGGCGGGTTTGGACACCGGGGGAGAGGGAGAGCCGGACTTGGAGTCAGACCCAGAGGAATCAGACCCAGGGGAAGACGACCCGGAGGAGGATGCTTCCCCTTCTCCGATGTTCAACTCCCGTGAAGGAATCGAAGAGGTGGAGGGAGAACCCCTAATGGGGGGAACCTCGCGCTCAATTAGAGGCGAGGTATTTGACTCAGAGGACGTGGATGAACTCATCTGGTAAGCAAAAATTAAACTTAGAAGCACGAGGGGAAGAAGGAGACTGGGCGTACCTGAAAAATGACAAGCAGAAGAGTGATGGCAGAAACTTGGAAGATGAAGGTGAAGGGCGAAGAAGGATAAGCAAGGTAGAAGGGAGTTGGAGTCAGAAGGGATATTTGTGGCTACGGTTGACGGCCCACGTGCCATCAGGCCCAAAAGGGCGTGACTTTTGATTTTTCCCTCAATTAAATGGGCGCGGAACCCTAGGGTTTCTTACCTAAAACGTGCCGCAGAAGTATTAGGGGGAATGATTGCTTTCTCTGACAAAGAGGAAAGATTTGATTGAAATGACAGCTGGGAATGCATAAGTTTGTGTGGCCGAAGAATTAGCTCGGTTTCATACTTATCAGCTCTTTCGCTTATTTAAGCTCGGAGCTCGGGGGGCTTGTGTACCGGCCGAAGGTATAAGGCCGAGAATTGTCAATACGACCGAGCTCATTCTCGTAAGAGGATACTCACCCGAACTCCCATAAAGTGGAAGACCTATTAATACACTCAACACCCGAGGATAACTACTCGGGCCTATTCCACACCAGACCACGTATAACGATATCTCGGCCCCGAGCTATCCAGCCGTAACTGACTAGGCCGAATATCTCGCTGGTCCAAATATCTCTCCGAATAACTCGGAGCCTTATCCATATCATTGCCTAACTGCCATAACAATCTGATCCTAATAAATAGGATCTCAGTAACCGTATACTCTAACGGTGGCACTGAAAATACTTATAAATAGGGGCTCAGCCCCCTCAATGAGAACTACGTTTTGCTTTGATTCCCATTTGGATACGTAGGAGCAGAATCTCAATTCTGTCAAACAAATTCCAAAACACTTCCATTAAACTCTCTCCAACCGAGTATCTCTTATCTGAGATATTTGGACGGAACATATAACAAACTAAATATCCTACATCGTTCAAGTTTTTCAAGTGTAAGTGCATGGCAATGTGGATGTGTTGAGTACTATTCATGAGTAGCATTGAATCAGTGGAATTTTTTACACTTTGATATTGACTGCTGTAAGAATATTCTTTTTAGCGATTTATTTCTCCAGTATCAAATTTAAAGCAATCAACTTAAGTGCCTCACTAGAATATTTTCAATTATATTCAAATGACAAGCGAATGGGCAGATGATCGGTCTAAAAAATTATAAAGACTTCATTCGCTTGGCTACAAAAATGTACTGTGCTGACATTGTGACAGATGTTTCTTTTGTGAAAAGAAAATTTTGTATTTTTGTATTCTACATATGTTGGATTCGTACCATCTCACAAAATGTGGCAGAGCCATGAACTCCTTTGATGAATTTAGTATATATGACTATACAAATTAAATTGTGGTTTGATTCATTCCTACATTTTTCAAGAATTTTGACAGCTATATTTTTAAATATTTATAGCTTTATGAGGCTTGACTATTTCGTATGTTTGCACATTGGTATACTAACCATATTCTTATCATCCATCAGATTTTTATTAGTATTATTTAGTCTAAAACTTGGGAGATAGTCATATTGGCATTTGAGATTTACAATATACTATATGCTTCCTTATTAATATAATTCGACCGATTAACATATGTAAAAACCAATACGACTCCTATGAATACACAAGTATCGTACTAGTTATACATTAAAAGAGCTGTCTGATTAACTCTAATAAAAGTTGGCTTTGCCATTTGCAGTCTTGATCTTCTAAATGACTACTATTATTTTCAATACCTTTTTTTTTCTCTCAATAACATTTTTTTCAAATTTATTTTACTTGAAATACGACTAAGTTAGTTTTTATTATACATTAAATTAAAATTATATTTTAAAAAATAGACTAAAATTCATTATTTATCATTAAAAAAATAGATATAATATTATATTATTTTCTTCCATTAATATTGATGGGTAGAAAAAGATTTGTTAGTTTAATTATAAAGTTAATAATTTAATATGATGATCAGGATTCACTGTAACTATATTTTGAATGGCTTGATATCTGAGTACATAAAAGCATCATACAAGGATAAACATATACAAATGAGATTGACACCAACATACTTGCTCTAGAAAACATTCAGAATGCTTAACATTAACGCATAACTTAGCCTTGAAATCTTAAATGATTTATCCCTATCGTCTCTGGGGCCAAAATAATGCACACAGCGATTCTATTTTCGAACGCTTCAACTCCCACAAGCCAAGCACTCCTCACGGTTTGTTAAAGAGCAGACCATCTGTGCCATCTTTGTATTATCATCATCCTCCACATCTGTCTTTTCCTGCATTTTCAACAAAAATATTTCATATTAACATGTGCAAATCACATGAATACAGAAATTGATCACAATGTATACTTATTTACTTTGAGAGCAGAGGTATCAACAGTGAACTTGATAGCATCTGCTGCAGCTCGGGAACGGAGATAATACATCCCAGTCTTCAGACCCTTTTTATGCCCAAACAGAAGGCAACAAACAAACATCAATCAACAAACAGTTGCTCTAGAAATCCCCAACAAAAGATGAAGTTCTGGTGGTATTTTCATGTCTAAAGATTAATGTCGATCAGAAGAGAAACAGCACGGCAAAGTATTTTAAGTTTGTAGAAACAGCACGACAAAGAATTAAGCCCAACTGTATTAGCGTATAGATTTCTATCTTCACTGTTTTCCCCTTCGTGACAATGACTATCACTAAAAAGAACCAACTAAAGTAAACGTACAGAAAAATCCTTTGTTGATGCAAACCATGCATACAATGATGTGTATAAGGTTTTTAACTTCAATTTAAAAAAAAAAAAAAAAAAGTTGCTACCTTGGACCATGCATAGAAATGCAAGGAAGTCAGCTTTCCAAAGTTGGGCTGATCCATATGAATATTTAAGCTTTGACTCTGGTCTATGTAGCATCCTCGATCAACAGCCATATCAACCAATGTCTTTTGCCTGATCTCCCAAACAGTTCTGTTCATATCAAATTGAGTTAGAAATGAACATTAGAAGCGAACTGAGTTATTTGAGAAATCATTAATCTCGTACTTGTATATAGTCTTCAGGTCATCAGGTATATCTGGAATTTTTTGAACTGAACCATCCTCATAGATAATCTTATTCTTGATTGCAGGAGACCACAGCCCCATCTCAGTCAAGTCATGAAGAAGATGCTTGTTCACCACCACGAATTCACCACTGATATACACACGGTTAGCAAACAAGATAGAACAATGCACCAACACAGAATAAGATTGGATGAGAAAGCAAACCTTAGAACTCTACGACTGTAGATGTTTGAAGTATATGGTTCAAAACACTCATTATTCCCAAGGATCTGGCTAGTAGATGCAGTTGGCATAGGGGCTACAAGAAGTGAATTTCTCATTCCTTTCTTTGATATCATCTCCCTCAGTGCATTCCAATCCCATCGATTTGAAGGTGTCACACCCCACATATCTGGTTGAAGAATTCCCTGGGCAATGTAAAAATCACACAAGTCAATAAGGAACGTCTTAGATACATAAATTCCTAGGCCAAAATATCTAAGTTTAATATGCATGTGCATACGTGTACGACTGCATCAAACAAAAACCAGGCTATATGATAACACTTGTATTCAGGACTTTAAAAAGGAGGGCAAGGAAAAGCCTTTCAAGTTGATATACCTTGCTTAAAGGGCTGCCACTATACGTTTCATAGGGGCTTTCTTTTCAGCCAAATCACAAGAAGTTTTCAGAGCATGATAATATATTGTCTCAAATATATCCTTGTTTAACTGTTGGGCCTGCATTTACATCCAGGTAAACTGTAAGTTTGAAGTACATCTAACTTAAAATGGATATGAACTAGCAGCCCCTAAACACGAGTTACCTCTGGTGAATCAAATGCCATGCCAAGTAGTATGAAGGTATCAGCTAGACCCTGAACTCCAATACCAATGGGTCTGTGCCGTAAGTTCGACAGTTTTGCATTTTCAACTGGGTAGTAATTAACATCAATTACTTTATTCAGGTTTGTTGTGACCATCGCAGTAACCTGTAATTAGTCACAAAGACAGAACCATCACAAGTCTAGTTATTATAAAATGATAATGTCAATAAAGTATATTGCATATGTTGAAACACATTTAATAAAAAAACATCAGCTATTGTTTAGTAGATTTGCACCTCTGCTAATTTGTCAAAGTCAAAATACCGATTTCCAGAATCTCTGCTCCCAACAAGCTTAGACGGATGAGACTCCATTGGCACACCCTACAGTAAGGAGGAAAACATTCAGATAGGAAGAAATAGAAGTATAGAACGGATTGGTCTAGAAACCAAATCATGTGAGCCCAATACATGAGGCGTGCCTGAGAAATCCTACCTTTTCTCTTACATATCGTGGTAGGGCAATTGATGCCAGATTACAGACAGCAGTTTCTGTTGGACTGGAATACTGAATTATCTCAGTACACAAGTTTGATGACTTAATTGTGCCCAGATTCTGCTGATTACTTTTTCCATTACAAGTGTCCTAGGACAAAAAAACAAAATATAGGATTTTCTCAATAGTTAAAAAAATAATTACAAAATCTATTGAAGCATAGACATATAAAGGAAGTCAAACATATTTAAGTATGCCACCTTAAATAGCATGTAAGGGGTTCCAGTTTCTATCTGTGATTTCAGAATTTCAAACCAGAGGCTCTGTGCCTGAACAACCTTCTTTGCTTTTCCCTATGTATAAGATAAAATATATCTGTTAAAAACTAGGCAATAATAAGTAAAATCATTTTCGGAAACAAGCAAAACCGAGCCTATATGCCATGACACAACTTACCTCTCCTTCATATCGATGGTAAAGCTTCCTAAATTCCTCACCCCAACAATCTGCCAAACCTGGTGCTTCGTTGGGGCAAAACAAAGACCATTGTCCATTACTCTGAACTCTTTCCATAAAGAGATCAGGCACCCAAAGAGCATAAAATAGATCGCGAGCACGATGCTCTTCCTGCAAACACAACACCAATACATGGTTATAACAATAAATAAGGCATAAACAACTCCATGATAACAGTCAAAAGCAAATTGTTACCATCACTTCTAGGCTCGCCCAATCATACCTTTCCATGATTTTTTCTTAAATCCAAGAATTCAAATATATCAGCATGCCATGGCTCCAAGTACACAGCAAATGCACCTACAAGAAGCACAAACTCACAGGTAAGGAAAAATAATTTACAAGCAATTAAATATAACATCGGAATTAATTTATTATTTATAAATTATTTACCTTTCCTCTTGCCTCCACCTTGATCAACATAGCGGGCAGTATCATTAAACACACGCAGCATTGGAACAATGCCATTGGATGTCCCATTTGTCCCACGAATGTAACTACCAGTGGCACGAATGTTGTGAACAGAGACACCAATCCCTCCAGCTGATTTGCTGATGACAGCACACTCCTTCAAAGTGTCATATATACCCTCTATACTATCATCTTTCATGCACACAAGGAAGCAACTACTCAACTGACAAAGCACAAACACACAGCCACTTAAATGAGGTCTCAGATCATCAATTCACCAATATATATCACAAAAATCAAACCATTAAACTTAGGTGTATCATTGGAGGGCAAGAACATAAAGTGTAACCATACTTGAGGCCTGGGTGTTCCAGCATTGAAAAGAGTGGGAGATGCATGGGTGAACCATCGTTGAGACATCATGTGGTAAGTTTTAACAACAGAATCTATGTCATCCTTGTGAATTCCAACAGCAACCCTCATCAACATGTGTTGAGGCCTTTCCACGACCTTCCCTTGAACCTTCAAGAGGTAGGATCTCTCAAGAGTTTTGAAACCAAAATAATCATAGTCAAAATCCCTGTCATATATGATCTCACTGTCCAAACGAGCCGCATTCTACAACAAAACAAAAAAGTATAAAAAGGTAAATTCATTGCACCAAACACAAAGATAAGACTCTTTAATCAAACACAAGTGTAAAATGAGAAAGTAATAGTGTTTTCACTCTTTATAAGTTAAAATATATTGCAATCTCACATTAACTAATTAAAAATGAATCCAGACTTACTCACTTTAGTAGAATATTGAAAAAACTTATCAATTTCAAATCACAGGGGTGCATTTTTTTTTTGGAAAAAATGTTCTATACTTTTATTTTTATTTTTTCATTAATAATCATAAAAAAAAGTCATATTGTTTTCATCAATAATTATAAAAATGTCATATTATATATAAAGAAAACAGTAGCATATTTACAACTATCAATAAAAATAGAAAATGAAAAAAAAAAAAAAAAATCAGCAAACCAAAAGCGCCCTAAATATTTGTCAAAAAAAAAAAAACACCCTAAATAGAAATAGAAATAAACAAACAAATAAATAAAGATAAGAAGCAAGTCATGGTTTGAAAATCCAAACAGACATGTACCTTCATAATGATTTCATAGACATCATCAGCAATCAAAGGAGCCTTCAGCCCAGATCTCTCACTAAAATGGTTGTACATAATTTTAACCCTAAACAAGCCACAAAATTCAACTATATCGTAAACTCTAAATCCAATCTAATCCATTCCAACCTCAACAAAATTAAACATCACGCTTTTCTATCATACTTACGTCTCCGAAAACGATTTCTTCGTGTTCTTGTGGAGATTAGAAACAGCGATCCTAGCAGCCAACTGCACAGATAAAAACAAATTAATTAAGCACAGTAATTAATTATTATTAGACTCAAGAAACAGCAAAAATGTTCGAAATAATTATGAAAACTAACGGAAGCGTAATCGGGGTGGTTGGCGGTCATGGCGGCGGCGGTTTCAGCAGCGAGTTCGTCGAGTTGACTGGTGGTGACGCCCTTGTAGACGCCGGCACATACTTTCTGAGAAACCAAAACGGCGTCGCAGTGATCGGTGCTCAAACCGTAACTAAGTTTCTTAAGGCGCGCAGTTATCTTGTCGAAATGAACCGCTTCTTGGCGTCCGTCCCTCTTTATCACATACATTTTGTTTTTTGGGTCTTTTTTTTTTTTATGGAACCAGCGATGAGAAAGAGAGAGAGGGGTTTTAGTGTGGTGTGATGAGTGAGTGAAGTGTTTCTTCGAACAGGTTTGGCGCACAAAAGGGATAAACACGAGGTATGATTATATAGGTAAGTTGTAGTTGAGGGTTTTGAAAATGGGGGCGTACTGTGTAAGCTTGGTTAATGGATAGACTTCTTTCCCTCTAAAATTGAAAAACTCCCGCCAGATCGTGTTGGATTGAAATTTTGAAGGATGAACCGATGAAGACATTTTCTCGGGATGGTGGTGTGTGTGTGTGTGTCTGTTTTTCATTTGGTAGGTGCAGGGTAAACTCGTTGTAGCTGGCTGTGGGGTCCATATATTTTTATTTTTTTTAAGGACTAATGACCCAAATTGGTCTCTAAAAAATTTAGTGGATCTATTTTTGGTTTATAAAATAATAAATTAATTATTTAATCCCTCAAATTTATAAAGATGGGACATATTAGCCTTTTTTCTGCTTCGAATGTTTGTTTACTTGCTTGTGTGTCTCGTTATCCATCTTGTCTGACTCGTCAGTAGTCGTGTGTGACCTATGACAATTTTTCATAGTGAAAAATGAACGAAAATGTAAAAAAGGTGCAAAATTTTAAACCCAAGTACTTGAAAATTGTGCATGATTTTCACTTTTTATTTGTTTTTCACTTAGTAATTTGTCACAGGTAATGCAAGATCATTAAAGAGTCAGGCAAGATGGTTAACAATAAGAGTGACCATGGGTCCGAGTAGATCCACAAACCCGGTCAACCCGACCCAACCCAGATTTTATTGGTTGGTTCGGGTGATTAGGTTGGGTTGAGCAAAAATACATAGAACCCATAGAGTATGAGTTGGGTATTGGGTTTTAGAATTCCAAACCCACCTAACCCAACCAAACTCATATTACTTAGTTTTGTGTTGATGTTTGTTGAATGTTGATGACTTTTACTCTTTTATTGTAATAATTTAGACTTTTAATTGATGATTGTTAATGATTTTAAACTTTTAGTTCATGATTGTTGATGTAATTTAAAGTTTAAACAATTTACTTGTGATTTTTGGCATTTTTTACGTTTTCTGCCCTACCTATGGACTCGAATCGACCCGACCTAAAAATGAACATTCGCGTGTTTGTTGCCAAACTCAACGGCCCGCCCAACCCATAAATGGTCGGATTGGGTTGGTTCGGGTTTCATAACCAACCCAACCCAGTCAACTTAAATTGGGTTGGGTGTCAAAATCCACAAAATCCAACACAACCCGATCCATGTACAACCCTAGTTAACAGGATACATAGACAAGTAAACGGAAGTGCAAGGAATGACTAATGTGTCCCGCGTTTGTAAATTTGAGAGACTAAATAGTTAATTTATTTTTTTCAGGGATCAAAAGTGGGTCCCTTAAATTTTTCGGTCACCAATTTAGGTTTTTACCTTTTTTTTTTTAAAAAAAAGGAAGATTTGTAATCCTTCCTCCTCTCACAAAATATCTGTATTTCTATTGAGTAATGATAAATGAACACATTTTTGAAACATCAAATATAGACACCATGATTGTTTTCAAGGTGAAGAAGCTGACCGTGATATTAAGATGTCCTCGCTCGAGGAACCCTGTGAGGTAGTGCCACATATATCTATCAATATCATTTCCTTTACTTAAAGTGGTTTTAGGAAAAGAATTGTGTGTAGAGAACAACCATCATAAATCTTTTTTTATCATACCGATTATCATGTTTAAGTGCACTTAACTTATGTTCCCATTTCTCACCACCTCTAATATAATTTTACGACAACTAAATAATATCCCTTGTAACCACTTTAGCATGTTTTCACACTCAACCTTATAGGTTCACAATCAACGAAAACCTCAAATAATCTCATCAAATACTCGGGAAACATATTTGCTTGAAGCTAGACCAGATAATTTTCAAGTGTTAAATACGTGTGATGAGAGAGAAAAAATAATAAACAAATATATATATATATATATATATATATATATATATATATATATGATGTTGGACATCAAAAATATGTTCATTTATAATTACTAATTTCTATCAACATTTTTTATAACAGTATTTCTATCAACATTGATATACTTATATCAAACCTTTTATATTTTTTTAATATTTACTTATAATTATTAATTAAAGTATTATTTTTAAATAACACTAAAAAATTAATAGATGCCAAATAATTATGATTGAAATGTAAAAAAAATGGTGCCACGAAAATACTGATTCTTGCTTGATTTTATGGTCAAATATCAATGCAAAATTGGTAAATATAGGCCCAAGTATACTTTTGGTCAAATTTTTATTTTTATTTTTATTTTTTTAAATATTAATTTTGATCATTTATCTTTTTAACGTTACACAAAATGGTCATCTTTCTTCCAAACTCCATTAGTATCGTGTGACGTGACCTATAATGTTACCAAGTGGCTTCAATCTCAAAAAGGGGATGAATTGAAATATTAAAAAATTTGTCCCCTTTTTGTGATCTAAACTGATTTTTTCGAAAATTATAAAAGATAAAGGAGAATAAAATCACACAAACGATTTATATTGGTTCAATCACTCCCTTGAGTGACCTATATCCCTTAAGTGACCTATATGCAGTCCCCACAATACATTTATGAGTATTTTTTCCACTAAAACAAATTCAAGCTTTACAATACTTGAGCATTCTTCACTTAGGATCCTCCAACCTTGTGCAAGAGCCTCTAAATCAAACCAAGGGATACTTCACCCTTGTTACAATCACAAACTACAAAGATTCCTCACTCTCTTTAACCAACAAAAATAAAGCAAAAAGGATTACAAAGAAGAATACCTCAAAAGGTTGAACAATACAAGTTGAAGCACTATGACTCTTGTTGGAACCAAAGTGATTTGGATTTAATTAATCTCTAAGTTTTGATGTTAACAAAAGGATGAAATTTACTTTACAAAGTATTACTTGATATCTAACAAGTTTATTTAGTTATGCAGGAACACTTAAAATTATAAGACATGGAAACTTAGAATAAGTTTTTCATATGTATCTGCTTGGACTCATAAAGAGAAATGCACGTCCACCCGTGTAGACGGGCTACTCAATGTTTTGGTAAAATTATTTATTTATTTAATTGAGTAGACTGGTTTCTTTAAGTAGGCGAGGCATTAAATGTTTACTAGACGGATTTTAAGTTTAAAATCAAATAGACTAGTTTTAAGTTGCCACGTCAGTAGACGAGTTCATTAATTGAGTAGACGAGCCTTAAAATTCTCTGAGTAGACGTGTCTAGCTTGCCACATCGGCAGACGGGAATACTTGGTAGAATTAGATAAACGGAAAAATTAAATAATCAAGTAGACAAGCTCTAAATGCCATGTCACCAGATGGAGATTTTGATAACTCACTGAGGAATAGCAAGTCCAAAGACTTGATAGACGAGCTCTGTATGCCACGTCATCAGACGAGCCTTATGAAAGAACGAACAAACCTAGTCTCACAAATAACTGAGTAGACGGAGTTTTTGAGCAGACGAGCTCTATCTCATGTGTAAATAAATGCAATACAGTTCTCTCAGATTTATTTCAAATGATTGAATTTATTTCAATAGAATATTTGTTCTTCACATTTGTTTCATCTGCTTTAATGTTTTACCTTGTTGTAAAAGAAACATAGTACCATCAAAGAAATACAAAAAGCATATTAGTACATTGAAAATTACAACACGATCTGTATGATGACAACTTTATGGTCGGAAAAAGCTGGATTGTACACAAAGTAGGAACAACGGTTTTCAAGCTGCAATGCTCAGAGCAGTGAGCCTCCATTTCGTGCTACCTTGATAACCAATAGTACATTTCAGCACTGCCAAGATCAAACCTTCAGTCACAACGGACATTATTTCATCTCTAAATAGAAAATTCAAAATGACCGTTGAAGTTTTTGAAGAGAATGAGAAGGTCACTATAAATACAAGTCCTCAAGTACTGACGAATAACTTTTGCTAGCCCAACTTCTTCCAATATAATACTTGCTAGAACAAGCTCTTATTCTTTTATTCTTTCATAAGCAAAAGTTTGTATCTTAAATTTGAATATTGTGAAAATATTCATCTGATCTTAAACTTTCATATCCTCACACATAGTGAGTTAAGAAGATCATAAGTTAAATCTATTTGTTAGATTTAGAGCCTGGAGAGGCTTGGTAAGAAAGGAATACTTGTAAGCCTGGAGAGGTGTTGAATACTTGGTTGTAATCTATTTGGATAAATAGTGGATAAATCCTTCAAGTCGAAGGGACTGGACGTAGCTCTTGGTTGGAAGAGAGTGAACTAGGATAAAATATCTTGCGTGAATCTTCTATCCCTAAACTCTTCAGTTTTATTTTTTGTACTGACTGTGGGGTTTTGATGATGCTTTTGTTAAGCTTCTAGAAGATCTATTTGTGTGTGCTTATTTTTGTGTTAATCTATTTTGAAAAAGGTTGTTTTCGAAAATTATTAACAAACACAATTCAACCCCCCTTCTTGTGTTTGCTTGTGTCAACTTCAGTTGGTATCAGAGCTCAGCCTCGAAAGGGTTGAGCATCTAACAAGTGCCGAGGGAGTAAGATCCAACAACCATGGATGGAAAAGGACAAGCTATCAACAGACCTCATCTCTTTGATGGAACAGATTATGACTATTGGAAGAAGAGGATGATGGCCTTCTTGGATGCACAGAATGTAGATATCTGGGAGCTTATTGAAGCCGGCTACACAGAGCCTAGAGATGAAGCTGGAGCTGCTGTTCCTAGAGCCCAATGGACTCAAGAGTAGAAAAATCAACATCAGCTAAATCTGAAAGCTAAGCACTATCTCATGTGTGCTGTTACCAGATCCGAACATGATAAAGTTCATAGCTGCAATACTGCTAAAGAAATTTGGGATACTCTTGTCCTAGCTCATGAGGGTTCATCCCAAGTAAAGGAATAAAAAATAAGCATGCTGGTTCACCAGTATGAACTGTTTAAGATGGCTGATCATGAAACAATAGACCAAATGTTTGGGCGATTTCAGACTATCACCAATAGTCTCAGATCTCTTAGAAAAACATATGAAAATATAAATCATGTCAGAAAAATTCTGAGGAGCTTATCCAAGCAATGGAGACCCAAAGTTACTAATATTCAGGAAGCCAAAAACCTGAATACACTATCTCTGGAAGAGCTTCTTGGATCTCTCAAGGTTCATGAACTTGAACTTAATGAAGAAGAAAATTCCAGAAAAGGAAAATATATTGCCCTAAAGGCGAAGAAAGCAAGCTCATCAAAGGTTCTCAAAGCCGCAGAGTCATCAAATGAATCTGGATCTTCTGATAATGATGAAGGATCAAATGAGGATGAATTGTCTTTCATCTCCAGGAATATTCAACATATGTGGTGAAATAAAGGTGGTTTCAGAAGGAAGCAATTCAACAAAAAGTTTTTCAAGGAGAAGTCAGACTCCAAGGAAAAAGGTCCACCCTTGTGCTTTGAATGCAAGAAACCTGGTCATTTCAAAGCTGATTGCCCTGAGCTAAAGGATAAAAAGAAATTCTTCAAAAAGAAAAAAGGCTTAATGGCTACATGGGAGGATCTTGATCTGTCTTTATCAGATGAAAAAGATAATGCCGAGGAAGAGGTAAATATCTGTCTCATGGCAGACACTGCATCAGATGGTGAATACACTGATGCTGAGGTAATGGACTCTGACCCGTCCACTCTTCAAAATGATTTTGATGAATTGCTGCATGAGTCGTCCATACTGTCTCGAGAGTATATGAGTCTCAAAAAGAAATTTTCTAAACTATCTAGAGAATATGATAGGATTTGCACTAAGAAACAAAACCTTAAAGATGAAAATGACTTACTAAAATCAGTGAATGTCAGTCTAGCTGACAAAATGGAGTGCGAGCCTGATGTTTCTTGTGAAGTTGCAAAACTGAAACAAGATGTAACATATCTGACAGACTATCTGTCAAATCTTATAGGTGGCTCAGCTAAGCTTAGTCTCATTTTAAGGCACTACAGGTCACCGCATGATAAATCTGACATTGGTTATGACAAAGAGAAGCAAGAGGCATCTCAACAAAAGTCAACACCACATACTCATGAAAGAAACAAGCAGGAAAGAAACAAGCTTCTTGGTACTTGGACAGTGGGTGCTCACGACACATGACGGGAGAAAGGTGTATGTTCCAAAGCCTTAAGCCCAAAGGTGGTGGCTGGGTTACATTTGGAGGAAATCAGAAAGGGAAGATAATTGGTATAGGTAAAATTGGTAAACACCCTTTTTCTTCCATTGATAATGTTCTTTTAGTAAATGGCTTAAAACATAATCTGCAGATCATAAGTCAATTATGTGACAGTGGATATGTTGTTTCTTTTGATAAGAACTTGTGTACTGTCAAGAAATATGATGGATCACTTTTATTCACTGCTAAGAGGCAAAACAATCTTTATAAGATTGACTTGGAGGACCTCTCAAATCAAAGTGTCTCATGTCTAGTGTCCATTGAAGATGAGCGATGGATTTGGCACAAAAGGCTAAGTCATGCAAGCTTGAAATTAATTTCAAAGCTAAACAAGCATAACCTCGTGAGAGGGCTACCAAACCTTAAGTTCAAATCTAATGTTCTCTATGATGCATGTCAAAAGGGAAAACAAGTCAAAGGTTCTTTTGAATCTAAGAATAATGACAGTACCAATAGACCACTAGAGTTGCTACACCTTGATCTTTTTGGTCCAACAAGGACTGCTTCTGTTAGTGGTAATAAATATGATCTTGTCATAGTAGACGACTACACTAGATGGACATGGGATATGTTCCTAACTCACAAGGATGAGTCTTTCAAGGTCTTTTCTGTATTATGCAAACGTGTACAGAATGAAAAAGGCATGTGTATCACTTCAATCAGAAGTGACCATGGTGGAGAGTTTGAAAATGAGCTATTTCATAAGTTCTGTGAAGAAAGTGGTATTCTTCACAACTTCTTAATACCTAGAACACCACAACAAAATGGTGTGGTAGAGAGAAAGAACAGATCTCTTCAAGAGATGGCTAGGACTATGCTCAATGACAACTCTGTCCCTAGACACTTCGGGTGAAGTTGCACATCTTGCTGCTACATTCAGAACAGAATATACATTAGACCTATCCTAAACAAGACTCCTTATGAACTGTGGAAATGACGAAAACCCAACATATCATATTTTCACCCTTTTGGTTGTAAATGCTATATTCTTAACACTAAAGATCAACTTGGTAAATTTGATGCAAAAGTAGATAATGGAATCCTGTTAGGATATTCTAAAACTTCAAAAGGCTTTAGAGTTTACAATTCTAGAACTCTAGTAGTAGAAGAAAGTATTCATGTCAAGTTTGTTGATAAACAACCTGATAAGAAATTATCAGAGCTAGATGAAGCTTTTGTAAATCTTGATCTAAACATCTCAGGAGATACACCAGAGATAAAGATTGATGATCAAGCAGACGACCCCACTCAACAACCAGAAACCTTAACTTCTCAACATGATACAGTTCAAAAATCATGGTACTTCAAGAATTATCATCCATGGGATCAGATCATTGGAAACCCCAATGATAGGCTAAGAACCAGATCAACCTTCAAAGAGCAAGAAGACTCTGCATTAGTCTGAGTTGGAATCAAAGACAATAGACGAGGCTCTGCTAGACGATGGCTGGCTTATGGCTATGCAAGAAGAACTGAATCGGTTTGAAAGAAGTGAAGTTTGGACTCTGGTTCCCCTGCCTAAAGATAAATCAGTGATTGGAACAAAGTGGGTTTACAGAAACAAACTTGATGAAAATGGTAAGGTGGTGAGAAACAAGGCAAGACTTGTTGCTCAAGGTTTCTCTCAAGAAGAAGGTATAGATTATACTGAAACCTTTGCACCAGTTGCTAGATTAGAAGCTATTAGAACTTTACTTTCATTTGCTGCACATCATAGTATTATGCTTTTTCAAATGGATGTTAAAAATGGCTTTCTAAATGGTTTTATTAATGAAGAAGTATATGTAATGCAACCTCCGGGTTTTGAGAGTGAAACCCATCCAGAACATGTTTACAAGTTTAAGAAAGCTTTATATGTACTTAAGCATGCACCAAAGCATGGTATGATAGGCTAAGTTCGTTTCTAATGGAAAATGGATTTAATAGAGGAAAGGTTGATACAACCCTATTTAGGAAGTTCATTGAGTCTAATTTCATAGTTGTGCAAATATATGTTGATGATATTATTTTTGTGCTACTAATGAATCTCTGTGCAATGAATTCTCTAAGTTAATGCAGAAAGAATTTGAAATGAGCATGATGGGGAACTCAAATTCTTCCTTGGACTTCAAGTAAAACAAACTATGGACGAGGTGCTCATCCACCAAACCAAGTATACAAAGGAACTCCTGAAAAAGTTCAACATGGATGATTGCAAACCAATGAACACTCCTATGCACCCCACGTCCATATTGAATAAAGACGATAAAGAGAAAAAGGTAGACCAAAAGGTATATAGAGGTATGATATGATCTCTTTTATATCTTACCGCGTCTAGACCTGATATTATATTTACTGTATGTTTGTTTGCTCGATTTCAATCTGATCCTAGAGAATCTCACTTATCAACAGTTAAGAGAATTTTTAGATATTTGAAAGGTACTACTAATCTGGGTTTGTGTTTTAAGAAATATAAAGATTACAGATTAGTTGGATTCTGTGATGCTGGCTATGCTGGAGATAGAATTGAAAGAAAAAGTACCAGTGGAGGATGTCACTTCATTGGAGCTAATCCTATCTCATGGTCAAGTAAAAGACAAAGTACCATTGCTTTATCAACTGCTGAAGCTGAGTATATTTCAGCCGCTAATTGCTGCTCACAACTTCTTTGGATCAAACATCAATTGGAGGACTACAATGTGTTTGTAAGTAGTATTCCACTCATGTGTGACAATACTACTGCAATTAATTTATCTAAGAATCCAATACTGCATTCTAGAGCTAAGCATATAGAAATCAAACATCATTTCATTATGGATTATGTGCAAAAGGTGTGTTTGATATACAATTCGTGGATACTGACCATTAATGGGCAAATATCTTTATTAAACCTCTTGTAGAGGACATATTTATCTTTATTAGGAAGCATCTAAATATGTTATGTGTAGATTGATATAAGCGTTCAGACATGAGAATGTTGTTCTGATAAATATACGTCTATAGATTTTTTTTCGTCCAATGCATGTTAAAAATTTTGCATCCAGAGCATCATAAAACTTATTTGCATCTATTGCATATTCAACTGCACGTCTATTGCATAACGCGTCTACTACTTTTGCTTGCCGCATCCATTGCATGTTAATATGCGCGTCCATACTTGCTTATGCTTGAACCTGTCTATACATATATTTGTTAAATGCATTTATTTTGTCTTATAGACATATTTATCTAGTATATTCTCTCTGCTGAGTCAGTAACTTCCATCGATCCCATCAAGACCTTTTTATAGTTTCAAAATACCAACGCCGTTTTATTATTTACGACATGTCTTGTCAATTTCTTTTAATTAATTTCTAAAAGAAAATTCTTTGAATTTTTTTTAAGTAAGTTTTTTTCCCTCTGAAAAACCTTTCGCTACCCATCTTCCCTGACAACTATCTCTCTCAAACTCTCGAGCTCTCTGTTTCCCTTGTCTCTGAACCCTAACCTTCAAACCTCAAAAATGGCTTCTTCTTCAACCTTCAATGTGGATAAACTCAACTTGGCTATTGAGCATCATTTCAACTTTGGAGTTTTGCAAGACTATAACTTGGATATTAGCAAGTATGTTAATGCTGCTGGCTGGGGAGGACTCTTCACAGAGAAAGTCTATATTTTTCCAAACCTGATTAGGGACTTCTGGAGGAATGTTCGAATTTCTGATACAGACTTCTCCTCTATGGTGTTGAGAAGGAAAATTGTAGTCTCAGAGAAGACCATTGCTGATGCTATTTTCTACGGCTAGGAAGGGTTGGTTCTCACTGAGACTTGGGATGCTGATTTGGGTGGTTCTGAGACTATTGAAGTCTGTTTGATGAAAGAAGACACTGTCAGAAATCACTCATGGAAGGCTGTTGAAATGAAGGATATTGTTTGCATCCTTCATCAGCTATTTAATAAAGAAGTTCTTCATAAGGTTGGATCCAAGGACAACCTCTCTTATCTACACAAGTTCTGCCTCTGCCACCTCATGACTGAAACAAAGATCAATCTTCTAATAATTCTGTATGGAAGATTTAGGGATGCTGTGATGAACAAGATTAGACTATCAGCATTTCCCTACTGTCACCTTCTTTCAAAAATCTTCAAGGCACAAGGAATCCATGAATACATTGCTGCAAGGACTCCTGAGGAACAAGCCAAAATTCTAATTGAAAAACCAATGTCAGCTGCTGACTTTGGAAAAATGAACATAGCAAACATGAACCTCAGTACATATGCTGCTGCTGCTATTGCTAAGACTAAGGAATTGATGAAGATTAAATAAGAAATGGTAGAACAGAATATGGCTGAGACTGTGGATCCAAAGAAGAATATCAGGAAAAAGACCACTGCTGCCAGGAAGCCTATGTCTAAAAGGCCTACTGGAATTGTCATTACGGAACCTACTGCTGCTATTTCCCAAAAGAGGACAAGAAATCTGGTTCTATCACAAGATGATGATGAGGATATAATTCCCATCAATTCTATTTTAAAGAAACAAAAGAATGTTGCTGCTACTGCCCCCTCTGCCATTCCAATCAAAAGGAGGCAACCACAGAGGAAAGCCAAAGCTGTCTTTGAGACTGAGGTAATTCTACCTGCTAATGACCCTGTTAAGTTAGCAGTAGATGCCCTAGTTTCTAGCTTTGAGCATAGGATAGATGTTTTGATAAGCCTCTGGCTTATCTAGTTTTATAACTAGTAAGACCATGGCTTTTGTGCTAATTATTCGAGTTCAATCTCGTTTTCGCCCAAATTGGCCTTGTTTTGTTCCTAAGTTAGACTTTGACTCGTTCTAGGCATTTTTAGTAGTTTTTAGTCTATTTTGAATAGAATTACGCTTTTTGTTTCTTTTTATTGTTTCAGGTTAGAAGTGAAGCTCTGAGAGTCAAGGAAAGTCAAGAAATAGTGGAAATTGCCATTCTGGAGATACTCGTCCCGTGAGTGGATTCTCGCCTCGCAAGCCTGAAGATCAGGTAAGCAGCAACAGTCATCCTTTCTGTCTCACCTCGCGAGAGTCTTCTCGCCTCGCGAATCATGAAGACCCTGGAGGACAAAGACCATCACGGCCTAGCCGTGATCAAGGTCACAGCTGTGACAGACTAGGATTTGAAGACTCGCCACGCGAAACATACTCTTGCCTCGCGAGAGTCCAATTTGAAAGCGCGCCATTTTTAATATTCGCCTCGCGAGAGGCTACTCGCCTCGCAAGATCGCGCAGATCCTGAATCCTATATATTGATGTTTTAGGACAGAATTGAATAGCTTTTGGTTACCACTGTTTTGTAGCATTTAGGGACGAATCCTTGTGTTTCTGGAGCTGCGTCTCCTCTTTTCTTTTTCTTATTTTACTATGGTGGTTATGTCCGATTGCTTGTCTGTCTTTACGAGCATGAGGAACTAATCCCCTCGTCTAAGGGATCAATGAAACCACGCATGGCGGTGTAGAATTCGATGTGATGTATGTTTTTATCCCTTCTTTCAATTAATGTTTTCCAATTCTGATTTGATTGTGTTGATCATATGCATGCGTGATTGACTAGTTAAACGTGATGAGGCTTAGGAGGCAATTCGCATTTTAGAACTTGAATTGGGATCATCGATCGACTATTGCACGAGAGTGAATAGAAGATCGGTGCAACCTTATAGGAAACAAGAATTAATAGAGTTTGATGATTAGGGTTATGAGACGTAGTAAGTAATTAACTCAATCATCGAATACGTCCTATTGAGCACGACAGTGGATATAGGAGAATTTGGGGGTCCTGGTTGACATTGTAATTGAACTTAGGAAAGAATCATCATCACTTGGGTACAATGCATGATTGGGTAGGTGGATTTGAGGCCTTAGATATTTTAATTTCCAGATTTTAATACCTTAGTTCTATTAGATTTGTTAATTTAATTTGCGATCCTATTCTTCCTCTCAACCATCTGCTGTTACTTGACCAACTTATCAAATTTCTCGCGAATTAGTTGAATTGGTAGCCCAATCCTTGTGTTCGACCTCGGTAATTACTTACCGTGTTTATTTTATTACTTGCGACGACCCGGTACACTTGCCGGTGACTCAACATGTTTCTGGTACATCTGTTAATGATGATATGACCGATGTATACATTCCCACACCCCTCTCACCACAAACAAACCTTCCAGACCAACCACAAATAACCGTACCTACTAAATCAACTTTCCAACCTATTATCCCTGCTGATGACTCTTGGTTCAACCAGCTCGATGATGGAGTTTGACCTGGTGCCCCCTTTCCAAAAATCAAGAAAATCAACTTTCCCTATACTGATCTATCAGTATTATATGAGGGAAAAGCTGAGAATTGGGCAAAAGTCAAGAGGGACCGAAAGATTCTTTTCCACATCCACCAAACTGAACCTGAACCTATTCTAACCAGATGGTACCCTTTTACCAGAATATGAGTATGAACCTGCAAACATCTACTCATATTGGGTTAACCCTGAACCACACACACCTGCTGGACCATTTCCATCTGAACTATTCAATTCCTTTGGACCTCTTCTAACCCATCTACCACAAAATAAATTCCCACCTAGAAAGATTTACCCCAACCTCGTTAAACTTCCACCCTTCGAACCATTCATTGAAGGAGTTCAGAGGCACATCATTTCAAACTGGCATACTGACCCTGCCAAGAAGGATTTATCTGATGTCACATGCAAAAGATCCAGATCATTCAGGCATGTCCCCTTCATCATGGACAGAAACACTGTCCGGGAAACATTTAAGCACCCCGGTGTGTGTGGCAGGGCTGCAGATTTTGTTGATACATTGATGTATGAGATGTTAAAGTGGGAGTTTAGCCATTTTAAAATTGACAGAGCTACAAACTTTGTCCCTCCAACTTGGCTAAGACATTCATCGTCAACCAATATTGGGATCAAGTCATACAGAATTGCACCAAGACTGCCAATGCTTGATTTCAACAAAGACAAAGACAAGAAGAGAAGAATTTTCAAAGGCAAGATGCCAGCAGAGGAGTCAATAATGCTGGATCTCAATTCAGAACCCTTTGACTATGCCCTTCTGGAACATTGGGAATCTATTTCCATTGAAGAAATCTCTGAAAAGGTACATGCAAGTGACTTTTGGAAATCACATGTTGTTCACTGCACAAGAAAAGCCTCCTCCTCTGGACTGGCTCATGAAGAAAATAAAGATATTCCAACTGTCAGAGGAAAATGTGGTATTTCAGACTACAAGTTTATCATCATCAATGATATTTTTGGACTACCTGTCATTAGTCCTCATCTGGAAAATGAGGATGAAATTAAGTGGTTTGAGGACCCAGTACTAGAACATGCTACTTCACCACCTACGTCACCTCCATCAGAACACACAGAAGAGGAAATCACTATTGAGAAACCTGTTGTAGAGCATAAAGCAGTCAAGTTGATAAATGAACATGAGGAAGTTGCTGAGTCTACTCCCAGACCAAGCACTTCAGACAAACACTCTTCTCAACCTCTGGCTCTCACAATAATTCACCCACAAGATCAACCTGAACATTCAAGAGCATTGGACACCTTGCCTAGTCATGCTCAAGATAGTGGTGAAAGCTCTAGACCATCACTCTCTCTGCCTCCAAACTTTGAATAGATGATTGGAAAGATCATTGAGGAAAGAGTAAATGCAGAAATGAAGGAGCAAGTCAGAGAACAGGTTGCTGAAGCTCTGGTCACCACAAATCAGATGATGAATCAAATGATGAGCATCATGCTCAGTTTTCAGCAAAGCCAGAATTTGCCTACACAGATTCCTGCTCCTCCACCAAACCAAAACCCTCCCCCTCCACCTCGACCCTCCTCTTAGCTTATTCTTTTCTTTTTATTGTCAATGATATTCCAAATCCTTTACCTTTTAGTATGATGACAAAAAAGGGGGAGAAAGGAAGAGAATTAAATTAATAAGAAAAGTCAGTTTTTGGAAAGCATGTGTCTGTCTGCACATGCATGTCTCTGCTTATGCTTTAAATATTCTATGTTTTCTTATTTGATTGCTCTAATAATTGTTTACTATGCATTATTTTATTGCTCTGATATATTCTACGATTACATGTTTTTCACCCTGTTTGATATGATAAGTAATTGCTCTGATACAATCCTGACCTAATATAAAATGTTTTTATGCTTTGTCTTAGGGGGAGCTTTGTAAGCTCTCATAGACTTTGCTACTCAAATTTAATTAGTTTTTGTCATCATCAAAGAGGGGGAGATTGTTGGAACCAAAGTGATTTGGATTTAATTAATCTCTAAGTTTGGATGTTAACAAAAGGATTAAATTTGTTTTGTAAAGTGTTAGTTGATATCTAACTAGTTTATTTAGTTGTGCAGGAACACTTAAAATTATAAGACATGGAAGCTTAGAATAAGTTTTTCATATGTATCTGCTTGGACTCGTAAAGATAAATGCACGTCCACTGTGTAGACGGGCTATTCAATGTTTTGGTAAAGTTATTTATTTATTTAATTGAGTATACTGGTTTCTTTAAGTAGACGAGGCACTAAATGTTTACTAGACAGATTTTAAGTTTAAAATCAAATAGACTAGTTTTAACTTGCCACGTTAGAAGACGAGTTCATTGATTGAGTAGACGAGCCTTAAAATTCTCTGAGTAGACGTGTCTAGCTTGCCACGTCGGCAGACGGGAATACTTGGTAGAATTAGATAAACGGAAAAATTAAATAATCAATTAGACAAGCTCTAAGTGCCACGTCACCAGACGAAGATTATGATAACTCACTGAGGAATATCAAGTCCAAAGACTTGATAGACGAGCTCTGTATGCCACGTCATCAGACGAGCCTTATGAAAGAACGAACAAACCTAGTCTCACAAATAACTGAGTAGACGGAGTTTTTGAGTAGACAAGCTCTATCTCATGTGTAAATAAATGCAATACAGTTCTCTCAGATTTATTTCAAACCATTGAATTTATTTCAATATAATATTTGTTCTTCGCATTTGTTTCATCTGCTTTAATGTTTTACCTTGTTGTAAAAGAAACATAGTACCATAAAAGAAATACAAAAAGCATATTAGTACATTGAAAGTTGCAACACGATCTGTACGATGACAATTTTATGGCCGGAAAAAGTTGGATTGTACACAAAGGAGGAACAACAGTTTTCAAGCTGCAATGCTCAGAGCAGTGAGCCTCCATTTCATGCTACCTTGATAACCAAGAGTACATTTCAGCATTGCCAAGATCAAACCTTCAGTCACAACGGACATTATTTCATCTCTAAACAGAAAATTCAAAATGACCGTTGAAGCTTTTCAAGAGAAGGAGAATGTCACTATAAATAGAAGTCCTCAAGTACTGAAGACTAACTTTTGCTAGCCCAACTTCTTCCAATATAATGCTTGCTAGAACAAGCTCTTATTCTTTTATTCTTTCATAAGCAAAAGTTTGTATATTAAATTTGAATATTGTGAAAATATTCATCTGATCTTAAACTTTCATATCCTCACACATAGTGAGTTAAGAAGATCGTAAGTTAAAATCTATTTGTTAGATTTAGAGCCTGGAGAGGCTTGGTAAGAAAGGAATACTTGTAAGCCTGAAGAGGTGTTGAATACTTGGTTGTAATCTATTTGGAGAAATAGTGGATAAATCCTTCAAGTCAAAGGGACTGGACGTAGCTCTTGGTTGGAAGAGAGTGAACCATGATAAAATCTCTTGCGTGAATCTTCTATCCCTAAACTCTTCAGTTTTATTTGTTTGTACTGACTGTGGGGTTTTGATATTGCTTTTGTTAAGCTTCTAAAAGATCTATTTGTGTGTGCTTATTTCTGTGTTAATCTTTTTGTGTGAGAAATCTGTTTTGAAAAATGTTGTTTTAGAAAATTATTAACAAGCACAATTCAACATCCCTTCTTGTGTTTGCCCGTGTCAACTTCAACTCTTGTGTAGGATTGGTTCAAATCTTGATTTCAAGAGTGAAAGAGTGATCAATGAGGTTAGAGTTATTGGGCACGTGTTTTAAGAGTAGTAACTAAGGGTTTTTCGAGCTACTGGTGCTATTTATAGCGAGGGATGAAAATATGATCGTTTTGCACAGCTATCACGCAATTTCTACACCAGAAAACATTTTTTCACGAAATATAATCGATTATATTTTTTATGGAACTGACCCTAAAATTGTATTAGTGGAAAGTGTTGATGATCTTGCATAAATTTTGGGAAATAACAACCTTAGGACACAGATACTCAAGAGAAGGGCAATGATGATCAACCACCTCCATTGTAACAACCTGATTTTTAATTACGTTGTTTAATCGGTTAAAATATAATTAATTATATTTTAATCTGAGAGTTAGAAAGTGATTTTTAATAAAATAAAATCAAATTCATAGTCTATCTTATGGTAGAAGGCTACGATGAAATTTTGGGTTGAAAATTCAGACGGAGCCCGGTCTGCGTTTTTAACTGACAGTATAATTTTATACTGACAGAAAACCCTAATTTGACCCGAAAACTGAAATTTGTAGATTTTTTTATATTTTGTCTGTGATAAAATCTACTTTCCAAATTTTTGATCAGAAATAAAATATTGTGTTTATTCGGACAAATTTCGGTAAAAGTTCGAACGGAAAATAGTCGGTGTTTTCATTGACAGTTAGATTTTAATGATCAGAAAACCTAATTTTGACTCATGAACGAAATGGTTTATATTTAAATCATATTTCTAACGAGTTTGGTTGTTTTAAAAATTTTCAACCGAAAACGAAATATTAAGCTTTTACGCGGGCGTAAAACCCTAATTGGGAATCTGACGAAGTCGAAAACAGAATTCGGAGACCCGTCAAGAGATCGGGACAACGAGTCATACATGATGACTCATTGAGGATGAGTCACCAAGCATATATGAGCATTAAAAAGACCAAAATACCCCCAAGCTTTGGCGGGTTTTAACAAGACACATCTACGCACTCTTAACCACTCATTTTACGTGGTTTTAAACCTCCCACATCTCCTCAATTTCGTGCATCCATATATACTTAACCATACCTATTTCGTTTTGCTTTCGTTTCATTATTTTCCTCTCAAAAATTGAAATCGGGTAAATGACGGAGCTGCGTACAAAATTTCCAGGAACTGCTAACGGATAAGATCGGTGACTCATTGGTGAGTCACTATGTGTGGCCCAAAATCAGCCACACCCTCCACTAAATCTAAGCCACATATTTATTAACCATAGTTAGCAAAGTAACACTAGTTAAGTTAATTATTAACTATGGTTAAGCTTATATTAATTAAATAATCACAAAAGCTATTAAGCCAACATGTAATAAACCAAACAAGGCCTAAGATATAGCCTATATATACCACAAAACCGTAGCCCCTTCACTCACACCTTCATTCTCTTCATCTTCCTCACCAAGTTTTCTCCAGTTTCTCTAAGTTACAAAACTCATAAGAACACCGATTCTCCACCGAAAATATGACCCTCTTAATTTCTGAAACTCGTCAAACTCTCAACATAAAAGTTGTTCCTATTTCTCACTTATTTCCAAAAAGCTAAAGATCATCAAAAACGTATAAGTGGTTTGGGAGATAGGCTCAAAATACCGAAACTGCCCAGAATTATCAACAACCCACGAAACAGCATAAAGAAGGCCATTTTCACCCCTGTTATGATCCGAACCAAACGAAACCTTCAACACCAAAGTTGTTCCTTTTCTTCTTATATTTCTAACAAGCCAAAGTTCGTGATTTTTTGATGAGTATATTGTGAGATACACTCACAATACCATCACACCCTCAAGCTGTCCAGTTTTTCAACTTAGTGAAGGTTTATCATTTTCTTCATTTCTTCAATCTTCAAGAGGTAAAATATCATCTCCTTGATCATCTAAGCTTTCATATTCATGTATTTCTCATGTTTATGCCATGATCTAGATCTAAAACTTTGAAAATTCATAGAAAATCATAGAAAAATCTTTTTAAAGTGAAACCAATTTCTATTATCTAGTAATGAACCTTACTTTCATTATCCAAGTGCATGTGATCAAAATCATTTTCTTTCCTATTGAACCCTATTTGTCCGAACTTATGTAGTAAAATGGGTTTGGTGTTTTGTTGTTTGTTTTGAAAGTTAGTACTTGATTTAAGTTCTATAATACTTGTAGAGCTTAAATCCAATAGCTTAGGTTCAACAAAAATCCCTAGCCTAATTTTCTTATAGAGGCCGAAACCCTAACATAAAAGGGTTGAAAAGTTTTTGATTGATTTGTGAGATCAAATGCTTGATTCATGCTCTCTAACACTCTAAGATCATTTATCTAAGAGATTAAGTTGATTTGAAAATCCTAGCCTATTTTTCTATGAGAGGCCGAAATTCAATTAAATAGGGCTTAGAATATTTTGTTCATGTTTTCAATTTATAGCAATGTATCTAAGCTACCTAGGACCTAAGTAATTAACATCCAAAAGCTTAGGTTGAGAAAATAACTCTAACCCTCATTTGGATGAGTTGGCCGAACCTAGTATCATAGGTTCATATTTGGAGTTGTTGATTAATTTGTTAATTTGGTTGAAGGTGGTTTTGGTAACTCGTGGCGGGATATCGAGGATCGTCGATTTCGTGTTTCCGGTGGTAACTTAGGTGGGAGAAAGAACCATTCCATCGTTAGAACCGATAAGTAGTATATAATTTATAATAATGGTGTAGGGCGACCTAAACCCTACTAGTGGTTGAGTAATCGACAATACCAAGATTGCATTGAAAACTTTTCCTCTTTCCCAATGACGATTTGGGAATTGTAGGTTTATCGCCTTAGGTTAATTATTCATATTTGAGGATGTCTGAATTATTTATTATTGACTGATTGTGATACGCTGGTTGAGGTACTCTACTGCATGGAACGTTTTGTTTTGATGTTTGAATATTTTATTGGTTACTGTGTTATGAATGATCTGTCTGTTTTGATAAATTGGGTAGTTAAATTTTAAGTGAAGATATATGTTGCTCGGAGGTATTTTGTTTGGGGTGAGAGCTTGAATATAAATTAGAGGTGCCTAGCTATTATTTTATAGAAGTGATGTGATTTAGAATGTAAGTGGAGGTTATGAGGAAAACTTGAGGCACTAGGTTGTTATTGAAAAAAGTCAGTGAGAATCATATATTGCATTGTTGTTCATAACCGTGTATTTGAGATACACGAGGTCCGAAGTTCTCATGGACCGTTCCAAATTAGAAGTTAAGTTGTGCAACTATAGTGTCATTGCTATGCATGAGCACCCTTGATAGAGATGAGAAAGATAACTAGGGTGTGCGCTGACAGTACTGTGTAGCTATAGTGTCATTGTTTTGCATGAGCATTCTCACCATGGATGAGAATGTACACCGGCGTTGGGAATGCGTCACTTGGACGACTGACTGACATTCCTAATGAGGGATGTGTGATAGGATTAGTGGTGGCCACGAAGTATGAAGGTTTAGTTGCATGAGTTGGAGGGTAGAGGATGATGTTATAAAGTATGGATGATTGTAAATTGTGAGTGATGCATGTTTGTGACTATCATTGTATTATATGCTATGAATCTTTTCCGCTTATGATGATAGAACTGTTTCTTATCTCCCTATTTCTGTATTTTTGTGTATGTCTACTTTATTACTTTAGAAGACCAGATGGAGGAATGTGTTTCTGAGGAGATGGAAGGAACCCTGTACGAGACGGAGGTTGTTGAGGATTTGAATGACATTCCGTATGAAGTTGACGCTGTAGAACAACCTACGTATCCTAATAATATAGTGTAGTAAGTTTAGGGCCAGTGAGTCATATAAGACATTTTTATTTTCCGCTAGTTATAAGCAGTTTGTATAAATAAGTACCTGTGCGGGATCCTACCGAGAGGATACCCTAAACAGTGTTGTGTAAGATAAAGGACAATTACGTGTGTATTTATGTAATATAACTTTGGAGTGTTTTATATTTACAGAAGTTATATGATTATTAATTAAGTTTTAATTTTTACGTATTTTCAATGATAAGCGTGCGATTAAGTAAATAAATATTAAGGTTTTAATGTAATAATACAATGGGGCACAACGGGGTGTCTCATACACAAAATGAAGAGTCACCTCATTCTGATCTTCCAAGAGAATGGAGAGCATCTAGACACCATCCTCTTGACAATATTATAGGTGATATCTCAAAAGGGGTAACAACTCAAAACTCTCTTAACCATGTTTGTCACTACATGACTTTTATATCTCAAATTGAACCTAAAAATATTGATGACGCTATAGTTGACGAATATTGGACTCTTGCTATACAAGTTGAGTTGAACCAATTTGAAAGGAATGATGTTTGGGAATTAGACCCTATACCTAAAGACCATTTGTTCATTGAAACTAAATGAGTTTTTCGTAACAAGCTAGATGAAAATGGAATAATTATTAGAAACAAAGCTAGACTTGTTGCTAAAGGATATAATCAACAACATGGCATAGACTTTGATGAAACCTATGCTCCCGTAGCTAGATTAGAAGCTATCCGCATGTTACTTGATTTTGCTTGCATCATGGATTTCTGTAACACCCTGTTTTTCCTATTTTTTCTGTAGCAGTAAATACATATTTAAATGTGTTTATTTTAGATTAAACTCAGAGGATGATTTTAATTAAACTAAAATCATTTTCTTGTGTTGTTATATCATATGAAGTCACGGTAAAATTTTCGGTTGAAAATTCAGACGGAAGCCGGTCTGTTTTTCACTGCCGGTACAAGTTTATAGTGCAGAAAACCTAATTTTGACCCGTGAACAAGACAGTTAGTGTTTTTATTATGTCTCCTGCAACTTTGGTTATTTTGAAAATTTTTGTTCAAAAATAAAATAAAATATTTTATTCGGGCGAAAAAGTCGGAAGAATTACGATCGGAAATGCAAACGGGTACAAAATGGAGCAGATTAGGGACCATAAAAGAAGTAAGGAGACATGATGGAATAGGCTATGACACACTCCAAAAGTACAATCATCACACTTTTCAAATTATAATACTATTCTAATCCAAAAGTCATTTCTCTCTCTTCCTCCATCCAATCAAGCATTAAACCACCAAGTTTGCTCAACAAGCTCTCCCTCTCTTCTCCCTTGGCCATGGAACTCTCCCCCTTTCCCTATATATACCCCTTTAATTTTCACTTCATCATTGGTCGCGCTGTCGCGCACGCGCCAAAAAGCGAGCGGTTTGTAAAAATGTAGTTTAGGAAGCGACAACTCGGATATCGTCTCACAAGGACTCTTAGGTTGTTGTTATTAACACAAAATTAGTTTTGGGGGGGTTTGGATTTGAAATAAAATAAAGAAAACAAAACAGAAAACAGAGCAATAAAGACAGAGCAGTTAAAGAGATTAACAAATAAGCTAAAGACGATTAATCTACTGTTCTCGATTTCCCAACTATCATCGGTTCATGTAAATTCCAAGCCCTAAGCAGATTCTAATCCCCTTTCGGTTGTAGCAACAATTAACAAACGAAATCGCTACTACGAGATATATGTTCCTATTCCCGAATTAAACAAACGGGGTTAAGCCCTCATGAACTAAACGAACATGAACGAACACACGCGAATTAAACAAACGCGATTCAATATAGGAACATAACATCACCGAAATAAATCAACACAACACTATACACTCCTGAATTAAACAAACAGAAATATATAGCATAGTATTGAAAAGAGAAAAGCAAACAAAACAGGAATTACAGAACCTCAAGTAATAATGGAAACCAATCGCAGTAGATTAATCAAAGGAGACTAGCTCTCCATTACAAAAGAAACACAAAACTGTAAACCTAAATTCGTAGTAGTCCTATTCTAAAAGAAAAGAAGATAAACTACTACTACTAACTACTGCAATCTGCCATAGAACAACAATTTATATCCGTGAGTTCTGCGCGATCTCGCGAGGCGAGCACTGTCTCGCGACGCGAATATTATGAAGAGTCTGCAACGTTTGGTATTCTCGCGAGGCGAAGTACGGATCGCGTGGCGAGGAATGGAAAAGCCATGGCTTCTGGTCTTCAGTATCGCGAGGCGAGTCATGTATTCGCAGGGCGAGACAGAAAGGTTTGCAATTTCTGGAACAGTCACGCTTCTGGTTCGCGAGGTGAATGCCTTCTCGCGGGGCGAAAAACTCCAGCTCTGCTTCACTTTATTAACCTGAAAACAAGAAATAGCATAAGTGCTTTATTTGACTCTAAATCAACTAAATTAACCTAAAAATACTTAAACGACTCAAAATGCTGCTTAAAGACAATCAAGTCTAATTTGGGCGAAAATGAAATATAATTAGCACAAAACCACGGTCATACTAGTCATAAAACTAGATGAGCCAGAGGCTGATCAAAATACCCCAAACTTAAACTTTGCTTGTCCCCAAGCAAACTAAAACTCAAAAACTTAAAAAGACTCAAGACATGGCAAGCTTAAGAGATTTAATCAACTTTGCACAAATTCAAGCAATTTCATCAAAACAGTTTTCTTCAATGTTCCCCCATTTCAAACAAAGTAATCCCCACATGCATTCACTCTAAACAATTGAGAATTTCATCATTCAAGCAATCATTAATCTAAGCAAGGGATCCAAGTTACACACAAGAGGGAGATCACCAAATTCAAACAACTGCCTTCCTCACAAGGGCATTTAGTGTTTCACTCAATTGCTCAGTTTTTGTCAAGCAATCAACATTTCACTCAATTCACTTTTCAAGAACACTTCCCATAAATTTGATTTTCATCTCAAAATGATTCCCACAGAAAACATGCATGCAACATCAAAAGGTCTTTTAAGGTTGTAATGGGGCTTGGCTAAGGGTAGGATATACAAAGGTATTGGGCTTAAGTCCCTAGGAACTAAGAGAGCATGAACATTTGATACATTGAATTTCCACTCAAGTTCCTTTTTTCATTTTTCTTTTTTCCTTGGGTGACTACAGCCTCTTTTCTTTCAATATCCTTTTTGAAATTTTTGTACTTTTTATTTCATTTTTTTTCTTTTTTCATTCTTTTTTTTTTCTTGCCTTTGGCTCCAACCTTTTTATTATATTTTTTTCTTTTCCTCAATCCCAAACAACACATCATATCCTTGTAGCCACCCCAAACTTAGTTTCTTGCAACCATTCTCTTTGCTAAGCTTCCATGCTCTCCTAATCCTAAGATTGGGTTAACATGGTTTTTTCCAGATTTTAGGCTCATAACATAAGGTCATCAAGAATTAACAGGCTAATTAGGCTCAAAGGGGCTAACTAGGGAACATGCATTAGGAATGGTTCAATTTAGGCTAAGTAGTTGTTTACAAAGAAAATCTGCCTAAATCATTTGAAGCAAACACATAAACATGCAAACCAAGAAGAGATTCAAGCAAATTCGGGAAAGTGCAACTTGAAAGTGATTCTCACAATTTAAAAACATGCTGGAGGCTCAAATCCTCACCTGGACATTTTTGCAAATTGTTTGACAGAGATTCTATCCCTAGTGTGTGCTTCCCATCACCCCAAACTTATCATAAATCATGCCATCACAACAAAATATATCAAAGTTCAGTTTTCAATTTTTCACATAGGGATCAAATTTTCAAAAACAAAATTTTTTCAACCTAGGGGGAATCATCACATATCAACAAATATCATGCAATCCATCTATGCAAAATTTGATCAAAAACCAACAAGCTTGCCGACACAAGACTCAACACACATACTCCTGATCTTCTCAAATTATTCAGGAGCTAAAAGAAAACAAAACAAAAATAGAGCAAGGCAAAGCAATTAAAAAGAGTAAGGTTCATAGAAAACTCATGGGGGCGGTTCCACCAGGATCTCACTGTCTGTGATACAGCGGCCACGAAATGCTCAAATTGCAATATGATCCTCCCGAGTCCCATGGCATGAAGCATAAAGCCCAAATGATAGACAAGGGATGGAAGCTTGTTCCATGGTCCCCTAACTTGCAGCCTTGAGATGGAAGTGGGTGCTTGACAATTATGGTGACCTCGCCAAGTGCGGCGGACTTCTCACTCCCTCTTGGGTCAAGGTTGACCTCCTTCTCAATAACGTCCTCCCGATAAAATCGGGGTTCAACCTCTTGGACTGGCCACAGTGTCTTCATATCCAAGGGTGCAAAATCCATAGGATTGAACTCCATCACTGGTGGTTCCACAGGGGAAGGTGGCAGATAGGTAGGGAGTGTTACTGGTGCTGCTTCAACTTCTGCACGATCTTCATTCACCGCATTACCAGATTCATCACCTGCTAAACCTGCAGAAATCTCAGCACACACCATACAAAGGTTAGTGTTAGTACAATCAGTACATATAGTACAATAAACTGAATCAGTAAAGGCTAGAATGTCTGGAAATTCAGCACACAGTTCATCCACCACATCACTTTCAACACATGCATCTAATTCCAAAGGTTCTTCATTATCCTCAAGCATGGTGAAGCAGATGTCCTCCTGATCGCCCTCAACCTCATATGTCTCCTGTTCCATATGGATGTTTTGCTCTTCATACCTTTCAAAACATGCTACACACGAAGCAAATTCATTACAATCAGTACATGCAGTATAATAGATAGAATCAGGGGAAGAGTGAATATTTGGAGATTCAACACACAGTTCATCAACAGAAGTATTCTTGACATTATTATCCAAATTATCCTCAGAGGTATTGTCAAGAATAACTACTTGCGAATCTGTATGTTCTTCAAGGGGATGTGGAGTTTGCAGTGTAGCTACTGGGGAAACGATGAGAGCATTTTGAGTGGCAAAGTCCCGCTGACTTGCTTCCATCATCTGTTGAAATTCGAGATTGTTTGCTTCCAATTGTGCAGTTATCTGTGCAGTCATTTGCTTGAACAGGTCCTCTAGTGAAGGTCTGGAAGATGCAGAGGTGGTCACTTGGCTGGGGTGGTACTCATCTGTGGAGAAGTCAGGAACGCTGTACCGGTTTTGATTGTTGCCTTGATTGTAAGGATGGACTGCATAAGCTTGAGGCAAATCAGTAACTGACCCTTCTTTCAGAATGGGGCATGCATCAAACAGGTGCTTAGGGGAGCCGCACATGCCACACAACATTGTCGGCTGAACCTTATCCATTGCCAATTTCTCCACCAAAGAAGTGAGCCTATCCATTCTATTCTCAAGGGCCTGGTAAGAAGAAGAATTATGGACCTCCTTCACACCAATCATGTCAAAACCACTGCTAAACTCATAACTTCCAGCAGAGTTAGGATAACATATGCATGGTGGTGGTTTACTAAAGTCAGGGTAATATATGCATGGTTCATAATCAACATTAGGCATAAAATCTTGCATATAATTATCCATGGGAAGCACTAAGATTCACAACCAGACAAAGCAGCCAAGACTAATTCAGTAATGCAAAAGTTTTTTTTTTTTTAAATTTTATTTTCTGCTAATAACAACAAGAGTCCCCAGCAACGGTGCCAATTTTTGGTCGCTCTATCGCGCACGCACCAAAAAGCGAGCGGTTTGTAAAAATGTAGTTTAGGAAGCGACAACTCGGATATCGTCTCACAAGGACTCTTAGGTTGTTGTTATTAACACAAAATTAGTTTTGGGGGGGTTTGGATTAGAAATAAAATAAAGAAAACAAAACAGAAAACAGAGCAATAAAGACAGAGCAGTTAAAGAGATTAACAAATAAGCTAAAGACGATTAATCTACTGTTCTCGATTTCCCAACTATCATCGGTTCATGTAAATTCCAAGCCCTAAGCAGATTCTAATCCCCTTTCGGTTGTAGCAACAATTAACAAACGAAATCGCTACTACGAGATATATGTTCCTATTCCCGAATTAAACAAACGGGGTTAAGCCCTCATGAACTAAACGAACATGAACGAACACACACGAATTAAACAAACGCGATTCAATATAGGAACATAACATCACCGAAATAAATCAACACAACACTATACACTCCTGAATTAAACAAATAGAAATATATAGCATAGTATTGAAAAGAGAAAAGCTAACAAAACAAGAGTTACAGAACCTCAAGTAATAATGGAAACCAATCGCAGTAGATTAATCAAAGGAGACTAGTTCACCATTACAAAAGAAACACAAAACTGTAAACCTAAATTCGTAGCAGTCCTATTCTAAAAGAAAAGAAGATAAACTACTACTACTAACTACTGCAATCTGCCATAGAACATCAATTTATATCTGTGAGTTCTGCGCGATCTCGCTAGGCGAGCACTGTCTCGCGACGCGAATATTATGAAGAGTCTGCAACGTTTGGTATTCTCGCGAGGTGAAGTACAGATCGCATGGCGAGGAATGGAAAAATCATGGCTTCTGGTCTTAAGTATCGCGAGGCGAGTCATGTATTCGCGTGGCGAGACAGAAATGTTTGCAATTTCTGGAACAGTCACGCTTCTGGTTCGCGAGGTGAATGCCTTCTCGCGGGGCGAAAAACTCCAGCTCTGCTTCACTTTATTAACCTAAAAACAATAAATAGAATAAGTGCTTTATTTGACTCTAAATCAACTAAATTAACCTAAAAATACTTAAACGACTCAAAATGCTGCTTAAAGACAATCAAGTCTAATTTGGGCGAAAATGAAATATAATTAGCTCAAAACCACGGTCATACTAGTCATAAAACTAGATGAGTCAGAGGCTAATCTATCATCTTCCCCCTTCAACCTCCATTAAACCTTCATCTTCCTCTTTCTTCTAAAAGTTCAAACTCTTAAAGCTTTAGTTTTTATTCATCTTTTCTACTTAAGTTCTTCATTAAAGTTATTCCTTATACTAAGGGTAATGCTTTCATTTGAATATTTTTGCAAGTTTCATCTTTTATTTCTTAGTTTAATTTATGTGTTCTTTATATGCTTCAAACTTCTAAAATCTCTCTAAAATGGTAGGAAACTCCTTTTGATTTGAAACCACTTTCTATAGTCTTGTATTAACTTATATTTTCACATACTAAGAGGTTGTGTAAAACAAAAATCTCCACCCATCTCTTCTAATGAAAGTCGAATGCTTGCATTTGTGACCTAGGAAGTTTTTGTTTCAACTTTTGGAATATGATCATGTGTTTGAGTTTCTAACTATCCCTTGATCTTGAATCTATAAATCTTGGAAGTTTTGATAGCTTGTTCCTATGATGGCCGAAAAATATGAATAAGTAGGCCTAGGATACTATGTTTCAACTTTCCAAGTATGATCATGGATTTATAACTCTTAATACCTTGTGATTCTAAACCTAAGAGTTGTTGTTAAACCAAGAATATTTTCCTCATCATCCTATGATTGCCGAAACTTAGTGTTTAGGTGCTAGGATGTTTGAGTTTTTATTTTTCCAAAATGATCATAGACTTGAGCTCCATAAGATATTTGGATGCTAAGTCTAAGAGATTGGAAAGTTTAAGGATTTCTAACTTGTTTATTCTATGTTATTAAAGTTAGGATGTATTACTTTCCTTTTTCCAAGATGATCATTGACTTGAGCTCCATAAGATATTTGGCTGCTAAGTCTAAGAGATTGGAATGTTTAAGTTTCCATTGTTTTCCAAAATGATCATGGACTTGAGCTCCATAAGATATTTGGATGCTAAGTCTAAGAGATTGGAAAGTTTAAAGATTTCTAGCCTATAAATCCTACGAAGACCGAACCTAGGAGGTTATGGACCTAGGATACTTTGTTCTTATTTTTCCAAAATGATCATGGTTTTGAGCTCCTTAATACATATGGATGCTAAACCTAAGAGATTGGAAAGTTTAGTGAATTCTAACCTATTTTACTAGCCTTGGCCGAATACCCTAAGTTTGTAACTTAGGGGGATTTTAATTCAACTTTGTTAAATGATAATTGTTTATGAACTTCTAACACTTAAGGATCATAAATCCATGAGTTGTATAATTTTCGGGAATCTCTAACCCTAAGAACTAGTCTTGGCCAAACCTATACCTTGTGGTTTAGTGTTCTTGTTTGATTTTAACTTGTGATTTTGTGTTCATAACCTTAGACTTCCATCGCGGAGGAAACGAGGACGTTCGTGGTATATATCTTCGAGCATCCAATCTCCTTACCTTCACAGAAGGTAAGATGGGATTGCCTAGGGATATTCAATGACTATATGCATGTGTGTATATGTTTACTTGAGTGATTTCAATATTATTATGATATGGAGCAAATACTTGAACAACTTGTTTACTTGAATTATTGTGATTATTACTTGAAGTTGATTATTACTTGCTTTAAAGTATTGTGAGTTGTATATATGTGATGAACTGTCGTTAACTGTGATATTGTTGAGAATATATTACTTTTGATTGAAGTTTGAGAACCCGGACTTAAGTCTATGCACAATAATTATAAGGATTAAAAGCCTTAATAAGCCTTGAATAGAACTTTGAAAGTATTGGTTCCATTTATAAAAGTTCCTTGTTTAAAGTGCTTACTTCAAGAGAATGAGATTCTAGTTTTGAAAAGAAACGTTGAAGTGTTTTTAAGTCAATAGAAATTACCTTTTTATGATCCAAAGTTTGTACGAGAGAAAACCCTTTTTGAACTAAGTGCTTTATGAAGGAAAAACCCCTTGAAAATATTTGACTTTATTCCATCAAAGATTTCAAAAGCAAACGAAGTTCCAAATTGTTTTGTAAAAGAATTTGTAAAGGAAAATATTTTCTCCTAAATGATTTAGAAACATTCGGGTTACTTGGATAAATGACCGAGGTTTTGTTTTGGTTTTTAATTTTCACTGAGCGAAAAGTAAGCACATGTAAAAGAGAATCTAGTTCGCGAGACGTCACCTCTAGTATTCAGTTATAAGCACGCGATCTGGGATCTGTGTTAAGAATTATGGGCCAAGGGTCCTAATCATGATATTATGGGCTAGGAGTCCTAATCTTGGAATTGAAGACTATGTGTCATAATTTCGTTGTTATGGGCTAGGAGTACTTATCATGTTGAAATAAAACATGGATAAAATTATAATTGTTTCTACGACCACAACCTTGGACTGCGGCATCAATCTAAGGTGTTGTGATTGAGCACTCGGGCTGTGCGTCCTGTGTTATTGATTTTCAAGTAATTAAAATTGTGAATAGTCGTTAGCTTTGGCCTTCGACAACGGAAAAGAGTGAACACAAAGAAAAGTCTCGATAAATGAAAAGTCTTTTATTCATATGCATTTCCTCTTAACAGACGTGCTTGAGTTAACTGAATACCCGCTTAAGATGTGGTATTCGATGAGGTATACATCCGAATGGCCGTTATAAGGGATTCATGATGATGTTGATCCGGGTGCATGAGGTGACGGAGACAACTTGCCAATGCGGTATATGAGCCTGATCAACTCTTTCTTTCTTAATGGTAAAACGGTGATGGTATCTCATGAGATTAAGTTTATAGCATGATGATTGAAGTGTCATGCATTATCTTTATAAAATTGATTGATTCGGGTATGAGACCCACTGAAATAATACTTGTTGTTTACCTATGAGTAATGTTTAAAATGTTAATATGCCAAGGTGTTGTATGTATCATGTGTATGGTTGTTGTGAGATATATCCTTTGTCGTTATCTCACTCTTTCATTTCTATTTGTTATTCTCTCTTCCTTTTTGGTACCGCCGTGTGTATATGAGTTCAGATGGATCCCAATATCCCACTTGTGCCAACAATGTCAGAGACTGAGGTCTTCGACGATGCGGGGAATGCCGGGGCATGGCTGATACATCCGGGGGCGACATCTGCCACGTACCATGGAGCAATCACCACAACCGATTTAAATGCTGACTGTGACCCAATCCGTAGGAGCCATACTATGGAGACTAGGAGGGTAGCTCTGCCTCCGACTTGGTATTACCTTCACGCACTGCGAGCTAACGGACTGCTACATGAGCCACCACCTCTAGACGTTGAGCAGGCAGCACCGATAGAGGAGGACCCTGAGGAAGACCCTGAGAAAGATCCCGAGGAGGACCTTGAGGAGGACTTCTATGAGGTCATGGAGGAGGATGAGCCGTAGTATCACGTTATGGATCATGATGACGATGACGATTCCGTAGATGAAGGCGGCGACGTCATAGATCCATTACCTGATGTCTCGTCTCGTGGGAGCATTTGTGGAGACCCTGCTTGCAGCCAGTGTCAGTAACCAGTTTGGAGTGTTTTGTGGATAGTCTTCCGTCTTCTGACTTTTAGAGTTACTTTTTTTTGATGTGGTTTTGGACCTTCTTTCCCCGTGTCTTTACTTACTCTCTTTTAAGTTGTATCTTCTAGATGTCTAATTCTGTTGCAATGGCCGTTGATAAGGCCCTAACTTATGTACTTGGCTCTCATTGGAATATGAATATATATGTTGTCTTCAATTCATGTTCTGAGTGTTCATCACCTTCATCTAGTTCATCCTTTCAAAAAAAAAACTACCGTTTTTAGTGTACTCATCCATCGAGAAAATGATACTTTCTGAAAATAACCAGCATTTTAAATCAGAAATATTTCCGCAATTGGGTAACCATGTGATGCCGGGTTTAGGGTGTCACATTAGTGGTATCAGAGCTGGTCGAGTCTTTCCGGAATATTTGGGTTTAGGTCTGTTGTGTCGATGTTGTGTATTCTTTGATCGAGTCTTGTTTGAATTACTTCTAAGAAGTAATGTGTGTTATCCGACAAGTTACCTTTTATTTTCTGGTTACCATCTCACTGATTGTGTCTTACAGGTCAGTATGGAACCAGGAGGAGCGTGCGGGCGTGGCGGTCGTGGCCGAGGCAATGGCGGGGTGGACTTCGCTGCCCAAGCTTTGGCTGACGTTGCTGCTGCCATAGTTCTCCATACTTCCAACGCGGCTGCCCAGAATCAACAGGAGCAGCAAAGCTGAACAGGTTGCAGAGAGGAAGAATCTGAATGCCTTCAGATGCCAAAATCCGTCGCAGTTTGATGGGGACGTAGACCCGACTAAAGCTGATCTTTGGATCCAAGAGCTGGAAAATATCTTTGAGCTGGTGCACACCCCAGAGGAAGCAAAGGTGCCTTATGTAACATTCCAACTGATTGGAGATGCTGAATACTAGTGGAAGGGCACCAGACAACTGCTAGTAGCTGAACATCAGGCGATCACCTGGGGAGTATTTCGCAACAAATTTCTGGACAAATATTTTCCCCAGAGTGCTCGGACAAAGAAAGAGCTGGAATTCCTGAGGCTGAGTCACCGGGACATGACGGTGGGGGAATATGCGGCAAGGTTTGAGTCCCTTGCCAAATATTTCCACTTTTTTCAGAACAACCCCGATGAGGAATAGAAGTGTGAAAAGTTCGAAGCCGGTCTGTGCTTCGAGATCAAGGAATCTGTGATGCCCTTGGAAATCAGGAATTTCCAAGTACTGGTAGAGAAATGTCGAAAGGTAGAACTGATGCACAAGGGGTGAGATAGCAAAGGGAATGGTGGAGGACCCGTTCATCCCAAGAGTCAATATCAGGGACAACCAAAAGTGGAAGCAGAACCAGAGGAAGCCATATTACCAATCACCCAGTAACAATCAGAAACAACAGCAACTACATCGTCCCAGTACTTCGGGAACGGGAAGTTGAGGCCAGAGAAACAATAATCAAGGTCAAGAGAGGAAGTGTTACCGGTGCTGGGATCTCAATCATATAGGTAATACGTTCCCAAAGAAAGAGACGAAGTACTTTAACTGCGATCGGATGGGGCACATTGCCAGGGACTGCAAAGCATCGAAAAGAGAACCAGCTATCAATCATGCCAAAGTAAGCAAGCCGACTGCTAAAGGGCGAGTGTATATGATGAGTGGAGCTGACGCATCGAATTCCGTCGATCTGGTGCAGGGTAAGTGTGATTTAGCCGGTAATCTTTTAACTCTACTTTTCGATTAAGGTGCAACTCATTCTTTTATCTCGATGGATCGTGTGAAACTTCTAGACTTGCCTATTTCTTCCTTACCATATAACTTGATTGTTTCTACCCCAACTGCTGAGCCAGTAACTGTTAATTCTATTTGCTTAAATTGTCCTATCATTGTTCAGGATAGGCACTTTCTTGTGGACTTAATCTGTTTGCCTTTAATACAACTCGACGTAATTTTAGGCATGGATTGGTTATCTTCCAACCATATCCTGATAGACTATGCTCAAAGAACCTTAGTATTTAGGGATGAGATTTCTGGATTATTATCTGCTAGTCAGGTAAGAGCTTCTTTGAAAGAGGGAGCTCAAGGTTACATGCTGCTATTTTCCTCAGATGTTAAGACTAAGTTAGACTTAGAGTCCGTACCTATCGTCAATGAGTTTCCGGAAGTTTTTCCCGAGGATGTACCTGGTCTACCACCTGTTCGAGATATCGAGTTTGCGATTGATCAGGTTCCAGGCACTGGACCGATATCCATGGCACTGTATTGCATGTCACCATCGGAGTTAGAAACCCTGAAGGAACAACTTGAAGAGTTGATGAGAAAGGAATTCATCCGATCCAGTGTATCGTCGTGGGGAGCTCCAGTTCTGTTAGTGAAGAAGAAGGATGGGACTTCTCGACTCTGTGTAGATTTTCGGCAGTTGAACAAGGTTACGATCAAGAACAGATATCCACTCCCAAGGATTGATGATCTCATGGACCAGTTGCATGGTGCGGCCGTATTCTCGAAAATAGATTTACGGTCTGGCTACCATCAGATTCGTGTGAAAACAGAGGATGTCCCAAAGATAGGTTTCAAACACACTATGGGCATTATGAGTACCTGGTGATACCGTTTGGAGTGACGAATGCTCCTTCCATATTCATGGATTACATGAATAGGATTTTTCGTCCTTACTTAGATCAATTTGTTGTCGTCTTCATTGATGATATTCTGATCTATTCTCCAAACAAGGAAAATCATGCTGAACATCTCATCATTGTTCTTCAAACCTTGAAAGAGAAGCAGCTCTATGCGAAGCCGGAAAAGTGCGAATTCTGGTTGGACCAAGTGCAATTCTTAGGTCATGTAATATCATGCGAAGGAATCGCAGTGGATCCGTCAAAAGTCGAGGCTGTTTTAGAATGGAAAAGGCCAACAACAGCAACTGAAATCTATAGCTTTGTGGGTTTAGCGGGCTACTATAGGAGATTCATTGAGGGATTTTACAAGATAGTGGAACCCCTTACCCAGTTAACTCGGAAAGACCAAGCGTTTGTCTGGACGGAGGCTTGTGAAGGAAGTTTCCAAGAGATGAAGAGAACGTTGACAACCTCACCCATGTTGATCCTACCTGATCCAAGGGAACCTTTTGAGGTTTATTGTGATGCTTCACATCAGGGGTTGGGTTGTGTGCTGATGCAGAATCGAAAGGTCGTAGCATATGCTTCAAGGCAGTTGAAGATTCACGAAAGGAATTACCCGACTGATAACTCATTTTTGAGTTACCTTTTAGTGTGTATAATTGGCCTAATTAATTGTTATATGTGTTTAATATTGGTGATTTGGCTGAGTTTTGCATTATTGGGCTTAATTGTTAAACATTGTTAATTTTCGGATTTTTCACTCATCCTGACCTTGTTGCCTTGCGCAGAGCATAACTAGAGCTACAGATATCGGATTTTGGTGATCTTTATGTACCTAGAAAGATAAGGAAGAGGCTTACAATTTAAGGTTTCATAAGAATTGTCAAATTAGGCCAAAATCAAGGCTAAATTGGGTCCCGAGTTCTCTGGTGCGGATCAATGCGCAGTCCATGATGTTCCTCCACTTAAATGGGCCTAACTTACTCATCTTAAGCCCAATTAAGGCATATGATACCTTTTTAGAAAGCTTATTCAGAGGCCCTTAATTTGGTCTAGGGTTAGGTCAGGATTAATAAGCATAAATAGCAGTTTACATCCGCACAAGTCAAAGACACGAATTAGACAACTTTTACAATCATTGTTTTTGCAAGTTTTGGAATTCTCTTCCCCTCTCTTCTCCCCTTATTTTTAGTTTTCTGCACCTTGTTGGATGTTTTGTTATTAAATCTTCTCCAATGGTGATGATTGTGGAAGGCTAAACCTTTTATCAATCCTAGACATTCAAGTAATTTGGTTTGAATTCCGAGTTCCTTACTTTTAATTGTTTTTCAATTGCTTCTTCTCCTTTTCACTTCTTTCAATTATGATTTGTGTTGTGAGTGTGATTACGCTTGATCTATGTCTGATTAGATGAAGATTCAGTTTTCATGATTGAATTGGAATTAGGAATTAGGATTGATTAATCCAAAAATCTAATAGAGATTAGAGAACCGATTGGTAACCTAGGTTAATTGAATTTGTACATAAATCAACATTATTAGGGATTGCGACTGTGACTCCAATTTTTGTTGTTTAAACCCTACATGATAATGTAGTAGATTTCAAATTAACATAAGAGGAGGGCAAACAAATTTATATCTTTTGGAACAATAACGAATTCTACCAAAGAACTTGACGTCTTGGATTGATGTTTATAATTAATTGAATTTATTTGTTTATTGCAAACTATTTTCTCCTTGAAAATTTTGAAAACCCCCTTTCTCTAACATTCTCGATTGACTAATAATTTTAAATATCCTGGTGAGACGACCAAGGTTTTTTTTGCCTTGTACCACAATTTTTAATTACTATATTATTTTGACCCGTGTACGGCCACGGATCAAATTTGGCGCCGTTGCAGGGGGTTTTTGATTTTTATAAGCCATATTAGGAAATCTTTTTTTTTTGGACTAGTTTTTGTTTTTGTTTTTTTAGTCCCATAATATTCATCTTTGTTTTTTGCTATTTTTTTATTTTTATTTTGCTGTTTGGAGCTTATATGTGAGTGTCTTGAGCTCATATGTTTATATCATATTGATGACATTGCAAATTGTGATTGTCGTGGTTGTGAATCTTAGTACTTCCCATGGATATTTGTATGCAGAATTATATGCCTAATGTTGATTATGAACCATCATGCATATATTATCCTCAAACCAATTTTGCTCATTTTGCAAGAGGTTATATAGATTCAAGTATGTCTGCGTCAATAGATAATTATTTGTCTCATTGCACTTTGAGAGATTTTACCACATTTTATGAAACACCATGCATACATTATGTAGAGAAAGAGGTTGAGCCACCATGCATATATTATCCTGACATTACTGGTGATTACGAGTTTAGTAGTGATTTTGGCATGATTGGAGTGAATGAGGTGCAACTTTCCTATTCTGACCAACATGGGGGAGAACATGGTAGCTTGGAGGAATTAGTTTCTTTGGTGCATCAATTGACAATAAGTCAGCAGCAATATCAGCCTGACCCCACACCTGCCCAACCTAGTCTGGAAGAATTGGTGCAACAAATGGCAGAACACACTCTTGAATTCCAACAGAGGACATAAGCAAGTCTTCATAATTTGGCCAGTCAAATTGGTCACTTTACCTCCACATTGACTGCACTGCAATCACAACATCTCCTTGAACAACATTTAGATTCACAAATAGATATTCTTGACAATACTTCTTCTGAGCATAATTTTGATAATGATGTCGAGAATACTATTATTGATGAACTTTGTGTTGAATTTCCAAATATTCAAGATTTTCCTTATTCTATTTTATGGACTTCATGTGTTGACTTTAACGGTGCTATTTTGTGTGCATCATGTGTTGAAATTTCATCCTTTTTAGGGTATAAGGAGCAAAAAGTGCATATGGAAGATGAGACACATGAGGTTGAAGACCCTGTTCAGCCAAGAAATGTAGAAAATGGGGATCATGTGGACATGCTTCCCACAGAAAGAATCCTTATAAAAGATGGTGATCATGTCATGATGGATGATGCAAGACTACTTATGTTAGAGACAACCACTAAGGCTTTCATGGTTGATAAAGACTGGCTCAAGCAATTTGGTGAGAAACTCTCAGAGCATGCATTGGAGAAGCGCTTGAGCAACAATGAGACTTGCTGCACTACATTCTATAAGGCTTTTTTTCCTCCTTTCTATTTTATTTTTCGTGTCCTCTATGTGAATGAATTTGTTCTTGTTCTTGATTTTAATATGTTCTACATTGAGGACAATGTAGATTTCAAGTGTGGGGGAGATATACTATGTTATGATGTTTTTAAATTGTGTGTTGAACTTTGTTGGCATCTGTTTATTTTGTTGTTTATGTTATTTTTCTCTATTTTTAAAATAAAACGTAAAAAGTTGTATAGTTTTTTTTGGTGTTTTAGTATCTGAGGATTTTTTTTTCTTTTTTGTTTTTAGGGTCTAAAAAAATAAAAATAAAAATTATATTTGTGTTTAAGTCTTGTTGCATGCTTTTTAGTGAATTTTTAAGTTTGTATGAGTTGTGAGTGATTTGCATCATTCTCGGTTAAGAGGTTTCATGACTTGATATGGAGAAATTCTTGCATTTCTAGTGTAATAAGTTGGCATTGAAATTAATTTGTGAATCTTTTGTGGTAGAATTAACCCTTGTGAGTTTTTGAGCCCTATACATGGATGAACTGCAATTTTTCCATGCCTTTCTTTCTAATGTGATTTCACTCATGATTGTTAATTACTCTAGAACTTGACTTGACTCTTTGAAGCCTCCTTTTCACATGCATGTATTGAGATGATTTAGGCCTTCTTTGTTTTTAAGCTACTATCCAAATAATTCTACCTTAAAATTATCCCCTTGATAGCCCTTTGAGCCTATTCATCCCATTCTTTGTTTTATAGCTCGTTACAAGCCTAAAAGTGAAAAACAATGATATGACCCAAACCTTAGGGAGTAAAGGAGTTTTGGAATTGTTTTGGGAATGGATGCTTAAATAAGTGTGGGGTCTATGCAATCGTTTGTGGCTTACTTGATTGGAGTGGCAAAGTGCTTAAAAAAAAAAAAGTAAATTGTAATGCAATGTGAAAGTGCAATTGAGTGAAAGTGCAAAAGGAAGAAAAAGTTCAACAGAGACAAAATGTTGTTCATTGGCATTGAATTGTGTTTCTCAGGATAAATTTGCATGCTTATTTAAACTCATTCCCCATTGCTCCTCTAGTCTCTTTGGTTTATAGCTAACATCTCTTCTTGTATCCACCCATACCTTAGCCCCATTACAACCTTGAAAAAGTCCTTTTGATCTTTATGTGCATGTGTTTCAAGTGGTGGAAGTTAGAGGCTTGTCAAGCTTATGGTAGTGTTAGCATTCATGATCTGCCTTGAGCGTAAACACAAACATTAAACACTTGAGAGTTGGAGTGTATGCCTAGTGAGGACTCTACCACTTTGGGTTCATCTTTGATTTGAATTGCCTCCTTGTTTGCTTGAGATGTTAAGGACATATTCATGATTGTTTTGATTCCTCGATGCTTTGAATGTTTGTATCTTGCTCACTCTTGTCCATTCTTGGGATTCATTGATAAGTGTGTTTGTTGTGTTCATAAAGTTTTTAGGAATTCAATTTTTCAGTTTTGCTCAGGAGTGCAAAAGAGTTAGTGTGGGGGAATTTGATAACTCATTTTTGAGTTACATTTTAGTGTGTATACTTGACCTAATTAATTGTTATATGTGTTTAATATTGGTGATTTGGCTGAGTTTTACATTATTGGGCTTAATTGCTAAACATTGTTAATTTTCAGATTTTTCACTCATCCTGACCTTGTTGTCTTACGCAGAGCATAACTAGAGCTACAGATATCGGATTTTGGTGATCTTGATGTACCTAGAAAGATAAGGAAGAGACCTACAATTTCAGGTTTCATAAGAATTGTCAAATTAGGCCAAAATCAAGGCTAAATTGGGTCCCGAGTTCTCTGGTGCGGATCAGTGCGCAGTCCATGATGTTCCTCCACTTAAATGGGCTTAACTTACTCATATTAAGCCCAATTAAGGCATATGATACCTTGTTGGAAAGCTTATTCAGAGGCCCTTAATTTGGTCTAGGGTTAGGTCAGGATTATTAAGCATAAATATCAGTTTACAGTCGCACAAGTCAGAGAGACGAATTAGACAACTTTTACAATCATTGTTTTTGCAAGTTTTGAAATTCTCTTCCCCTCTCTTCTCCCCTTCTTTTTAGTTTTCTGCACTTTGTTGGATATTTTTTTGTTAAAGCTTCTCCAATGGTGATGACTGTGGAAGGCTAAACCTTTTATCAATCCTAGACATTCAAGTAATTTGGTTTGAATTCCGAGTTCCATACTTTTAATTGTTTTTCAATTGCTTCTTCTCCTTTTCGCTTCTTTCAATTATGATTTGTGTTGTGAGTGTGATTACGCTTTATCTATGTCTGATTAGATGTAGATTCAGTTTCCATGATTGAATTGGAATTAGGAATTAGGATTGATTAATCCAAAAATCTAATAGAGATTAGGGAACAGATTGGTAACCTAGGTTAATTGAATTTGTACATAAATCAACATTATTAGGGATTGCGATTGTGACTCCAATTTTGTTGTTTAAACCCTACATGATCATGTTGTAGATTTCAAATTAACAGAGGAGGAGGGAAAACAAATTTATATCTTTTCGAACAATGACGAATTCTACCAAAGAACTTGACGTCTTGGATTGATGTTTATAATTAAATGAATTTATTTGTTTATTGCAAACTATTTTCTCCGTGAAAATTTTGAAAACCCCCTTTCTCTAACATTCTCGATTGGCTAATAATTTTTAAGATCCTCGTGAGACGACCAAGGTTGTTTTGCCTTGTACTACAGTTTTTAATTACTATATTATTTTGACCCGTGTATGGCCACGGATCACTGACACATGACTTGGAGTTAGAAGCGGTAGTCTTTGCCCTGAAAATCTGGAGGCATTATTTGTATGGAGCTACTTTTACTGTTTTCAGTGACCACAAGAGTTTGAAGTACCTCTTCGACCAGAAGGAGTAGAACATGCGTCAGAGATATTGGTTGGAGTTTTCGAAGGACTATGACTTCCAACTACAGTATCACCCTGGAAAGGCGAATGTAGTGGCGGATGCGTTGAGGATGAAGTCAATACACGTGTCAGTAATGATGGTCAAAGAGCAGGAATTGTTGGAACAATTCCGGGATCTAAGTGTATCAGTTAAGACATTTTCGGGAAGGCTGTGTCTGAATAGGATCACCATTTCGAACAGATTGATGGAACAGATAAAAGGAAAACAAGGGAGTGATCAATATCTGCAGGAAGAAAGGGACTTAGTGCGACAGGGAGCACTGTCAGAATTCAGAGAAGGAACGGATGGAATTTTGAGATTTGGTGAAAGAATCTGTATACCAGATGACGCCGAGCTTAGGAAGTTGATTTTAGAGGAGGCTCACAGGATTAGGCCGAGTTTACACCCAGGAGCCACGAAGATGTATCAAGATCTCAAGAAGTTATACTGGTGGTATGGAATGAAAAGGGACGTAATGGAATATGTCGTTTCTTGTCTGATATGTCAGAAGGCTAAGATTGAACACCAGAGGCCAGCAGGAATGTTAAAATCATTGGACATCCCAGAATGGAAGTGGGACGGTATTTCAATGGACTTTGTGACCAGCTTACCAAGGACTCGGAAAGGACATGAGGCTATATGGGTAATTGTGGATCGACTGACCAAGTCATCTCACTTTTTTCCTATCAACATGAAGTACCCGATGAAAAGGTTGACTCAATTGTACATCGACGAGATTTTTAGGTTGCACGGTATACCCTCGAGTATCATTTTGGATCGCGATCCAAGGTTTACGTCAGAATTTTGGAAAGGACTACAAAACTCGTTGGGAGCAAAACTCAAATTGAGTTCTGCGTATCATCCACAAACTGACGGACAGTCAGAGAGGACAATCCAATCACTCGAAAATTTACTAAGAGCATGCATGATGGAAAACACTGGGAGCTGGGGTGAGTTCCTACAGTTGATAGAATTCACCTACAACAACAGTTTTCATTCAAGTATAGGGATGTCATCCTATGAGGCTTTGTATGGTTGACGATGCCGAACACCTTTGTGTTGGTACCAGGATGGTGAGAGTCTGCTGTTAGGACCAGAGATCGTGCAACAAACGACCGAGAAGGTGAAGATGATCCAGGAGAAAATGCGGACGGCCCAAAGTCAAGAGAAAAGTTACGCTGACAAGAGACGACGACCTCTTGAGTTTGAGGAAGGCGACCATGTGTTCTTGAGAGTCACACCAACGACTGGGATTGGCATAGTGATAAAGTCCAGAAAATTTAATCCTAAATTCATTGGACCCTACCAAATTCTTCGTCGCGTAGGTCCAGTAGCGTACAAGATATCTTTACCTCCTTTTCTTTCCAACATCCATGACGTTTTCCATGTCTCTCAGTTGAGAAAGTATATTCCTGATCCATCACATGTTATTAAACCAAATAAAGTACAATCAAAAGAGAAACTGTCTTTTGAGACTTCGCCGGTACGAATCGCGGATAAGATGACGAAGCAACTCAAAGGTAAACAAATTCCTTTAGTCAAAGTCATCTGGAACGAGACAACCGGAGAAGCTACATGGGAAGCGGAGGACACGATGAAATTGCAATACCCTAAGTAATTTCAAGGTACATAATTTCGAGGACGAAATTATTTTTAGAGGGGTAGTATTGTAACACCCTGTTTTTCCTATGTTTTATGTAGTAGTAAATACATATATTAAATGTGATTATTTTAGATTAAACTCAGAGGATGATTTTAATTAAACTAAAATCATTTTCTTGTGTTGTTATATCATATGAAGTCACAATAAAATTTTCGGTTGAAAATTCAAACGGAAGTCGGTCTGCGTTTTTACTGTCGGTACAAGTTTACTGTGCAGAAAACCTAATTTTGACCCGTGAACGAGACAGTTAGTGTTTTTATTATGTTTCCTTCAACTTTGGTTATTTTGAAAATTTTCGTTCAAAAATAAAATAAAATATTTTATTCGGGCGAAAATATCGGAAGAATTACGATCGAAAATGCAATCGGGTACGAAATTGAGCAGATTAGGGACCATAAAAGAAGTAAGGAGACATGATGGAAGAGGCTGTGACACACTCCAAAAGTGCAATCATCACACTTTTCAAATCATAATACTATTCTAATCCAAAAGTCATTTCTCTCTCTTCCTCCATCCAATCAAGCATTAAACCACCAAACTTGCTCAACAAGCTCTCCCTCTCTTCTCCCTTGGCCATGGAACTCTCCCCCTTTACCTATATATACCCCTTTCATTTTCACTTCATAATCTTCCCCCTTCAACCTCCATTAAACCTTCATCTTCCTCTTTCTTCTAAAAGTTCAAGATCTTAAAGTTTTAGTTTTTATTCATCTTTTCTACTTAAGTTCTTCAGTAAAGTTCTTCCTTATACTAAGGGTAATGCTCTCATATGAATCTTTTTGCAAGTTTCATCTTTTATTTCTTAGTTTATTTTATGTGTTCTTTATATGCTTTAAACTTCTAAAATCTCTCTAAAATGGTAGAAAACTCCTTTTGAGTTGAAACCACTTTCTATAGTCTTGTATTAACTTATATTTTCACATACTAAGAGGTTGTGTAAAACAAAAATCTCCACCCATCTCTTCCAATGGAGGCCGAATGCTTGCATTTGTGACTTAGGAAGTTTTTGTTTCAACTTTCGGAATATGATCATGTGTTTGAGTTTCTAACTATCCCTTGATCTCGAATCTATAAATCTTGGAAGTTTTGATAGTTTGTCCCTATGATGGCCGAAAAATATGAATAAGTAGGCCTAGGATACTATGTTTCAACTTTCTAAGTATGATCATGGATTTAGAACTCCTAATACCTTGTGATTCTAAACCTAAGAGTTGTTATTAAACCAAGAATATTTTCCTCATCATCCTATGATGGCCGAAACTTAGTGTTTAGGTGCTAGGATGTTTGAGTTTTTATTTTTCCAAAATGATCATGGACTTGAGCTCCATAAGATATTTGGATGCTAAGTCTAAGGGATTGGAAAGTTTAAGGATTTCTAACTTGTTTATTCTATGTTATTAAAGCTACGATGTATTACTTTCATTTTTCCAAGATGATCATTGACTTGAAATCCATAAGATATTTGGATGCTAAGTCTAAGAGATTGGAATGTTTAAGTTTCCATTGTTTTCCAAAATGATCATGGAATTGAGCTCCATAAGATATTTGGATGCTAAGTCTAAGAGATTGGAAAGTTTAAAGATTTCTAGCCTATCAATCCTATGAAGGCCGGACCTAGGAGGTTATGGACCTAGGATACTTTGTTCTTATTTTTCAAAAATGATCATGGTTTTGAGCTCCTTAATACATATGGATGCTAAACCTAAGAGATTGGAAAGTTTAGTGAATGCTAACATATTTTACTAGCCTTGGCCGAATACCCTAAGTTTGTAACTTAGTTTGATTTTAATTCAACTTTGTTAAATGATCATTGTTTATGAACTCCTAACACTTAAGGATCATAAATCCATGAGTTGTATAATTTTCGGGAATCTCTAACCCTAAGAACTAGTCTTGGCCGAACCTATACCTTGTGGTTTAGTGTTCTTGTTTGATTTTAACTTGTGATTTTGTGTTCATAACCTTAGACTTCCATCGTAGAGGAAACGAGGACGTTTGTGGTATACCTCTTCGAGCATCTAATCTCCTTACCTTCACAGAAGGTAAGAGGGGATTGCCTAGGGATATTCAATGACTATATGCATGTGTATATGTGTTTACTTGAATGATTTGAATATTATTATGATATGGAGCAAATACTTGAACGACTTGTTTACTTGAACTATTGTGATTATTACTTGAAGTTGATTATTACTTGCCTTAAAGTATTGTGAGTTGTATATATGTGATGAACTGTCGTTAGCTGTGATATTATTGTTGAGAATATATTACCGTTGATTGAAGTTTGAGAAGCCGGACTTGAGTCTATGCACAATGATTATAAGGATTAAAAGCCTTAATAAGCCTTGAATAGAACTTTGAAAATATTGGTTTCATTTATAAAAGTTCCTTGTTTAAAACGTTTACTTCAAGAGAATGAGATTCTAGTTTTGAAAAGAAACGTTGAAGTGTTTTTAAGTCAATAGAAATTAACTTTTTATGATCCAAAGTTTGTACGAGAGAAAACCCTTTTCTTACTATGTGTTTTATGAAGGAAGAACCCCTTTAAAAATATTTGACTTTATTCCATCAAGGATTTCAAAAGCAAACGAATTTCCAAATTGTTTTGTAAAAGAATTTGCAAAGGAAAATATTTTCTCCTAAATGAGTTAGAAACGTTCTGGTTACTTGGATAAATGATCGAGGTTTTGTTTTGGTTTTTGATTTTCATTGAGCAAAAAGTAAGCACATGTAAAAGTGAATCTAGTTCGCGAGACATCGCCTCTAGTATTCAGTTATAAGCACGCGATCTGGGATCCGTGTGAAGAATTATGGGTCAAGGGTCCTAATCATGATATTATGGGCTATAGGAGTCCTAATCTCGGAATTGAGGACTGTGTGTCCTAATTTCGTTGTTATGGGATAGGAGTCCTTATCATGTTGAAATAAAACATGGATAAAATTATAATTGTTTCTATGACCACAACCTTGGACTGCGGCATCGGTCTAAGGTGTTGTGATTGAGCACTCGGACTGCACGTCCTGTGTTATTGATTTTCAAGTAATGAAAATTATGAATAGTCGTTAGCTTTGGGCTTCAACAACAGAAAAGAGTGAACACAAATAAAAGTCTCGATAAATGAAAAGTCTTTTATTCATATGCATTTCCCCTTAACAGACGTTCTTGAGTTAATACGTAAGATGGGTATTGAGAGGTATACATCGAATGGCGTATGGGATTGGATGATGTTGATCGGGTGCAGAGGTGGGAGACTGCATGCGGCTGATCCGTCAACTCTTTCTTTTTAAGATAAAGGTGATGGTATCTCATGAGATTAAGTTTAGAGCCTGATGATTGAAGTGTCATGCATTATCTTTATAAAATTGATTGATTCGGGTATGAGACCCACTGAAATAATACTTGTCGTTTACCTATGAGTAATTTTTAAAATGTTAATATGCCAAGGTGTTGTATGTATCATGTGTATGGTTGTTGTACGATATATCCATTGTCGGTATCTCTCTCTTTGATTTCTACTTGTTATTCTCTCTTCCTTTTTGGTACCGCGGTATGTATATGAGTTCAGATGGATCCCAATATCCCACTTGTGCCGACAATGTCGAAGACTGAGGTCTTCAATGACGCGGGGAATGCCGGGGCATGGCTGATACATCCGGGGGCGACATCTGCCACGTACCACGGAGCAATCACCACAACCGATTTAAATACTGACTGAGACCCAATCCGTAGGAGCCATACTGTGGAGACTAGGATGGTAGCTCTACCTCCGAATTGGTATTACCTTCACGCATTGCGAGCTAATGGACTGCTGCATGAACCACCACCTCTAGACGTTGAGCAGGCATCACTGATAGAGGAGGACCCTGAGGAAGATCCCGAGGAGGATCCCGAGGAGGATCCTGAGGAGGACCCTGAGGAGGACTTCTATGAGGCCAGGGAGTAGGATGAGCCGGAGTATCACGTTATGGATCATAATGATGATGACGATTCCGTAGATGAAGGCGGCGATGTCATAGATCCATTACATGATGTCTCGTCTCGTGGGAGTATTTATGGAGACCCTGCTTGCAGCCAGTGTTAGTAACCAGTTCAGAGCATTTTGTGGATAGTCTTCCGTCTTTTGACTTTTAGAGTTACTTTTTTTTGATGTGGTTCCGGATCCTCTTTCCCCGTCTCTTTACTTACTCTCTTTTAAGTTGTATCTTCTAGATGTCTAATTATGTTGCAATGGCCGTTGATAAGGTCCCAAGTTATGTACTGAAACTTGGCTCTCATTGGAATATGAATACGAATATATATGTTGTCTTCAATTTATGTTCTGAGTGTTCATCACCTTTGTCTTGTTCATCCTTTCAAGAAAAAAAACTACCGTTTTTAGTGTACTCATCCATCGAGAAAATGATACTTTCCGAAAGTAACCAGCATTGTAAATCAGAAATATTTCCGCAATTGGGTAACCATGTGATGCCGGGTTTAGGGTGTCACAATTTCAAACCTTTTCAAATGGATGTTAAAAGCATTTTTCTAAACGGTTTTATACAAGACGGAGTTTAGGTGGATCAACCCCCTGGTTTTTCAAACTTTGAATTTCCAAACCATATTTTCAAATTGAAAAAGGCTTCGCGTGGTTTAAAGCAAGCCCCTAGGGCTTGGTATGAATGTTTGGGTAATTTTTTGCTTGACAACGATTTTCAAAGAAGAAAAGTCGATACCACTCTTTTCATCAAAAACAAAAGGGATGACATTTTACTTGTACAAATTTATGTGGATGACATAATATTTGGTGCCACTAACGAAGCTTTGTGCAAGGATTTTTCTAACATCATACAAAATGAGTTTGAGATGTCAATGATGGGTGAGCTCAACTACTTTCTTGGATTGCAAATTAAGCAATCAAAGGAAGGAATCTTAATCAATCAATCCAAGTATTTCAAGGAGCTGCTCAAGAAGTTTGGGATGAACAACTCTATGGAACTATCCACACCCATGAGCACCTCTTGCTACCTTGACAAAGATGAGGACGGAAAATCTGTCGATATGAGTAAGTATAAAGGTATGATAGGTTCTCTCCTTTATCTTACTGATAGTCGTCCTGATATTATGTTTAGTGTATGCATGTGTGTACGTTTTCAATCGAACTCTAAGGAATCACATCTGGCCGCGGCAAAATGTAACGCCCTTCGTTACATTAGTAACGCAAAACAAAATCAATGAAAATCCTTTAAAGAATTTTAAATTAAAAACATACACGTCATAAAAATTTCGCAACTTAATCGGGTCTGAAAATACCTTATATTAATTAAAATAGATATAAAGTATCCATAGCGATAATATAATATTAAATCCATACATCCAAATAAAAACCCCAAGCCTAAAAAACCGGGCGTCTACTAATAAACCCAACGGTAAATAAATAAACATGTCTAGCCACATACGGCTCCTTATTTAAGAAAATACTAAACAAACTAGAAATAATAACTAATAGAATCGACTTAGCCTTCACGCCTCTTCAGTTTCAGTGACGTCGTACTTGTGCTCTGAAAACAACACTTTTAATGAGATATAATCCCAGTGAATAAAAATCATTTAATGAAAAGGTTCACAAATAGTGTTGTTCTCAGCCGACGCGGTAACCGGAAAAAAACATTCATGGTACCCGCTAATTTTTAAAATAATGAATATAATAAACCTCCAAAATAATAATATATAAATAAAATTAATATCAAACATTTAAACCACAAACTCATAAACTCAACAACGGTCACATGTCGTTGCATTTAATCACATTCACCATGAAAACTCTATGCAATGCAACTTCATGAACATGACTCGGTGATTCCCAGAATCACTTGGCATGACTCTTTGGTTCCCAGAACCGGTGTGAATCCCAGATCCACTAAGGTCTATGAGCTCATATCCATGCAATGGTGTCCCACTGCATTCCCCATCCCAGATGTGGATATTTTTCAATAATTTGATATCCCATCCCAGATGGTGATATCTCTCATACTACTCCCGGAATAGCATGTATACCGTCATCCCTTCCCGGAAGGTGATGACCAACTCATGCATAATGTAATATGTCATCCCAGATGACTATCAAGGTTTTCAAACCCTTTGTGTCAATAACAATGGTATTATATCATGCCAAACCAGCACTATAACATCATAAAATACATGTAGGCATATCAATCAACCATAACTCATACCAATCAAACATACATTATTTTAACCATGAATGGAATAAAGTCCAAATAAATATATCAATGCACTTCAACAGTATAATTTAAAGTCCACTAGAAAATATAATAAATTTCATGCACCTCCATAAGATACCTGACGCATGAGAAAATAGATTCTTAGTCAAAATAACTTGGCTTCTGACACACTGGAGCATGGTATAGAATTTTCCCAAATTTAATTGGCAATTTTATCATTAATAGAAGATGTAGCGTAATGGACATACAAGCTGGACGTAAGTAGTGATACATAGCAGCGTAAACGGAAGATAACGAAATTAACACTTAAGAGACTGCCCAACAACTTGATAATAACAAAACTATTTCTGTATAGATCCAAGAAAACATATTTACTAAATCAATTTGTCAACAAGATGAAACATTTTAAGAATTCATATTAACCCCAAAATATTTTAAAAATCTCAAATCATGAATCAAGAACACAAAAATTAATTGTACCATGAAAGTATGAGTAAAGATGTTTTTACTCGCCTCTTATAGACTTTCAAGTAGTATCTAAAATGAAAACTGGTGTTTCACTCAAGATCCCTGATCCCTTCTTGCTAACCTCCTTAAAATCCACGCTCCCCTTTCTCTTTTCACTGTGCGGCGGCAATATGTTTGAATATAGGTTTTCTAGCTATTAACTCTAATATATAAGAGTTAAAACCCTTTACCCATTGGAATTCTACCCATGGCCTGGCCCATGTTTTCCTTTTTGTTTCTAGGAGTCATAACCTTATACGTGAATGTTACCTAGCTAACATTTGGGTCAACTATTTAATTTGTTTTTCTTTTTCTTTTTTTTCTTTTAAAGACACATGGTGTCCTTAAGAGTGGCATTTGGCCTGAGCCAAATTCTCCCCACTGTTGATGTCCTACGTGAATAGCACGTAGGTTTCTAGTTATTATTATTACTATTATTATTTTAATTTTCAAATAAATTCTTTTATACTATTATGGGATCCACTAGATTTTTATTATAAAGGAAATAATAATAATAATTCTTATATTACCCTATTTATTTATTCTATTAAAATAATTTTATTGAAATTTTTGGATGTTACACAAAACACATTATGAGATACCTCATTGGCACACAAAATATGGGTTTGTGGTACCTTAAAGGGGCTGATTGCACCCTAAGTGGGTACTCGGATTCTGATTTTGCGAATTGAAAATTGCACCGATAAATCACTAATGGGACTTGCCACTTTCTAGGGAACGCATTGGTTTCTTGGCATAGTAAGAAACAAGCAAGTGTGACTTTGTCCACCGCCGAAGCGGAATACGTTGCGGCGGGTAGTTGTTGTAAATGAACGCATTCCCTAAGTATGACATGGATATTTAAAGCACAAAGTTTTGAAGTTGACAAAGGACAACATGTCAAACAAATCAAGTTTTGAAGACTTAGATATACAAAGGGTAGTTCTTAATAGTTTACATTTTCTTAGTACCTTTGTAAGATCATATAAGATGAAATTAAAATCAATATAGGTTAACATAATAAAGTTGCATTCATGCATTCATCATATTGATATGTTATATATCTTTACTTAATGCATGAATTTATAATACTTGATCACTAGATGAGTTTCATGTTGAAAAAATAAGCTTAAATGAATATATTTACAACTAAGATGATTGAAACTTTAGTGTAAATATGCTGTGAATAGATTCAGTAATTGGTGTGAATAGATTGAAAGCATTTTACCTTATGTAAATAGATTCACAATAGGTCGTGAATAGATTCACAACACTTTGCTTTTTGTGAATAGATTCAAGGTTTTTCAGTCTCTGTGAATCAAGTCACAACTGTCAGATCTTGTTTTTTAATGCAACTAACAACCCAAATAAATAGATCTATTCATCTCTTTTGCTCATAATCATTAGCAATCATCTCACAAACTTGAAAAACACAAACTCTCTGAAATCTTTGCGTCTCATTCTCTCAATCTTTCATTGTGATCATTTGAGCTTCAAGTTGTAACTTCTCACTTTCAAGAGTGATTCAAGCCTCTTCTACTCTCTTGTTTTTTACGTTCTTGGTTTGGAAGAAGTGAGGGGTCTTCTTCTTGGTTGGATTTAGGGTGAGGAATCCTTGGTTTTGTTAAGGTTGCAGAGTGGGGTATCTCTGGTATAAAATTTCTTGAACATTGTACTCAAGATTCTGATTAGTGAAGGAACTCTCATATCAGTGGGTGTGGGACTGGATGTAGATCACAAGAAATTGTGATTGAACCAATAAAAATATCAGTTTGCAATTCTTCTTAACCATTCTCTCTTTAATATAAATCGTACATTACGTATTAGGGTTTAATTGATTTAGAATCGAATTGCATTTGTTATAATCTCTTTTAATCATTAATTCATTTATGTTTACGTCATCTAAAGATTCAATACACGCTTTAGTTAAATACATCATACCTTCAATCAAGAAAAGTTTTTGAAAAGTTTGCAAAAATATTTAGAATCCTATTCACCTCCTCTAGGATTCCAACACTTGTTAGAGGTCACTTGGGCTAACAGTTGCGCACAAATAATTTGGATGAAACAACAGTTAAATGACTATGGAATTAATCTTAAAACTGTTCCTATTAAGTGTGACAACACAATTGCCATAAACCTCACTAAAAATCCGGTTTATCACTCAAGAACTAAGCACATTGAGATTAGGCACCATTTCAATAGGGATCACGTACATAAAGGTGATTGCATGATTGAATTTGTTGAAACATCTAAAAGCTCGCAGATATTTTTACAAAACCCTTGCCTAAGGAAAATTTATTTTTCATAAGAACCGAGTTAGTGATATTAAACCAATCATGCATTGAATAATTACTCTGTCATATACTCCTGGTTATTTTCAAACGAGATTATTGAGTGTGAAGGCAGAATAGCCGTAATCGATTAGCATAATCGATTATGCCAAAATAAGGAAAATGACAAAAATTCCAGAGAGGTCATAATCGGTTAGCATAATCGATTATGCTAAGTTAAGGAATTGAAGCACGCAAGCAGAGAGCTAGTGATCGATCAGGGTAATCAATTACTGATTGAAACAAATTCCAGAAGATGAAATAATCGATTTTATAATCGATTATTTGTTCATAAGTTCATCGACAAATAATTGATCATATAATTGACTATGCATGAACCCAAAACATAATCGATTATATAATAGATTATGCGAAGCTTAAAGTTTGGGCGCCAAAACAACACAGAATGGTACCAGCAAATCAGGAGGTGCCACATCAGTAAAATAATCGATTATCAGTGTAAAATAATCGATTATTGGGAAACTTAAAAAGGTAAATCTAAAACCCCAGCGCCTCATTTCGCACAACACTCTCTTTTTGCATCATCTTCTACCATTTTCCTCTGGTTTTTCACCCTAAACTCCATCCCTTCTACTACTCTTCATCCTCTCTTCACCCAAATCATCATCATGCCTCCCAAACGCCAACACACAGGTGTTGTGAATTCGGGTCCCCTCTCTCAAGAGTAGATTAATAGGTCCTTCTCTAATGGAGGACAATCAGCTAATTCATGATCGAATATCTGGACAAAGAGTCACAGAAGCTACATTTTTTTGATATTGAGTAAATGAGGGAGGGTAATTTCAAGTTTATGGAGTTCTTGGATCATGCCGGGCTTACCGAGTTCTTATCACTATCCGAGGACATATACCCGGAGCTTGTCAGGGTCTTACACTGCACCCTAAGACTTGTGTAAGGTGTTCTTATCTCTGAGGTATGCCATAAACCCATTCGCCTTACTACTGAAGCTTTTGGTACGGTAGTTGGTGTGTCCTCTGGTGGCATGGCCATTACTACCGAGGATCCTACTGCGGAACCCTTAGAAAATAAGTTTGCTAGACTCCAGGCCATTAAGGATGTTCTAAGAGATCCTAGTGATGCTACATATAAAGAGATCACTGCTAGACAGTTGTTGCTAGGCTTTTGTTTCCTAGGCATTATAATTTCTCTCATCTCTTGCGCATGGATGTTGTTTTACACTGGTTGTTCGAAAATAAGAAGCAGGTGGATTGGGCTAGCTAGGTCATGCAACAGATGCATGACAACAAGCTGAGTGAAACTCTCCCCTATGGTCACTTGGTGAGCCACATTCTTAGGCACGTTAGGGTTAACCTCACTGGAAAGGTTAAACTGGATTACAACAAAGTTTATGATATGATGAATAAGGGTACCATTAACCCGATGGGTATGGAGTTTTACGGTGGGAATTGGGTTTACAAACCCAAGAGCTTGAAATTGTATGAAGTAGAGCCACCTCACACCGATGGAGCATCCTCTTCTTAGGCCTCTCCAGCTGTCTGTTCCTCTGAGATGATGGCATTACTTGAGAGTGGGAGTATTTTTGCGGAGGTTCGGGTGAACACCACAAAGATCCTGGCTAACTCTACTGCTATTTGGGAGTTGTCACCAGAGGTGAAATCTTTGGAGCGTTGACTTGCTGCAGCCGAGGCTAGTCCGATTTGAGCAGCACCACAAACTCAGGCTAGACAGGATGGTTCTGACAGCAACAACACGGATGATGATGATAGTGGTGGTGATGCTGAGTATGAGGAGGATGAATACTATATTCAATACTTTTATTTTCATCACTTTTATGACTTTTTCATTTTATTTTGGATGATTGTATTAAACCTTTTATTATCCTGGCACATCTTACCTTGCTTCTGCACATACACTTTTGGATGATTATACTTTGATCATTTTTGCATGCCAAGGTTATATTATGATCATACTATAATTGCTTCAATTATATGTGGATACATGGCATGCTATATTATTTTACTTTTCCCTCTTTTTGATAATGTCAAAAGTAAGAGAATTATATATGATTGCATGTTTAAGGGGGAGCTGATTTTAAGTATATGCATAGAGTAAGGGGGACTAGAGCAAATGCACAAAAACTTTTGAAAACTCAGATATATAATGCTCTAACCCTACTATTTAGAAAATCCCTCCTGAGATGTTTGATATCATAAAAAATGGGAGTATTTGGTATATGCGTTGACAGGTACAAATGTTTTGATAAATGATAAAAGGTTAAGTAAGAAATGTCCATCTTGCAAAAAGCGTGAAAAGGACGAACAAGTCAATACAAATGGGTTAAGGGATTTTTATTTAATTGTATTACTTATTTTAGAATCTTCTGTAAGTGGTTAATATTACTCTCAAGTTAATTAATCACACACTCACTTAAAATATGTTTTGAAAAAGAAACTTAAAAAGGCTTTTAATCGATTTTATTAAAATTTATTTCAGCCTTTAATATTTTCAAAATTCAAATCATTTCGAGGAATAATCGATTAGTCTAATCGATTATGAAGCTCTTAATTATGCTTAAATGTGTCATCAATATTAGAGCTGTTGAGATTTTGAAATTCAAATATTTGAACTAAAATAATCGATTATCATAATCGATTATTTATATTTGAACACATTTTTAATTCAGCTTAATTGGCCTTAAATGCTTTTAAATTGTATTTATTATTTTTGAGTCGTTAAGTTTTGAATACTGAACTTGTATAATTGATTACGTGTTTCAAAAATCATTTATTACTTTTTTAAATCAAAAGTCACGGAGTTGTTAATCGGTTAGTATAATCGATTATGCTTGTTTTAGCAGTCAAATGAATTTACACAGAGAACTAGTAATCATTTATTATAATCAATTATGGCTTGACTGTTTCAAAATGCGCGTTGTGATTTTAATTAAAATAATCGATTACTGTGCGAGAAAAATCAGATTTCAAGAGATTTTGACCTAGTCTCAAATGGTTTTATTTAAGGGTCTCTTTGAGAAAATTACAAGCACGAAAATACTGACATATTATTTTGGTTTTCTCACTCTTAAATCACTCTCTCTTCTTCTCTCATGTTCTTATACTTGGCTAAGTTAATTTGAGAGCTTTAAACACCACATAGGTGTTTGTATTGTTGAGCTTCAACTTGTTTATCTTATGCACTATTGAGTGCTATCTCATTTTTAATTCTTTTCTGAATTTTTAGTGGGTGTGATCCCACGAAACGTTTTTGAGGCTCTTGCACAAGGGAGAGTATATCTTGATATTTGTGTTAAGGGTCCACTGAATTGTAAAGGTTCTACTTGATCCTGTTTAAAAATTAGAGTTGATTGGAAACCCTTGGTGGTATTGCCTTGGGGACCTGACGTAGGCCACGTGGGTAAGGAAGGAATAATTGATGAAGTTACTGCCCCATATACCCCTTAACATAATGGAAAAGGTGAAAGAAGGAATATGACCTTGATGAACATGGCTAGATGTATGCTTAGAGGCAAAAATATGCCAAAGCAGTTTTGGGGAGAAGCTATATCTACATCAGCTTATATACTAAATAGAACCCCAACTAAGAGCCTGCATGATCTGACACCTGAGGAATCATGGTATGGCAGAAAACCTGGAGTAAGTCATCTTCGGGTATTTGGTTCTCTTTGTTGTAGACATGTACCAAATGAAAAGAGAAGGGAGCTAGATGACAAGGGAGAGCCAATGGTGTTTCTTGGGTATCATTCGACTGGTGCATACAAACGATACAACCCTATTAGTAAAAAGATAGTGCCGAGCATAGATGTTATTATTGATGAGAGCAGAAGTTGGAGTTAGGAGACTACAACAGTGAGTGATAAAATGACTGTACCCATTCAGCTTGATATGGAAGCTGAAAATTGTGCAGAAAAGGCTCAGATTCAGTCACACAGATCTCAAAGAGCAAGATAACCACCTTAGAGGTTTGGTGATTATGAATCTCTACCTGACTTTGCGGTTACTGAAGAAGGGGAAGTAGTGACTGATAGTGATATGGTGCATTTGGCTCTTTTGGCTAAAATAGAACTAGTGTTATTTGAGCAGACAATCAAGGCACCTAAATGGAAGGCAGCAATGGAGGAAGAGTTAAGGGCTATAGAGAAGACTAACACATGGGAAATGGTGTCTCTACCTTACAATAAAAGGCCTATTGGAGTTAAATGAGTCTATAAAGTGAAGAGGAAACCAACTGGAGAAGTTACAAAATACAAGGTCAGGTTGGTTGCAAGGGGTTTCTAGCAAAGGGCTGGTTTGCATTACAATGAAGTATTTGCACCCGTGGCCAGAATTGAAACTATTCAACTAGTGGTTGCTACTGCCATTTTTAGAGGTTGTTCGTTACATCAACTTGATGTAAAGTCAACCTTTTTAAATGGACCACTAGAGGATGAGGTATATATTTGTCAACCTCCTGGGTTTGAAATAGCTGGACATGAAAACAAGGTGTATAAATTGAAGAAGGCCTTGTATGGACTAAAGCAAGTCCCTCGAGCCTGGAATAAAAGGATAGTTTGCTTTCTTATGCAGCAGGGTTTTAATAAGTGCATAATAGAGTATGGTGTTTATGTGAGAGCCACTGCAACTGATTTGATGATTGTATGCTTGTTTGTAGATGATCTACTTGAATATGAAAACTGAATTCTTTACTTGTATTGATAATGAATATGACTACAAGATATATATACACTGGCTATGCACTTGATTCCTAGAACAATAAAAGTCTATTTTAAGTCATAGGAGAAATATACAATGAACATAAGAATACAATGGACGGGACTCTACCGTCCACACAAATCCACCTTCCACATATATTAATTATATTTAACAGCCCCTCAAGCTGGAGCATATATGTCTGATGCAACCAGGTTGTCACATATGTATGCTATTCTAGGACCCCGTAAAGACTTAGTCATCATATCTGCAAGTTGATCTCTAGTACCCACAAAGGAAGTCTTAATGATGCATGAAAGGATCTTTTCCCGGATGAAGTGACAATTAACTTCTATATGCTTGGTCCTTTCATGGAAGATAGGATTTGAAGAAAGATACAATACTGATTGGTTATCACAAGCAAGTCCCATAGGACCTATCTCACAAAACCTCAACTCTTTGAGTAAATATTTTAGCCATAGGAGTTCACAAGCAGTATTAACCATAGCACGATACTCTGCTTATGTGCTTGATCTTGCAACAACATTCTACTTCTTACTTTTCCATGAAATCTGATTACCTCCAATAAGCACACAGTAGCCTAAAGTGGACTTCCTATCACTAGCATCGCCTGCCCAATCTGCATCTGTATACCCGGTGATATTAGTATGAAACCTGTCCATATAAACAATTCCTTTACCAGGTGATCCCTTGATATATCTTAGGATCCGGACAACAGCATTCTAATGACTCACATGGTGAGTTGAGAAATTGACTTACAGCACTAACCAGAAAAGCAAGGTCTTGTCGAGTCATGGTGAGATAATTTAACTTTCTAACTAATCTTATATATCTGTTTGGGTCAGGATAGGGCTCCCCTTCATTAGGTATAAGCTTTACATTTGGGTCCATAGGAGTATCAACATGTTTACAATCTAGCATCCCTGTTTCTTCAAGAATGTCAAGGGAATATTTCCTCTGAGAAATGGCAACACCTGTTCTTGATTGGGCTACTTCAATCCGAAGAAAATACCGCAATCGTCCAAGATCTTTGGTCTGAAAATGTTTAAACAAGTGTTTCTTCAATTCTTAATGCCTTCTTGATCGTCACCAACAATATCATCCACATACACCACGAGATAAATACGTTTATTCAAGGATGGGCATTTAAAGAATACAGAATGGTCTGCCTCGCAACGAATCATGCCAATCTGCTGGATGACTTTACTGAATTCCCAAACCAAGTGCAAGGTGACTGTTTTAAGCCATACGAGGACTTCTGTAACCTGCAAACAAGTTATGACTCCCCCTGAGTAAAAACCCAGGTGGTTGCTCCATATAGATCTCATCCTCCAGATCACCATGTAAGAATGTATTTTTAATATCCAGCTAGTTTAATGGCCAGTGTCTCATGGCGGCCATAGACAAGAACAAATGAACAAATGCCATCTTCACAACGGGAGAAAAAGTATCATCGTAATCTAGATCATAGATCTGAGTGTACCCCTTTGCTACCAGACTGGCTTTCAAGTGATCCAGCTGCCCATTAGGACCAACTTTAACAGTAAATACCCATCGACAACCAACTTCCAATTTCCCATCAGGAGGGTAAACAAGGGTCCATGTATAATTAGATTCCAAAGGTGTCATCTCATCAATCATTGCATGTCGCCATCCTGGATGAGATAGTTATTCTTGAACATTCTTGGGAATGGTAACAGATGACAAGGCAGATACAAAGGCATAATGGGAAGGAGATAATCGATGGTAACTCAGAAAATTGTAAACGGGATAGGGATTAAGAGTAGAGCAATTACCTTTACGAAGGGCAATGGGTAAGTCAGCGGAAGTGACTGGTTGGACTGCATTGGGAGAAGCGATTGGAGCGGGAGATGAATCAGGAGGATCAATACTGGGTGTGATCTCAGGAACTTTAGGAATTTGAAGAGCCTGAACGCTCATAAAGAAATACCATATCGAAGAAAGGGGCGGTTATCCTGTGGCTGTGCAAGTTGAGGAATGGGTAGTACCTGAGATGAAGTAGAGTCGGAGGTAGCTGATATGACAAAGTAGGGGGTATCTTCAAAAAATGTAACATCTGCAGATACATAAAAGCGATGTTTAGAGGGACAATAACATCATTGACAAAACAAGTGGAACCAAACACACGAGGAGGAACAATATAAAGAGAATCGTTAGGAAATAAAATAGAGTGAGGGATTTTATTACCCAAAACAAAGGATGGCATTCGATTTACTAGATAACAAGCTGCGAGAATAGCGTCACCCCAAAACTTCAAGGGTGCATTGACATTTATTAAAAGAGTCTGAGCTGTATCAACAAGATGATGATGTTTACGTTCAGCAACACCATTTTTTTGTGGTGTGTGAGGACAACTGGACTGATGTATGGTGCCATAAGGACTCAAAGGATTTAAATGATGCAGAAAAATATTCTTTTGCATTATCACTGCGCAAAATATGAATTGTTTTTCCAAACTGATTCTTTATTTGTTAACAAAAGGTTTGAAAGACATCAAATAACTCAGAATGATTTTTCATTAAAAATAACCAAGTGCATCTTGAGAAATCCTCAATGAAAGTAACATAATACCTATATCCTCGAACAGAAGGAATACAACTAGAACCCCAAACATCAGAGTGGGTAATATCAAAAGGAGGCATAGTTCGACTACTGACACTACTAGGAAAAGATACTCTAACATGTTTTCCAAGTTGACATGACTCACAGTTCAAGGTATTAAATGTGAAAGATGAGGGACCATTTGCTTTAACTTGTCTATGTAATGCCCCGATTTTTATATAAGGGATTATGTTACTATGGATGCCTAGTTGTTGTTGTTGTTGTTGTTGTTGTTGTTGTTGTTGTTATTATGATTAATGAAGTTAGTATTGTTGTTTATATAATTGATAATGTAATTGTTATTAGTGTTGTAGTATGAGATTGTGTCCCTTAATGTGTGATCTTATATGGATATATGCTTTTGTATGTTAATATATAATATATGATTTTATTAATAATAAGTGATTAAGAATGATAGGATGAGATATCATGTGATTTAGTATTTAAATAGAGATAGTGTAATTCTTAGATTTTAGCCCATCAACCAATCAGATTTGAGTCCTTATTAATAAAGGATAATCCTCTTTTTGGTTACCTCTTAAGATCTTATCATAATCTCCTAAGGATCATATCTTATGTTTGTAGGGCTTAGTTAAAGACCTTAGGATTGATTAGTGAGTGTTCTAGGAACATTAATGATGAAGCTGTGATTAAAGGATTGATTCCCCATGACGATAAGACATGAATATTAATAAAGAACGGTTAAGATTAATGAAGCTGATGTTCGATGGATTAGTTAAAAGACAATAGGTTGAATCTGTGATCTATCCCAAGGATTTGGGAAAGGGTTCCTAAACCTTTCTGCCCAGATCAGTACGGCCATGCTCCATCGAGCACGGTCGTGCTTAACAGGGAGCACGCCCGTGCTCCAGTTTGAAATCCAGAGCAGCTCGTGCAATTGAGCACGCCCATACTCAGCAGGCAGCACGGTCGTGCTTGCCTGTAGGTCCAGCACTCCCGTGCTGAGGGTGAGAACGCTTGTGCTCACCCGACCAGAACAGAACCAGAATGCTGAAAATAGGAGTTCTACCCCAAAGTATCCAATTAATGAAAGAAGACACCAAACGAAGAAAAGATGAGTTAGATAACTTAAAGATGTTGTTCTGTACATTGGTCGCCGAGTGGCCAATGGGGCCTTGATGCTTAATGGTCAAGGTGTTGAGCTCTGTACCTGATCAGTTGGAGTTTTAATAATTAAAGCCGAAAGATGATGTTCTGTACATTGGTAGCCTAGCGTTCGCTCCAAGGGGGCCTCGATAGCCGAGTGGTCGAGGTGTTGAGCTTTGGTGCTTTTTGGCCAGAGTGTTGTTGTTTTGTACCTTGGTAGCCGAGTGGTCAAGGGGGCCTTGATGCATAATTTCAAGGTGTTGTTAAAAGATATTGGACCATGGTAGCCGAGTGGCCAAGGGGGCCTTGATGCTTAATGGTCAAGGTGTTGAGCTCTGGTGCTTTTTGACCAGAGTGTAAGTGAAAAGATTAAAGACCAAAGATGAAAGATAAAGTTGATGATGATGGTGAACTTGGGTAGCCGAGTGACCCAAGCGGAGGTGGTGATTGTTGGTTGTGTTTCTCATTCATGCATTGGAGTAGTGGAGTAGCATTGCATCGCATAACATACCTTGTTTGGAATGATATATGTATATATATGATATTAATATGATGAGATGATTATGTTTGATATTCTATGTTTATATGATGCATGTTCATCTTACTAACTACTTCCATGCCATTATGTTGATATATATGTTTCTTACTCCCCATCTTTTGTTGTTTGTTGCATGTATCTTTTTGGATATGCAGAGGACGGTGAGCACCTTGCTGAGGAGTGACTCTGAGGAGCCGCTACTCATAGTTTAGTTATGCTTAGTTTTAGTTTGTTTATCCGAGTTATTTATCGGATTGGTTATACCAGCTCTGTAATGTGACATCGGGGTTGGGTTCGTTATATGTTTCATGTTATGTTTCTTTTAAATAATGTTTTAGTTTTTTCGCGTTGAAGTTATGTTACAATGCAGCAGCCTCTGCCTGGTTTTTATTATTATGATATAATATGCATGTGTCCTATTTCTTTTATATCTTTTACATTTTATGAATACATGCGGGGTAAAGGGTGCCACGGTCTAGACTTGGATGACCTAGATGACGATGTAGGAGATCGACAGACTCTGAAACAGCACAAACAATGGATGAGGAAGATTGAAGGTAGTAGAGACCCCGTGATTCAGATCCAGATCCAATAGTTTGTCTCGTACTCCGGTCCTATATAACAAAGGAATCAGAATTAAAGGTTATGGAACAATTTAGAGTGTGAGTAATTTGGCTAATTGAAATTAAATTAAAGGGACAATCTGGCACAAACCAGATTGAATTTAAAGGTAAGGATGGAAGAGGTGAAGCTTGACCAATACCACCGGCTTGTGCCTTAGACCCATCGACAAGAGTAATACTGTGAGATGATTTAGGGAATGACAATTTAGAGAAAAGAGAAGGATTACCAGCTAGGTGATCATAAGCACCAGAGTCTAAAATCCAAGATCCAACAGACGCAGATTGAGAGAGACAAACTTTAGAATTACCAATGTGAGCAATGGTGGCCGAAGGAGAAGCCTGTTGAGTGGATTTAAATTGAAGATAATCCTTATACTCGCTGATCGAAAGTAGATGATCTTCATCTGACTTGGTAGTAATGGTAGGGGAACCAAAAATCAAATGGGGGCTCGAGCTATTCTTTTCTGCCATGGAAGAAGAGCAACATAATACAAACAACAACAAGATTCAAAGAAGGGGTAGCACAATGGCAGACCGACAACCAAACAGGGGTGGAACAGAACCGAGAGAGGACGACGATCATGGCAGTGGAAGCGGCAACGCAAATGGAAGTCGGGATGACGGCACGTGGATTACACGCACTGAAGAGTGAGAATTTTGGAGGCGGCGCGTGAGAGCACATGACGGTGAAACTGGCGGCGGAGCTTGGGCGGACGTCTAAGGTGAACGACGGTGTCACTCTGGTCACCGGACAACTTCAAAAATGTGGGTCAACGCTCACAGCAACTAAAACCCAATGAACATACCAAATAGGGACGAACAAAGCTCTAAATACAAACTTGGATATGAAAACTGAATACTTTACTTGTATTGATAATGAATAGGACTACAAGATATATATACACTTGACTATGCACTTGATTCCTAGAACAATAAAAATCTATGGTAAGTCCTAGGAGAAATATACAATGAACATAAGAATACAATGGATGGGACTCCACCGTCCACATATATTAATTATATTTAACAGATCATTGGTTACTGGGAGCAATCCAGCAAAAATTGATGAGTTTAAGAGGAGAATAATGCAGGAATTTGAGATGACAGATCTGGGCTTGCTATCCTATTTTTTGGGCATGGAATTTGTCACTACAAGTGAAGGCATTTTCATGCACCAAAAGAAGTATACAACTGATATATTGAAGAGGTTTCACATGCTGGATTGTAACTCTGACCAAACACCGGTTGATTGTTGTACAAAGGTTGAGGAGGAAGGAAGTGACAAGTCAGTTGATGCAACATTGTACAAACAGATAGTTGGCTCCTTAAGGTTTCTTTACAGAAACATACTAGACATAGCCTATGGAGTGGGTCTGATTAGCCGATTTCTGGATCATCCAAGGTTCTCTCATCTGTATACAGCTAAGAGAATACCAAGGTATGTAAAGGGTACTTTGGATTATGGATTGTTGTTCTCAAAATGTGGTAGCAATATTTCTGATGAAATGTTTGGCTATTGTGACTCGGATTGGTGTGGTGATAAAAATGACAGTAAGAGTCAGCTGGATATATGTTTATGATGTGCGGAGCACCAATTTCATGGTGTTCTAAGAAGGAGTCAGTGGTTGCACTATCCTCATGTGAGGATGAATATGCTGCAACCTCAGTGGGAGCTTGTCAAACCCTGTGGCTTGAGACTTTAATGTCAGAGATGAAGATTTAAAGAGAAGGGTCTATGAAGATGCTGATAGACAACAAATCAGCAATAAACTTGCCTAAACATCATGTTGCTCATGGAAGGAGCAAGCATATTGAAACAAGATTCCACTTCCTCATAGATCAAATCAGTAAAAGGAAGCTAGAGTTGAATTATTGCAGCACTAATGAGCAGGTGACTGATATTTTAACACAGCCTCTCAAGCTGACCGATTCAAGCTAATTAGAGACATGATTGGGGTGCAGTCTATGGCTAATCCGTATTAAAGGGGACTGTTGTAGATAATTCAATGAACTATAACGAGTTAGTATAGGTTAGTGTTAGTTAGGCAGTTAGTGGGTGCTAAACTAACTGCTGTAAGACTGTACTATAAATGTAATACAAGTGATACGATGTAAGTGATATATACAATCAATAAAATTATATTCACCGTACTTCCCTCCTTTCTCTCCTCTTTGTTTGTGTGAGTATTTTGAGTGAGTGTTCTAACACCACCAAACATAAAAAAAAAAAAAAGGTTAGCGGGTTACTTGCTAAAAATAATAAAAATGAAAAAATGTACAAAAAAATGGTAAAAATAAAAATACACATAAAACATCATCTAAAAAAATGCAATCATCTCAAGTCCAACAATAGTCCACAAATAAACAAATAACAATTGTTCAATTTTCAACTACATAAAGAATATTGTATATATGTTTTTTTACAAAAAAAAAGGTTGGCAGGATGACTTGCAACCAATCCGTTTTCTTGTCGGGTTAAACCGGAAGTATCATGTAATACCCCATTTTTTTTCGTATAAGTGCTTTTGTGTATGCCTTATTTGCTTTAAGTTCTGTTTAGAAGGGGCTAAGTGGGATTTTAGGCTTTAAATCCCTTCCTGATGCATGAGCACGACCGTGCTCATGTATCAGCACACCCGTGCTTGACGCAAGTATCCTGTGGCTGCCAGAGCCACAAGCACGGTCGTGCTTGTTAGAAAGCACGACCGTGCTCAGGAGAAAACGCGTCTTGTTGATGCTGATGTAAGCATAACCGTGCTTAGTGGGGTGCACGGCTGTGCTCGGGTCACAATGTCTATAAATAGGAATAATGTGCGAGGGTTTCGTTTGTAACCCTTATTTTGGTTTCTCTGCACATCAAAACAGCATAAACCTCTCTTCGTTTTTCTATCCTTTGAACCCATCCTAGTCCTTGGAATCCTTGCGGTGTTTAGGAGAGGAAAGCACGTGTTAGTGTCGGTAGAGGTAAGCCGGTTATCCCTCTTTATTAATCTTTGTTCCTAACTATTGGATTGGGATTAATTGATTGTTCTTGTGTTTGGCCAAGGCTTGGCAAACTCATCGAGCCGCTTGAGGGAACGCGACCAGTTTACTATCGGGATCTGATCTTCATACCAGGTATGGGGAGAAGGAATAGTATGAATATGTAAGCACGGGGGTAACGTAAGATGAAGGGTTCCCATAACCCTTTCCTTGATAACATGTCTATATGCCTTTATGTTTGTTTGCTATATGATGTTTAACTGGTTACAATGTTAATGATTGGCATGACTGTTATTATTGATTAATGTTATCTATTATGAACATGTTAATGTGATGATGCCATGATTGAGTGTTTTATCATAATTATGATATTGTGATGTATTGGATGTTGATTGATGTTGTGACGCATTAATGTTAAACGTTAAATCTGTTAATAGAGTTAATGGAGGTTGTTCCCCTTGTTCATAAATCTGAACGATAGTAATGAGTGAGGATTAAGCCAATGGTTTAGTCAGGAACAATAGAGATGGATTTATAAGTGATTAGGGACAATTAAATGAATTGAGATTAAATGATTAATTCCCCTTAAACCGTAAGACATGGATATTTAATCAATGTTGATGAAACTGACTATCAATGGATTAGTAAAAGCCAATAGGTTTGAATCTATGAATTGCCCCAAGAATTGGCAAAGGGTCTGTGACCTTTTTGGTCAGAACAGTATGGCCCTGCTCCATTGAGCACGACCGTGCTTAACAGGGACTACGCCCATGCTCCCATTCAAATCCAGAGACATGGCGCGCTTTTGAGCACGCCCGTGCTTAACAGGCATCATGATCGTTCTTGCTTGGAGAGCTCAGCACTCCCGTGCTGGGGTGAGCACGCCCGTGCTTACCTATGCAGAACAGAACGCAGAATAGTGCAGAAGTAGGGGTTTCCACCCCAAATGCTCTAAAAGACTTAATAAAATACCAACGGAACATGAAGACCAAAGACAAGTGATAAGATTGTTGTACCTTGGTAGCCTAGTGGCCAAGGGGGCCTTAATGCATGATGGTCAAGGTGGTAATCTCTAGTGCTTAATGATTAGAGTGTTAATGATGATATGGTACCTTGGTAGCCTAGTGGCCAAGGGGGTCTTGATGCTTGATGGTCAATGTGGTAATCTCTAGTGCAGAACGATTAGAGTGTTTAATTAATGAATACTAAATATAACGTTAATCCTCGATAGCCGAGTGGTCGAGGTGTTGATGGTATTAAAACTTGGGTAGCCTAGTGACCCAAGCGGAGGTGGTGGTTGTGCTTATGTGTTGTGTTGAGCATGCATTCACGCGTCGGAGATGTTAGTGGGGGATGTTCAACATAGGGGAGAACGTCCGAGAGTAAGGCGATCTGGCCGTCCGTGGTGATTCCAGTGAATCATGTACAACCATGGTGGCACATCCGAGAGTAAGGTGCGTCGGCTATCCTAGGGGTCCACCCAAGGTTTGGTGGATTGCCTTGGTGTTGGTGCTTATTGGCCAATGTGGATATGTAACTCCGAAGTTGACTTCCCGAGATAGATGGATCCAAGTTCATAATGGAGTATTGGAGCAGAGTTGCATTGCATTGCATACACGTTTGTATGATGTTATTGATATGATATATTGTTGTCTGCTATAACATGATTGTTTGATGTATGCTCGTCTTGCTAACTGCTTCCTTGCCATTGTATTCGTATATATGTTTCTTACTCCCCATCTCTATGTTTCTTGTTGTGGCATGTATCTTTTATGCAGAGGACGACGAGCAGCCAATTGAGGAGTGACTTTGAGGAGCCAAGACTCATAGTCAGGATTTCCAGTTTTTAGTAGTTTGTTTAGTTAGTTGTTTTCAGTTTGTATCCGAGGATTTTTCCAGATTGGTTATACCAGCTCTGTACTATGACATCGGGGTTGGGTTTTCTTTTTATGTTATGTTATGATTTATTTTCCACGTTTGAAACTTGATATAATGTGGTGTTCTTTACCGGTTGTTTGGTTTTAATTTTTAATAAATGATGCATGTTTCATTTTATTTATCTTATCTTTTAATGCTTTAAATGTATGCGAGGTAGAGGGTGTCACATTTAGTGGTATCAGAGCAGGTCTGTCCTATCAGGTCGTGGTATTAGTCTGTTGTGAGTCTCTTGTGTGCACTTGTTTGAATTGTCTATACTTTTTATGGACAATGATGCTATATGTTAGAAGTTGTAGCTTTTCTTGCTTTAAGTTCCCTGTATTTAACAAGTTGTCTTAGGCGTTTACAGGAACTTATGGCAGGAAGAGGCAGGAACGACCTGGCCATTGCAGATGCTTTGGAACTTCTTGCCAACGCGATAGGCCAGAACCAGAACGCCAACAATAATGGGGGACCAGCTTAGTTCCAGGGTCTCGACAAGTTCCAGCAGAACAATCTGTCGTCTTTCAAGGGAGCTTACGATCCTGAGGGTGCCCTGTTGTGGATGAGGGAGACCGAGAAGATCTTCCGAGCCATGGGATGCAATGATCAACAGAAGGTCATCTTTGAGACTTTCATGCTGACTGAGGAGGCTGAGCATTGGTGGGATAACTGTCGTTAGCGCTTGCAGGTAGAGGGTACAATGATCACATGGATTGTCTTCAAGGACAGATTTCTAGAGAAGTACTTCCCGCCAAACATCAAGGACAAAAAGGAAATGGAATTTCTGGCGCTGAAGCAGGGCAACATGTCAGTAGGAGAGTATGCGACTAAGTTTGAGGAGTTCGCCCGTTACTATACACTGTATCAGTATGTGGTGGACGATCGTTCCAAATGCATGAAGTTTGAGGATGGTCTGTATCCAGAGATCAAGTAGGCTATCAACTACCAGGAAATCCGAGTCTTCCAGTTCTTGTGAACAAGCGTATGATCTTTGAAGATGCCTACAAATCCGGAGGATTAGGTAATAATGGATCAGACAACCGGAGCAACAAGAAGAGTGATCAGGGAAACAAATGGAAGCCGGGTCTCGCTCCAGCTGGCAAGGACTTCAAGCGGGATGGCAAGAAGTCTCAGTTTTCTTCAGACTGGTCCAGGAGATGGGATTCCTTCGATTCTATACCTCTTCGGTGCAGCAAGTGTGGACAGAATCACTTCACTACCCAATGTAAGGAGACAGACATCATCTGTTTCAAGTGTGGCAAGCATGGCCACATCAGCCAGAACTATGAAGGAGGAAAGTCAGAGCCACAGAGTGCGAGTAAAGTTCAGAATCCTCAATCCAATCGACTGAAGACCACAGGGAGAGTCTTTACTCTCAGTGGAACCGAGGCCTCCAAATCTGAAAATTTGATCCAAGGTATGTGCCTCATTAGAGGAATTAGTTTAACTGTATTGTTTGATTCGGGTGTGACTCACTCGTTTGTGTCATATGAATGTGCTAAGAGTCTTAAATTGTTAGTGACACTTCTTGAGTGTGATTTAATTGTTGTCACACCCACGAATAAACATGTTCTTACTTCATATGCATGCAAGAACATTCGTATTACCATAGATGGCAGAGACTTTATTATTGATCTTGTATGTCTACCCCTGAAAGACCTTGATGTTATTCTTGGCATGGACTGGTTATCTTCCAACCACGTTCTTCTGAATTGCTTCGATAAAACCATAGTTTTGGAACTCCAGTGGAGTCTAAGGATCTGACCTTTCTCTCTGCCAACCAAGTTAAGGCTTTAATGAAAGAAGAAGCCCAAGTGTAGATGATTCTATCTTCCATGGAAGTCAAGAGCCCTCCTGATGTCGAAAGTGTGCCTGTTGTGCGAGAATTTCCTGAAGTGTTCTCGGGGGATGTTTACGAACTACCCCTAGAGAGAGATGTGGAGTTTGTCATAGACTTAGTGCCTGGCACTGGTCCTATATCCATAGCACCCTATAGAATGTCTCCTCTAGAACTAGCTAAGTTAAAGGAACAGTTAGAAGATCTGATGCAGAAGCAGTTCATCAGGCCTAGCGTATTCCCATGGGGAGCGCCAGTGTTGTTGGTGAAGAAGAAAGATGGCAGTATGAGGTTATGTGTCAACTATCCATAGCTCGACAACGTGATCGTTAAGAATAGGTATCCCCTCCCTATGATTGATGATCTTATGGATCAGTTGATCGGGGCTTGTGTTTTCTTGAAGATAGATTTGAGGTCAAGATACCATCATATTCGGGTTAAGTTTGAGGACATCCCGAAGACAACGTTTAGAACGCGATATGGTCACTATGAGTATTTAGTTATGCCCTTTGGTGTGACTAATGCTCCTGCTGTGTTCATAGATTACATGAACAAGGCCTTTCACCCTTACTTGGATAAGTTTGTGGTGGTTTTCATAGATGACATCTTAGTGTACTCCAAGACAAATGAGGAACATGAGGAGCACTTATGGGTTGTCTTACAGACCCTTAAGGAGAAGCAGTTGTATGCTAAGTTGTCTAAGTGCGAGTTTTGGTTAGAGGAGGTGAGTTTCTTAGGTCACGTATAAAGTTGGGATAGTCGTGGATCCGGCTAAGGTAGAGATGGTGCTCCACTGGGAAGCGCCAAAGTCAGTGACCGAGGTTAGAAGTTTCTTGGGTTTAGCAGGGTACTATAGGAGGTTTATAGAAGGCTTCTCTAAGTTAGTGTTACCCTTAACCCGTCTCACCAAGAAGGGACAGTTGTTTGTGTGGGACTCTAAGTGTGAGGATAGTTTCTGAACCCTAAAGGATAAGTTAACATCAGCACCATTTTTGGTTTTTCCCGATCCTAGTAGCCCTTTCGTAGTATATTGTGATGCATCGAATGAAGGTTTAGGTGGAGGGTTGATGCAAGATGGTAAGGTAGTAGCTTATGCTTCTAGGCAGTTGAAAATCCACGAGAAGAACTACCCTACCCATGACCTAGAGTTAGGAGATGTGGTATTTGCCTTGAAGATTTGGAGGCATTACCTGTATGGAGCTAAGTTCGAGGTCTTTAGTGATCATAAGAGTTTGAAATATTTGTTTGACCAGAAAGAGCTCAATATAAGGCAGTGTCGGTGGATGGAGTTTTTAAAGGATTACGGGTTTGATCTGACCTACCACCCAGGAAAGGCCAATGTAGTGGCATATGCTTTAAGTAGAAAAACCTTGCATGTCTCTGCTTTGATGGTTAGGGAGATGGATATGATCGAGGAGTTTAGAGACCTAAGTTTAGCCTAGGAAGTTGCCCCTAAGAGCATTATGCTTGGAACCTTGAAGGTTACCAACAATTTGATGGATCAAGTTAGAGAAGGCCAAAAGTTAGATAATTTTCTCTTAGACCAGAGGGAGTTACTTGCTCAAGGTAGAGACCATAGTTTTAAGGAAGGAATCGATGGAGTTTTGAGGTTCAAAGATAGAATCTGTATACCAAATGTCCCGGAGCTTAGGAAGTTGATCCTTAAAGAAGGACATAGGAGTAGACTGAGTGCGCACCCAGGTGCTACTAAGATGTATCGGGACCTTAAGCGGATGTTTTGGTGGCCCAGGATGAAGAAAGATGTGACTGAGTTTGTGTATGCTTGTTTAGTATGCCAAAAGGCTAAAATAGAACACTAAAAGCCATCAGTGAAGTTGCAACCTTTGAGTATCCCAGAATGAATATGGGACAGTATTGCAATGGATTTTGTGTCTGGACTCCAAGGACTCCAGCAGGTTATGAAGCGATATCGTTTGTTGTGGATAGATTGACTAAGTCTGCCCATTTCATCCCTATGAACATGGAATACCCTTTGGAAATGTTGACCAGATTGTACATCAAAGAGATAGTCAGGTTACTTGGTGTACCTTCTAGCATAGTGTCAGATAGAGACCCGAGGTTTACCTCTAGGTTTTGGACAAGTTTGCACGAGGCTTTAGATACCAAGCTTAGGCTAAGTTCAGCTTACCACCCGCAGACTGATGGACAGTCTGAGAGGATCATCCAGTCCTTAGAGGACTTGTTTAGAGCTTGTGTGCTAGAACAGTCAGGTAGTTGGGACAAGTTTTTGCCGCTGATAGAGTTCACCTACAACAACAACTACCATTCCAGTATTGGGATGACACCTTATGAAGCTCTTTATGGGAGGAGATGTAGGACACCTTTGTGTTAGAGTAAACCTGGTGATAGTGTTATGTTAGGACCCGATGTAGTGCAAGAAACTACAGAGAAGGTGAGAATGATTCAGGAAAAGATGAAAACGGCACAGAGTAGGCAGAAAAGCTACCATGACAAAAGGAGGAAGGCGCTCGAATTTCAGGAAGGCTATCACGTATTCTTGAGAGTTACACCAACAACTGGGGTTGGTAGAGTGATGAAGGCAAAGAAACTTACTCCCAAATTCATTGGCCCTTACCAAATTCTTAAAAGAGTCGGTGAAGTTGTGTACCAAATTACATTGCCACTTTTCTTGTCTAAACTTCATAATGTTTTTCACGTGTCACAACTTCATAAGTACATTCATGACCCAAACCACGTGATAATCCCCAACACGATTCAGTTAAATTAGAATTTGACTTTCGAGGTTCAACCCCTTTGAATTGAGGGCCGGAGGGTGAATTAGCTGAGGGGCAAATAGATTTATTTGGTTAAAGTCGTTTGGAGTGGGGAAACTGAGGAAAGTGCTACTTGGGAACTTGAGAGCAAGATGATGGAGGCGTACCCGCATCTCTTCGTTCGAGGTGAGTAGAAATTTCGAGGATGAAATTTTTATAAGGGGGTGGAATTGTAACACCCCGTTTTTTTCGTATAAGTGCTTTTGTGTATGCCTTATTTGCTTTAAGTTCTGTTTAGAAGGGGCTAAGAGGGATTTTAGGCTTTAAATCCCTTCCAGATGCATGAGCACGTTCGTTCTCATGTATCAGCACACCCGTGCTTGACGCCCGTGTCTTGTGGCTGCCAGAGCCATAAGCACGACTGTGCTTGTTAGGAAGCACGATCGTACTCAGGAGAAAATGCGTCTCGTTGACGTTGATGTAAGCACGACCGTGCTTAGTGGGGTGCACGGTCGTGCTCGGGTCATAATGTCTATAAATAGGAATAGTGCGCAAGGGTTTCGTTTGTAACCCTTATTTTGGTTTCTCTGCACACCAAAACAGCAAAAACACTTCTTCCTCTTTCTCTCCTTTGAACCCTTCCTAGTCCTTGGAATCCTTGCGGTGTTTGGGAGAGGAAAGCTCGTGTTAGTGTCGGTAGAGGTAAGCCGGTTATCCCTATCTATTAATCTATGTTCCTAACTGTTGGATTGGGATTAATTGATTGCTCTTGTGTTTGGACAAGGCTTGGGAAACTCATCGAGCCACTTGAGGGAATGCGACCAGTTTACTATCAGGATCTGATCTTCATACCAGGTATGGGGATAAGGAATAATATGAATATGTAGGCTTGGGGGTAGCATAAGACGAAGGGTTCCCATAGCCCTTTCCTTGATAACATGTCTATATGCCTTTATGTCTGTTTGCTATATCATGTTTAACTGGTTACAATGTTAATGATTGGCATGACTGTTATTATTCATTAATGTTATCTATTATGAACATGTTAACGTGATGATGCCATGATTGAGTATTTTATCATAATTATGATATTGTGATGTATTGGCCGTTGATTGATGTTGTGACGCATTAATGTTAAACGTTACATCTGTTAATAGAGTTAAGGGAGGTTGTTCCCCTTGTTCATAAATCTGAACGATGGTAATGAGTGAGGATTAAGCCAATGGTTTAGTCAAGAACAATAGGGATGGATTTATGAGTGATTAGGGACAATTAAATGAAACTGACTATCAATGGATTAGTAAAAGTCAATAGGTTTGAATCTAGGAATTGCCCCAAGAATTGGCAAAGGGTTTGTGACCCTTTTACCCAGAACAATATAGCCTTGCTCCACTGAGCACGACCGTGCTTAACAGGGAGCACGTCCGTGCTCCCATTCAAATCCAGAGACTGGGCGTGCTTTTGAGAACGCCCGTGCTTAACAGGCAGCACGACCGTGCTTGCTTGGAGAGCTCGGCACGCCCGTGCTAGGGTGAGCATGCCCGTGTTTACCTATGCAGGACAGAACGCATAATAGGGCAGAAGCAGGGGTTTCCACCCCAAATGCTCTAAAAGACTTAATAAAATACCAGCGGAACATGAAGACCAAAGACAAGTGATAAGATTGATGTACCTTGTAGCCTAGTCTCCAAGGGGGCCTTGATGCATAATGGTCAAGGTGGTAATCTCTAGTGCTTAATGACTAGAGTGTTAATGATGATATGGTACCTTGGAAGCCTAGTGGCCAAGGGGGCCTTGATGCTTGATGGTCAAGGTGGTAATCTCTAGTACAGAATGATTAGAGTGTTTAATTAATGAATATGAAAGATAATGTTAATCCTCGATAGCCGAGTGGTCGAGGTGTTGATGGTGTTAAAACTTGGGTCGCCTAGTGGCCCAAGCACAGGTGGTGGTTGTGCTTGTGTGCTGTGTTGAGCATGCATTCACGCATCAGAGATGTTAGTGGGGGATGTTCAACATAGGGGAGGTCACCCGAGAGTAAGGCGATTTGGGCATCCGCGGCGATTCCAGTGAATCATGTACAACCGTGGTGGCACATCCGAGAGTATGGTGCGTCGATTATCCTAGGGGTCCACCCAAGGTTTGGTGGATTTCCCCAGCGTTGGTGCTTATTGGCCAATGTGGAGATGTAACTTCGAAGTTGACTTCCTGAGATAGATGGATCCAAGTGCATAATGGAGTACTGGAGCAAAGTTGCATTGCATAGCATACACGTTTGTATGATGTTATTGATGTTATATTGTTGTCTACTTTAACATGATTGTTTGATGTATGCTCGTCTTGCTAACTGCTTCCTTGCCATTATATTCGTATACATGTTTATTACTCCCTATCTCTATGTTTCTTGTTGTGGCATGTATCTTTTATGTAGAGGACGACGAACAGCCAGTTGAGGAGTGACTCTGAGGAGCCGCGACTTGTAGTCAGAATTTCCAGTTTTCAGTAGTTTGTTTAGTTAGTTGTTTTCATTTTGTATCTGAGGATTTTTCTGGATTGGTTATAGCATCTCTGTATTGTGACATCGGGGTTGGGATATCTTTTTATGTTATGTTATGCTTTATTTTCCGCATTTGAGACTTGATATAATGTGGTGTTCTCTACCTGTTGTTTGGATTTAATTTTTAATAAATGATGCATGTTTTATTTTATTTATCTTATCTTTTAATGCTTTAAATGTATGCGGGGTAGATGGTATCACATATCGAAACGGGTTGGTGGGTGATGTTAAGTCTAAGTTTTTGACATCTCTTATTTTGATGAATCCAAACAAAGAATGATTTTAATTGGACCTTTTGAAATATGCTAACATGTGTATTAAGTGTGCAGATCATAATGCAAAAGCATTTTGGCAAAATAACAAGTCTTAAATATACGTCTGTGTTTTGATAACACAATGCATCTATAGAAAGACTCGGTATCTGCAAGCTATGAAAATTCGTCTGACCATACAACGTGACTGGAAGTATTTAACTTTACTTATATTTGGAAGTCAAGAATATTCCCTTTCATTTTCAAATCAAGAAAATCGAATTCAGAAGCTTAAAGCATCAATCCGTGTTTGAAATTCCTTTTGTTGCAGAAGGCAAAATAACATTTACTAGGTCGCAGACCCGTGGTTCACAAAAAAAGGAAAGTTGCGTCGCCCAAGTCTGGAAAGAAACAAACACTGCTCTTAATCAAGCTGCACTTTGATAATGTAACACCACGTTTTTCGTATAAAGTCATTAAGCGCTTTTATATGTTTTATCTGTACGTTTGTTTCTTGGGTAGTTGTTAGGAATGTGCCCAGGAAACGTTAAATGGGGCTAAGTGGGATTTTAGATTGAAAAGTCCCTTTCTGGTGCATGAGCATGGCTGTTCTCATGTAACAGCATGCCTATGCTTAACAGCGTGCTCAGTAGCTTGTTGGGCCATGAGCTCGACCGTGCTCAAGGAAGCACGGCCTTGTCGGAAAACATGCTCTTGTGACGTGCGTTTTGCGGACCCCCCTGCTTGACTAAGCACACCCATGATCGCATTAAGAACACTCGTGCTTAGGGGGAGTACGACCGTGTTCGGGCCCGAAGTTTATAAATAAGTGAGTTCAATGAGGGTTGCGGTGGAAACCGTCATTTTGACACTTTTAGAAATCCCAGTGTGACAGAAACCTCTCCATTTTCCCTTCCCTTGAACCCTTTGAAAGTTCTTGGAGTTTTTGAGTCCGTTTGGGAGAGAAGTCACTTGCGCTAGTGTCGATTAAGGTAACGTGGTCATCCCTCTGTTAATCTCTTATTCTTGTTTAATTGAATTTGAGATTAATGCTTACCCTTTTATGTTGGCCAAGACTTGAGGAACTCGTCGAGCCGATCGAGCGAATGAGAATAGTTTGCTTGTGTTGTCGTAGTTGGGATATTCATACCAGGTATGGGGAGAAGGGATAGTATGAACATGTAGGCATTGGGGGTAGCATAAGACGAAGGGTTAACCCATGACCCTATTGCTTGTTAATTGCCTAAATGTTTGTCATGCTATATGTTCAATTACGTTTTATATATGATTGGCATGTCTATTGTGAATAATTGATAATGAAGATGTTTATGTCATGGATGAATGATGATGATGATGATGATGTCATCATGCTGTGAATGAGTGTTTGGTTGTTAAGGTTGTTGATGCCAACGTTAATGTAATAAGACGTTAAAGAATGTTAGTAATGATAAATGAAATTAAGGGATGATTTCCCAATGTTCATAAGACATGAACCGTAGCAACGAGAAGTGAGATTATTGATTAATGGCATAGTCAAGACCCTAGGATCGATCCATGAGTGTTTTAGGGACATTAATAATGAAATAAAATTAAAGGATTAATTCCCCAATGATCATAAGACATGGAAATTAATTAAGAGTAACGAGAGTAATGATTGATGGTTTAGTTGATAGCCCTAGGATTGATCTTTAAGTGTTCTAGGGAGTTTGCAAGGAACCTCATGTGTTTCTGCCCAGATTAGTACGGCCATGCTCCAGTAAGCATGGTCGTGCTCAATAGACTGCTCGACCTTGCTTGACTTAAAAGTCAGTACGCCCGTGCTGGGGGAAGCACGACCGTGCTCCCCTAGACAGAACAAACACTAAAACAGGGACAATGGTGGTTTCTCCTGAATTGTCTACATAATGTAATAAGACACCAATTGAAGTAAAGTCAAGATGTATAATTCAATGAAGACTTAACAAAGATAATTAAATACAAAGGTTAAGGTGATTAAGACGGTGGTGATATGTTACTGTACGTTGTTGTACCTTGGTGCTTATTGGCCAAGGGGGCCTTGATTCTTATTGGTCAAGGTGTTGTTGATGTTGAACCTTGGTGCTTATTGGCCAAGGGGGCCTTGATGCTTATTGGTCGAGGTGTTGATGGTGATAAAACTTTGGTGCGTATTGGTCAAAGTGGAGGTGGTGATTGTTTGATCGCGTGCCGTTGTTGCTCATGCATTCATGCATTGGAGATGTTAGTGGGGGATGTTCAACATAGGGGAGTAAGGTGCATCGGCTATCCAAGGGGTTCACCCATGGTTTGATGAACTACCAGCGTTGGTGCTTATTGGCTAATATGGATATGCAACTCCGAAGTTAACTTCTTGAGGTAGATTGGATCCACATGCATAACCGAGTAGTGGAGTAGTCCTGCATTGCATAACATACTTTGTTGACATGATGAAAATGATATGAATATGTTATGTATGTTGTTATGTTATAACGTGCTTGATTGTGATGTATGCTCATCTTTCTAACTGCTTCCATACTGTTGTGTTTTATACTTGTTTCTTACTCCCCATTTTCCATTGTTTGCTTTGCATGTATCTTTTATGCAGAGGATGGTGAGCAGCCTGTTGAAGAGTGACTCCAAGGAGCCGCTATCCGTAGTTTAGGATTTCCCAGTTTTTAGTTTGTTTATCCGATATGTTTTCGGACTTTGGTTATACCAGCTCTCTAATGTGACATCGGGGTTAAGTTTCTTTTATGGTTATGTTTTGTTATGTTTGCTTTTGAAACTTATATTTGTATTTCCGCGTTGAGACATTTGTTACAATGAGGTATATTCTACCTTGGTTTTTATTTATGAAATAATATGCATGTGTTTATTTTACCTCTTTTTATTTTATGCTTTATAAATACATGTGGGGTACAGGGTGTCACAGATAAGGCAATGCCAACAAATACGTACAACTTGTCTTGAAGCTCTCCAACGATCATAAACTTTAAATGAAAGCTCAGAACGGTTCTTTGGCATTAATGGATAAGAAAAAAGTTTTACTCATCTGAAGAACTCTATTCAATGGATTTATTACTGATGAGTATAAATAGAAGGCTTTGAAGACTGTTGAAGATACATACCTGAATTTAATTCACTCAAGCATTCAATACTCTCTTCGCTTTCAAATCTCTCTAAGTTCTTCTTCTTATAATACTTCTCTGCTCAATCACTCAATCATTTGTATTTATTGAGAAGTTATTATTGCGGTCATACCAACCAAAATATTTATTCACTCGTTGAGTGTTATTCGGTTGACCTGCAAAGTTGTAAATCGTGAAACTGCTGCTTCATTCAACTCTTACCATTTGTAGAGCCTGAAGAGGCTTGCTGAAAGAATACTTGTTTGGGCCTGGATAGGCTAGGTGTGCAAGCAATACTTGTTAGTTGAGCCTACATGGGCTAGGTGTGCAAACAATGCATGTTTGTAACCTGATTGGTTATAGTGTTAATACTTGGTGAAACCAAGGACTGGTTGTAGCCTAAGGTTTGGGGTGAACCAGTATAAATCTCCGTGTCAACTCTCTTTCCTTCTACATTTAAGTTTGTTTTATATTTATTAGGCTAACTGGGCTGATAGTTCTAAGTTTTCATTAAAAGCTTTTTACATCAGATGGATCTTTGTATTTGATCCCTTAATTGGAGAAAACTTTCTAATTTCCCAAAAGTTAACTAAAACACAACTCAACCCATTTCTCGTGTTTTAATCTGTTCATTTCAGGTGATACTCCCAATCTGAGTTAAACGGGTTGGTCCGACAATTCCAACCTGTTTTGCCATCCATACATTTGAGTATGCACACTTACAGAAAAGAATATGAATTTTTGTTACATAATATATCTAAAATTCTAGGGTATTTTGCTAACTTTGTTCTTTCTGTTTTATATCCCTAGATCATATTTTGTTAATGAATATTTACGTTTCGCATGTGATTATTGTAATATATATTATACTTAGTCTAACAACGTGTGGTTGGTCCAAGTGTAACGAGCTTGTACCTCTTAAGTAAGTGGTCAGGGGTTCGATCCCTTGCGTATGGAGAAAACCTGGTTGGGAGTGGTCAGCCCTTAAATGTCGTCCAGTACCTCGAGGGATTGGTCTATGCAGTTGCGAGCGGAGGATACCTGGGAAACAAAAAAATATTATAACACTTCGTCTGAATATTAAGTCCAGTCATTATAACCTTAAGAAGATCAATGGGACAATAACATTGCAAACATTTTTCCAGTCATCATCAATCATTCATAGATGAAGAACAAAATTATAAATCATGTATTGAATTTCAATGTAAATTAAATATGACTTTTCTTCTCAATTGATTTATTGTTTTTACCAAAATTTTAAATGTCACTAAGCTTTTGGTTAAATGAATTTAATTCATGGTTTTAATGTTTTAGAATTTGATATTTTTACAAAAGAAATAATGAAAAATTTACATCCAACCTTTAGATTAATGTTTTTATTTTTTGTAATAAGTGTATTTAGAGCAATTATTTTAATATAATTAGTGGGGGGGGCAAATAAAAATGATCATAAATTAAATCAAAAAAACAAAAAAAGGAAATTTGGAGTTAAAGTGGCCAATTTTAAAGTAATCAATAAGGTTTATGGCTATGGACATAATTGTTATGAAAATTATTGTGTAGATATCATAAGGTCTTATTTCTATTTTTTATGATGGGCAAAATTAGATATAAGAAATGTGTGGACAGTCATGACTCTTCATGAAAGAATTTGAATTCGAAGGGACATCACTCTTCATGAAAGGGCATGCAATTCTTATAAATAAAGGGTTATGGTCCCCAATTGTAGACATACTCAAAGAAAGGAATTTCAATTCTCTTCATCCCATTAGAGGAGGAACTAAGGCTAAGGAGAATCTACAATTGGAAGATCACTACTCTATCAAGAACATCATCATTTCCATCAAGACTTCATGGATCCTCCGGGTACGCTTCCACATTCATTAGTCATCTTGAATTGGCATGAGATTATTGGTTTTGGATTTGTGCTTGATGAAGAACATGTTTCTTGTTAATATTGACTTTGTCTACATGATGTTTAAGGAATTAGAAACATGTCTAGGCATAAATAATTAAGTCTAACAAGTGGTATCAGAGCCATCCATGATCAATTCATGTATGATTTAAGGTATTTTGAGGTTTAGTTTGATTAATGGAGTTTTCAAGTTTTTCTGAAATTTTATTTGTGATCTTCCATGATGAAAATTGTCATGATTATGGTATTTTAACGTGTCTATAAAGATGCATGATTACGTGTTAGTTTAAGTACTTGTCCATGCGCAAGAGAGTTACATGTTAAACTATGTTTACGCAATGTCACTGTGTCAATGTGATAATTGATATCACTCTTCTTTCAATAATTATTGCAACATACGTGGTGCACTATCATGTATATACGGTCCCTGAATATGTGGTTTGCAATTAATCATGTAATACTTTTGATTTAATAATTTCTACTTCCTGTATTGCAATTCTGGTTTAATTTTGGGGCCTGGGTCTATCATATTAATTACTGAATATTGCATATTTAAAAGTAACTTGGTTTCCTGTTGTTATAATATGTGGATATTGTTGTGTTGCAAGTTTTATTTCTTTAAAGTTGCAATCTCTGATTGTGATGGTGTGACTTCTTTCCGTTTTGTTTCTGTATGTATGAAACAACAGAGTTTAAATTTAATCTTTAAAGTTCGTTGTATTAAGCAATGCGTCCCTTGGTCTAGTGGTTGAATCGTTGCATTGTTCTGTGAGTGGGAAGGGATCGATTCCCATCTGGTAGTGTTTTTCGTTTGTTTTCCTTTAAAAAAAAGGAACTATTTTCTGAAAAATTGGACAAAACAATTAAATTTGCCACCACATGGGAATCGAACCTGAGACATCAAACCTGAGATATCATGCAACATTGACCGCTGGACTACAATTTCGGTTATGTAAATATTTGTTCAAACATTTAAAATAAAGCAATTAGATTGAATTTAAATATATGGTTATAATTGTTTAACATTTTAAGTGAGCCAATTGAAACAAGAAGTCGCCAAAGTGACATCTCTTGTGTAGATTTCTCATGAGAGATGTTAAATGCTAGTGTGTATATGTATCCATGCGAGTATTAATTGGCCCAAAGGAAAGTTAATATTTTGGCCGGATTATATGTACACCCGTGATGGTAAACATGTGATAATTATAAGGTTGTATATGTGAATGATAAATCAGTCCAAAGAACGGTTTATTATTTGACATGCATTATTATCAGTGTTTGATCATTGCAATAAGAGTACTACTAGCAATTAATATTACTGTCCAAAGACTTGATATTGATGTTGCACTAGGTATCTTGAGATGAGTTATGCCATTATTTGAATTTGTTTATGTTTGAATTTAAATTATGATGTGAGTATATTTATGTTGTTTGTTTTGTTCTCTTTCCAGCTAATATTGCTACTGTATCTGCTAACATGAATTCGATTCCGGTCCTTAATGGTACCAACTTTAAGGACTGGAAAGAGAACATTTTAATTGTTCTGGGCTGCATGGATCTTGACCTTGCACTAAGGATGGAGCAACCCTCTTCTCTTACGGACTCCAGTACCTCCGAAGAGAGGAAAATTTATGAGAAGCGGGAACGCTCCAATCGTATGAGTCTCATGATCATTAAGTGCGGCATTCCGGAGGCATTTAGGGGTGCTATATCTGAAAAGATAACAAGTGCCAAAGAATTCCTTGCTGAAATTGAGAAACGCTTTGCCAAAAGTGATAAGGCAGAAACAAGCACACTCCTTCAAAGCTTGATTTCTATGAAGTATAAGGGCAAAGGAAATGTAAGGGAGTACATAATGGAAATGTCTAATATTTCTTCCAAGCTTAAGGCTCTAAAGCTCGAGTTATCAGATGACTTACTCGCACATATGGTGCTAATATCTCTTCCTGCACAATTCGGTCAATTTAAGATCAGTTATAACTGTCAGAAGGAGAAATGGTCTCTTAACGAGCTCATTTCATATTGTGTGCAAGAGGAAGAGAGGATGAAGCAAGAAAGGACAGAAAGTGCTCACCTAGCAAGCACCTCTAAAGACAAGGGCAAAAAGAGGAAACATAAGGATACTAAGAATGAAGCTGCTAAGGGTCCAACACAAAAGAAGCAAAATAAGGGTGACAACGGTTGCTTCTTTTGTGGCATGACTGGACATGTCAAGAAGGAATGTACCAAGTATCATGCCTGGCGTGAAAAGAAAGGTATGTTCCTTACTTTGGTCTGTTCTGAGGTAAATTTAGCTTCAGTACCTAGAAACACTTGGTGGTTAGATTCTGGGGCTACTACTAACATCAGTGTTTCAATGCAGGGTTGCCTGAGTTACCGAAGGCCAACTGATGCTGAAAGACGCATTTATGTGGGAGATGGCAAGTCGGTAGAAGTAGAGGTAATAGGGCATTTTAGGTTGTTATTAAGTACTGGTTATTATTTGGATTTAATGGATACTTTTGTTGTACCGTCCTTTAGACGGAATTTAGTTTCTGTTTCTTGTTTGGACAAATTTGGTTATCATTGTTCATTTGGAAACAATCAATTCAGTTTATCTATTAATTCAAATGTTGTTGGAACTGGTACTCTTATGGTGTATGACAATCTATATTTGCTTGACACTATTGCTTCCTATAATGAAAACTTGAATGTGGAATCACGTGGTACTAAGCGCAAAGTTGACAATGCAAATTCAGGAGCGTTGTGGCACAAGCGTCTAGGTCACTTCTCTAGAAATAGAGTTGAACGACTTGTGTCAAATGGGATCCTTGATTCCATTGACTTTACAGACTTTAATGTCTATGTTGAGTGCATTAAGGGCAAACAAACCAAACAAAAGAAATTGGGAGCATATAGAGCTACAGATGTCTTAGAATTGATACATACGGACATTTGTGGGCCATTTCCAACACCATCTTGGAATGGTCAACAATACTTTATATCATTCATAGACGATTATTCCAGATATGTGTACCTATTTCTTATACATGAAAAGTCTCAATCTTTGGACGTGTTCAAATCATTTAAGGCCGAAGTTGAAAATCAACTCGATAAAAGAATTAAGAGTGTCAAATCTGACCGTGGAGGTGAATATTACGATAGGTATGACGGTTCAGGTGAACAACGTCCGGGACCATTTGCCAAATACCTTCAGGAATGTGGGATCGTACCACAGTACACCATGCCAGGGTCACCTAGCATGAATGGTGCAGCTGAAAGACGAAACCAGACTCTTAAGGATATGGTAAGGAGTATGCTATGTCATTCTACTTTACCGGAGTCACTCTGGGGAGAGGCATTGAAGACTGCAGCTTACATTTTGAACATAGTGCCAACTAAGGCAGCTGCCAAAACACCCTATGAGCTTTGGACAGGTAGAAAACCTAGTCTAAATCACCTTCATGTATGGGGATGTCCAGCTGAGTCAAGGCCTTATAGGCCAAATGAAAGGAAATTGGATCCCCGAACAGTGAGCAGCTACTTTATTAGCTATTCTGAACGATCCAGGGGCTATAAGTTTTACTATCCTAAATTAAAGACAATTTTTGAGTCGGGAACTGCCACCTTCTTTGAGGATATTGAGTTTGGCGGGAGAAATAAGGTTAGAGACTTTGTCTTTGAGGAAGAATCAGTTTCAATTCCAGGACCGGTTCATACAGTTGCTTCTGATGAAGCAAGTACGGAACCTCTCCAAGACATTGTTGTTCAAACTCCCATTCAAGATGAATTAGTTGTCCCGAATAACAAACTCAAGATCCTCAAGAACCAGTGCTTCAAGAACCAAGGCCGCGGCGATCCACTAGAGAAAGAAGAAATGCTATTCCGGATGATTACATAGTATTTCTCCAAGAACATGAGGAAAATGATGGTATGATGGAAAATGATCCAATCAATTTCCGTGAAGCCATGCAAGATTCCAACTCGGAAAAATGGATTGAAGCAATGAATGAGGAGTATAAGTCCATGCAAGACAATAAGGTTTGGAAACTTGTCCCATTACCAGAAGGTGCGAAACCCATTGGTTGCAAATGGATATTTAAGACCAAAAGGGATTCCAAAGGTAATGTGGAAAGGTATAAGGCTCGTCTTGTAGCCAAGGGCTATACTCAAAAGGAAGGGATTGACTTTAAAGAGACCTTCTCTCCGGTTTCATCGAAGGACTCTTTTAGGACAATCATGGCTCTTGTTGCACATTATTTTTGGAGCTTCATCAGATGGATGTTAAGACGGTGTTTCTCAATGGCAACATTGATGAAACAATCTATATGGCGCAACCAGAAAACTTTGTGTCGGGAGACCCAAAGAAAATGGTTTACAAATTGACAAAATCCACCTATGGACTAAAACATGCGTCTCGTCAGTGGTACCACAAGTTTCATCAGGTAGTTCTCTCATTTGGTTTCTAGATGAATGCGGTTGACGATTGTGTGTATCACAAATTCAGTGGGAGCAAGTATATTTTCCTGGTATTGTATGTTGATGACATACTGCTTGCCACTAACAATATAGGCATGTTGCACGAAACCAAGAGATTTCTATCAAGAAACTTCGAGATGAAAGATCTTGGTGACGCCTCCTTTGTATTAGGGATCCAGATACATCGAGATCGATCTCGAGGTATTCTAGGATAATCACAAAGCATCGATAAGGTGTTCAAAATATTTGTCATGCAGGACTGCAAACCAGGTGATACCCCGGTCGCTAAGGGAGACAAATTTAGTCTCAGTCAATGCCCAAAAGGAAATAGTGAGATTCAGGAGATGCAGAAGATTCCCTATGCATCAGCTGTAGGGAGTCTAATGTATGCCCAGGTTTGTACGCGTCCGGACATAGCATACATTGTTGGAGTTTTAGGCAGATACTTAAGCAATCTAGGAATGGATCATTGGAAAGCAGCCAAAAGAGTTATGAGGTATTTGAAGAGAACAAAAGATCATATGCTCACATATAGGAGATCAGACTCTTTGGAGATCATTGGGTATTATGACTCCGATTTTGCCGGATGCCAAGATAGTAAAAGATCCACTTCGGGCTATATCTATCTGTTGGCTGGTGGTGCAGTTTCTTGGCGTAGTGCCAAGCAAACGCTTATTGCTTCATCCACCATGGCAGCAGAGTTTGTAGCATGTTATGAGGCATCAAATCATGGGGTTTGGCTGAGGAATTTTGTCACTGGGCTGCGAATTTTAGAAGGGATTGAAAGACCACTTAAGTTATACTGTGACAACAAATCAGCCGTCTTATACTCCAATAACAATAGGAGCTCGACAAAGTCGAAACACATCGACATCAAGTTCCTAGTTGTCAAGGAGAGAGTACAGAGTGGACAGATTTCCATAGAACACTTAGGGACAAACTCCATGATATCAGACCCGTTAACAAAAGGCCTTCCACCCAAGGTCTTTCATGAGCACACTGCTCACATGGGTGTCATACAGTTTGAGGATTCTTTGGTTTAGTGGGAGTTAGTCATTGATGTAATTCATGTTCTATATTTGAAATTATGTATGCATACTATTATATTTGGATACTGTTCTGATCAGAAATAAATTTTGGTATTTAGTTTATTACACTTTGTACGATAATGTCTTTAATGATCTCACTAAAGTAAAGTAGGACCAGTTGAAAATCGACATGTACAGATCACCTTCATGTGATTTTCATGCTGCACATTTCATGATTAATCTATGTCATTTGGTTGTGTTAATATTAGTGATCATTGATGGATTTAGTTATGATTGATATAACGAAAGCCGCTTTGGTTCTATATATTGATATAACTAATGGATGGGATAGGGATATGTCCAAGGTTTATAATGGCAAATTTGGAGCTCATAAAGTATAACACATTTATAAGCATACATATGTGACCAGTGGGAGATTGTTAGAAATTTTGGGTCACACTTGTAATGTTTAAATGTGTTAGGGCCATTATTTTTAATTAGTCAAATTAAAGTGATCTAATTCAAGTAAGGTTTATGGCTATGGACATAATTGTTATGAAAATTATTGTGTAGATACCATAAGGTCTTATTTCTATTTTTTATGATGGGCAAAATTAGAGATAAGAAATGTGTGGATAGTCATGACTCTTCATGAAAGAGTTTGAATTCGAAGGGACATCACTCTTCATGAAAGGGCATGCAATTCTTATAAATAAAGGGTTATGGTCCCCAATTGTAGACATACTCAAAAGAAAGGAATTTCAATTCTCTTCATCCCATTAGAGGAGGAACTAAGGCTAAGGAGAATCTACAATTGGAAGATCACTACTCTATCAAGAACATCACCATTTCCATCAAGACTTCATGGATCCTCCGGGCACGCTTCCGCATTCATTAGTCATCTTGAATTGGCATGAGATTATTGGTTTTGGATTTGTGCTTAATGAAGAACATGTTTCTTGTTAATATTGACTTTGTCTACATGATGTTTAAGGAATTAGAAACATGTCTAGGCATAAATAATTAAGTCTAACAACTGAAAAATAGAAAAACGAAAGAAGATAAAAGAAGAGCAGATCAGCAAGAAAAGAAGAAAAATCAACAAAAAAGAGGAAGATTGGGCTCAACCTACCTTGACCCACTCTACTATTATTTTCTTCTTCCCTTCTCTCTGATAACCCTGCCCTTTTTCCATGTTCACCATAGACTCACCATTTTCATCCATCTACTCTCATCATGGTCTTTTATGATAAAAATGGGTTCCATTTAGAAACTATTTACCAGTTTATGATTGTTCTGAAACAATTAATCAATAGGGGTCCTTTTGAACACGTGACATTTTTTTTGTCTCTAACGGGCCAAAGGACAAAAGCTGCCCTGCAGCGTCATGTGGCACACACAGGGCGCCCCCCTTACCAAGAAATTAAAAAGTTGACCCTTTTTTACGGCCTCCCACTCTCATCTTCAGACTCCTCATACTTATAGTGTAATTTTTTTGTAGTAATGTTCCTTTCAAATAGTTGGAAACTTCGTTTAATTTCTACAAGGTAATTTTTTATGACTACTGTAATAATTGATCATTATTTGTTGGTATAAATTAATATTGTTAATCTTTTATTTTTTTAATGTCTCTTGTTATATTATTTGCTACTTGTTATTTGGGTATTTTTTTTGTAGCTTATTATTTTAAATAAATACATTGATTAATTTTATCATTAATGTCAGTGTTACTCCTCATACTTATAGTGTAATTTTTTTTGTAGTAGTGTTCCTTTCAAATTGTTGAAAACTTCGTTTAATTCCAAAAAGGTAATTTTTTTTATGACTACTGTAATCATTGATGATTATTTTTTGGTGTAAATTATTATTGCTGTGTTTTTTAATGTCTCTTTTTATATTATTTGCTACTTGTTATTATGTTTTTTTTTGTTGCTTGTTATTTTAAATAAATACATTAATTAATTTTATCATTAATGTCAGTATTACTCCTCATACTTATAGTGTAATTTTTTTTTGTAGTAGTGTTCCTTTCAAATTGTTGGAAACTTCGATTAATTCCTAAAAGGTAATTTTTTATGACTACTGTAATAATTCATGATTATTTGTTGGTGTAAATTATTATTGCTATATTTTTTTTAACGTGTCTTGTTATATTATTTGTTATTTGTTATTAGGGTATATTTTTTTGTTGCTTGTTATTTTAAATAAATACATTAATTAATTTTATCATTAATGTCAGTGTTATTCCTCATACTTATAGTTTAATTTTTTTGTAGTAGTGTTCCTTTCAAATTGTTGGAAACTTCGTTTAATTTTTACAATGTAATTTTTTTATGATTACTGTAATAATTGATGATTATTTGTTGGTGTAAATTGTTATTGCTATTATTTTTAATGTCTCTTGTTATATTATTTGCTATTTATTATTAGGGTATTTTTTTTGTTTCTTGTTATTTTAAATAAATACATTAATTAATTTAATCATTAATGTCAGTGTTCTCCTCATACTTATAGTTTAATTTTTTTGTAGTAGTGTTCCTTTCAAATTGTTGGAAACTTCGTTTAATTTATACAAGGTAATATTTTTATGACTACTATAATAATTGATGATTATTTGTTGGTGTAAATTGTTATTGCTATATTTTTTTTAATGTCTCTTGTTATATTATTTGCTACTTGTTATTAGGGTATCTTTTTTTGTTGCTTGTTATTTTAAATAAATACATTAATTAATTTTATCATTAATGTCAGTGTTACTCCTTATACTTATAGTTTAATTTTTTGTAATAGTGTTCCTTTCAAATTGTTGGAAACTTCATTTAATTTCTACAAGGTAATTTTTTTATGACTACTGTAATAATTGATGATTATTTTTTGGTGTAAATTGTTATTACTATTTTTTTAACGCCTCTTGTTATATTATTTGCTACTTGTTATTAGGGTATTTTTTTTGCTTGCTATTTTAAATAAATACATTAATTAATTTTATCATTAATGTCAGTGTTTCTCCTTATACTTATAGTTTAATTTTTTGTAGTAGTGTTCCTTTCAAATTGTTGGAAACTACGTTTAATTTCTAGAAGGTAATTTTGTTATGACTACTGCAATAATTGATGATTATTTGTTGGTGTAAATTGTTATTGCTATATTTTTTTAATGTCTCTTGTTATATTATTTGCTACTTGTTATTAGAGTATCTTTTTTTGTTGCTTGTTATTTTAAATAAATACATTAATTAATTTTATCATTAATGTCAGTGTTACCTCTTATACTTATAGTTTAATTTTTTGTAGTAGTGTTCCTTTCAAATTGTTGTAAACTTCGTTTAATTTCTATAAGGTAATTTTTTTATGACTATTGTAATAATTGATGATTATTTGTTGGTGTAAATTGTTATTGCTATTTTTTTTAAGATCTCCTGTTATATTATTTGCTACATTTTTATTAGGGTTTTTTTTGTTGGTTATTATTTTAAATAAATACATTAATTAATTTTATCATTAATGTCAGTATTTATTGGGGTAAATTGATACTATAATATTCCTTAATTAAACAAGAATAGTTTTAATGTTTTTAAATAGTTAGTTTAAGTTAGTTAATTAACATGTTAATGAGGGGATTAAGAAATTAATGAATTAAAAACTTTCATTAAGACCAAACTTTCTAGAACGAAGCACATGAGACGGCTTATTGCTTACACAACAAAGAGACTTATAAAACTGAAACACATAAAAACCAACAAAAACTAGATAATTCCGACAGGAACATAGTGTTTGGTCAGTCATTCAGACCCACCAGATCCAGATGACCCCCTTAGCAAAGCCAGTATCTCATCAGCTGACCATCCCAACTGAGCGTACAACTCAATAGGCCTGCCCTCATGTGTTCATTAAACACAACAAACATGCGGCGTATGTCATTATCCCGTGCCAATGTCATTTGGCTGTACTGGAAACCTCGTTGTGTTTTTTGAGGGCACCGGTAGTAAAGATATGCAATACTTTTGCTACCAGCTTGGAGATTGGCATCCTCCATCCTTTTCAAATCCCTCAGAGATACATCCTCGTTGATATGGATGCGCCTTAGGTAATAGCAGTGGAACTTGATACCCTCTGGACCGTTTGTAATTCGGCCATTGAAGTAAACAAAAACAAGGTCGCTATCAAGACTCGGTTCCATTTCCGCTTCTTGTGTAGGATTGAATGACACATGATCATGCTCCATGATTGGTAGTCGAAGTGTTACTTGGGTTGAGAGTCTGATAAGAACGAGGAAGATTGAGTTTCAGGATGTGTAGAAACAAAGAGGAGCGTATTCATATTTATAGAGGGACGGTTAGGTAAGATGGATGGCTCGGATCTTGCCGACACATTTTGACGACCCAGATCTTGTCGACACATTTCAACGGTCCAGATGTTACCGACACTTTTCGACTGTCCAGGTATTGCCGACACTTCTCTACGGTCCAGATCTTGCCGCCATTTTGACGGCTTAGATCTGACGGCCCATATCTTGCCACTATGTTATTTTTTATGCATGTTATTGTAATTGCTAATTGTTAATAGGTATGTTTTTATTGCTGCTTGTATTTTAATTGGTACTTGATATTTTTATTCATACCAATTTTAATATGTCGTTACGCTGTCAGCAATTCTAATAAGATACTATAAAATAATAGTGGTAACAATTATGATAATAGTTTGTTAATTTAGATTAAATAGATTTTATTATATAATCTATATAATTCTAATATTTTTTAATGTCAGGTGAAAAATATGGCATCGTCTAGCTCACAATCAGGGGCACGATTGGTAAACCCCGGCCCGATGGATGATTCACTATTGAAGCTGCAAGAAAGGCATGTTTTGCAGCACGTATGGAATGGATCGCCCGATCGAGTTCTTAGAGCTCGACGTGGACTGGGATTTAATCCTTATGTTATGAATCTCCCAGAGTCTGTCAGAGCTAATCTTCAAATAGTCGGTTTCTTAGGGGTCATCCAAGTAAATATCACCCAGCTTGATCATAATTTGATTACTGCACTTGTTGAGTGATGGAGACCCGAGACACATACCTTTCACATGCCGTGGGGAGAATGCACCATCACATTGCAGGATGTTGCTATTCTCTGTGGCCAGCGCATTAACGGTCTTGATGTTATCAGTGCAACTCAAAAACATTGGAAGCAATATGTTGGTGAAATGCTAGGCAGGGTTCCTAACGATTTTGACATGAAAGGTTCAAGAATAAAGTTGAAGTGACCGGAAGATCATTTTGGGCACTTCTCTCAATGGAAGGATAATCATTGGTGGAAGGTTGGATATACACGAGCGTATATACTCAGGTTGATAGGAAACCTAATGGTCCCGGATCCCTCTGGTGCATATGTGTCACTGAGATATCTTCCACTGTTAGAGAATTTTGAACAGGTCAGTATAGCTGGGGTTCGGCTGTATTGGGTTACTTGTACCGAGAGTTGTGCAAGTCTACAAATTATGAAAAGAAGGAGATTTGTGGTTTCATGCCGTTGGTTCAAATATGGGCATGAGAAAGGATGCCTTCCATTGCTTCGCAGCTCATGGTTGACCGACAAGATTTTGGTACCCCATACGGTACACTGTAAGTAGCATGTAAAATTCCTAATCATGATTGTTTGTAGCTTATACTTGATCTGATATTCCTTTTTTAAACAATGACAGGTGGCGTTCAGGGGTTACTTATAACAAGCAGATGCACCCCTTGACATATTATCGTGACCGTTTGACAAAATGAAGCATCGGGATGTAAGTATAATTTTTCAATTTAGTTAAAATTAGGAAAGTATTGTATTATTTATGTTGTCTCCATCTTAAGAATGTAATTGGATTATTTTGTTCCATGTTGGTAGATTATTTGGTGTCCGTACGACGACATGATATATGATGCCAACACTACCCATGGTCTGTCTAGAAGCCATGTACTTATGGAGGGTTGTTCTTCCTTTGATATGCTTCAACATTGTTGAGTGGCATCAGCCAGATCGTGTGATGCGTCAATTCGGCATACGTCAACATATACCCGATGAGCCTTCCCAACCAGAAAATCGACATGATCTGTCACTAAGGGGCAACCAATTTGAGAATTGGGAAGTCATTTTGGACGATGACATTAGATTCTGGAATGATATACACATGAAGGTCATTTGTCATAATGAACCACAGGTTGGTCTCCTACATAAGCAATCACAGTATATGCAATGGTACTTGCGTCAGACACGTCGATGGGTTGGCAGGGAAGGTGCTCTCCGAGGATATTCGGTAACGTTTAAGTTTCCCAGCATATTGTTTTTTGATTGAATTATATTTAGAGAAATTATTGTTAATAGTTGTTCACCTTGTTGTAGCTTGATGGGATGGAGCGGTTGTACTACTTAAGTACTCTTGAGGGTCAACCGGAGTTCAATTTTGGCGAACTTAAGGAAGAGCTTGCGGCCATGCTGGCAGCATCGGAGGAGGCTGATCGCATCATTGTACCTACTGTATCAGCTGCACCTCTCACACAAGCCGTGGAGCCGATTCCTCCGTTTGCACGCATGCCAGTAACAAGAGTGAAGGGTCAGTCTCTTGGTAGGAGAAGACAGTGTCTGGAACAACAGAATTTCTACACACCGCCTATACCGGGACGCGGAGAAGGATATTATTATGCACCCACCCAATACCATGACTTGTCACAGGAACCCGCTCCAACTTATTTTCATATTGACATGGCAGAACCATCCTCCATGCCTTCCCATTCCTCATCGTCCATGCATACTCATTCCCCTATGCATCCAACTTCACCCAATTTGTTCTTCACACCACCCGCATATCACCCGACTGCTAACACACCAGATGCACCCAACCCCATGATTGAGCAAATACAAAACACCCCAATGTACTCTCCTGGATACGGTGGTATGTGTATTGACTTGAACGTTGACTTCTCCGCAGTTTTAGACTCTAGCTCCGTAAGTGAAGGCCCAGTTCAAGTTGAGCCTAATGTCAGAAGAAATCCACGTCGTGAGGCTCGGGGTAAACCGCGATAGTGCATCTTGTCTCCCTTTCAACATGATGGTGATCACGCTTAGTAGTCACCTTACAGTTGCATTGTAATTATGTAGAATATTATCTAATTGATATTTTGTACCTAACGGACATTTCATATTTTGTACTTAATGGAGTTACTTGATATTTTGTTTGGTTATATTTTTGTTTCGTCTTGAAATTGTAGCATTTATTATTATAACAACACATACTAATTATATGCCGAAGCATTTGATTTATTAAAACAAAGCATTGGAAACCATACATAACAGGGTGTAATCTAAATATTATCTTCCGTACCAACTCCTCCACTTCCTGATCCTCCAGCTCGTTGAGGGCAGTGGCGCTGGTTATGACCCTGAGACCTACACAATCGACTTCGTTGGGTCGGTTATGACTCTACCTAGTCCATCTCATTACGAATGCGAGTTGACTTAGGTCTCCCTTTCTGGCGTAGCATTGACAGATCCGGCACTAAGGTCCAAGGCTGTTGTATCTCGGGTATTTCTTCCTCAGTTTCGATCGGAAACCACTAGGGAGCGTAAGCATTAATGATGTTGCGCCATTTGTATAGATCATTAACATACTGATCATGGTCGAGCATCATGGCCGCACACGCAGCAATCACATGTGAACATGGCAAGTGAAATACCTGAAAACTTCCACACTGACAATATTTCGTTTGTAAGTTGACCCTCCAACTGCGACCCCCTTTCTCGGTGACCGGATTGAAAGCCTCTTCTACCTCGAATCGTAGATTCTGGGTGTCATATCTGCGTACCTGGTGCGAAGAAGCATCTTCTTGATGTTTCAAGAGCTTCTTCATTGCCTTGTCAGAATATCGGGTACCAGAACTAAGCTTGCCTCTCGCTTCCGCACCCCGCTGAATAAAATACTCGACAATACTACCATACTAACACTTAACCAAAGTGGTGATTGGCAAATTCCTAGCACCCTTTAAAATTTTATTCACACATTCAACAAAGTTGGTTGTCATGTGTCCAAATCGACGACCACCATCATCATAAGTCAGTGACCATTTCTCCTTCCTAATGCCATCAATCCACCTTTGTATTTCAGGACTGGTTTCACGGAATTTCTCAAACTTTCGATCAAAGTTGATCTTGCATGCCATGTACCCTATACAAAAACGTTAAATTATTTAGGTCACCATATTATTAAAGAAAACATAAATAAATAAATTATGTAGTTTGAAAAAGACATACCTAGAGTCATCAATTCCTCCTTCAACTTTTTATTCTTGAATCTCTGGTTGAGATTACTGGCAATATGTCGAAGACAGTATACATGATAAGCATTTGGAGTCTGCCAACCTAGGTGAGGATTCGAAACGACCGATTTAATGCTTTGGTGCCGATCAGAGATCAGACATATACCCGTCTTATTAGTAACATGTTCCCGGATCAACCCCAAAAACCAAGACCAAACATAAACGTTTCTTTTTCCACAACAGCAAAAGCAAGCGGCAGCAAATGACTGTTTCCATCATGTGATGTGGCAATCAACAGTGTGCCACGATACTTACCATAGAAATGTGGCATCAACCTGTATTATTGGTTTGCAGTGATTAAATGCAACACAACATTGTCTAAACGTCCATAAAACACGATGAAACATGCGATATTGGTTGTTCACACGGTTTCCCACCACATATAGATTGGTCTCGATCTTGTAAAATGAATCCGATGAAAACAACTGCATATGTTGTAACCATCTAGGTAGCATGGCATAGGATTCATCCCAATCTCCAAATACCTTCACTATGGCCTTTTGCTTGGCTTTCCATGCTTTTTTGTAAGATATCTTGTACCCGTAAGTACTTAGAATTCTTTCGCGTATCAAAGCGATTGTGACCGATGACGCTTCTCGGACCATACCTAGGAAGTCGATTTAAATTTAAGGTTAGATTACAATTTGAATTAAAAATACAAAAAAAACTTATTGACTAATGATCGTACCTAGTATGCACGAGCATACGAAGTTAGAATCCAACTTTGTGTGGTCTTGCGACAACATCCGATTCCCACAATTATGTTGACCATCCCACTTTGTAACCTCCCACTTTAGTGACTTTTTCGACAAGATAGCCCTCAGCCTCCATGGGCATCCTGTCACATGATTTGAGCACTGGACATAATAAATGGTTGATTTAGATTCAACAACTTTGAAATCCTGATGAACATTGATGGAATAATGTTTAACAGCCATTTGAACTTCCTGTTTACTATCGAATCAGCCAACATACAATTCCTGACCCACTTTCCATGATCCTGGAATATCCACGCCTTCAAATTCTGTCTCCTGATCAGGATGGTCCTAGTTTATATAATTATAATGGGGGGTTGAGTTGAAGAATGGACCATGTGATTGACCTATAAGTGAGGAAAAATGAATAAATTACCAATTATAGTAAAAATAATAATATTCATACAAATAAAAATTAATAATAATAATGTCATAATAAAATTATTAATTGTTGGAGGAAACCAACCAACTTGATGCGGAACAAAACCACCAGGAGCCATCAATGAAACCGGAGCTGCAGCAATTCCAGGTGACGCTAATGCGGACATAACTATGTTGGAACCCTATTCAACCTCCTCCTCGGTGTCCGATGAACCTGATGTTGGTATATCATCTTCATCATCATCTTCATCTGACTCATCCTCCATCTCGCTCGCCCAATCTTCATCTTCGTCATCCGCATTTGACCCAAGGTTTACCAGCACATTTCGCAGCTCAAAATTACTACCCAATGACGGTACAGGGAATGTGGAAGTGCCTGCAACATTAAAATCAATGTACAACTCAAGTGTTGACATCCACGGATTTTTGGATTAAAACATTCAACATGCATTCCACATCTCGATCATCAGCAATTTCAATAAGAATATATTTCGTCGGGTTGCCACATATCATATATCTTGTAACAATTTTTGAAACTGATTGATTTGTTTGCAGTCTCAAGTTCGAGTGAATCTTTGCCCTCAAACACTCGTACCGGATACCATGTTTTATTTGCACAGTTACTTGGTCCCCTTCAAATGTAATTCCTTCTGGTCCATCGAAGACTCTCCCGTTTGAGTACACAAATACTGCAACTTGGCTCATGACGTATGCCCTTGTCGCGACCGAAAGGAAAACTAACTTGGTTTTAGTTTTAGAGAAAAAACATGAGTCGCCACCAACTTTATTTAATTTCGGGAAAGTTGGAAACCCCTTTAAGAAAAAAGCTTTGGGTTCGGGAGTCGATTACGTCTAGGGAAGACATGGAGACTTAACCCCACGGCACCCTAGAACATCCATGAAAATGGTTACCCAAAATTAGTCATGTAAATTATTAATAACTTTGAAAATATTTGTTTTACCCCGAAAATCGTTAAAAAGAAAAACATCTTTAGTTGTGAAATTTTTATTAAACCTAAATGAGGTTGAACATGGCACGTAAGTCCACAGGGCATCCTCAAAATCAAAATGGTTGAACATGACACTTGTCATAGGGCAACCCAAGAAATAAGATTGTTTTAATTAAGTGATCATCTTCTATTTTTATGTAAAATAAATAATTTTACCTCTGGGAAATAGAACAGAAATGAAACGTAGAAATAAAACGTTTTACTAGCTTATTCAGTAAACAGAGACACAAAAACATCATAGTAAACAGAGATAAAGATAAAATATTTTGCTAATTCATTCAGTTTACCCAAAAACGAAACACATAGCACTCATCATACCAACTCATTCGGTTTCAATATCCATGGATTCTCCTTTCATCATAAACAGAGGCACAGAAAAATAAGAATGTCAAGAGAAACTTATGAATAATATCAACAAATAGATCAAGGATTACCAAATGAGAGCAGAATAACAATGATTTTGTTTTCTCCCAGTAGTAAGATTTCAAGATCAAAACCTTTACATTTCAATTTCACTGACTCTTTTAACTCTTCCTTCTTCTGAAAATTTGGAACCACTCTAATGACAGAAAAGAGAAAAAAAACTGAAATCCATAATCTCTTCTTTTCACAAAGAAAATATCAGATAAAAATCTCTCTCTCCTCCCCCCGCCTTTTTTCTCTGATTTTTTCCCCTCTTTATATAGATGGAGGAGAGGACTTCATGCTTCTTCTTACCCAACGGCTTCAAAGTTGGTCTTCACGAAATCCGGGGCTTGGGTGGTTCTGAGCAGAAATAGCATGTGTCCAGATGGGGGTGGCGCGAGCAGCGAAAAGGAGGTGATTTGATGTGAAGGTTGCGTGTTTGAAGAGAGAATGAGATGGGGTTTTTGTTTGATATGTAAGATGGGTTTTTTAGGATTAGGAGTGAGGCTGCTAGGTTAAAATGAGGGAGGAGATGAGGAAGAAGAAGGACCAATGGGTAGAGGAGGCGCATGAGCGGTTGGAGAGTGGGAGGAGGAAAAGAGGTTTTGTCTGATATGTATAATAGGGATTTTTAGGGTTAGGAGAAGTAACTCAATCTCCTTTCTTCTTTTCGTTGATTGTCCTTTCTTCATTATCTTCTTCTACTTCTTTCTTTATTCTTTAGCCTCCAACCTGAAAATAAAATTGTAGTGGACGGAACCTCCCTGTCCAACAGAAAGTTAGATATGAAAAATTAGATATGCATTGGATGGACCTCCTCGTCCAACAGAAGTTTACACATGCCATGGACGGAACTTCCTCGTCCAACAGAAAATTAGATATGCAATGGACGGAACCTCCTCGTCCAAAAGAAAGTTAAAATGCAATGGAAGACCTACTCGTCCAACAGAAACTTAAACATGCCATGGAAGACCTACTCATCCAACAGAAAGTTAAACATACAATGGAAAACCTACTCATCCAACAGAAACTTAAAATGCAATGGAAGACCTATTCGTCCAACAGAAAGTTAAAATGCAATGGAAGACCTACTCGTCCAACAGAAACTCAAACATGTCATGGAAGACCTACTCGTCCAGCAGAACGTTAAGATGCAATGCAAGACCTACTCGTCCAACAGAAACTAAAACAATGGAAGACCTACTCGTCCAACAGAAGCTTAAACCTGCCATGGAAGACCTACTCGTCCTGCAGAAAGTTAAAATGCAATGGAAGACCTACTCGACCAACAGAAACTTAAACATGCAATGGAATGGACGGGACCTCCCCGTCCAATAGCAAATGCTTCAATGGACGGGACCTCCCCGTCCAACAGCAAATGCAATGTAATGGACTGGACCTCGCCATCCAACAGCAAATGCAATGGAATGGACGGGACCTCCCCATCCAATAGCAAATGCTTCAATGGACGGGACCTCCCCGTCCAATAGCAAATGCTGCAATGGACGGGACCCCCCGACCAACAGCAAATGCAATGTAATGGACTGGACCTCGCAGTCCAAAAGCAAATGCGATGGACGAGACTCCCCGTCCAACAGCAAATGCAATGTAATGGACTGGACCTCGCCATCCAACAGCAAATGTAATGGAATGGACTGGACCTCCCCGTCCAATAGCAAATTAGTTATGAGCCTCCCCGTCGCGAAACATTGCACCCACTTGCTCTCACCATCTCGTTTGAGGCAGGAGAAGAAGTCCATATTTGTGGCTCATGTTGACTTGGACGCACAACAACTGTAGGAGATGAAGATTTTTCCACAAAATCTAAAGGACAAGATCTAATATGCTCTCTGCATCCACGCCGCAGCCCTACGCTGCTGCCCTCGAGTCTTTGTGTCGCCACCCTGCACCTATAAACTACGGGCTTTGGAAAAGGGAGGCCTCATCCAAAATCATTCTCTAGTTTATTTTTTAGTTCTTCAAATTAGAGGATTTTGAAGGATTTTGATTCTTTTGTTAAAAATTAAACTTCCTCAAGATGAGAGAGTATCATTCCCATCTCTCATCCCTTCTCCCCTCTTCCTCCCAAATCCTTTCCTCCCTTGCCCTACAAAACTCACAGACAAGCCATGGTTCTCATTTAACGCGTCCAAGCTCGGGGAGGGTTATATAAATACCATAACCAAAGGTATCGAAAAGAGGGAGAGATTTGGAAGTTCTGAATTTGTTGGGAAAGAGACTTACAAAGGGAGTTCTATTTCTAGTGAAAAATTGTAATCTAGCGAGAATTCTCTGGGTTTGTAATTTCTGGAGGGATTGAGAATTCTTCCGCTTTTGAGAGAAAGCAACCATAGCTGTTGTCCTCTCTTTTGGTAATGTGAATATTCTTCTTTGTTTTCTCCTCTGTTGATAGTGAGATTATTGAATCAATGAAAGTCACTATGCTTGTTTAGTTTTGATATGAGCTTAAAGGTTGTTTCTTATTAGTCTTTATTCATACTGCATATAACTTGTATGATAATTATTGTTGCATGTATTTTGAGGGACACTATGACTTTGCTCATTGCATTTTCCATCCTATACCATTTATTTGATAAAGATGTAAAATGATAAATTTGGGTTCAGTTTGCTTTAAACATACTAATACTAAATATCTTGTCATGTATTGAAGTGACAAGAATTATGTACAATATTGATGTTTTGCTGTGAGATGAATGGCAATGTTATTTGTCTTGTGAATGACTTCATAAGGTGTAATGCCATGGAAATAAATCTTCACCTCTCTGTTTAAATTTCCCATATGAAATTGGATCCTGGTTTGAGACTGCATTGTCTTAATAAATCATATGCATACTTCATTTTCTAGCAGCCCTTGCTGTTTTGTACATAATTTGGGCTAGAAAAATCGGATTTGAGTGTTGTTTGTCTTGCTGAAAACCTAGGTACAAGTGTACAACATGGTCAAAACAAATCTCTTAACAATTTGAGTGCAATTTTAGTCTTCAATTTCGTGTTTGTGATGCATATTTTCATCCTCTAACAGCTTGTAGTCTGAGTCATAACTTTGGCTACACAACTCAGAATCAAGCACCGTTTTTTTTTTCATGGAAAGCTGATAGGTAATTCTTCTAGGCGATAAAAATTCATGCCTAAATTCTTTCCGAGTCGGTGTCATTTTTTTTAAGACTGTGTCCATTTTTATGTTTTTCCAGCTATGGGCAACATGTATTAGTTTGCATACAACTTGGATCATGCATCTCACAGCTGTTCATTGCGCCCTTTTTGAGCTTTCTGAATAATCAAAATGGTTTGCTTGTTACATATTAATTAATGAAGGCTTGGGATATAAAATAATTTGGGACATGTTATGCCATAACAGTAACACATTTGGATATTTTGCACTGCCGTATTGCTGCCTATGTTTCTCCACATATTTCAAAGTTCAGTTCTTTTGTTTTACATTCTTCTCAGCCATATGAAAGGATATAGTGGTGACCATTGTGTTGTATGTACACTTATTGACGACCCACCAAAACTTTGAACTCTCATGTTAATGAATTCTTTGTTCATTGATAAATAAGTAGTTACGAAGTTGTGTGGATGCATGATCCAATTTTAAGCTTTAATTGCTTCAGACATAATCATGTGTATGCCATTGTTAGGATGGGATTGATACATCTGTATTCCTCTTGGAAAGCATTTTGCGAATGTACCACTCACTCTGTTTCGTTTAGCTTGTGCAGCGGCCAAGTTAATGTTTTGAGGGTGCTTTGCAGATTGTGTACTATATTCAACTCTACCTATCACTTGTCAAAATGTAAAAAAAACAAAAAAAGAATCTCAAAAACAAAAAAAGTTATAATTGTTTGTTTTTTTTTTAAGTATTTTTTTTTATCTTTTGTAAATAACTAAATATTAATTCATGATTATGTTTTTTTAAATATAATTTTTTTTTTCATTTTTCCCTTTTTCAAATGGGTAAAATAAATATTTTAAAGGTTATTAATATTTTGCACGATAAGTTTTGGGTAACGATTTAGGATGGATGCATCACGGGTGCAATGAGATTAAGTCTCTATCGTTCCCCGTACATAATTAGACTCCTGAATTTATTTATTGGGGTAGTCAATTTTTTGGGTTTTCCATTTTTTTCCTAACTACAATAAAATTGGTGGTGACTCTGTCTATATTTTCTACAAATATTTTATTTAGATTTTCTGTTAGTCGATCCGGTTGCGATCCAGGTCGTTACACCAATCATGATATAGAGGCTCCTAACTAGCAAACAATAGATTAAATTCTACTTTTATGACCAACAATTAAAAAATAAAACTTTGGCTGCTAATACATATGCACGTGACAAACTTGTTTACAGTGCAATGCACTAAAATTTATTGGGAAAAACTCATAATTTTATTACATTAAAATTTGTTATATTGTCTAATTGAAAACACTTGCGACAATAGGACTCCTTACATTATGGGTGCCATCTGACCATACCAGTGATGATGTGAGTACAGTTTCACTTGGTAATTTACCACCAATGATAGTAACAACAAAAGAATGCTTCTCATTCAACGATTTGAAAGATAGAATCTCTGGTATCACCGAAATCTTGATTTTTGGATTCGGTGAAATTGTTGCCTTGTAAGTTGAGTTTGCTAAGCCAACATTTGTGACTGTTCTACTAAACTTGACAGTGAAAGGTGTCATAGGCTTAACATCAATAGCAAGTGCAGGATAGTTTAGATTTCTTACCAAGGATCTGTTAGGAGCCTTTGAGCAAGTGTTATTTCCTCCAGCTATCTGTTTAACCTTTTTATTATCATAACCCAAGTTGCAAAGCATTTGTAAATAATCTTCTAAGGAAATATCATAAACAAGTCCAGGATCAATAGCTTGAACAGGATTGACATGACCTGATCCATAAGCATATTCACCAATATCATCCTTAGAAGAACCCTTCATGGGCTGTGCTGAAGTCATAATAGCAGACTTGATGGCTGCTGGTGACCAATTCAAATGAAAAGATTTCAAATATGCAGCTATTCCAGCAACATGGGGACATGACATAGATGTTCCTGATACTATGTTATATTTTGCATCTCTTTGATCATAAACATTTTCTGAAGGAGAAGCAGCTGGTGAAAATGCAGCCAAGATATCTACTCCTGGGGCGCTTATATCTGGTTTTAAGATCTCTGGTACAATGATATTTGGTCCACGTGACGAAAACTGAGCTACAATAGGGGCATTATGATCTTCAATTGTCTCACTCTTTAGTATTTCAGCTTCTGGGTATTTTGTTGAATTTGTGTAGTGTTCAATAAGATTGTAGTCAAGGAAAGACAACGCCAATGAAGGTAATGGAGTAACAAAGGCAGGATTACCTTCACTAAATTCCTCTGTGATTGCACCAATTGGCTGCCCACTTTCATAATCTGGTTCTCCGCTACCTTGAGCACATAAAACTATCTTTCCTTTCACCAAATGACTATCTAAACAGTTACAGGTATAAGCAAATTCTTTTGGACATAGTGATGAATCCCCATTTTTATGAGCAATGGGAAATTTTGTTCCATTTGATGTGAAAGAGTTTATTGATATCCCTGCGAGTGTTTTCCCATTTCCCAAAACTATTTTGTCAATGAACTTTCTATCTATGGTACTTGCTGCTACAGTAAGCATCCAAGGTGAAACACTTGAAATTGAGTTTGGAGAAGGGCCACTATTACCTGCAGAATTCACTGTAACTATCCCTTTAGCCATAGCATGAAATGAACCAATTGCAATGGGATCTTCTTCGAAGGTAACTTGGTCAGCACCACCCAGTGAAACAGAAAGGATGTCAACTCCATCTGCTATGGCATCATCAAAAGCAGCCAAGATATCAGTACCTTCACAACCTAAACCACCACATACTTTATATACAGCAATTCTTGCTGATGGAACTCCCCCTCTTGCAACGCCTTGTGCAAGTCCATAAAAGCTTGCATTATGAACAATGTTTCCAGCAGCTGTTGATGCAGTATGGGATCCGTGGCCTAAAATGTCTCTAGCAGATAAATCATCTGTATAATACCTTGCTCCAATGATCTTCTTATTGCAAGTGAAGTTCTGGCCACCATGACAAGCACCCTTCCACTTTTTTGGAACAGAACCAAAACCCTCGTCACTGAAGCTATCTGATTCTGGCCATATGCCGGTATCAATAACTCCAACTACTACATCACTCTCAACAGCATGGCTTCGTTTTGTTGACTTAGTTAATCCCATGAAGTCCCATGATCTTGTTGTAAGCGTTTGAAGTGTCTTGCTTGGGAAAACTGAGACCACACCTTCCATGCGAGTTAGTTTTTCCTTTTGTTGATTAGTGAGCATGGCAGCAAACCCATTAAAACTTTTCTTGTAACTATGAACTAAGGAATTTGTTGCATCATTGCCATCAAAGACTTGTTGCAGCAAGCTGAGGTGGTGGGAGGTTGGAGAATATGGTGTCTTTGGAAGTGACCCCATATACACTATATGAAGTTTTGGATTATCATCAATAGCATCACACATTGAGAAAAATATGCATGTAAAAATAAAAGAGACACAAAAGACTATAGAACTATGACTGGCCATGGTGTTCAATGTATCAAATGAGAGTGAATGATCCTGTTATATAGAGCAAATCATTTCTGTTTGTATATAATGTGACTATCCTTATCCTTATCATTCAAAATCTCCTTAATTTTTTTAACTTAATCTGCTATCTACTATCTACCATATGTTCTAATTTCAAAATGTTCCCTCTTTAATGTAAAAAAAAAAATCCCTTTAAAATTGATTTTCTCAATAAATGGTTTTTCTTTTTCCAAGTTTAGGATTTGAACCACAAAGATTTATTGGGTTAATCAAGAAACAAATTAAGCATAATAAGAAAGAATTCTTAGAAATAAAAGTTTTTCCATGTTTATGATTTGAACCACATAAGTTTATTGGGTTAATCAAGAAATAAATTAAGCATACTAAGAAAGAAATCTTAAAAATAAAAGTTATAAAAACTTATATTACAATCATAATTAAAATGAATTTTATATAAAAAAAATAATTAGAATGGATTTTTTGTTACACATCACACATAAACTCTATGACGAAATTATAAGTGTATTAACTATCAAATTCCCAAATCTTCAGAATAAATATTGTGCTTGAATGCTTAGATATTTACTTTAAAAATAGATATTTTCCTTCCATTTTTCAAGTATGTATTTAAGCATATAATTTTATTTGGTTAATTAAGAAATGAATTATTGAAAGTAAGAAAAGTTTTTTTAAATTTGAGATTTATATTACAGGTATAAGTTTGTTTTTTTTTTTTTTACTAAAAAAGATATTCATTCATTCAGATTGGTAAAATACATCGAAAACAACACAAATTCAACATCGCTAAAAATCGAAAAAGATGAATCTACAAACAAATTCACAGCACCTAGGTTAGGAATACCCATGCCTCCAGATCTGTAACGTTGACACTCAAGTCTTGATTGAATCTGTAATGGATCGAAGCTGATCTGTCAATCTGAACCAAACGAACACCGCAACAAGAAGGGAAACACCGCAACCGCCGCACGCAGACGACGAAAACACAGAAAAACACAAAAGAAAAACCAAATCTATGTGCAAAAACCACTTATCTAGATGGGTGATTCCAGGAAAAAAAAAAAGACCCAAAACCACCCCTTATGGTGGATGAATGAGGAAGAAGGAAAATAGGAGTAGAGGGAAGGTTGAGAGAGAGTGACGGCTAGGTTTTTACTGTTATAAGTTATAAGTTTTATAAGTTATAACTTAGAAAGGATTCTCTATACTACATAATAAAAAAATATGAATTGAATTCTATATTACACATATAACACAACTCCGTAATCAAGCCTCTTGGCCCAGTGGTTGTAAGGCCTGCCCTGGGACATTCTAGGGTTGACTTGGTTTGCTCTCGGGTTCGATTTCTGGCGGTGTTAAAACAATGCTTGGCCAGCGGAAATCACGCCCCGCAAACAGTAATTAGTCCTTCGCTGCCAGTATTGGGATACATTGGGTTTAGAAAAAAAAAACAAAAAAACTCATGACCAAGTTGGCAACTTACGTTTGGATAAAAAAACAAATTGGCAGTGTACCTATCTACTGTTAACTTCTAAAATATTTAGAATAAATAAAGTGTTATATCGATTAAATAATATAAATATTTACTTTTATTTCTTTTTCAAGTATCTGATTCAAACTATATAAATATATGGGGTTAATTAAGAAATGAATTAGGAATCTTGAAAATAAAAGTTCTTCAATCTTTATATTACAATTATAAATGGATTTTTGTTATTACACATGAAACTTAAAATCTACGATGAAGCTAGAAGTGTATTTACTATCAAATTCTCAAATCTTCCCAATAAACAATGTGCTCGGATTGTTAGATATTTACTGAAAATTAGCTATCTTCATCCAATTTTCAAATATTTAATTTTTTTTACTAAAAATGATATTCATTTATTCATATTGGTAAAATACATCGAAAACAACACAAATTCAACATCACTAAAAATTGAAAAAGATGAATCTGCGAATAAACTCACAGCACACAGGTTAATAGCATAACACGGTAAAATACCTACAAATGTGACAAAATCAAAGTGACCGTAATACCCATGCATCCGGATCTGTAACGTTGATGCCCAAGTCTTGATTGAATCTATAATGGATCGAAACTGATCTGTCAATCTGAACCAAACGAACACCGCGAAAAGACGGTTAATTAACAACATATAATTTTAGAAAATTATATTTAATTAAAGCATATAATTTTACTTGGTTAATTAGAAAATAAATTATTGTCATAAGGAAAGAGTTTTAAATTCAGTAGTTATATTTCAATTATAAATTAGAAAGGATTTTATATATTCCTTTCCAAAAGAAAAAAAATGAATTGAATTCTATGTTACATATAATATATCAACTCCATGACAGTGGACAGTATCTACTATCAAGTTCTAAATCTTTTAGAATAAAAGTGTATTTACTATCAAATTCTCAAATCTTGCTCGAGTACTTAGATATTTACTGAACAACTAGATATCTTCATCCAATTTTCAAGTATTGAATCAAAACATATAACTTTATTTGGTTAATTAGGAAACAAATTATTGTCAGTAAGGGAAGAGTTTTAAATTTGATAGTTATGTTTCAATAAATTAGAAAGGATTTTATATATTACATTACAAAAGAAAAAATGAATTGAATTCTATGTTACACATAATATATCAACTCCAAGACAGTTGGCAATATGTACTATCAAGTTCTAAATCTTTAGAACAAAAGTGTATTTACTATCAAATTCTCAAATCTTCGAAATGAATAGTGTGCTCGAATGCTTAGATATTTACTGAAAAACTAGATATCTTCGTTCAATTTTCAAGTATTTAATTAAAGCATATAACTTTATTTGGTTAAATAGGAAATAAATTATGGTCAATAAGGAAAGAGTTCTAAATTTGATAGTTTTATATGTTTCAATTATATATTAGAAAGGATTTTATATTTATATCAAAAAGAAAGAAAGAAAGGATTTTATATATTACTTTCCAAAAGACAAAAATGAATTGAATTGTATGTTACACATGATATATTAACTCCATGACAGTTAGCAATATCTACTATCAAATTCCAAATCTTTAAAATAAAAGTGTATTTACTGTCGAATTCCCAAATCTAGGCCCACCAAACAATAAGTTTTTGAACAACTCAGTAGCAACTTAGGTTGAAAGGAACATGTTATTTTTACTTTTATTTCCTTCAAGGATATTTTATTTCAGATACTTACGAGTAATTTTTCAGATATTTTATTTCAGATATTTTTCCTCCCGATTCTGCTATATTTTAGTTTGTCTGCACATCAAGAATTTGGATGAATCCAGGTTATATTTTTCCAACAGTATAATAAATGTAAGTTTCCCTATTTGTTTAAAAATTGGTAAAAATTATGTGAACTAACTAAAAACAAGCTAATCACTCTCTTGCAAGCTAGGGGGAATTGCTTCCCTAAGCATAGATGACGCGTCGCCCATTGAATGAAGTATTCATTCCAGCATAACGTTTTCGGTACCTACATTATACAAATAATATAATGCGGCTGCAAGTCTAACATTACTTATCATTGGTGGTGTTAAGTTGCATCACTTCAACTTCTGGTATGCTTTGTGAGACACCCCATTGTGTCATTAATTGTTATTTAAACTTACTCACATTCTTAATGTTAAACGTAATCCCAAAAAAAGAAAATATTAAAAACTTAATTATAACACATACACTCCTGAAAATAATCCATCATACCATAACATAACGAAAATACACCACATAAGTCTAACCATCATAGTACAAAACACTGACTAGGGTATCCTATCAGTAGGATCCCTTGTAGGTACATAATTATACAAAAGGTCATAAGCGACTGAAAATAAAAACGTCTCACAAGACTCATTGACCCAAGACACTAAACTAAATTGCTGGAATCCACAGCTCGTCCTCCAGCATTCGGTTCATACGGAGTTCCATCTAGTTCCTCGGTAACTGGTTTCTCCATCGGGTCTTCTCATGGAATAAGATAAACATACACCATATACAGAAATAGGGAGATAAGAAACAGTTCTATCATCATACGTGGAAAGGAATACATAGCATATAATTAATATAATAACACTCAAAGACACACATCACACATAACTAACAATCATCCTCAAGTTACGATATCATCATCTACCCTTAATCTCATGCAACTAAACCTTTATGCTGACTTGGCCCTCTCTATTCCTGTCACGTTAGTCGGTAGTCCAAAATGGTCCGGTGCCAAGAACTCGGTACGCCCCTATTCCCTAATCACTAATAGAGAATAGTGCATTCAGCACAGTGTGTGCCACTATTCCCCCATTGGAAATAGGACAATAAGCACATAATACATAGTAGAACTCGGTGCGCCCCTATTCCCTAATCACTAATAGAGAATAGTGCATTCAGCACGGTGTGCGCCACTATTCCCCCATTAGAAATAGGACAATCAGCATATAATACATTATGATAGATCAGATCAATGCGTCAAGGACTAAAAGAGTATTATGGTAGTCTACCTCGGCATCAACATCGGTAGGGCACTCACCCACAATATCCAGTATCCAAAATAGGATATTCCGACCTCATGTGTTCCACTCACACGGTTGTGAATAACAAAGCATCTATATGAATCTCACTGACTCGCATCGATTACAACCTAGTACCTCAACCTTCCATCACAGTCTCAACACACAGTCCATGTCACATCTCATCTATAAAATAATTTAATTAGGCTAAGCATCTCTAAGTCACTTTCATTCTCTCACCCGTATGCATATCTCCCGAACAACATATATCATTGCCTAAATGTTAACTAAGCATAACTCAACATATATTGCAGATTATCAGACAAAGCATATTATGCACAGTAAAATAATAATAAATATTCAGATATCAAGAAACATCACATAAAGCAATTTACCACAACCAGCCAATCACAAACAATCAATAACAATAAAATCAGACATCCTCAAATATTCTAAAATTATCCTAACGGTGATATACCTACAATCCCCAAATCATCATTGGTACTACGAGGTAGTTGCCAATGTGATTTTGGTCTTGTCGATCAGGTCGCCCTACACCTGATTGACGTGCGCGCTTTACCGTACAAGCTTTGAATGCGTCCACGCTACTGACACGAACCTAGGCACGCTTTCCAATAAAATCCACAATTATGCCACCATCCATCCCAACACACCCCTCGTTCTGGTTTCCGTCCCGATGACACGTACGAGTATCACAATTAGCAGGAAACAAAGAAATACCTGAAGTTGACACAGGGAAACACAAGAAGGAGGGTTGAATTGTGTTTCTTAACAATTTTTCGAAAAAGCCTTTTTCTCAAACCTTTTACAAGCAAAACAATAAAATCAACACACAAACACGAAAATCTTTTTAAAGAGTTAACAAACTCAGATTCAAATCCCCACAGTTAGTATAACTAAAAACTATAAAAGATAAGGGTTATAAGATTCACACAAGAGTTTTATGCTGGTTCACTCTCTTCCAACCAACAGCTATGTCGAGTCCCTTCTACTTGAAGGTTTTTCTCTACTATTCTCCAAAATAGATTACAAGTATTCAACACCTCTTCATACTACAAGTATTCTTTCACTACCAAGCCTCTTCAAGCTGTAACTCTAACAAAGAGATTAACAGATTTGATCTAAGAACTCAATATGTGTGAGGATATGAAAGATTAAGATCAACAAGGTTTTACAAGTAAACTTGTTTAACAAAGTTTAGCAGCGTTTTTGAACTATTGATATCAGAGCTTATTTATCTTTCTGTTGAAGTTCTTCAAGTATTTATAGAATGACTGATTTTCTTTCTTGAACTTCTTCAACGGTCTTCAAGATATATCCGTTTAGACATAGCATTAAAAGCTTGGATCCGTTGAGACGATAGCTTGATATGCTTTCTGGAGAAGTTCTCTTGGTTATAAGAAGAATGCTCAAAGTAGAGCTGTCACTTCCTTGTTGTACCAAAGGTAGCTTTTTGACTTTCCTTCTTTGTACTTGATTTGAACTTTACAGCAAGGTAGAGGACATAGTACAAAGGTTTATGTTCTCGATGGTACTATGTTTCTATTCTCAAGAAACAAAGAGTTAACAATAGAAGCAACAAGAACAAAAAGACATGTATTCTCTTGAATTAAAAAGACAATCATTTGAAATAAATACGTTTAAGCTTAGACGGTTTCACTTTTTAAAAGCTAGTGGACGCGTAGGTCTTTGGACGTGCAAGACTAACTTATTAACAAGATGGGCTCGTCTGCTGATACTGCGTCTATAAACATTTGTCTAGCTCCAAGTCTTTGGACTCACTATACTCAATAACTCGTCTACTGACGTGGCATCTAGTGAGACTACTCGTCTATTATCAGGTCTTTGGGACTTGTTGTTTTTCTGGAGATTATTTTATTGGCTCATCTACTTGACTTTTCTTAGACTTGGATATTCGTCTACCTTAGCCAATTTAAGATCTCGTCTATCGATAACTTAAGAGACTCAGAATTTTACCAAGAATTACGGACTCGACTAGAGAAACAAAATAGAATCATATAAGATTCCATTAGCAAAGCGAAGATACTCTTTTCAAATTTCTATGACTAGAAACATCCAAACAGTACTGCAATATAGAACAAACAAGTTAGATCTTTGACAAAAATTTAACATACAAATTTAACCTTTTTGTTAACATCAAAACTTAAGAGATTATTTATTCCAAAACCACTTTGGTTCTAACAATACCAACCGACTCAACAATAAGGTTCTAATCAATAAATCTATTTGAATCAAGAGACAAAATCGATGGAAAAACTTACGAGAACCGCGACTAGACTTAGGGAAAATAGGATTTAAAAATAAGCTCAAGAATCCTAGGGAAAAGCAACCAAAACAGAGTTACTGTTCGAGCTTCATATCTTTGGCCACAGATCGTTAATTACAAAAATGAACGGTGACAATGAAGAACTATCCTTCGTAAACCTTCGCACAAAGTTTCCGCCCGATCCAACGGTTAACAAATCTCAGATCGTAATTCTATGGTGAAAGCTTAGATGGTATCCGGGTTGAGTTCCTCATCCTTTAAGTCCACTGTCCGAACTAAATATCTCATACTCTAGAAGTTGTTCACAATTTTGATCATTGGATATGAAGAACCATAAGTCTTGAACCTTCTTCTAAAATTTGAGAAGGATCCAACAGTTGAAGAGTGTTTGGCGACTTTCTCACTACGACGGCTCCAACTAGTTTTCAAAGCTTCCAACAAAGGCTTGTAATTATTGAGGATTCTCTCTCAATCCTTCTCTAATACGAAGTAGTGGGTGATAAAGAGAGCTAAGGTGACGAGGAAGAGGATCCTCACTTTGAAATGAAGAAAAGAATGATCCAAGATGCAAGCTTTGCCATCATGGAGTCTTAGGTTTTTGAGAGAAATGACTTAAAGAATTTTGATGAAAGAAATGAATGAATTGCATCAAGTGATGAATAAGGGAAGAGGGCAGCCACGAAATTGGCTAGGTGTGGGAGGTTTTCAGCCAAGTAAATTGAGTGGTTAAGGGATAGGAGATGTGCCACTTAGTAAGCATAGTTGATGTTAACTAAGCTAGGTTAAGTTAATACATAAATATCTAGATATTTTGTTCTTGCATTTATGGGAATTTATGAGCATTTATGGTGAAGATGCCTTGACTCATCATGGTGACTCATCCCTTCTGAGTCATCATGGATGACTCGTCGTTCTGTCTCCCAGTGTATCTCTGCGCATTAATATCTGGTTCCGTTGTTTACCCGATTACGGTTTTTGAGAGGAAGATGATGAAATGAAAGCAAAATGAAATGGGTTTGGTTGAGTGGATAAGGCTGCACGAAATTTAGTCAATTAGGAGGGTAGGAGGATGTGTTTTGGGACACAAAATGTTAAATAAGAACCATGGTGGAAGATAACCAAAGCTTGGTTAGGTAAGTTAGAAATATAATACTATAAGCTAGCTACTCTTATGAATCATCAAGCTAGGAAAGAAATTTGTGGTGGAGGTGTGTCAAGAGTTATGTGGCCGTTTATGAATCATAAGGAGGAAGGAGAAGCCAAATTGGTAGTGCCTTGGTTATGACCATGGTTGGAATTTCACCAAGATAGATTAGGTTAGGGCTTTTTTTTTTTGATAGGAAAATGTTAGTAATTAGTATGTTATATTAGTGGGGGAAGTTGAAGCCATGACCTCTTTATCACTCCAATCCCTATGTCCCTCCCCCAAACCACCTTGACCACCTTATAACTCCCAGGTTAGGTTAGGGGTATTTTGGTCATTCCACTTTATAAAGTGTCATGATTACTTATGACATCATGGATGAAATCATGAGTCGTCATGCTTGACTTGTTGTCCCGATCTCTTTGTGGGTCTCTGCAGTTCCGTATCTGACTCCATCGTTTTACCCGATTAGGGTTTCCGTTCGTTTTTCACCAAAATTCGCCCGAATAAAATATAATATTTTATATTTGAGCAAAACTTTGGAAAATAGACTTCCTCATGGACAAAATTTAAAAATCTACAATTTTTCAGTTTCGAGTCAAATTAGGGTTTTTTGCTGGAATAAAATTATACTGTCAGTAAAAACGCAGACCAGTTTCTGTCCGAGTTTTAAACTCAAAATTTCACGGTAACCCTCTACCATAAGATAGAGTATAAATATGATTTTGTTTTATCCAAAATCATTTCATAGGTCTCAGATAAAAATATAAATAAATATATCTTTACTGATAATACATCATATATGAAAAGCAGGGTGTTACATTACTACCCCACTTAGAAAAAAATTCCGTCCTTGGAATTTACTTACCTCAAAACTAGACAATATCTTGTAATCGGTCTTACTCCTACATTGTATTTCCCATCGCTGTCATACCCCTAAGTGACCGCAGTAACTTCTTAACATAATTTATTCTTATATCATTCTATTTATCCTCGAAACTATCCATCACTACATTATGTCTATTGTCCTTAACTTTTCACCTTAACCTGTCAAACTTGAAGGACATAATCAAAACTTAATCATTTTCTCTTCTTAATATTGGTCCACTAGAAAACCTTATTTCAACATCTAATTCCCACAATTAACACCACAATCAATACTACCTTAACTTCCTACTCAATGTATCCAATCTCAGTCTTAGTTCCTTTGAACGTATTCCACTATTCCAGATTATATCAAAATCACACATTTCAAGTCTCCAAGTAAAACATCTCAACACTCCTTAAGATAAAATCAAATCAAAAGAACTACACCAGTTAGGATTATCTAACTCAGCAACTTTGAATTTCTCTAGCAAACTCAGTTTACACAAGAAATAATCTTTTCTGCTCATATTCAACTTAGGTGAAACTACTATAGGTACTTTCCTTTTAATCTTCCAAATTCATACCATCAATCTTAACTACGAACATTAATCATTACCCTAGATTCCTTAATGATACTCTGCCTTGATCAACATTTGATTTATAATAAATGTCTCATCACTGATATTGATTTTAAGGGTTCACATCCTACCAATCACAACTATACCTCAACAAAACTCCCATCATTTCTTGTTTATCATGCTACTTAGACAAACAGACAAAGTCTACCAGATATCAAATACATACCTTGTATAAGATCCCCAGATTGAGAGGATTCGGCTCCCCTCTCAGTAAACACTCTTTCAGTGGCTTGAGGTCTGGCCATCTGTCATCCCGCTGCTGGAACTCCGCTTCCAGCTACACCTTTCTGAACACCGACTCCTTTACCCACAGCTACCGATTGCTGTATACCTCTCTGTCTACACTCACGAGCAAAATGACGTGGTTTACTACAATGGAAACAACCAGGTCTCTCCCTGCAATCCCGCAGATAATGCGGTCATCCACATCGAAGCTATCGTGTCCGGACTTACTACCCAACTTCTAAGCATAGTCAATATCCGATATGGATTCAACTAGCCACGGCCAGTAACAACATCCTAGACCTCACTGTCATATTAGAATCGAACTGCTCCGATACCACCAAATGAGACACCTTGTTGTGCCCCGTTGTGCCATTAATTATTATTTAAACTTACTCACATTCTTAACGTTATACATAACCCGAAAATATGAAAATATGAAAAACTTAATTATAACACATACACTCCTGAAAATAATCTGTCATACCATAACATAATACAATACACCACATAAGTCTAACCATCAGAGTACAAAACACTGACTAGGGTATCCTATCAGTAGGATCCCTTGTATGTACATAATTATACAAAAGGTCAAAAGCGACTGAAAATAAAAACGTCTCACAAGACTCACTGGCCTTAGACACTAAACTAAATCACTAGAATCCACAGCTCGTCCTCCCGCATTCGGTTCATACAGAGTTCCATCTAGTTCCTCGATAACCGGTTCCTTCATCGGGTCTTCTCATGGAATAAGATAAACATACACAATACACAGAAATAGGGAGATAAGAAACAATTCTATCATCATAAGCGGAAAGGAATACGTAGCATATAATATAATAACATTCAAAGACACACATCACACATAACTAACAATCATCCTCAAATTACGATATCATCATCTACCCTTAATCTCATGCAACTAAACCTTTATGCTGACTTGGCCCTATCTATTCATGTCACATTAGTCAGTAGTCCAAAATGGTCTGGTGCCAAGAACTCAGTGCACCCCTATTCCCTAATCACTAATAGAGAATAGTGCATTCAACACAGTGTGTGCCACTATTCCCCCATTGGAAATAGGACAATAAGCACATAATACATAGTATAACTCGGTGTGCCCCTATTCCCTAATCACTAATAGAGAATAGTGCATTCAGTACGGTGTGCACCACTATTCCCCCATTGGAAATAGGACAATAAGCACAGAATACATTATGATTGATCAGATCAACGCCTCAAGGACTAAAAGAGTATTACGGTAGTCTACCTCGGCACCAACATCTGTAGGGTACTCACCCGCAATATCCGATATCCAAAATAGGATATCCTGACCTCGTGTGTTCCACTCACACGGCTGTGCATAACAATGCATCTATATGAATCTCACATACTCGCATCGATTACAACATAGTACCCCAACCTTCCATCACAGTCTCAACACACAGTCCATGTCACATCTCATCTATAAAATAATTTAATTAGGCTAGGCACCTCTAAGTCACTTTCATTCTCTCACCCATATGCATATCTCCCGGACAACATATATCATTGCCTAAATGTCAACTAAGCATAACTCAACATATATTGCAGATTATCAGACAAAGCATATTATGCACAGTAAAATAATAATAAATATTCAGAGATCAAGAAACATGACACAAAGCAGTTTAACACAACTAGCCAATCTCAAACAATCAAAAATAATAAAATCAGACATCTTCAAATATTCTAAAATTATCCTAATGGTGATATACCTACAATCCCCAAATCATCATTGGTACTACGGGGTAGTTGCCAATGTGATTTTGGTCTTGTCGATTACTCGACCACTAGTAGGGTTTAGGTCACCCTACACCATTATTATAAATTATATACTACTTATCCGTTCTGATGATGGAATAGTTCTTTCTTCCACCAGATCGACGTGCGCGCTTTCCCGTACAAGCTCCCAATGCGTACATGCTACTGACACGAACCTCAGCACGCTTTCCAACAAAATCCACAATTCTACCACCATCCATCCCAACACATCCCTCATTTCGGTTTTCGTCCCGATGACACGTATGTGAATCACAATTCGCAGGAAACAAAGAAATACCAACTGAATCAACAATAAGGTTCCAATCAATAAATCTATTTGAATCAAGAGACAAAATCGATGGAAAAACTTATGAGAACCACAGCTGGACTTAGGGAAAATAGTATTCAAAAATAAGCTCAAGAATCCTAGGGAAAAGCTACCAAAACAGAGCTACTGTTCGAGCTTCATATCTTTGGACACAGACCTTTAATTACCAAAATAAAATGTGACAATGAAGAACTATCCTACTTAGACCTTCGCACAAAGTTTCAACCCGATCCAATAGTTAACGAATCTCAGATCGCAATTCTATGGTGACAGCTTATATGGTATCCGGGTTGAGTTCCTCATCCATTAAGTCCACTATCCGAACTAAATATCTCATCTGGAGGTTGTTCACAATTATGATCATTGGATCTGAAGAACCACGAGTCTTGAACCTTCTTCTAAAATTTGAGAAGGATCCAATGGTTGAAGAGTGTTTGGAGACTCTCTCATAGCGACTGCTCCAACTAGTTTTCAAAGCTTCCAACAAAGGCTTCTTGTAACTATTGTGGATTCTCTCTCAATCCTTCTCCTCTAATCCGAAGTAGTGGGTGATAAAGAGAGCTAAGGTGATGAGGAAGAGGATCCTCACTTTGAAATGAAGAAAAGAATGATCCAAGATGCAAGCTTTGCCATCATGGAGTCTTAGGTTTTTGAGAGAAATCACTTAGAGAATTTTGGTGAAAGAAATGAATGAATTGCATCAAGTGATAAATAAGGGAAGAGGGCAGCCACGAAATTGGCTAGGTGTGGGAGGTTTTCAGCCAAGTAAATTGAGTGGTTGAGGGATAGGAGATGTGTCACTTAGTAACCATAGTTGATGTTAACTAAGCTAGGTTAAGTTAATACATAAATATCTAGATATTTTGTTCTAGAATTTATGGGCATTTATGAGCATTTATGGGCATTTATGAGCATTTATGGGCATTTATGGTGAAGATACCATGACTCATCATGGTGACTCATCCCCTCTGATTCATCATGGATGACTCGCTGTTCTGTCTCCCGGTATATCTCTGCGCATTAATATCTGGTTCCGTTGTTTAACCGATTACGGTTTTTGAGAGGAAGATGATGAAATGAAAGCAAAATGAAATGGGTTTGGTTGAGTGGATATGGATGCACGAAATTTATCCTATTAGGAGGGTAGGAGGATGTGTTTGGGACACAAAATGTTAAATGAGAACCATGGTGGAATATAACCAAAGCTTGGTTATGTTAAGTTAGAGATATAATATTGTAAGCTAGCTACTCTTATGAATCATCAATCTAGGAAAGAAATGTGTGGTGGAGGTGTGTCTAGAGTGATGTGACCGTGTATGAATCATATGGAGGAAGGAGAAGCCAAATTGGTAATGTCTTGGTTATGACCATGGTTGGAGTTTAACCAAGATAAGTTAGGTTAGGGGTATTTTGGTCATTTCACTTTATAAAGTGTCATGATTACTTATGACATCATGAGTCGTCATGCATGATTTGTTGTCCCGATCTTTTTTCGGGTCTCTGCAGTTCTGTATCCAACTCCGTCATTTTACCCGATTAGGGTTTCCGTCTGTTTTTAGCCAAAATTCGCTCGAATAAAATATAATATTTTATTTTTGAAAAAAACTTTGGAAAATAGACTTCCTCACGGACAAAATTTAAAAATCTATAATTTTTCAGTTTCGAGTCAAATTAGGGTTTTTTGTAGGTATAAAATTATATTGTCGGCAAAAACGCAAACCGGTTTCCGTCTGAGTTTTAAACCCAAAATTTCACCCTAACCCTCTACCATAAGGTATAATATAAATATGATTTTGTTTTATCCAAAATCATTTCCTAGGTCTCAGATAAAAATATAAATAAATATATATTTATCGATAGTACAGCATATATGAAAAGCAGGGTGTTACACTTTATTTCCTGGCGCCGCTGGATGTATACTGCTCAGTTTGATTGTAAGTAATATTGTATTTATAGCATCCATATCTCCTAAAATGTGTTTCTCCTTGCAAGTTTACTAATTGGAATACCTGAATTGTTTGTTCAGCAAGAAGTTGTATATTTGAAGCATAATTTCAGATTTTGACCTCTGCTCTAAACAACTTAAATCGATTCATACATCTCTCCTAAGGCTAGAGACTATCTTTTTGCTATGCCTTCTAATTTGATTTACTGAAGGGCCTAGATGAAGAACATTCTTTGATCAGAATAAAAGATTGCCCTACATGTTAAGTTTCGTTTTTTGTTTAAGGAAATTGGTAAACATTGTTATGAATAATGAAAAATAAAATTCGTAATTCACTTAACTCATTTACTTACCATTGTGACTTCCAAACAATGGAGTGAGATGTCCCTTCATTCCTTCATTAAAACTCCCAAAAAATATAGTAGTATGTTTTTACCACTCCGCTCCACTCCACTCCATTACTAACCATTTCACTCCATCCTCTACAAAACTCCCAAACATAGCCTAAGTGGGAAAAGGAGCAGCAGCAGCTGTAAGCTCCATTATTTCCATCCCCGTTGCAAATATTACGATTTGCTTGGCCCATTGAAATCTATAACACATTTAATCTCCCAACTACGTGTAATCAACCTGCAAAAATGTAATCGATGACCATCAACATTTACACGAGTAAATTAAAAAAAAAAAGACTATTACTCTCGTATATATCTCAACATCTCCTCCCCCGTCATATCCTGCAACTTCATCAATAATTCCCTCAAAATCGCCTTCCTCATCGTCCCCATTCTCATCTTCAATCTCCTTGTCCTTACATCGCTCACTTTCATCCTCAAAGTCTACACCATCCCATTAACCACTAGGCACTACCCTTACCATGTGGATCATATGGACAATTCCTTTTGTTGTGTCTTCACCTCTACAACTTGTACAACTCTGTATTCTCTTCCTTTTGTTTTGAGTCAGATTACCACTCGATCCTTTGCTCCTCACTCCTGTTGGATTTCTCAACATGCCATCCCAAACCTAACCGACAATATCCGATTCACAAACAGATGCTGCAATGCTTGACTCAAGCTAATCTGTTTCAACATTCACCTTGTGCCTTAAATCATTAAAATGTTGAACACTTTGACTAACAAGACTACACATACACCTACACCCTTGAATAAATGAAAGATAACAACTATTTTGTTTGTTCTCTCGCATTCCTCCTCCTTTGCATTCGTGTCCAACAAAACTTTCTTTCACTATCTTTGTCCATCTACTTAACACTAGATTGCTATGCAACTCCTCAATATCCAAGTGTACCAACACAAATAATATGATGGCGTGGAAGGCCAAATGATTCCATTCCCTTGTATGAACACCTAAAAACCATTTCAACAGAGTTGTACGATACATGTCATCTTCTACTCGTTCTGTTTTTTCAATACAATGTTGCCACATGAATAACATAGGAAGCAATTTTAGTTGACCGTGTTACCTTCACATGCCCAGACTTTTTTAGAATTTTCCGAAACAAGTAAAACACCATTCTAGTATAAACATCTGCACGACACCTCTCCAATGCTGGTGAATGCATGATATTGATAAGCCTCTGGCTTGACTAATTTTATGACTAGTAAGACCACTGTTTTATTCGAGTTCAATCTCGTTTTCGCCCAAATTTGGATTTAATTGTCCTCAAGCAACATTTTGAATCTCTTAAGTAGTTTTAGGGTATTTTAGTTGATTTTGAGTCAAATAAAGCATTTACTGCTATTTCATGTTTTCAGGTTAATAAAAAGAGCAAAAAGGGAAGGACACCTGAAGCAGAAGCCATCACGCCCAGGCCGTGACATTGGTCACGGCCGTGATGAGCTACCCATGAAAGTCAGAAAGCATCACGGTCCAACCGTGACACCCATCACGGGCGTGATGAGGAGACCCAGGAAGTCAGAATTGGTCATGGCCTAGCCGTGATGAAGGTCACGGTCGTGACAAATCAGCACCCATGGACAGAAGCGATCACGGCCTGGCCGTGATAGGCATCACGGCCCTGATGGACCAGAATTTGAATGCGCACCCTTGGCAGAATTGGTCACGGTCGTGACGCGCGGCCACTCTATAAAATAGGAGCGCAACATACACAGAAGAAAATCCAGTTTTTCACCATTTTACAAGTTATTTCTAGGATTTTTATTATGTATTTGATGGAGAACTAATCACCAGGGATTAGTTTGCTGTAATCGGTTTCCGCCGACACTTGAGGTTCCATAATTTCCCAATCGAATTGCTCATCTCTTTCAATATTATTCTGTATTCCTTGTTTGCTTAATTCAAGTTATATAGAATAAGTGTTGATTAATTTTGATGATTGTATGTTCCTATACCTTGATCGCGTTTGCTTAATTCGCGTGTGTTTGTCGTGTTTGCTTAATTCACGAGAGCTTCACCCCGTTTGCTTAATTCGGGAAATAGGAACATACATCTCGTAGTGTCAATTGCGCTTATCTAATTGCTGCTACAATCGAAAAGAGATTAGAATCCGCTTAGGGCATGGTAATTATGTGAATCAATGATAGTGGAAAACTGAAATAGCAGATTAATCGTTTCAACTTATTGATAATCACTTAGTTTGCACTGTTTTTCTGAATTGTTTCTAAATTGAATTTCAAATCCACCCCCCCCCCCCTCCCCACCCACCACCCCCCCAAAACTGATTTTTCTGTTAATAACAATCTAAGAGTCCTTGAGAGACGATACTCGAGTTGTCGCGCCCTAACTACAGTTTTTGTAAACCACTCGTTTTTTACCCGTGTGCGACAGCGTGTCAAAATTGGCGCCATTGCTGGGGACTCTTGTTGTTATTAACGGATTTGCTGATTAATTTCTGAATTAGTTCTGGCTACTAGGTCTGGTTGCTCTGACTTGTTTGATTTCGATCCTGAAATTGAGAGAACTTTGCACACACGTCGTAGAGCAATTCAGGCTAGAACTAGCCCACCCACCATTTGTGATAACATGGCTGATCAAAGAACATTGAGACAACTTGCTGCTCCTGATGTTAATTATAATGGTTTGTGTATTGAATATGCTGATGTCGTTGCTCCTTTTGAATTGAAATCTGGTTTAATACACTTGTTGCCAAGGTTTAGTGGTCTTGCAGGTGAGGATCTGCATAAGCATCTGAAGGAATTCCAGGTTGTTTGCTCCACACCTTTGAGACCGGAGGGAATAACAGAAGACCATATCAAGCTGAGAGCCTTCCCATTCTCACTTCATGGTGCTGCAAAGGATTGGTTGTATTACCTTGAACCGAATTCTGTTACAACCTGGAATGATTTGAAGAAAGTCTTCCTAGAGAGATACTTCCCTGCCTCCAGAGCTGCATCAATCAGGAAGGAGATATGTGGCATTAGACAAGGCAATGAGTCATTGGCCGAGTACTGGGAGAGATTCAAGAAGTTGGTGTCTAGTTGTCCTCAGCACCAAATTTTCGAGTAACTGCTTATTCATTACTTTTAGGAGGGGTTGCTACCAATGGACAGAAACATTTTGGATGCTGCTAGCGGGGGAGCACTTGTTGATAAGACTCCAGCCGCTGCCAAGTCACTGATTGAGAACATGTCACTCAACTCCCAACAGTTCACAACCAGAAAGAATTCTGTCGAGACAAGGGGTGTGAATGAGGTCCATGTTTCTCCCTCCAACAAAGCTCTTGAAACCAGACTTGATGAGCTTACTTCTTTAGTGAAACAGTCGGCAGTGGATAAAATTCAAACAGCAAGGTTGTGTGGTATCTGTACTTCTCCTGAACACCTGACCGATGCATGCCCCATTCTGAAGGATGAGTCAGTCACTGATTTGACTCAAGCATATGCAGCCAATATTTACAATCAAGGCAACAATCAGAATCGGTACAACATTCCTTACCTTTCCACTAATAAGTACCACCCCAACTGGAGAAACCATCCGAACCTTCGGTATGGAAACTCATCTTCACAACAGCAACAAATGATGTTACCACTAGCACCACCACAGAATTCTCCCCAAGTGACCACCTCTGCACCTTCTGGACCTTCACTAGAGGACCTTGTCAAGCAAATGGCTGCAAACAATCTCCAGTTTCAACAGCGAACAGAGTCTAGTATTCAAGCCTTGCAGACACAGATTGGACAGCTTGCCACTTCGATGAATGCCATGCAGCAAGCTCAAGGATCGAACCAACTACCTGCACAACCAGTGGTGAATCCTAATGTCCCTAATCCTAATGTGAGTGCAATTACTTTGAGATCCGGAAAAGTTGCAGAACCAGCCCCTGAAAATAAGAAAGCTGCTGAGGTAACACCGGAACCTTCTACTGTTGTTGAGGCTGAAAAGGAGTATGTGCCATCAATCCTCTTCCCACAAAGAGTGCTGAAAAATAAAAAGATTGATGAGGAAGACAAGGAGAGAGAGATCCTGGATGTATTCAGAAAAGTAGCAGTGAACATTCCGCTCCTTGATGCGATTAAGCAGGTTCCAAAATATGCAAAGTTTCTGAAGGATTTGTGCACACACAAGAGGAGGTTTAAGGGTAATGAGAGAGTCAATTTGTGGCGAAATGTTTCAGACCTCATTCAACCTAAGCCTGCACCTGAAAAGGTTACCGTTTCAGCCTTCACTCAGGCGATGCCACAGAAATGCAAGGATCCGGGAACTTTTGCTATTCCATGCACCATTGGGGATACTAAATTCGAAAATTGCATGTTGGATTTAGGAGCTTCTATTAATGTCATGCCTACTTCTGTTTTCAACAATCTTGATCTTGGTCCCTTGGATCATACAAGTCTTACTATTCAGTTGGCAAACAGGACCAATGCTCGCCCCATTGGAGTAGTGGAAGATGTGCTTGTTCAAGTCAATGACTTGATTTTTCCTACTGATTTTTACATCTTGGACATGGCAGGGGAAACAAATTCAAGTAGATCACCAATAATTTTGGGCAGACCGTTCATAAAAACGACGAAGACAAAGATTGATGTTGACGATGGAACCATGACCATGGAGTTTGGTGACATCGTTGCAAAATTCAACATTTTCGATGCTATGAAGCATCCCTTGGAAGAGCATTCTGTTTTTCAAATAGAGTTGCTCTCTGAAATTGTTGATGACGCTTATGATGATTTGGTTGCTGATTTTCCATCTATTTCTGGTTTTGATGATGTTTATTCATGTGCTGATTGTACTAACACTGGCCCTTGTGCTGTTTGTGCTGAGATTGATGCTGCCTTGCAGGGTGGCAGTGTAGACAAAGCTATTTGTTCAGCTGAAATTTTTGACAACACGGCTTCCCCAAACATACCATCCACTGAGCAGCCACCTTCCTTAGAGCTTAAGCCACTTCCTGAGAATCTGAAATATTCCTATTTAGAGAGGAATGAAAAGCTTCCGGTTATAATTTCCTCTAACCTTGATTCTGATCAAGAAACTAAGCTCTTGGAGGTTTTGAAGAAGCATAAGAAGGCAATTGGGTAGACCTTGGCCGACATCCCAAGCATTAGCCCGTCCAGGTGTATGCATAGGATTCTGTTGGAGGATGGGGCTAAAACAGTTAGGCAGCCCCAAAGGCGGCTGAATCCCTTGATTCTTGATGTTGTGAAGAAGGAGGTGACAAAACTCTTGCATGCGGGTATCATATACCCTATCTCTGACAGTAATTGGGTGAGTCCAGTGCAAGTTGTACCTAAGAAATTTGGACTCACAGTGGTAAAAAATGAGAACAATGAACTTGTCCCCACTAGAGTTCAGAACAGCTGGAGAGTTTGCATTGATTACAGGAGATTGAACCATGCTACTAGAAAGGATCACTTTCCTTTGTCGTTCATCGATCAGATGCTTGAATGGCTAGCTGGTAAATCACACTATTGTTTTCTTGATGGTTTTTCAGGTTACTTCCAGATCCACTTTGCACCAGAGGATCAAGAGAAGACAATTTTCACGTGCCCTTTCGGCACTTTTGCTTACAGGAGGATGCCATTTGGTCTTTGCAATGCTCCTGGCACATTCCAGAGATGCATGATTAGTATTTTCACTAAATATATTGAGAATTGCATGGAAGTGTTTATGGATGATTTCACTGTTTATGGCTCTTCATTTGATGCATGCTTGCATAGTTTGAATCTGGTTTTGGAGAGATGCATTGAAACTGACCTTGTTTTGAATTATGAAAAATGTCATTTTATGGTTGAACAGGTAATTGTTTTGGGGCATATTATTTCTGAAAAGGGTATTTCAGTAGATCCTGCTAAGATTGAGGTGATTTCTACACTGCCTTACCCATCTTGCGTTCGCGAGATTCGCTCTTTTCTTGGTCATGCAGGTTTTTACAGGCGCTTCATAAAGGATTTCAGCAAGATAGCTCTCCCTCTGTCAAACTTGTTGAAGAATGATGCCATTTTCAATTTTGATGACAACTGCAAAAAGGCGTTTGATTTCTTGAAGCAAGCATTGACCTCTACTCCCATCATCCAGCCTTCTGACAGGACCCTCCCTTTTGAGATTATGTGCGATGCTTCTAACTATGCCATGGGGGCGATCCTTGCACAAAGGGTTGGCAAGGTTTCCCATGTGATTTACTATGCTTCTAGGACTTTAGATGCTGCACAGGCTAATTAAACCACTACTGAAAAGGAACTTCTAGCCATTGTTTTTGCTCTTGATAAATTTAGATCATATTTGCTAGGTTCCAAGGTTGTTGTTTTCACTGACCATGCAGCTTTAAAGTACTTGCTGAAGAAACCTGAGGCAAAACCTAGATTGATTCGGTGGATGTTGTTGCTCCAAGAGTTTAATGTGGAGATTAAAGACAAAAGTGGAGCTGAGAATTTAGTGGCTGGTCACTTGAGCAGAATAGAGAGGGATGGAGATCCTTCTCCCATTCAGGATGACTTTCCTGATGAGCAGCTTTTACAGTTACATGGGGTAACTCCTTGGTTTGTTGATATTGTTAATTATCTTGCTGCTGGTGTTTTTCCGACAGGTGCAACTAGGTCACAAATTCACAAACTCAAGAGTGATGCCAAATACTATGTTTGGGACGATCCATATCTTTGGAAATTTGGCAGTGATCAGGTAATTAGGAGATGTGTCCCCGACTATGAGATTGAGTCTATTCTGCACTTTTCTCATGCTTCTCAAGTAGGGGGACATTTTGGGCACAAAGGACTGCAAGAAAAGTCATAGATTCAGGTTTCTATTGGTCCACCATTTTTAAGGATGCTTATGAGGTTTACCGCACTTGTAGAGAGTGTCAGACAGCAGGTATAGCCATCACTCGTAAGAGTGAAATGCCTCAGCAACCTATGCTTTTCTGTGAGGTGTTTGATGTGTGGGGAATTTACTTTATGGGTCCTTTCCCCGCATCTTTTGGTTTTCTCTATATTCTACTTGCTGTTGATTATGTCTCAAAGTGGGTGGAAGCTATCCCCACTAGGACTAGTGATTCTAGAGTTGTTGCAAATTTTGTCAGGTCCAATATTTTCTGCAGGTTCGGAATACCTCGGGCTATCATAAATGACCAAGGCACTCATTTCTGTAACCGCACCATGGAAGCTTTACTCCGGAAGTATGGAGTTGTGCACAGGGTCTCCACTGCATATCATCCCCAAATTAATGGGCAAGTTGAGATCTCAAACAGAGAAATCAAACAGATCTTAGAGAAAGTGGTGCAGCCAAATAGGAAGGACTGGAGCCGCCGTCTAGAAGACGCACTTTGGGCTCAAAGAACAGCTTTCAAGACACCAATAGGGATGTCTCCCTATAAACTTGTGTTCGGTAAGGCATGTCATCTTCCTGTGGAGATTGGGCACCGTGCTTATTGGGCGGTCAGAAGCTGTAATTTGGAAATGCAAAAAGCAGGCATTGAAAGGAAACTCCAATTACAGCAGCTTGAAGAGCTTAGGTTAGAAGCCTATGAAATCTCTCGAATGTACAAAGAGAAAACCAATCACTTCCATGATAAGATGATTTCTAGGAAGGAGTTCTCTGTGGGCCAACAGGTTTTATTGTTTAACTCCCGCCTGAAAGTGATGGCTGGGAAACTTCGATCCAAGTGGATTGGCCCGTTTATTGTTACTGATGTTTTCCCTCATGGTGCAGTAGAGATAAAAAGTGCAGGTAGCAACAAGGTTTTTAAGGTTAATGGGCAGCGCTTGAAGCTATTCCATCAGAGCTCAGTGCCTGAAGATGCAACTGTTGAAGAGCTCTCCTTGGGAGAGCCCACCTACACTACAACTTGATCAGGGAGCACCTTCTCCTTTCCCTCACTCTTATTTTATATTTATGCTCTTTCATTGAGGACAATGTATGTCTTAAGTGTGGGGGAGGGAACCAATTGTTTTGTTTGTTTGTGTTGCTTTGAGTCGTTTGGGTGCGAGTCTTGCGTCGGTAAGCTTGTTGGATTCTAATCAAATTTTGCATAGATGGATTGTATGATATGTGTTGACTGTGATAATTTCCCCCTAGCTAGGTTTTGAGAATTGAAAAAAATTGATCCCCATGTGAAAAATTGAAAATTGAACTTTGGGATATTCTATTGTGATTGCAAGATTTATGATAAGTTTAGGGTGAAGGGATGCACACACTAGGGATTGAATCTCGGTCAAACAATTTGCGAAAAATGTCCAGGTGAGGAATTTGAGCCTCCAACATTGTTTTTAATTGTGTGAATCACCTTTGAGTTGCACTTTCCCGGATTTGCTTGAATCTCTTTATGGTTTGCATGTTTATATGGTTGCATCAAATGATTTAGGCAAATTTCTTTGAATTAACTACTTGGCCTAAAAAGAACCATCCCTATTGAATGTTCCCTAGTTAGTCACATTGAGCCTAATAAGCCTATTGTTTCTTGATGACCTCATGTTATAAGCCAAAAATCTGGAAAAACCATGTTAACCTGATCTTAGGATTAGGAGAGCATGGAAGCTTAGCAAGAGAAGGGTCGTAAGAAACTAAGTTTGGGGTGGCTACAAGGTGTGATATGTCATTCTGGGTTGAGAAAAATAAAAAAATGAAGGTTGGAGCCAAAGGCAAAAATAAATAAATAAAAGAACAAAAATGTCAAAAAAGGGTATTAAAAGAAAAAGGCTGTAGTCACCCAAAAGCATAAAGAAAAATGGAAAAAGGAATTTGAGTGGAATGTTTCATGCTCTCTTAATTCCTAGGGATGTAAAGCCTAGTACCTTTGAATATCCTACCTTTAGCCAGGCCCCATTACAACCTTTAAAAGACCTTTTGATGTTGCATGCATGTTTTCGTGGGAACTGTTTTGAGATGAAAATCAAATTCATGGGAAGTGCTCTTGAAATGTGAAATCGAGTGAAAAGTTGATAGCCTAGACAAATTGAGCGAATGAGTGAAACATGAAATGCCCTTGTAAGGAAGGCAATTGTTTGAAATTGGTGATCTTCCTTTTGTGTGTAACTTGGATCCTCAACTCAGATTTCTGATTGCATGAATGATGGAATTCTCAATTGTTTAAAGTAAATGAATGTGGGGATTACATTATTGCAAGGGGGGAAAACATTGAAGAAAAATTGTTTTGTTAGAATTGCATGAAATTTGTGCGAAATTGATTGAATCTTTTAAGCTTGCCAAGTTTGAGTCTTTTTGAGTTTTAGTTTGCTTGGGGACAAGCAAAGTTTAAGTTTGGGGTATTTTGATAAGCCTCTGGCTCGACTAGTTTTATGACTAGTAAGACCATTGTTTTATTCGAGTTTAATCTCGTTTTCGCCCAAATTTAGATTTAATTGTCCTCAAGCAACATTTGAGTCTCTTAAGTAGTTTTAGGGTATTTTAGTTGATTTTGAGTCAAATAAAGCATTTACTGCTATTTCATGTTTTCAGGTTAATAAAAAGAGCAAAAAGGGAAGGACACCTGAAGCAGAAGCCATCACGCCCAGGCCGTGACACTGGTCACGGCCGTGATGAGCTACCCATGAAAGTCAGAAAGCATCACGGCCCAGCCGTGACACCCATCACGGGCGTGATGAGGAGATCCAGGAAGTCAGAATTGGTCATGACCTAGCCGTGATGAAGGTCACGACCATGACAGATCAGCACCCATGGACAGAAGCGATCACGGCCTGGCCATGATAGGCATCACGGCCGTGACGGACCAGAATTTGAATGCGCGCCCTTGGCATAATTGGTCACGGCCTGGCAGTGATAGCCATCACGACCGTGACGCGCGACCACTATATAAAATAGGAGCGCAGAAGACACAAAAGAAAATCCAGTTTTTCACCATTTTACAAGTTATTTCTAGGATTTTTATTATGTATTTGATGGAGAACTAATCGCCAGGGATTAGTCTGCTGTAATCGGTTTCCGCCGACACTTGAGGTTCCGTAATTTCCCAATCGAATTGCTCATCTCTTTCAATATTATTCTGTATTCCTTGGTTGCTTAATTCAAGTTATATAGAATAAGTGTTGATTAATTTTGATGATTGTATGTTCCTATACCTTGATCGCGTTTGCTTAATTCGTGTGTGTTTGTCGTGTTTGCTTAATTCACGAGAGCTTCACCTCGTTTGCTTAATTCGGGAATTAGGAACATACATCTCGTAGTGTCAATTGCGCTTGTCTAATTGCTGCTACAATTGAAAAGAGATTAGAATCCGCTTAGGGCATGGTAATTATGTGAATCAATGATAGTGGAAAACTGAAACAGCAGATTAATCGTTTCAACTTATTGATAATCACTTAGTTTGCACTGTTTTTCTGAATTGTTTCTAAATTGAATTTCAAATCCACCCCCCCTCCCCACCCCCCACCCCCCCAAAACTGATTTTTCTGTTGAGAGACGATACTCGAGTTGTCGCGCCCTAACTACAGTTTTTGTAAACCACTCGTTTTTGACCCGTGTGCGACAGCGCGCCAGATGTAAACAGGATCTCCATTCCAAGAACAAAAATCGACCTCATTTTTATTGTTGCGTATGTATTTCAAATGATTATGGTAATGATGCAAAAATTCAAACAAATTATCCGAGAACCAACATAATTCCCCATATTTGAATGCAGGCCTTCACATTTGGAAGTTGTCCGCAAACCAGCAAAGAACACACCCCGCATGTATGCAGCTGCCCACATCTCCCTCTTGTCATAAATCTCCTACATCCATCTAATGTGTTGGACACCCTATTCAGCAAGAAGTGACTCCCACTTTTGTTCAAATTGGTAAACTTCATAATCATACATCATGCACTCAATAAAACCTTAGGTAAAACCAGTCTTCCAGACATTGGAAGTTGCATTTCGCTGTAAGTGCCAAGCGCATAATCTAGGGTGAGCCTCCGAGAAAACTCTTATAATAGCATTTCGTATCACAATGTCCCCATCAGGAATAACAGATTTTGAACATTTTCCATTCATTGAATTCAAAATTTTGTCCGAAATCCACACATATGTCTTTTTAGTTTCATCAGAGACAACGACAGTTGCAAATATGTTGGTTTGCAAGCGATGATTCACCCCAAAAACACAATCACAAGATACTTTGATTCACCCAAGAAAACACAATGACAAGATACATGTACTTATTACGTTCGTATGTTGCATCAAAAGCCAACACGTTCCCAAGCACTTGATAATCAAATTGTGAAATGTTATCACACCAAAATAAGTGCAGCAACATCCCTTTCTCATCAACTGCATGTCTCCATAATAATTGTCCATCTGTACTAGACAATTGATGCAAATACCTAATTGTTACCTTTGGATCTCCATCCATCATTATTATTTTCTTGTCAATTTCATTATACATAACTTTTCTCCTAAATCCAACCTTATTGAAGCCGTCTGCTTGCCTGCAAAGGATGCATATATCTTCGGTGTACTAATGCCAACGTTTCTCATTAAATTCATATGAGCGACATCATCTACTGTCATGTGACAGTGTGAATGAAACATTCCACCATAGTGTTGTGTACTCAACAATTAGTGGTTGTTCTCATCGCCAAAAAATTAAACATACCATCAAGCACTTAATGCTTCAAGATGAATGTGAAACTTTGCTTTACAACCACACCTTGTCTTCGACCTTTCGGCATGTCAGGTCTGTCACTAGATTTCTTATCTCTAACACCATGACAAGAACAGACAAATGACTTCCACAATAATTCATTACATTTGTTGTATCCTACATTGTATTTCCTCAAACTGAATCCCTTGATTCTTCCATACTCATTCTAGAATTTATATGCAACCTCTACATTCAAAAAGTTAAGCATCTTCATCTCCTCAACTGCCGACAAATCAAAGCTAATGTTCCAAAAGTCTTCTGGGCCATTGTTGTGTATCACATCTTTCTGCCTCCATCCACTATCACTATCTCCATCTCCATCAATGTTTTACTCTTCATGCTCATTCGTAATCGACGACAATGACGTTTTTCCCTACTTAGTTTTTAATATACAAAATGTTAACTTTACATGGCATGAAAATTAGTAAACTCAAATCTAAATTATGCAATGTATCATTTATTTATCATGTAACTAAGTCACATACCTTCTATTTTTCATTGCGCATGTTGTTTGAATATGAAGCTTGCACTTCTTCTGGCATCATACTTTCCTTATAAAGCTCCAAACCATATTCATCTAAAGCATATATATATCAAAATCTAAATTGATTCTTAAACAAGAAAGTTAGAGAACCCAAATTCAAAAAATCAAACAAACCCAAATACATTTTCACCTTTGGTCCAAGTCATTTTCACAACTCCACTAAAAAATCATTAGAGCCCCAAATTCTCGATCCTGGAACCAATTGTAGTCGACTATCATTGTTGCAAGAATTAGAAGATGGAACAGAGAGGGAAGAAATGAGTGGGAATCAGAGGTGTGAAGAGAGAGGGAAGAAGGACAGATGACATGGAATCAAAAGTGGAAAAAAGAGAGAAGAACGAGGGCGAAATAATTGCAAAATGAAATGAAAATACATATATACCATTTCCATATTCATATAAACCTGTCTATTATACAATCACAAAAATATTCGAACAATCATATTAATAAAAATGACCCATCAAGGCACCAAACCAACGCAAACATGTCTTCCACTATGAACAACAAAAATAGGCAACTTGAAGCAAAAACAAATAATGGGTAAGCCTCAATAAAAATGGACCAAGTCTTGAACTCAAATAAAAATGGAAGTGAACCAAAATAGTGAAATCCTAACCTTGCTGAAATCAAAATGGTACAAGCCAAGTTATGTAGCAAAGCAACAGTCGTACCTCCCGAACTCCCACTACAAGTCATGCTGTCTATGGCACAACTGATTTTGGAAGTTGCTTTCAATAGGGGAAATGTCGTACTAGCTGAGATTGGAGTTCGTCGAGGCTAAGCGACGACGTATCTACCAAATCCCCACATATTTCTAATAATACACATTGTTTCCTCAAAAGTTACTGACAATTGGGCGTTTATCGACGCCGAATTTGTGATTTGATTGTTGGAGGTAACGAGGTGACACGAGCTAATGGTCGTATGAACTTTGGGGGAATAATGCCCTTCAAATTTTAACTATTAAAGGTTGTAATTTTAAATTAAAATAGGAGTGACCTATACAAATATTAAATTATAATTGTTGAAGATAGAACAAGACAAAAGTTGCTTGTAAGAAAGTGCATAGTGCACCAAAACTCACATTTGTTTCAAAATATATGGAGCACGCTACAACATAACTCTTCAGGGTGCATTATAGAATCACCTTCAAGCATAAATCATGGCTCCGTCTTCAATCCTCAGACCCGACGAGTGAGGAGCGAAACTCATTTAACCACAACTATTGATATAATGGTTTTTAAATTGAACGGTCGATATGGAAGCATGGTTTGACGGTAAAAAAATTGTTAATAGGTGAAGCAAGAGACTGGTTACCGGGTTGAAAGGTTTTCACATTAAGGGCATTCTTGTCACACACGCCTTCAGATTTGTTCATCGAAGTTAACTATAGTCGTCGACACGGAGCGATGATTGCGATTAAATTGGGGGGGTTTTCACCATCGCCTAACATTACTGACTGGGTAGGGTTTGTTAAGTGCTATAATGTGAAAATCTTAGCTCGGGGAATGGGTATTATGTTAAAAAAATAGATAGATGGTTGATTATTATGTGTTATAGCGAGGGAAAAAGTTATGTTGATAGATGATTTACATTCTGGCATATGTGATTTAGGAAAAATGGATTGATGGTTTTCATTAAAAATGTGTTACTTATTGAAGAAAGTAAATGTGATTTTGTTGGAATACATTTGGCCACCGTTGTTAGTTCTGATTGATGATTATCATTCAATATCAAATGCTTGGGGTTGTATTATTTGTAACTGGAAGCATCATTTTAACGTGGTGATTAATCATGATGAAGTTAAGGTAGTGGAGGTCATAGTCTGATAAAACGGTTACCGGTGGCACTTCCTGGGTGTAGAAGCCATTAATGGGTGTTGTACTGTACATGTTGTGGTTGTGGTTGAAGGTCAGGGAAGGAGACGACAATGACTAGCCCAGTAAAGAGATGCAAATGTTGGACCGTATGAAGTTGTAGCCCAAGAAAGAGAAATCCGGATGTGGCTAGTTCAAAGTGGTGGGGGATTGTGCACAGGGCCCTGGAAAAGGTGGTCCATTGAGTGATGGCGACAACCCAATAGGTTTGGTAGATACTTTGGGCTTAGCAATTAGCAATTGGTAAGAAGGTAGAACATTTATCCAAGTAATTTGAATGGGCCTTATTGTTTAGCCCTTATTATTTATCGAGCGAAGCTTAAATTCTTTCATTGTAAAGTGAGTTGAAATTATTGAAAATGATATTGTATTAGGATTACTTCGGTAAATATTGCTAAAATTGGCCAAAAAAATCCTGATTTTCGGATGGAATTAAAACATGCGGACAGTTGGTAATGATTTATGTAAAATTTAAAAAGTTAATTGTATGGAATATGTCTTATTGAGAACAAGATAACTAAAATATCAGGCGATTGAAATTTATGATTGTGGGATTAAATTAGGGAAGTGTCCTTAAAAAAAAGTTGAATATGGAATAACTTAAGACATTAAGAAATGTAAGACTAAGTCCTCATTCATGTTTTGATGTATGACAAACAAAGTGTATTTTGCATAAGATTTTTGATTTTGATTATGTACTTATTACGTCTTAAGTTGCATGCAAGATCACTCATGAAAAAGAAAATTCAAGGATAAAACAAGCTGTAGCAAATGAACTACCACAAAAAAAAGAAAAGAAAGCTGGCGTCCACTAAAAGTAACAAGCAGCTCACGTCCACTGAAGTAATAATCAGCTCGCATCCACTGAAGTAACAATCATCTCGCATCCACTGAAGTAACAAGCAGCTCGCGTCCACTGAAGTAATAAGGAGCTCGCGTCCACTGAAGTAACAAGAAGAGCTCGTCTACTGAACTACAATATGGAGCTCAACCACCAAATGGAGATCGTCTGCTGATGTGGCACATATAGCTCGTCTACTGAAGTACCACATGAAGCTCGTCTACTGAAAGTAACAGAAGCACACGTCTACTAAAGTAACAAGAAGAGCTCGTCTGCTGATGTGGCACATGGAGCTCATCTACTAAGGTTACGCTCTTTTGACTTACTAAGATCTTAATGAGAAGCTCCGTCCACAGACATGGCATATAAAGCTCGTCGACCAGTTGGAGCACGTCCAATTACCTTGTGTTAGTACTCCCGTCTGCTGGCGTGGGAAATGGACTCGGCTATTTTTTTCTCTTCAAATAAGACTCGGCTATTCTTTCAGATGGAAACGGTTATTTTCAAGAAGGATGCAAACTCTACAAGAACCAACATAATCTTATTTCAAGAACAAGAATCAAGAAAACAGATTTTGGTAAATCAGATCCAAATCTGTTTTAATTGATCCCAACGACTATAATTTGTTTTCTATATAAAGAGGGATCAAAGGAACCTTAAAAAAAAGAAATAAAAAGAAGAAGAACAACAACCTTACTGATTCTGAAAAGTGATATACGAAAGATTCAAAAGCTTCCAAAAGTGCTTCGTCGTTGAGAGAAAAGTGTGATATTACTTAGAACTTCAATTTGTATAATCAGACGTTTAAAGTCTTTCCTCTACTCAATTCTTTCTGTGAATTAGTGTGATTAAGAGAGGGTATCTCTTAGGATTGGACAAGGATAGAAGGGATCCTTGGGTATAGAAAAGCAAGTGTGCTTTCTGGTGAACTCTTGAGCAAGGAGGTTATCCTTGTGTTGCTGTAATTGGAATTTTGTAATTACTGATTATAATGGAGAAAGCCACAAAGGTGTGGGACTGGATGTAGGCTTATCAGAGGAGGTAGCCGAACCAGGATAAATCGGTTTGCGTGTTCTTCTCATCTCTAACTCCATATACTTGTTATATGCACTTATGTGTTGTGAATGAGTTTTAAGAATGCTTGTTAACTTGAATCTTTGATCTACAATCTGTGTTAAAATTGTTGTTACTTCTTATAATTCTTCTTAACGTCATTACTTGTTACATAACTTGATTCTTGGGAATTAAAATTGAGTGAAAACCAATTTTCTTTAAGAAAACTCTAATTTGATTTAAATTGTGGAAAAAGTTTTCAATATCTCAATTCACCCCCCCCCCCCCTCTTGAGATCGTAGCCACTACCAACAATTGGCATCAGGGCTAAAACTCTTGTTACAAAGCTTAATAGCTTCAAGAGATGGCTACAAATGATATCCTGGGTGATGGGGCTTCACTCACTAGACCCCCTGCCTTTAATGGCTCCCAATACATGTATTAGAAAGAGAGAATGCTTATCTTTCTTGAGGCTACAGATTTAGATGTATTAGATGCTGTTGAAAATGGTCCCTATGTTCCATTTATTCTTGATGCTAAGGGAAATAAACAAACTAAACCAAAAGATGACTGGAATGATGATGATAAAAGAAGAGTTGGTTATAATGCTAAGGCAAAAAATATTATAACAACTGCTTTGAATTATGATGAGTTTTTCAGGGTCTCCAATTGCAAAACGGCAAAGCAAATGTGGGATACTCTTCAACTCACTCATGAAGGAACCAACGATGTGAAAAGAGCAAGAATGAATGCACTAGTCCATGAATATGAACTCTTTCACATGAAGAATGGTGAAGAGATAGATGAACTGCAAAAGAGGTTTACACACATTGTGAACTAGCTAGAAGGACTCGGACATACAATCACAGATGAGAAAAAGATTAACAAGATAATGAGATGTTTGAGTCGTGAATGGAAGCCAAAAATCACTGCAATTGCTGAAGTAAAGGATCTAGACACCTGCAGATTGCTACTTTATTTGGCAAGTTGAAAGAACACAAATTGGAACTCAATAGATTTTAAAGTCATGAAGATAAGGAGAAAACGAAGAAAGGACTCTCACTCAAGGCTCATATCTCCAAAGAATCAATAGAAAGTGATGAAGATGAATACCTTGATGAAAGTGAAGAATCCGAAGAAGAAGACATGGGATTGCTTGTGAGGAAATTTAGAAGATTCATAAAAAAGAATAGAAACAAGAAGCAATTCAGTTTTCCTACCAAAAAGAACACGAACAAAGGTGAAAGCTCTTCCTCAACAATCAAATGCTTTGAATGTGGAAAGCTTGGACGCTACAAAAATGAATGTCCACTAGTAGTGAATCTGAAAATGAAGAAGCCAACCTACGTCTCATGGCAAATCAACAAAGTGATAGTGAAACCGAGGTAAATGATTCTTCTCCTACCTATGATGAGTTACAAGATGCTTTTGATGAATTGCATGAAGAATATGTTAAAATTGGTAAACAATTTATATCTTCTAGGAAGATCATCGCAAAACAATGTAGTGACTATGCATCTTTACAAATAAAGGTTAAAGAACTAGAAGCTAAAAATTCACAATTACTTGCATCTAGATCAATCTGCACCAAATGCACTACACTAGAAAAGGAAGTTAAAAAACTGAATACAACTCTATCTAAGTTTACTTTGGGTAGAGATAACTTGAATGCCATATTAGGACAGCAAAAGGGTGTGTATGACAAAGCTGGAATTGGATATAAGCCAATGGTACATGAAAATCTTTTAAGAAGCTTTTTGTTGCACCTATTTCCCCAACTAGTCCTTTTGTTAAATGCTATTATTGTCTAAAGAAAGGTCATACAGCTGCTACTTGTAGACTTAGAAAGAACATTCATGTTGGCATTAAACAAATTTGGGTTCCAAAAGGAACTTATGTTGCTACTAACACCAGAGGACCCAACCAGATTTGGGTACCTAAAGAAAAAGTATAAAAATCTGTTTTGTAGGTGTGTTTGAAGGCCAAAAGCTCAAGCTGGTTTTTAGATAGTGGCTGCTCCAAACACATGACCGGAGACATCACAAAATTTACATCTTTCACTCCCAAAGAAGGTGGAAACGTCACCTATGGAGACAACAACAAAGGAAGAAATCTTGGTGTTGGAACAATAGGCAAAAGTCCAGCAATCAAGATTGAGGATGTTCTCTATGTGGAAGGGCTCAAACACAAATCTACTAAGTATAAGCCAATTATGTGATAAAGGCTACAAGGTAATCTTTAACTCAAATTTGTGTATGATCGAATCTATTCATGATAATAACATAAAATTGATTGGGAATAGAATCAATAACATCTATATGCTAGACTTAGACAATTTAATTTCCAATGATACATGTTGCTTAATTTCCAAAGAATATGAAAATTGGCTCTAGCATAGGAGAATAACTCACATTCATATAGATCACTTGAATAAATTAATTTCCAAAGAACTTGTAATTGGTTTACCAAATAAAAAGTTTTTTAAAGAAGGCTTATGTGATGCATGCCAAAAAGGTAAACAAGTGAAAACCTCATTTAAGGCTAAAAACACTGTTTCAACTAGTAGACCCTTACAATTGCTGCACATGAACCTTTTTGGACCTTCTAGGACAAAAAGCTTTGGTGGAAATCTTTACGCTCTTGTAATTGTTGATGACTTCTCTAGATTTACTTGGACCTATTTCTTAGCACAAAAGAATGAAGCTTTTAAAGCTTTTAAGAAAATGGCTAAGGTTGCTCAAAATGAGAAAGACGTGAAAATTGTTTCAATTAGGAGTGACCATGGAGGAGAATTCCAAAATGAGGAGTTTGATAACTTTTGTGACGAACATGGTATAAAACACAATTTTTCTGCACCTAGAACTCCACAACAAAATGGAGTAGTTGAGAGGAAAAATAGGTCACTTGAAGAAATTACTAGAACCATGTTAAGTGACTCTAATTTACCAAAGTATTTGTGGGATGATGCTGTGAGTACTGCATGTTATGTTTTAAATAGAGTTCTAATAAGGCCAATTTTGAAGAAAACTCCATATGAACTTTACAAGGGAAGAAAACCTAACATTTCTCATTTTCATGTCTTTGGTTGTAAGTGTTTTGTGCTAAATAATGGCAAGAATAATCTTAGGAAATTTGATCCCAAAGCTGATGAGGGTATTTTCCTAGGTTATTCATTAACTAGCAAAGCATATAGAGTGTTTAGTAAGCTTACTTTATCAATGGAAGAATCTGTTCACATAACTGTTAAGTCTCTAAATGTCTGATGTGCATTTCCCTAAGTTTTGATGAAACTAAACATTAGTTAATGATTTAATTAACCTTCATATTGGTTGCTAACCTATCTATTGAGTGTGCAGATTAAGAAATAGAATCATCCGTCCAACACTGTTTGAAGATTGAAGCTCACGTCCATCACAAATGTTTGAAGCGCACGTCCAAAACACAAGAGAAAGAAACCCGCGTCCACTAAAAATATCAGAAGGCCGCGTCCACTAAAAACATCAGAAGGCCGCGTCTACTTAAAGTATCAGAATAACGCGTCCATCAAAGTATCAGAAAAGCCCGTACAGTGAGGTATTAGAATTATCCGTCTACTAACGTGGCACTTGGAGCGCGTCCATCAAAGTATCAGAAAAGCCCGTCCAGTGAGGTATCAGAATTATTCGTCCAATGACGTGGAACTTGGAGCTCGTCCATTAAAGTATCAGAACAACGCATCCAATAAGTATTAGAACAACGCGTCATTAAGGTCAAATTGTATCCGTCCAATAACGTGGCAAAAGACTCTCGTCCACTAAAGGTAACAGGACTCTCGTCCACTAAAGTAACTGAGACTCTCGTCCACCAGAGTAACAGAGACTCTCGTCCATTAAACTAACTGAGACTCTCGTCCACCAGAGTAACAGAGACTCTCGTCCACCAGAGTAACAGAAGTGCTCGTCCACTAAAGGTAACAGAAGTGCTCGTCCACTAGTCTTTGGACTTGCTGAGTCCTTAATATAGAGCTCATCTACTAGCCCGAATGAAAACTCAAATGACTAGATAGACGTGATTATTTTCAAGATGGAAGCACTTATCTTATGAACGCGAATTCTCTAAGGATTATCAGAATCGTTTTTTCAAAAGCCAGAAAGAAGCTTGAAGCCTTCTCTCCTACTCAGTTTCACGATTATCAAGAAAAGTAAGAAGACTACTCTCTCAAGCAACCTTGGATAATCTAGAAGAATGTGTCCAACATGCTTTATTCCACAAAAAGGGGAGTGTGCTCAGCAAAGTGCAAAAAGCTCTTTATCCAACTCTGACATGGCTATATCTCAACACATAAAGCCATGATCCTACATGTTAGAGTACAACCAATGTTCCTATTGCATTAATGGCTGCTCAGAACGACTTTATTGCATTAATGGGTGCTCAGAACGACTCTATTGCATTTAATGAAGTTCTGCTTGAAGCCAACATCTAAGAGAATGTCTCTAACGGATCCTAAATGTTTGAAGACTATAAATACAGAAGTCATTGAAGATGAAGATATAGAGAATACACACTGCATTAAAATGCCATTACTCTGCTCATCAATTCTTTTATTCTTTCATTCTGTATTCTTCAAACATTTGAAGTTATTACGCAGACTTTCCTAGACTTCACAGTTAAACCACTCTCTGAGTGTTAGTGAAAGATCTGCTTGTGAGAAGTTGTATTTTTACAAACCCAATCTCTCAAACAAACCTAAGTGAGCCTGAAGAGGCTAGGTGTGAAAATAATACTTGTCTTGAGCCTCAAGAGGCTAGGTGTGCAAATAATACTTGTCTTGAGCCTGAAGAGGCTAAGTGTGCAAATAATACTTGAGTCTGTAACCTTAATCAGTTATAGTGGATAAATCTTGGTGCTGCCAAGGACTGGACGTAGCTCTTTGATTTGAAGAGTGAACCAGGATAAATCACCGTGTCAATCTCTCTTCCCTTAAACTCTTTAATTGCTTTAGTTTTCTTGCATCTGTCAAGTGATGTGTTTGAAATAGTCACCCTTCCATCCTATATTCTTCCACTCGTCCAAAGCTAACTTTATGTTTGCGAAAAGATTTCAGCTTTGCTTAAATTCTGATAAACACAATTCAACCCTCATTCTCGTGTTTATAGTTGTCTATTTCAATAACATTTGATGAGTCTAACCCCAAGAGGTTGGGAAAGGGCATTTTTGATGATGCAGAAACTCTTGAGGATGAAGTGAAATATCATGAAGGAAAGGAGAGAAACAAGGAAAAGGAAGATGAAGAGAGCAATAAAGAACCTCAAGCAGAACTTCAGTAAGAAAATCTTCCTAAGGAGTGGCGAGTTTCAAAGAATCATCCCCTAGACAATATCATTGGTGAGATCACCAAAGGGGTAACCACTAGAAACTCCTTAAGGAATATTTGCAATATCATGGCGTTTGTATCTCAAATAGAACCAAAATGTGTTGATGAAGCTATTAATGATGAACATTGGATGATTGCAATGCAAGAGGAGTTAAATCAATTTAAAAGGAACAAAGTTTGGAATTTAGTTCCAAAACCCAAAAGTAACCAAATAATCGGAACTAAATGGGTGTTCAGAAACAAAATGGATGAGAATGGAATAATAGTAAGAAACAAGGCTAGACTAGTAGCTAAGGGATATAATCAAGAAGAAATAATTGATTATGATGAAACATATGCTCCCGTAGCTAGATTAGAAGCCATAAGAATGCTCTTAGCCTATGCGTGTATAATAAACTTTAAACTATACCAAATGGATGTGAAAAGTGCCTTTTTAAATGGAGTAATACAAGAGGAAGTATATGTAAGCCAACCCCCTGGCTTTGTTGATAGTGAACTCCCAAATCATGTCTATAAACTGACTAAAGCCCTCTATGGACTCAAGCAAGCTCCTAGAGCTTGGTATGAGAGGTTAAGCAATTTTCTCCTAGAAAAAAGCTTTAAAAAAGGAAAAGTTGATACAACACTATTTACTAAAACAAAACCACACAATATCTTGTTCAAATATATGTTGATGACATTATTTTTGGTGCTACTAATGAGTCTTTATGCAAGGAATTTGGTGAACTAATGCAAAGTGAATTTGAAATGCCCATGATGGGAGAGCTTACCTTCTTTCTTGGACTTCAAATTAAACAATGCCAAGATGGAACCTTCATAAGCCAAACAAAGTATTGCAAGGGACTACTAAAGAAGTTTGGAATCGAAAGAGCAAAGGAAATGGCAACACCAATGAGTCCAGCCTGCTACTTGGACAAAGATGAACATGGTAAATCTATAGATGTATCCAAGTATAGAGGTATCATCAGATCCTTACTTTATCTCACTGCAAGTAGGCCAGATATAATGTTTAGTGTGTGCATGTGTGCAAGGTATCAAGCTAATCCTAAAGAATCACATCTTACTGCAGTTAAAAGAATCATGAAGTATCTTTTAGGAACAAAAGAAATGGGGCTGTGGTATCCCAAGGGATCCACTTGCACAATAATAGGATATTCCGACTCTGACTTTACTGGATGCAAGTTAGATAGGAAGAGCACAAGTGGAACATGCCATTTATTAGGAAATTCCCTAGTATCTTGGTTTAGTAAAAATCAAACTAGTGTGGCCTTATCCACAGCTGAAGCAGAATATGTTGCAGCTGGGAGTTGTTGTGCTCAAATCCTATGGATGAAACAACAATTAATTGACTATGGTGTTTATCTAGATCATGTACCAATAAAGTGTGATAACACTAGTGCAATTAATCTAACAAAGAACCCAACTATGCACTCAAGAACCAAGCATATTGAAATTAGGCATCATTTTATCAGGGATCATATTCAAAGTAGTGATGTTGTGATTGAACATATAGATACAACCAAGCAAATAGATGATATTTTCACCAAAGCACTAAATAAGGAGAGTTTCTTCTTTATAAGAAGGGAACCTGATATAATTGATCCTCAAAATAATTGATATCAGATGTTATTTTTGATAATATAGTCAATATGGCAAGCAAGGCAGCACAAGTTGCTGAAAATTATGAAGGACATGGGCAAAATGCTTTTATCTAGTCTCAGTTTAGACTAAGTGTCCTCAGGTGTCTGCAATTCTTTTTCTTATTTTAGTGTTTTGGATGTTTTGATGCATTGCATAAGTTCTGAAATGATTTAGTATCAATGAATGCAAGACTGTTTTTCAGTTTGATTTCAATATTCTCCATAGTTTCTTTTTGATAATGACAAAGGGGGAGAAAGATGTACCATACAAGATGAACTATACAACCATTAACTCTGTCTTGCATTTGCTGTAAAAAAATTTTCCTGATATGTACAATTTTTTTTCAAATACCTAAGTATGAACTCCTTTGAAAAGACATACTTGAACTTATAATAAATGCAAGATGAAATTCTTTTTTTCATGACAATGATATGATAACACTTGATTTTCTTTTGAAAGATATCAATGACACAGGGGGAGGATGAAAATGACTCAAGAACCATGCTTACTTAACAGCTGCACTCTGATTCTTAATAACTAAGGTTAAGTATGGTAAGGTTTGTCATAATCAAAAAGGGGGAGTTTGTAAGACTAAGTCCTCATTCATGTTTTGATGTATGACAAACAAAGTGTATTTTGCATAAGATTTTTGATTTTGACCATGTACTTATTACGTCTTAAGTTGCATGCGAGATCACTCATGAAAAAGAAAATTCAAGGATAAAACAAGCTGACGTCCAATGAACTACCAAAAAAAAGAAAGCTGGCGTCCACTAAAAGTAACAAGTAGCTCACGTCCACTGAAGTAACAAGCAGCTCGCGTCCACTGAAGTAACAAGCAGCTCGCGTCCACTGAAGTAACAAGCAGCTCACGTCCACTGAAGTAACGAGTAGCTCGTGTCCACTGAAGTAACAAGCAGCTCACGTCCACTGAAGCAACAAGGAGCTCGCGTCCACTGAAGTAACAAGAAGAGCTCGTTTGCTGATGTGGCACATATAGCTCGTCTACTAAAGTATCACATGGATCTTGTCTACTGAAAGTAACAGAAGCGCGTGTCTACTAAAGTAACAAGAAGCGCTCGTCTGCTAATGTGGCATATGGAGCTTGTCTACTAAGGTTACGCTCTTTTGACTTACTAAGATCTTAATGAGAAGCTCCATCCACAGACATGGCATATAAAGCTCGTCTACCAGTTGGAGCACATCCAATTACCTTGTGTTAGTACTCCCGTCTGCTGACGTGGGAAATGGACTCGGCTATTTTTTCTCTTCAAATAAGACTCGGCTATTCTTTCAGATGGAAACGGTTATTTTCAAGAAGGACGCAAACTCTACAGGAACCAACAGAATCTTATTTCAAGAACAAGAATCAAGAAAACAGATTTTGTTAAATCAGATCCAAATCTGTTTTAATTGATCCCAACAACTATAATTTGTTTTCTATATAAAGAGGGATCAAAGGAACATTAAAAACAAGAAATAAAAAGAAGAACAACAACAACCTTACTGATTCTGAAAAGTGATATACGAAAGATTCAAAAGCTTCCAAAAGTGCTTCGTCATTGAGAGAAAAGTGTGATATTACTTAGAACTTCAATTTGTATAATCAGACTTTTAGAGTCTTTCCTCTACTCATTTCTTTCTGTGAATTAGTGTGATTAAGAGAGGGTATCTCTTAGGATTGAACAAGGATAGAAGGGATCCTTGGGTATAGAAAAGCAAGTGTGCTTTCTGGTGAATTCTTGAGCAAGGAGGTTATCCTTGTGTTGCTATAATTGGAATTTTGTAATTGCTGATTATAGTGGAGAAAACCACAAAGGTGTGGGACTGGATGTAGGCTTACCAGAGGAGGTAGCCGAACCAGGATAAATCGGTTTGCGTGTTCTTCACATCTTTAACTCCATATACTTGTTATATTCACTTGTGTGTTGTGAATGAGTTTTAAGAATGCTTGTTAACTTGAATCTTTGATCTACAATCTGTGTTAAACTTGTTGTTACTTCTTATAATTCTTCTTAACATCATTACTTGTTACATAACCTGATTCTTGGGAATTAAAATTGAGTGAAAACCAATTTTATTTAAGAAAACTCTAATTTGCTTTAAATTGTGGAAAAAGTTTTCAATATCTCAATTCAACCCCCCCCCCCCCCCCCTTGAGATCGTAGCCACTACCAACAAGAAATTCAAGACTCAACAATTGAAAACACCTTGGGGAGTAAAGACGGATTGTAATGACTTAATAAGGTTAGATTCCATCTATCTATGTTGACAGGACTTTTGAAGAAGAAATATATGTTAGGTTGACATGCCTATTATTAGGTTTAACCACGTTATGTTTGATTAAATGTTGTAGACGTGCCCACTAATTGATTAGTAGGTAGTTTATGCTATGGACAAATACATGATGGAACGTTTTCTACTGTCCAAATAATGTTTGTGAATTCAAGTGTTGTAAATGGGGCGAAATATAGTTGCCTTGTTCGCCGGCAAGAATTATGAAAAAGTCAAATAGTCGGAACATGAGTAGGGTTGACGACGGAACATGTGTAGATTATGTTAACTGAATTGGACCATTGGTTGATAGGAGGCATCGGTTGATGGGAGGTGGTGTTGATGTGGTTGAATGAAGAAGTATGCTGCCATGATCGCCAATGTGAAGGGCGGGTGTATTGCTGGGACTTCAAATTAAGTGATTTGAACATATAGATAAAGTACATGACATATGAAATGTTGAAGGAGATAAATGGTTTTTAAGTTTAATTGAAGATTATGGAAAATGCTGATGTGTGAGAATATGCAGTTCTGTTGAGACCTCATAAGTCTGAGACATATTCAATATGTAAATTCTATAAGTTTTGATGATTGCAAATAGATTAAGTATGGTGATATTAAACCTTATTAAATTACTGATTAGTCTGCTAAGTATGTAGGAGAATAGACTTAAGGTCATTCGTTTAAAATTTGACTCGTCTACATTTTAGTACAGCGCAGTTTTTTGACTTGTCTAAAAACTCACTCGTCTAAAAACATAGTCAACTTAGAGATAGACCAAGTCAACTTTAAATCAAGGATCTGATCTAGTTGATGACGTGGCAAGAATCATAAGTCCGAAGAAGCTTCAGTCGATCACCCGTCTAAAAATAACTTGATCACTCGTCTAAGTTTTGGCTCATACCACCCATCTATATTTGGACTGCACAAGCACCCGTCTAATTTTCAAACACTGCTACTCTTGGTAAAGTGTCAAACTGTCAGAAGGAAGTTGAAGTCAACCTTTTTTAAATAAGATGCCTTCCTTAAGGATCTTAAAGACCTCTGGACAACGGCACAAAGGATAAATAAGAAAGAACGTTTGTTTCAAGGTTTTAAGGAATAAACACGCAACCTCTGTACCACAACAGTCACCTTTTAGCTGTTTTAATACAAAGTAAAAGTGCTTTCTAGAAATTGAACTGAGTGTTGCACTGAAAGAGGAAAGCGCAAGTACAAGAAGCATGTTGCTGCAACTCTGAAACAACAGCTTATCAGAACAAAGTGTACTCTTGGACTGCCTTGTTAAAACTTAATGTCCCTAAACATTTAATGCTTACACAGAATGACTCTTTGGCATTAATGGTGTTCCAAAAGCTCAGATCAAAATAACACACTTTCTGAAGCGGTGCCTAATGGATCAAATTGATTGAGGTCTTTATGTAAGCCAAACCATGAAGATGAAGACTAAAAGTAAGAACAACATTAAGAGCTCTGCGCAAATACTCAAGAAGCATTTTTTTTTCTTCATTTACTTCTTCATTCCTTCATTGAATACTTCTTTAATCATTTGATATCAATTCACAGTCTTTCATACTTCATATTTATTTCACTCCCTGAGTGTTATCTGAAAGATTTGCAAGTTGTATTAATTACACAAAACCTTTACTCCTTACTGTGTTGAGCCTGAAGAGGCTAGGTGAGAAAAGAATACTTGTTTGAGTGTTTAGCATGGAGAGACTAAGAGTGAAAAGAATACTTGTACTGTAATCTGATCAGTTATAGTGGAAGCATGGTGCTGCCAAGAACTGGACGTAGCCCTGTGGATTTTGGGGTGAACCAGTATAAAACTCTTGAGTGATATTCCTCTTCCCTTATCTCTTTAGTTTAATAAAGAGTTATTTGTTTAAGCTTTTAACTTGAGGAGTTAATATTGTGAATATCAAACTATGTTTTAACTTTCTTTGTGTGCGTGTGTATTCTGTCTCAAAATTAGACGAGTCACCCATCTAATTTTTTGTATCTTTATTTTTGCATGTTGTGCATGCGAAATTAATTTTCAAAGTTTCCTAAAAAGTTGGTAAACACAACTGAACCCCCCCTTCTTGTGGTAACTTTGGCTATTTCAAGTTCATGGTGTGAGATACTTTATTTCACGACTTTAATGCGAGACCTTATTGATTTGTAGGATTTTGTTCTCATATACGTAATTGAAAATTTGATTGTTAATTAGGACGACGATAATCCATTAGAAGTATTGTGTGAGTAGGATGATGACTGCATATCATGGGTCAGACACAAAGAGTTTTGTGATGTATGTGATTGATATATGATACCCGTACATCATTATGTAGACACATTGTAAAGCGGGCTCATATGAGATTTTAAATTTAGAAACAAGGATAACCTGGATGAACTCAAGACTGTTAAGTCTCCTATGTGGACCAACATGACCATAGCATCGGTGTTGGGCCATGTAAGGAGTAGCGGCCAAACATCAGTAATATTAATGAACCCAAGACTGTTAGGTAACCGTGGAGGACCACCCGGACCAGTGCATCCCTGTTGGGCTATGTAAAGACTACGGGCCCAAACATGGATAACTAATGACGATACGACAAGTGTACCGTTTCGTTGCAAGTAATAAAACACGGTAATTAAATACCAAGGTCGAACACAAGGACTGGAAGACCAATTTAACTAATTTTAATAAGGAATTTCAAAGCATTTGACCAAATAAAAGAGAAGTGATTATGAAGAGAGAGAAAATTAAATCAAAGATTCAATCAAAAATAATTAATTAAAGATTCTGAAAGATTGTGATGACATTTGATTATAACTAAGGCTCTAAGGTCACGAATTCACCTACACTATCAAGCAAGTTACCCAAGTGTTTATATCCTTATCCCTATGTTCAATTTAATTTCTTGTCAACCGGGAACCCTCAATTATCCTAATGTCACTTCCGATTTTCAAAAGGAATTATCTACAATTGCAAGTCGTCAATTTCCCAATTTATTCAACCCACACCTAGATTAATTAAGTTCTTGGTTCCATATAGCGATTGAACCGATTTCCTATTATATCCCTAGTATTGTTCAAACGGTGTTCTTAATTCAAGTCCTAAGCATGAATCACTTCTCAGCCTCAACGCATTAGACTAGTTCACCGCTGGCCACATGATTAACGCAAACAAAACATAATTAAGAAACAAGAAAAGGGACAAGGGTATAAGATAATATTACTTGGATAAACTATGCCATCAAAGGTGGCTTCATCGTTCCCTTAGAAAAGAGGATTAGTTCCTTATAGAGACGAAAACAAAAAAAAAGTAATATATGCATTCATCCTTCAAGAAACAGACTCAAAACACACTACACAACTCCAAGCAAACTAGGATTACAATTCTCCAATCAATAACTGCTCTCTATGACCTAAAACAAGATATTTATAAAGTTTGGAATCTGCGCGCGCTCGTGGGGCGAGCAGGGATTCGCGAGGTGAATCTTAAGTTGGCGCCAGTTCAAATTTGGACTTCTTGCGGGGCGAGACAATGTTCGCGAGGTAAAGCAGAATGATCTTCATTTCACTGAGTTTGGCTCACGAGGAGAGCACGGCCTCGCGAGACGAGGCTGAATGGCTGCTTGTTCCTGCTTAATCTGCTCCTCTGGCTCGCGGGGTGAGCTTCTGTTCGCGAGGCGAATAGCCAATTTTTGCCTTTTGCTTGTTTCCTTCATTTTTCCTAGCTTCCTCGAGCTTCACTTTTAACCTGAAAATAAAAGTAGCATTAAATGCTTTATTTTGATAAGAAAATAAAAGAAATTACTAAAAATTATCCCTAACACTAAAAGGAATTGCTTGTGAACAAATAAAGTCAAATTTGGGCTAAAACGAGAATGACTCGCACAACTGGTATCAAAATTGAGGTCTTTCTAGTTATAAAACTAGATGAACCAATGCTTTATCAAAATACCCCAAACTTAAACTTTGCTTGTCCCCAAGCAAACTAACAAAATGAAAGACTCAAAACTAGGTAATCTCAATGGGTTTAATCACTGTTGCCCCAAATTTCGTGCAAATTCATCAGTTTACCCTTACTCAATGTTTCCCTTTTCCTTACTTTATTTAATCAATCCCCAATTTCATCTACTTTTAAACCATGAGAATCATATCAATCATACATTCATTACTCTAAGTAGGGGCTCCAAGTCACATACACAAAGGAGATCACCAAATTCAAATAATTGCCTTCCTCACAAGGGTATTTAGTAATTCATTCATTCGCTCAATATGTTGAAGCTATCAACTTTCACTCAATTTCACATTTCAAGAGCACCTTCCATGGATTTGATTTTCATCTCAAACAAAGTTCCCACAAAGACATGTATGCAACATCAAAAGGTCTTTTAAAGGTTGTAACGTGGCCTGGCTAAAGGTAGGATATTCAAAGGTACAAGGCTAAGACCCTAGGAAATAAGAGAGCATGAAACTTTTTACACTTTTATTTTCACTCTAATTCCTTTTTCCAATTTTCTTTTTCATGCTTTGGGTGGCTACAACCTATTTCCTTTGTCACATCTTTTTTTTTTCACTTTACCCTTTTTGACATTTTTGCATTTTTCTTCTGTTTCTTTTTCTCTTTTGCCCTTGCCTTCAACCTTTTTTATATTTTTTTTCCTCAACCCAAAATAAAATATCAAACCCTTGTAGCCACCCCAAACTTAGTTTCCTTCGACCCTTATCTTGTTAAGCATCCATGCTCTCCTAAATCCTAACATTGGGTTAACATGGTTTTTCCGGATTTATGGCTGAACAAAAGGCTTTAAGGCTCAATGTGGCTAACTAGGGATCATGCATCAAGGTTGGTTCATATTTGGCCAAGTAGCTATTTCAAAGAAAATTGCCCAAATCATTTGATGCAAACATATAAACATGCAAACTATGAAGAGATTCAAGCAAATCCGGGAAAGTACAACTTAAAAGTGATTCACACAATTAAAAACAATGTTGGAGGCTCAAACTCCTCACCTGGACATTTTTATCAAAGTATTTGACCGAGATACATCCCTAATGTGTGTAGCCCTCCACCCCAAACTTGTCATAAATCATGTATCCCAATAAAATTTCTCAAAGTTCGCTTTTCAATCTTTCATGGGGATCGATTTTTCAATTTTTCAAATCATTAGGGAACACATCGAGGTTTTTAATTTTTATCACATGCACTCAATTTAGGCTTAGTGCAATTATTCCCATCAAGACTTACCAAGAAGACTCTAAGACACTAAAATCATTTTTTAATTTTTATTTTATTTTATTTTTATTTTTATTTTATATTGACCAATTATTCAAATGTAACCAATATGATTCAAAATAGAAGAAACAAAAGGAAAATAGTTGAGTTTTATAAAGATTTATCTCAAGGGGTCCGAGCGGACCCCACGCTCTCATTAGCCTTAGTCGCCTCTTCCTTGTCTTTCCTTGGTTTCTTCCTTGGTCTAGTAGGCTCAGCCTCCTCGTCAAGATACTTAGCCCAAACTATGTCCAGGATTTCGATGGTGCTTTATTTTCTTGGGGTCTTTCTCTTTGGACCTCCTTCCTTTGCTTGCCCAATTCCTTCCATCTCCATCCATGCACGATCATTCGTGCTTTTGAAATTGAGTAGCCACACCGGGTCCCACTTGTCCTCTTCTTCCTTGCTAAATAATTCCACGTCCGGGAATGGGATCCGATTGCGCTCAACTGCTTCCTTTATCTTTGCATATAGAGCATTCTCAGGAGATATGTGCACTGCGAACTCACATTGCCTTTCTTCAACTTCACGATCAATTTCCCTCCGAACATAGTCATTTACACCCCGATCAAAGATTAAGTGAAACGGATCCATTCTCCCTTTTTTTTCTTTAGTCAAGTTTTCCACGTGAGGGTTTGGGATTCATTTTTCTCCAATGCAAAGTTGAACATATTCATAATCGGGGTGGTTCGGAGTGATGTCTTTTTCATCAACTCTCACCTTGCATAGGTGACTTAAGTCAAGCATCTATTTATTCACATTTCAAAAACCTTGGTCAATATTATAATCAAAATGCAAAATAATAAAAATAAAAAATCAGTATCAACGCATGCATCATAAAAATATAGTCATCAAAGAGTGCATCCAGTATCAAAGTAACTAAAAGAACTGAGTTTCTAGCTAAACATCAAAGTACAACCATATCGAAATAACAAAAGTAGCTAGAACTCATAAAAACTGGGGAGTGGGTAGGGGAACTGATAATGATGGTACCGACTCATAGATCAAAATCAATATCGTCTGCCGGGTTACTCTGCTGCTGAGCTGCTGCTGTATTATCCGCTTGAGGTACCTCGGGCACCCCCCTGTGGCATAGCATCCTGGTCTTCAGGATAATCCTACCACCCAAGCCGAGTTGCCAAGTCCTCCTCGGAAGGGAAATTGGGTACCCGGCCCTCCTGCTGAGCTAGGGACATCTCCCTGAAAAAATCTCGCAGCACAGCATTATCGCTCCTCATAGCCTGCTGGTTCTGCAAAAGCAGAGCCATATCAGCTGATCGTGGCCTCGGAGGGGGCTATGGTCTCCTAGGTGGTGCGGGCTCTGAAGCAGAAGCGGTGTATGTACTCTTTGTCGATCGGCTTTCTGGGGATCTTCTCCACCAAGTCAGACACTGCTACGCCCGCCCTGCTGGTTAGCTCAATAATTAGAAACCCGTGCCCCAAGCACTCCTTTGGTTCCCTCGAGTTCACCGTCTACTGAATATCCTGTGCGATGATCGGCTCGATATTGATGCTCTTTTCCTTCATAATGCCAATATAAGATGGGCCCGGGCAGCTGTAATGGTAGACTCGTGAGAGCTAACCATCAGGTTGGTGTGTACGAACGCCGACCATACCCAGGCCAAGGGTGATAGATCCTGCCTCCTCAGCCTCAGTAGGTTCCCAGAGGTCCTCATCTCCCACTGGGCCCCCGGCCAGCAACATGTCTCCAAAATCTCAGCAGCCAATCCCTGTACTGCTGGCAACATCTCATACTGGCTCCTATCCTCCCAGGTGATGGGGATGCCCAGACAAGTGTTAATCTCATCTGCCGTGAAAGTCACGGGCACCCCTCTCACCATAGAAACACACCCTGGGTCATCAATATCGGGGTTGAGGGCGTTGGCGTAAAATTCCTGAACCAGTTTGATATCAAACCGGCGAGGAAGATCAGTCAACATACCCCAACCCCTAGTATGAATCTGTCCAGATATTGACGGATAGATGTTCCCCCACAAGGACCACCCTCCTCTCTAGGACCATCTCCTTCTGCATCACCAACTCCCAATGCTTCTCATGAAGAGGAGTTCGGAAGCTGGGAGCAGAGGAAATACCCCCAGAAGGGGAACCTGGTCCCTCAGAAGGGGAGCCATAACCTGAAAACCAGAAAAATCCCAATACAGTTTATAACATTAACAACAGAGAACTATGAATTCATAATTTCATCCCTGGTTTCTTAACAGACCTATACCAGGCATCAAATTCTCATAGAATAATACATAGCTTCATTTCTAAAAATTTCAGAAAAATACTCTTAATGGCCCCTATCATGCATCATCTTTCCCAAAATAACCCCAAACCTAGGTTTCTAAGAATAGTAATACAATTCAGTTCACCTTAGTTCAAAGCAACATACATGCATAAAAAATCATTCAAGTTCAAGTTCAAAAAATCTTAAAAATATCAAAACCCAATCTCACTATTCATGTACAATTCATCGTGAGACATCTATCATTTAGGTTCATTGTACTCAGCAAAATCAAGAATCAAAAGAGTATATTCAAACGCAATCCTAAGCCATTCTCAAATTTCAAAATTTGAGCTCTTGAGGTTTTTTCAACCAAAAATTAATCAAGCTAGAGATTAGGTAGGATGATTATTACCCTGCTAATGTGTTTTAACATTGAGAGAGTGTGAAAAGTGAAGAGAATGAAGATCCCTTGCAAGCCCGAGCGAGAGAGAATGAGAGGAGTTTCTTTTAAAAAAAATCTGAAAAAGTGGCTCGTTCTCGTCTCGTGGGGCTAAAAACCGTCCACGTTCGCGAGGCAAGCCCGTTCTCGCGACGCGAATTGTTAAAAATTCCCAAATCAGAACCTTAATTTGTGTTTTCGCGGGGCGAACCTTAGTTCGCGAGGCGAAACTGGGGTTTCTGAGACCTTTCATATTCCCAGATTCGCGAGGCAAAACGCTATTCGTGGGGCGAATCTGGATTTTCGTTGCAGTTGTTATTTTTTTTCAGATTCGCGAGGAGAACATGGTGTTCACGACGTGAGGCAGAACGAGGTGCCTACCTCAGAAATTATGCCTTTCAGTCTCGCGAGGCGATATAGTCCTCGCGTGGCGAGACAGTCAAGTTTGACTCTCCCGGTCCTCCAGGCTCGCGAGTGAATCCTGGTGTCGCGGGGCGAGCCAGAGACAGGATTTTCTGTGATCCTTCTGGTTCACGGGACGAATTCCTACTCGCGAGGCAAGCCAGAACTGAAATCTTCCATGCCATTCCTAAATGTAATTAAATCCGACATGCTTTCCTAATGCAAGTTTCTAACTAAGGACCCTATATGAGGACTCTTTTTATTTGTTTTTGGACTCTATAAATGCAGGAAAAGGATATCTAGCTTGGGCTACCTCCCAAGAAGCGTTTGTTTAACGTCCCGAGTCTGACAGAAACGGCCCCATTAAGGTTCAATTAACTATAGCACTTGATTACTAGTTGGGATTGGTTCTCCATGATAGTGTTTGAGCCTCTGGCCATTCACCTTGAAATTCTTCTCCATGTGGAGAAACATTAAGAATCTTGAATGGTCCAGACCACCTTGACTTAAGCTTTCCTGGAAAAAGTCTCAACCTTGAGTTGTAGAGAAGTACCCATTGTCCCGGTTCAAACTTCCTAGGCAAAATGTGCTTGTCATGCCATGCCTTAGTCCGCTCTTTGTAAATTCTTGCATTCTCATAAGCTTGTATGCGGATTTCCGACAATTCATTCAAGTCTAGTAGCCTCTTTTCACCGGCCTTCTTCAAATCATAATTGAGCTCTTTGATGGCCTAATAAGACTTTTGTTCCAATTCCACCGGTAAATGGCACGCCTTTCCAAACACCAAATTGTAAGGGGACCTTCCAATTGGAGTCTTGAAAGCAGTCTTATAGGCCCACAAAGCATCATCTAACCTTTTTGACCAATCCTTTCGTGAAGAGTTGACGATTTTCTCAAGAATGTGCTTCAACTCCCGGTTGGATATCTCCACTTGTCCATTTGTTTGTGGATGGTAGGGAGTGGATACCCTATGCTTGACCCCATACCTTTCAAGTAATTTGTGCATTTGGTTGTTGCAAAAGTGAGATCCACCGTCACTAATCATGACCCTAGGGACCCCAAACCTTGTGAGGATGTTGCGCTCAAGAATTCCTTGATTACTCACGCATCATCCGTTGTTGTTGGAATTGCTTCCACCCATTTTGACACATAATCCACTGCTACCAAAATGTATTGATAGGAGAAGGAGAGTGGGAATGGTCCTATGAAATCAATCCCCCAAACATCAAAGAGCTCTACTTCAAGCATGCAAATAAGAGGAAGTTCATGCCGCCTAGAGATGTTTCCAACCCTTTGGCAACAATCACAATTCTCAACAAAAGTGTGGGCATCCTTGAAGAGTGTTGGCCAATAAAACCCGCTTTGGAGGACTTTTTCTACGGTCTTATTTCCCCAAAAATGCCCACCGTAATCCGAGCTATGGCAATGGCACAACACGTTTCCAATTTGATCATGAGGAATGCATCTTATTAAGATCCTATCCGAGCATTGCTTGAAGAGATAAGGGTCCTCCCAGACATAGTATTTTGCGTCCGAGAAGAACTTTTTTCTTTGTTGATTAGTCCATCCTTGCGGAACTATATTTGAGGACTTGAAGTTGGTCATATCCGCGAACTAAGGAGAATATTTTTCAAACAATGCGAATAGTTTCTCATCAGGGAATTCTTCCTTGATGTCTAGTAATTTCTCCTCGGTGTCGGGATTGACCAATCTTGATAAGTGGTCCTCCACACCATTTTCTGACCCTTTCCGGTCCCTAATTTCAATATCAAACTCCTGCAAAAGAAGAATCCACCGAATTAATCTAGGTTTGGCCTCTTGTTTTGTTATCAAGTGTCTTATGGCTGTATGATCGGTAAAAACAACAATTTTAGACCCCACAACGTAGGATCTAAATTTATCTAAAGCAAAAATCACATCTAGGAGTTCTTTTTCAGTGGTGGAATAGTTAGCTTGTGCCTCATTTAAAACCTTACTTGCATTGTAAATCACAAGAGCTAACTTTTCCACCATTTGACCCAAAACTTCCCCCACCGCATAATCACTAGCATCACACATGATTTCAAAAGGTAAATTCCAATTAGGTGCAGTGATTATGGGTGCGGTGACAAGCATATTTTTTTAAAGTATTGAAAGAATTTAAGCAAGAAGTATTAAAATCAAAGGATACGTCTTTCAGAAGAAGGTCACATAGTGGTTTCACGATCTTTGAGAAGTCTTTAATGAACCTTCGATAGAAACCGGTATGGCCCAAGAAACTCCTCACCCCTTTCACATTGGTTGGTGGTGCTAGCTTCTCAATCAACTCAATCTTGGCTCTATCAACCTAAATCCCCCGTTGGGAGATTTTGTGTCCCAAAACTATACCTTCCTTTACCATGAAATGAAAATTTTCCCAATTGAGCACTAGGTTGGTTTCTTAGCATCTCTCAAGCACCAAAGCCAAATTCTTCAAGTAATTATCAAAAGAGGTCCCAAAGACCGAGAAGTCGTTCGTGAATACATCATTGAATTTCTCCATCATGTCCGAGAAAATGGAAAGCATACACCTTTAGAAAGTGGCGGGAGCATTGCATAATCCGAAAGTCATCCTCCTATAAGCAAAAACTCCATATGGGCATGTGAAGGCCGTCTTCTCTTGGTCTTGAGGATCCACAACAATTTGGTTGTAACCGGAGTAACCATCCAAAACACAATAATATTCATATCCGTCCAACCTTTCAATCATTTGATCAAATAATGGAAGAGGGAAGTGATCTTTCCTTGTTGCATCATTTAACTTTCTATATTCAATGCAAACCCTCCATCCCGTGACGGTCCTTGTTGGAATTATTTCATTATTCTCATTGACCACCACGGTTGTGCCACCTTTCTTTGGGACCACATGAATCGGTCTAACCCAATTGCTATCCGAGATTGGATAGATGATTCTATCATCCAAAAGCTTAATAACTTCCTTACTCACCGCTTCTTTCATGATGGGATTTAACCGCCTTTGGGGTTGAACCACCGGTTTGAAATCATCCTCCGTCAAAATTTTGTGCATGCATAGGAAAGGACTTATACCTTTTAAATCTAAAATCTTCCATCCAATGGCGGGTTTGTGTTCCCTAAGAACTCTCAAAAGCTTTTCTTCCTCATCCTTTTTCAAAGCATTGCTAATGATGATTGTATGTTGTCCCTTCTTACCCAAGAATGCATACCTTAAGTGAGCCGGGAGTTGTTTTAATTCCAGTGTATTGTTGTCTTCTTCCATTCCTTCTTTGTTGAACTTTTATTTTTGACATTCATCCCTTGGGAGACTTGGCAAGGCTTCCATGTTCTTTAAGCATTCAAGATAATCCTCATCCCCTAAAAGGTCTTCTTCTTCTTCCTCATCATGGGATTTTACCAACACTTTTGCAAGTGGAGAACCATGGATTTCTCTTGTGGCCATAGATTTTACAATGGTCTCCATGACATCAACTCTATATACATCCGATCTCTCAACGGGGTGTTTCATTGCTTCAAAGACATTGAAGACAACGTTCTCATCTTGCACCCTTAGTGTGAGTTTCCCTTGTTGCACATCTATCAAAGCACGCTCGGTGGCCAAGAAAGGCCTACCCAAAATGAGAGGGATCTTGGCATCCTCATCCATATCAAGCATCACAAAGTCCGCCGAAAATATGAACTTGTCCACCTTGACCAATAAATCTTCCACCACTCCATAAGGATATTTGATAGAGCGATCCGCTAGTTGGAGTGACATCCTAGTATCCTTGGCCTCTTTTATGCCTAGCTTCTTCATCATAGATAAGGGCATCAAATTGATGCTTGCCCCTAGATCACACAATGTCTTCCCAAGAGTTACCTCCCCAATGGTGCATGGTATACTAAAAGAACCTGGATCATTCAACTTCGGTGGTAGTTTCCCTTGAAGAATTGCACTACATTCCTCGGTTAAAGCAATCGTTTCCTCATCCACTATCTTCCGCTTCTTGGAGTGAAGCTCTTTCATAAACCAGGCATAAGAAGGCATTTGGTCCAAGGCTTCCACAAATGGAATATTAATTTGAAGCTTGCGGAAAACATCAAGGAACTTGTTGAATTGCTTGTCTTGCAAGGCAAGGGCTTCTTCAATCTCTCTGGTTAAGGTACCTTCATGAAGGGAGGAAGATCTTGAGGCTCAATCTACTTCTTCCTTTGGAATTCTTCATCTACTAACTTCAATCTTCCCCCTTGCTCCGGCACTTTTTTACTAGCTACTTCCTCCTCCTTGACTTGCTCCTCTTCCACCAGTGGTTGTTCTGGAGTCTCAATTTCTTGAGAGCTGGTTGCGCCCCCATTAGATTCCAACACCTTACCACTCCGAGTTGACACCGCATTGCATTGGCTCTTGGGGTTGTTCTCTGTATTACCTGGGAAGGAGCTTGGAAGACGCTTATTCAGTTGCTTTGCAAGCTAGGCCACTTGAGTCTCAAGATTTTGAATTGCTACCCCTGTATGAGTTGCCAATTTGTCAATTGTTGTGTTTGTATTTACCGACAACTTCTCTATGGCTGCACTAGTCTTCTCAATAGCCAACTCCCAAGGTTGCTTTCCTCCATCTGTGATTTGCAATTGAGTGGGTTGAGGGAGAGTGTGTTGGGTGCTGTGTTGTTGAATTCCATAGTTTGGACTCTTGATTATGTTGTCGTTGTTGCCTAGCTAGACCACCACTAGTGTTGCTCCAAGAGAAACCCGGATGATCTCTCCTGATATTCCAATTCTGCCCCTGATGGTAGTTGTTCTGCCTATTCCTTTGATAGTCATTACGCTATGGTACCGTGTCATAAAAATTGTGACACGAATCCACATGCTCCTTATAAAAGTTGCCCGGACAATATGCACCATCATGATCACCTTGACAAAAGTCACAACCCAGAGGTAAACCCTCTCTTACTGCGTTCACCTTCATCTTGTTTGTCAGTGCTTCATCCTGCTTCTTCAAAAGTGTGTTCTGCTCAAGAATGGCTTCAATAGATGTTGTACTAAGTCCAAAAGCATTAGAAGTGCCCATATTGCAGTTGTAATCATTCCTGGACATCTTCTCAAGTAAAGCCCATGCATCCTCTGCTGATAAATAAGAGAAAGAACCGCCAGCTCAGGCATCACAATTCATCTGACATCTCCCTTTCAACCCATTAAAGAAGTGTTGAACCTTTGTTACCAAGTCAAAATAGGAAGAAGGGCATCTCCTCAAAAGCAAAATATGTCTTTCCTAAGCCTCATTATAAGACTCATCATCAGTTTGCTTAAAGGAAGTGACGACGATCTTCAACTGTGCCGCTTTCTGAGGAGGAAAGAATCTTGCGAGGAACTTCTGAGCCATCTGTTCCCAAGTAGTGATGCTCGCACGATCCAAGTTTAAGTCCAACCAATCGCGTTAGGGGTGTAAGCGGATCTGATCCGATCCGTGAACCCGACGACCCGAACCGATCTGAACCGATTTTGGTGGATTGGTTCGGATCATCGGATCGGATTGGATTCGAAAACACCAACCCGAACAAGGTCGGTTCGGGTCTCGGGTCTGACAAATCTAATCCGATCCGAACCCTATAAAAATTTATTTTTTAATTATTTTATATACATATATATAATGTTAATATATTATTATATAGATATTTAATATAATTAATAATTAAATATGTATACTTTATTTTATTTTTCTAATTTTTTATTAATCTTTTAAGTGTAAATAAAAAATAAAAAATTAATAGGTAATTCGATGGTCTGAACCGAACCGATCCGATTGTGGTCGGTTCGTTTCGGATCCATAGTTGAAAATTAGACAAACCCGAACCGATCAAATTTGATTGGTTCGGGTGATGAAACCCCTCAAGCCCGATCCGAACCGACCCGATTACACCCCTAAATAACGTGCTCTATCCCGAAGAGAGAAAGGGAATAGCCACAAACGAAAGGCGTCTTCTGACATTCCTGGATATTTGTACATGTCGCAAGCATCCAAAAAGTGAGTGATGTGCCTGTGAGGGTCTTGGTGTGGACTCCCATCAAATTGTTCTTTTTGCACCATATGTAGGGCAGATTCCCTCATCTGAAATGAATTAGCCGTGATGGGAGGCTTGACAACACTAGAAACACAATCATCCATGTTAGGAAGATTGTACTCATAAAGAGGCTTGTAAGCTAGAGGGGGGGGAGGTGGTGGATTTTCTTACACCATCTCTTCAAGATTGATGGGTTGGTTTGTTTCAAGTCTCCTTCTCTCTTTAAGTTCCTTCCTTAACCTCTTCTCGGTCTTGGTGATCTCGGGATCAAAGAGCAAGTTCTCTTGTGGAATGGTACCTCGCATACACAAAAACAAGGCAAGCCAAGTGGGATCTGTAACAGCCTGATTTTAATGATGTTGTTCAACCGGTTAAAATATAATTAAATTATATTTTAAATTTGAGAGTTAGAAAGTGTTTTTGATTAAAATAAAATCATATTCATAGTCTACTTTATGGTAGAGGGTTACGGTAAAATTTTCGGTTGAAAATTCAGACGAAAGCCGGTCTGCGTTTTCACTGCCGGTACAAGTTTACTGTGCAGAAAACCTAATTTTGACCCGTGAACGAGATAGTTAGTGTTTTTATTATGTTTCCTTCAACTTTGGTTATTTTGAAAATTTTCGTTCAAAAATAAAATATAATATCTTATTCGGGTAAAAACGTCGGAAGAATTACGATCAGAAATGCAACCGAGTACGAAATGGAGCAGAATAGGAGACATAAAAGACTTGAGGTGAGATGAGGGAATGAGATGACTCACTAGAGGTATGGCCTAAGCGACCTCCTAAAAAGTGGTCATGATGAACTTATTGAAATATATCATATTATATTCTAAAAACCTATTTTTCTCTTTCCTCTTCAACCAAACAAGGCACAAGGTCAAAACTTGCTATCCAAGCTCATTCCTCTCTCCTCAATTTCGTGCCACTCTCTCCCCTCTCTATATATACCCCTTTCATTTTCACTTCACTATCTTCCTCCTTCAACCTCCATTAAACCTTCATCTTCTTCTTTCTTATAAAAGTTCAAGCTCTTAAAGCTTTAGTTTTTATTCATCTTTTCTACTTAAGTTCTTCATTAAAGTTCTTCCTTATACTAAGGGTAATGTCCTCATATGAATCTTTTTTCAAGTTTCATCTTTTATTTCTTAGTTTACTTTATGTGTTCTTTATATGCTTTAAACTTCTAAAATCTCTCTAAAATGGTAGAAAACTCCTTTTGAGTTGAAACCACTTTCTATAGTCTTGTATTAACTTATATTTTCACATACTAAGAGGTTGTGTAAAACAAAAATCTCTACCTATATCTTCCAATGGAGGCAGAATGCTTGCATTTGTGACCTAGGAAGTTTTTGTTTCAACTTTTGGAATATGATCATGTGTTTGAGTTTCTAACTATCCATTGATCTTAAATCTATAAATCTTGGAAGTTTTGATAGCTTGTTCCTATGATGGCTGAAAATATGAATAAGTAAGCCTAGGATACTATGTTTCGACTTTCCAAGTATGATCATGGATTTAGAACTGTTGATACCTTGTGATTCTAAACCTAAGAGTTATTGTTAAACAAAGAATATTTTCCTCATCATCCTATGATGGCCGAAACTTAGTGTTTAGGTGCTAGGGTGTGTGAGTTTTTATTTTTACAAAATGATCGTGGACTTAAGCTCCATAAGATATTTGGATGCTAAGTCTAAGAGATTGTAAAGTTTAAGGATTTATAACTTGTTTATTCTATGTTATTAAAGCTATGATGTATTACTTTCATTTTTCCAAGATGATCATGGACTTGAGCTCCATAAGATATTTGGATGCTAAGTCTAAGAGATTGGAATATTTAAGTTTCCATTGTTTTCCAAGATGATCATGGGCTTGAGCTCCATAAGATATTTGGATGCTAAGTCTAAGAGATTGGAATGTTCAAGTTTCCATTGTTTTCCAAAATGATCATGGACTTGAGCTCCAAAAGATATTTGGATGCTAAGTCTAAGAGATTGGAAAGTTTAAAGATTTCTAACCTATAAATCCTATGAAGGCCGATCCTAGAAGGTTATGGACCTAGGATACTTTGTTCTTATTTTTCCAAAATGATCATGGTTTTGAGATCCTTAATACATATGCATGATAAACCTAAGAGATTGGAAAGTTTAGTGAATGCTAGCCTATTTTACTAGCCTTGGCCGAATAGCCTAAGTTTATAACTTAGTGGGATTTTAATTCAACTTTGTTAAGTGATCATTGTTTATGAACTCCTAACACTTAAGGATCATAAATCCATGAGTTGTATAATTTTTAGGAATCTCTAACCCTAAGAACTAGTCTTGGCCGAACCTATACCTTTTGGTTTAGTGTACTTGTTTGATTTTAACTTGTGATTTTGTGTTCATAACCTTAGACTTCCATCGCAGAGGAAACGAGGACGTTCGTGGTATACCTCTTCGAGCATCTAATCTCCTTACCTTCACAGAAGGTGGAGTTAGTACTTAGTGGTGTGACAACAAGGAGCTTCCAGTTCGGGAGTCCGGTGATAACCCAGGTGGGGGAAAGAATCAACCCATCGTTGAAATTGATAAGTAGTATATTATATAATAATTGTGTAGGGCGACCTAAACCCTACTAGTAGTTGAGTAATCGACAAGACCAAAATCACATTGGAAACCTTTTCTGAAAAACCAATGGCGATTCGGGGATTGTAGTTTTATCGATATTAGGTTGATTTTATATTGTTGATGGTTGATTTGATTTTATTACCTTTATTGAATTGATTTTGTGCTATGTTTGTGATATGAGAATATTTTGATTGATATTGTGTTATGCATGATCTGCCTGGTTTGTATTATTATGCTTAGTGGTTTTTAAGCAAAGATATATATGTTGTCTAAGAGATGATTGTTTTGGGTGTGAGGATAATGATGATTTAGAAGTGCCTAACCTAGATGATGTATGTTAAAGAGGTGTTATGGCATAGAATATGTGTCAAGTTCTAATGGAAGGTTAAGGCACTAGGATGTTGTTAAAACGGGTTGGTGAGATTCAAATATAGGTGTTGTTGTTTACAACCGCGTATTGGTAATATAATGCACAAGGACAAAAGTGTTTTGGTAATATAATACACAAAGACAAAAGTGTATTGGTAATATAATACGCAAGGACATCTGTGTATTGGTAATATAATACACCATGTATTGGTAATATAATACACGTAAAACACTTCTGTGTATTGGTAATATAATACACCGTGTATTGGTAATATAATACACGTAGAACACTTGTGTATTGGTAATATAATACACCGTGTATTGGTAATATAATACACGTAAAATCACGAGTTCTCGCGAGACCACTTCCACCTTAGGAAATAGGTGTGGAACTATGGTGTCTTTGAGTAGCATGAGATTGGGGGTAGAGGATGATATATTAACTTAAGGGTGATCTGTTAGTTATGTGCGTTGTTTGTCTGTGACAATTACTGTATGATTTACTATGACTCTTTTCCGCTTTTTGATGATAGAACTGTTTCTTATTCCCTATGTTTATGTATTTTTGTGGGTTACTTTGGTTTACGTTAGAAGACCCGATGGAGGGTTATGTTGCTGAGGAGCTGGGCGGAACTCTGTATGAAATGGAGATTTCTGAGGAGTTGGATGGAACTCCTTACGAACCCGACGCTGGGGGTCGAGCTGTGATCCATGGCTATTAGAGTATAGACATTATGTCCAGTGTGTCTAAGGAGCATTTTTATATTTCCGCTAAGTATGTCTGTTACTAAGTTTATGCCTGTGAGGGATCCTACTGAGATGATACCCTCAACAGTGTTTTGGTATTGTAATGAACAACTAAGTGTGTATTTACATATGTTAAAGTTATTGTGTTTTAAATTTGTAGAAGTTATATGATAATTAAATAAGTTTTTAATTTTTACGTATTTTCACGATAAGCACGTGATTAAGAATTGATTTAAGAAGGTAATTAATCTAATAAAACACTGGGGCACAACGGGGTGTCTCAGGATCAGAGAAGTAAAAATAGATAAAATTTCAGAAAATTAAATTAAAAATTACTTAATCAAAAGATTAAATTTCCTAAAAATTAGGAAGTTGTGCCAATCCCCGGCAACGATGCCAAAAACTTGATGACGATCCGGCAAGTGTACCGTTTCGTTGCAAGTAATAAAACACGGTATGTAAATACCGAGGTCGAACACAAGGATTGGAAGACCAATTTAACTAATTTTAATAAGGAATTTCAAAGCGTTTGATCAAATCAAAGAGAAGTGGTTATGAAGAGAGAGAAAATTGAATCAAAGATTAAATAAAAAACTATTAATTAAATATTCTAAAAGATTGTGATGAGATTTGATTATGACTAAGGCTCTAAGGTCACGAATTCACCTACCATATCAAGCAAGTTACCCAAGTGTTTATCTCCTTATCCCTATGTTCAATTTAATTTCTTGTCAACCGAGAACCCTCAATTATCCTAATGTCACTTCCGATTTTCAAAAGAAATTATCTACAATTGTAAGTCGTCAATTTCCCAATTTATTCAACCCACAACTAGATTAATTAAGTTCTTGGTTCCCTATAGCGATTGCACCAATTTCCTATTCTATCCCTAGTAATGTTCAAACGGTGTTCTTAATTCAAGTCCTAAGCACGAATCGCTTCCCAGCCTCAACGCATTAGACTAGTTAACCACTGGCCACATGATTAACGCAAACAAAACAGAATTAAGAAACAAGAAAAAGGACAAGGGTATAAGAAAATATTACTTGGATAAACTATGCCATCAAAGGTGGCTTCATCGTTCCCTTAGAAAAGAGGATTAGTTCCTCATAGAGACGAAAACAACAAAAAAAGTAATATATGCATTCATCCTTCAAGAAACTAACTCAAAACACACTGCACAGCTCCAAGCAACCTAGGATTACAATTCTCCAATCAATAACTGCTCTCTATGACCTAAAAGAAGCTATTTATAAAGTTTGGAATCTGCGAGCGCTCGCGGGGCGAGCAAGGATTTGCCAAGCGAATCTTAAGTTGGCGCCAGTTCAAATTTGGACTTCTCGCGGGGCGAGACAATGTTTGCAAGGAGAAGCAGAATGATCTTCATTTCACTGAGTCTGGCTCGCGAGGCGAGGGTGAATGGCTGCATGTTCCTGCTTAATTTGCTCCTCTAGCTCGCGGGGCGAGCTTCTGTTCGCGAGGCGAATAGCCAAATTTTCCCTTTTGCTTGTTTCCTTCATTTTTCCTAGCTTCCTCGAGCTTCACTTTTAACCTGAAAATAAAAGTAGCATTAAATGCTTTATTTTGATAAGAAACTAAAAGAAATTACTAAAAATTATCCCAAAGACTAAAAGGAATTGCTTGTGAACAATTAAAGTCAAATTTAGGCTAAAACAAGAATGAAATCACACAATTGGTATCAAAATTGAGGTCTTTCTAGTCATAAAACTAGATGAACCAACAGTTTATCAATAACCTTGATCAACACCTAGATCGTTAGGTATTCGATGAGGACCTCCAGGACCTTACCATGTATTTTGGGCAATGCAAGGGCCATAGGTTCAACAAGGATCACCTTGATGAACCCGATACCATTTGGTCTTCGATGAGGAGCACCAGGGTTATAGCATCCCTGTTGGGCCACGTAAGATGCGCCATGTAACAGCCTGTTTTTAATTACGCTGTTTTAATAGTAAAAATATATTTATTTACATTTTTAATTGAGACTTAGGAAATGATTTTGGAGAAAACAAAATCATATATGGAACTTACTCTACGATAGGAAGCTCTGGTTAAAACTTGGTTTTAAAACTCAGACGAAAATCGGTCTTCGTTTTTTACCTGACAGTATAATTTTATACTGACAGAAAACCCTAATTTGGCTCGAAAACTGAAATTTGTAGATTTTTTATATTTTGTCCGTGAGGAAGTCTACTTTCCAAATTTCTGATCAGAAATAAAATATTATATGTATTCGGGCGAATTTTGGCGAAAGTTCGAACGAAAAACAGTCGGTATTTTCACTGACAGTAAGATTTTAATGATTAGAAAACCTAATTTTGACTTGTGAACAAAATGGTTTATATTTAAATAATATTTCCAACCAGTTTGGTCGGTTTGAAAATTTTCAGTCGAAAACGAAATATTACGCTTTTATTCTGGAGTAAAACCCTAATTGAGAAACCGACGGAATCGGCAACGGAATTGCAAATACAGAATGGGACACCAGAGGAGCTGAGCTATGGGATGACTCATCAAGAATTTATGATGCAATTGATGTTATAAATTATGAGTTTTAAAGCGAAATGACCAAAATGCCCTTTTAGCTTAACCTGACCAAAGTAAAGTTAGATTTTAACCATTAGTTTGTATGGTCTAAAATCAGCCACACCACTCAATTATTGTGAGCCACATAAATAATTAACCTTAGTTAGCAAGGTAACCCTAGTTAAGTTAATTATTAACTATGGTATGGTTATATTAATTAAATATTCATAAAAGCTATTAGTCTAAGCTTAACAAACCAAACAAGGCTTAAGATTACTCCTATATATACCCCCCAAACCACAGCCCCCTCCCTACTTTTTCTTCATCTTCTTCACTTCATCTTCTTCATATTTCTTCACTTAAACACATAAACTTCATTGTTAACTTTCCAAAGCTTCAAGTGTTCTTGTAACAAGCTCTCTAGGATCATCATCCTTCTTCATATCCTTCAAACTAGTGAGGTATAATGATCATCTCCTTCCTTTATAAGATCTTGTTCTTCATTTTTCATGTTCTTATTTTCTTACATCTAGAACTTTAAAGAATTCTAGAAAATTATAGAAAACTCATAAAAATGTGAAACCAATTTCTATGATCTAGTTATGAAGCTTACTTGCATTATCCAAAAGCATGTGATCAAAATCATTTTCTTTCCTATTGAACCCTATTTGGCCGAACCTATGTAGTAAAGTGGGTTTGGTGTTTTTTTGTTTGTTTTGAAAGTTAGTGTTTGATTTGAGTTCTATAATACTTGTATAGCTTAAATCCAAGAGCTTAGGTTCAACAAAAATCCCTAGCTTAATTTCCTATACAAGGCCAAAACCCTCATGAAAATGGGTTTGAGGATTTTGTTCTTCTTTTTGAAAACTAAAGCTTGAGTTGAGTTCTTTAGTACTTATATGATATAACTCCAAGAAATTGTAATCAAAAACAATTTCTAGCCTATTTTAAACCTTGAGGTCGAAACCCTAACCTAGTTGGGAATGCGTGAGCATAGTGTCATTGCTTTGCATGAGCATTCTCACCATGGATGCGAATGTTCACCGACGTTGGGAACGTGTCACCTGGACGACTGACTGACATTCCTAACGAGGAATGTGTGACAGGATTAGTGGTGGCCACATCAGCATAAAGGGTTAGTTGCATGAGTTGGAGGGTAAAGGATGATGATATAAAGTATGGATGATTGTAGATTGTGAGATGTATGTTTGTGACTATTATTGTATTATATGCTATGAATATTTTTCGCTTATGATGATAGAATTGTTTCTTATCTCCCTATTTCTGTATTTTTGTGTAGGTCTACTTTACTACGTTAAAAGACCCGATGGAAGAATATGTTGCTGAGGAGATGGATGGAACCCTGGATGAAACGGATGTTGCTGAGGAATTGGATGAAACTCCATATGAAGCTGACACTGGAGAATAACCTATCGATCCTAATAATATAATGTAGTAAGTTTAGGGCCAGCGAGTCATATAAGACATTTTTATTTTTTGCTATTTATAAGCAGTTTGTATAAATAAGTACCCGTGCGGGATCCTACTGAGAGGATACCCTAAACAGTGTTATGTAAAATAAGGGATAATTATGTGTGTATTTATGTAATATAACTTTGGATTGTTTTATATTTGTAGAAGTTATATGATTATTAATTAAGTTTTAATTTTTACGTATTTTCAACGATAAGCACGGGATTAAGTAAATAAATAATAAGGTTTTAATTTAATAATACAATGGGGAACAATAGAGTGTCTCATTTGGTGGTATCATAGCAATTCGATTCTAATCGGACTGTGAGGTCTAGGATGTTGTTACTGACCGTGTCTAGTTGAGTCCACATCGGATTTTAACTATGCTTAGAAGTTGGGTAGTGTGTCCAAATCCAATGCGATAATTAACATTAGTATGGCATATGGTATTTATATACTTGTCTATGTGGTATTATATGTCATACTGATAAGAGCGAATGATTTCTTTTACAGAATCATGGCTCGTGGAAGAGGACGTTCGGTCCATAGTGGTGACAGAACTCCTGAAAGAATTGTTGGAGCTGACAATGTGGAAAATAGTCATACCGGAAGTGGAGGAGAGTCATCTGAGACTCAAGATGCCATGAATAACATAGCTACTATTCTGTTACTAAAAACACAGCAGAATGCTGAGATGCTACAGATGAACAAAGAGCAGCAGGAACAACAGAATCGAAGAAGAGCTGCAGCAGCTGAAGATGCCGGAATGACTACTTTCCTGAAAGGGAAGCCACCCCAATTCTGAGGAGATTATGATCCAAAGAAGGCAGAATGGTGGGTACAAGAGATCAAGAATATATTCGATACCATGCGTTGCAGAGAGGATATGAAAGTGTTGTATGATGCCTTCATGCTAACTGGAGGAGCAGAATCTTGGTGGAGAGGCAAGCGAAGATTGCTGGAGGCCGGAGGCAGATTTATCAACTGGTAGCTGTTTAGTGACTGCTTCTTTAAGAATTATTTTTCGCGTCTAGTTCGACGTGAGAAGGAAAGGGAATTCATGAGTCTCAAACAAGGCAACATGACCGTAGGTGATTATGCATCACGTTTTGAGGCTCTGATTAAGTATTCAGAAATTTTTCAGAGATTCCCAGATGGAGATTGGCATTATAGAAGGTTTGAGGAAGAACTTCGACATGAACTCCAGAGGGCTATAGTATCTCTCGATATCCAGAGTTTTCCAGAGCTGGTGGAAAAATGCAGTGCTATCGAAAGTATAGATCAGAGGCTGGCTAATGAGAAGAAACAACTGAGGATTGGAGGTGCTACTCGACCAGGTTTTCAGAGGCGAGGAGGTAGTAACTCTCAATGGAGACAGAGACCGTATGCCCGACCAGTGCAGACACCGACACCAGCACCAGTGGTTAGAGCGGGTCAACAGCAGCAAGGCTTAGCTTGTTTCAGATGCAGAGGAATGCATTATCTTAGAGACTGCATGGTGCGACCTAGTTGTTTTCACTGTGGGAAAATAGGTCATATGGCCCGATATTGAAGACAACAGGCTAGGCAACAGCCGATAGCTGCAGGTAGAGGAAATGGAGGTAATAGGAGTGGAGTTGGAAGAGGAGTCACAATAGCAGGACGACAGGGAGTAAGACCTCAGGCCACTGGAAGAGTGTTTATCGTGAGGGGAGCTGAATCCTCTCAATCTGCTGATCTTATTAATGAGTGTGATTTCACCTCATATTTCATTGACATTTTGCACGCATTTTCATATAGCTTGAGCATTTTTAATTTGATTTTGGTTAGTTTTTACCTTGGAACGGGTAAGGCGGTATTTGTGGTGTTGTTGTGCAGGAATTAAGGATTAAAATGCTCAAGATTAACCATGATGGAGCTTGCATGAAGATGGGGCTTGAAAAGTGAAGAAAATGACACGGCCTAGCCGTGACAACCATCACGGCCATGATCGAGTAGAGCTGAAAAGAAAGAATGGAAAAGTCAGAGCTGGTCACGGCCAGGCCGTGATGGTCAGCTGAACCAGACCCTCACAAGCAGAACTGATCACGGCCTAGCCGTGATGGTGGTCACGGCCATGACAGACCAACCAGTGAATCAACCTCCAAGGCAGAATCCGTCACGGCCTGGCCGTGATGGCCATCATGGCCGTGACGCACAATATATGGATCTTTAGAAACTAATTTTATCAAAAATTGTGATTACTTGGGATTCAAGCGACCCTAATCTATAAATAGAGCACTTAGGCTCGAAAATAGGGAGGACTTTTAGGGACTTTTGGGCTGCTACCTTAGGCAAAATTAGGATTTTCTTCTTCTTCTTCTTCTTCTCCTCTCTTAGGTTTTCATTTATGTTGTTGTTAATCAAGCTTGCCATCACCATGGCCATGCTTGAGTAGTAGTTTTATTTCTAGGGATTGGGGCTATGCCCAAGATCTATTTTATGATTTGAATTGATGTTTTCCCTTTGTTAATTTCGATTTCGCTTTCGATTTGGTTTCTATCGCATGAATTACTTGTGAATCTGGTGCGCACTTATTTGCATGTCATAGATACTCTAAGGAGGAACCTAGCAGTGAACTTAGGTATTGGATCTATAGGAATCAAACTTAGGATTTAAATCACGAGAGTTAGAAGCGGTCCTTCGAGGGTTCACGAATTGTCACAAAACTTAAAGAGTTCGATTTAAATTCAAGTACCACGAGAGTAGGGGTTGGTTTAATCGGTCACGGTTCTTGTAACCCGAGAGGAAGCATTAACTATTTGAGGATAAATTCGCCTTCAAAGCTATTTTGATAATTAACAAGGGGTAGTCAATTTGGTAACATGAACAATCTTGTTGGTAACCCAATTCCTAGGAATCTCTTTTGATTTGAAAAACCCCCAATTGATTTACTTTCCTTTTTTAATTGATTGCATTCTTAAATATCTGATTTTCTAGTAATTCTTATTTCAAAAATCAAATCTTTTCAAAATCTTTTTTTATATAGTCCAGTTTAATCGATTTAATAATTAGTTGTTATTTGAGATCACGGTCTCTGTGGGATCGATCTTTTTATTACTTGGCAACGAATCCGGTACACTTGCCGGAATCCACGTAGCACATCACTTATACAAGGTATGTGTTTGATAGCTGGTAGACTCTCGTATGTGTTATTTGACTCAGGCGCTACGCATTCATTTATTTCGTATGAGTGTGTGGATCAATTAAAATTAACTGTTTCTTAATTACCTTATACCCTTACAGTATCTACTCCAACTAGTAATCCTTTGACTACTATGTCCGTTTGTTTACAGTGTCCTATAGTTGTTAAGAATAGGACATTTATTGTAGACCTTGTCTGTTTGCCTATGCAACAGATAGATGTTATTCTTGGCATGGATTGGCTTTCGGCTAATCATGTAATGCTAGATTATTCTAGTAAGACCTTATCATTTCTTGATTCTTCTAGTGTAGTCTCTGCCAATGAAGGAGTATCCATGAGGAGTGACGATTCTCGGCAGTACGTGATGTTGTTTGCGGTGGAAACTAATGAGACTCCTAGTATAGATTCTATGCCTGTTGTGAGAGAGTTTCCTGAAGTTTTCCCTCCCGATGTTCCAGGTTTCCCACCAAAGCGAGAAGTGGAATTCACCATAGATCTTGTACCAGGGACAGGACCTATATCTATGGCGCCTTATCGGATGTCACCTGTTGAATTGGCGGAGTTAAAGAAGCAGTTGGATGACATGTTGGGAAAAGAGTTCATAAGACCAAGTGTTTCACCATGGGGAGCTCTGGTGTTGTTTGTTAAGAAGAAAGATTGAAGTGCTAGGGTGTGCATGGATTATAGACAGTTGAACAAGGTAACAATTAAGAATAAGTATATGTTGCCTAGGATAGATGATCTGATGGATCAATTGAAAGGTGCACCAGTATTTTCCAAGATTGATTTGAGATCTGGATACCATCAGATTAGAGTAAGGAAGGAGGATATACTCAAAACGGCTTTTAGGACAAGATATGGACATTACGAGTATTTAGTTATGCCGTTCGGTGTGACTAACGCGCTAGCAGTGTTCATGGATTATATGAACAGGATATTTAGACCGTTCTTTGATAAGTTTGTTGTTGTGTTCATCGACAACATCCTTATCTATTCTCATACATGGGAAGATCATGAGAAACATTTGAGGGTGGTACTGCAAGTTCTAAAGGATAGGCAGCTTTATGCTAAACTTTTCAAGTGTGAGTTTAGGATAGAAGAAGTCCAATTTCTTGGACATGTGATCAACAAGGAAGGTATAGCAGTAGATCCAGCAAAGGTTGAGCCATTTCTTAAATGGGAACAGCCTAAGTCAGTAAGTGAAGTACGAAGTTTTCTAGGGTTAGCTAGATATTATCGGAGGTTTATAGAGGGTTTCTTGAAGATTGCGTTGTCTATAACGCAGTTGACGAGGAAAAATACAGGTTTTCTATGGACAGACAACTGTGAGCAGAGTTTCCAAAAGCTGAAGGAAATGTTGACTACATTACCTGTGTTGACTTTACCTGATCCATTAGGACAGTTTGACGTATACTGTGATGCGTCATACCAAGGTTTAGGTTGTGTTCTAATGCAAGAGGGAAGAGTTGTGGCTTATGCTTCTCGACAATTGAGAATTCATTAGAGGAACTACCCGAATCATGATTTGGAGTTAGCAGTCATAGTGTTCGCATTAAAGATATGGCGACACTTTCTGTATGGAGCAAAATTTAATGTTTATAGTGACCATAAAAGTCTGAAGTATCTGTTCGACCAAAAGGAGTTGAATATGGGACATAGGAGATGGATGGAGTTTATCAAAGATTATGAGTTTGATTTACTATACCATCCTGGGAAGGCGAATGTTGTAGCGGATGCCTTGAGTTGGAAATCATTGCATGTATCCGCGATTATGGTTAAAGAGTTGGAATTACTCGAATAGTTATGAGATTTGAACTTAGGAATCTAGTTATGAACCTTACTTGCATTATACAAAAGCATGTGATCAAAATTATTTTCTTTCCTATTGAACCCTATTTGGCCGAACCTATGTAGTAAAGTGGGTTTGGTGTTTTGTTGTTTGTTTTGAAAGTTAGAGTTTGATTTGAGTTATATAATACTTGTATAGCTTAAATCCAAGAGCTTAGGTTCAACAAAAATCCCTAGCTTAATTTCCTATACAAGGCCGAAACCCTCATGAAAATGGGTTTGAGGATTTTGTTCTTCTTTTTGAAAACTAAAGCTTGAGTTGAGTTCTTTAGTGCTTATATGATATAACTCCAGGAGATTATAATCAAAAACCATTTCTAGCCTATTTTAAACCTTGAGGCCGAAACCTTAACCTAGTTGGTTATAGGATTTTGTTTCTTAATTTTAACTATTAACACTTAATCTATGCTAGCGAATACTCTAGGAACTAGTAACTAAAAGATTGGATTAAGAAAATAACCCTAGCCTCATTTTGAGTAGTTGGCCGAAACTAGCACCATATGTCTATATTTAGAGTTGTTTGATTAATTTGTTAATTTGTTGATTTGGTTGAAGGTGGTTTTGGTAACTCGTGGCGGGATATCGAGGATTGTCGATTTCGTATTTCCGATGGTAACTTAGGTGGGGGAAAGAACCATTCCATCGTCGGAAACGATAAGTAGTATATTATATAATGATTGTGTAGGGCGACCTAAACCCTACTAGTAGTCGAGTAATCGACAAGACCAAAATCACTTTGGAAACCTTTTCTGTAAAACCAATGGTGATTTGGGGATTGTAGGTTTATCGGCATTAGGTTGATTATATGATATTGAGGACGTCTGACTTTATGTTGTTGAATTTACTATGATACGCCAGTTGAGGTATTCCATCTGCATGTGACATATTATTTTGGTGTTTGAATATTTATGATATTGAGGATGTTTGTTGTTTGTCACGACCGTGATGGTTGTCATGGCCAGGCCATGACAGGTTCTGTTTTGTATAATTCTTGCATTTGATGTCAATTACGGCCGTGATGGCTATCACGGCCAGACCGTGACAGAGTCTGACTTTGTTATTTATTTGATTTGATTATTATGGGTTGGTTGTGATAAATTGCTTTATATGATATTGAGATATTTGAATATTTTATTGATTATTGTGTTATGCATGATCTGTCTTGCTCGGAGGTATTTTGTTTGGGGTGAGAGCTTGAATATAAATTAGAGGTGCCTAGCTATTATTTTATAGAAGTGATGTAATTTAGAATATAGGTGGAGGTTATAAGGAAAACTTGAGGCACTAGGTTATTATTGATAAAAGTCAGTGAGAATCATATGTTGCATTGTTGTTCATAACCGTGAATTTGATATACACGAGGTCCGAAGTTCTCCTGGAACGTTCCAAATTAGAAGTTAAGTTGTGCAATTATAGTGTCATTGCTATGCATGAGCACCCTTAATAGAGACGAGAGAGAGAACCAGGGTGTGCACTAACGGTACTGTGCAGCTATAGTATCATTGCTTTGCATGAGCATTCTCACCATGGATGAGAATGTTCACCGACGTTGGGAACGCGTCACCCGGACGACTGACTGACATTCCTGATGAGGGATGTGTGACAGGATTAGTGGTGGCCATATCAGCATAAAGGGTTAGTTGCATGAGTTGGAGGGTGGAGGATGATGTTATAAAGTATGGATGATTGTAGATTGTGAGATGTATGTTTGTGACTATTTTTGTATCATATGCTATGAATCTTTTCCGCTTATGATGATAGAACTGTTTATTATATCCCTATTTCTGTATTTTTGTGTATGTCTACTTTACTACGTTAGAAGACCCGATGGAAGAATATGTTGCTGAGGAGATGGATGGAACCCTGGATGAAACGGATGTGGCAGAGGAATTGGATGATACTCCGTATGAAACTGACGCTGGAGAATAACCTACTGATCCTAATAATATAATGTAGTAAGTTTAGGGTCAGTGAGTCATATAAGACATTTTTATTTTCCGCTAGTTATAAGCAGTTTGTATAAATAAGTACCTGTGCGGGATCCTACTGAGAGGATACCCTAAACAGTGTTGTGTAAGATAAAGGATAATTATGTGTGTATTTATGTAATATAACTTTGGAGTGTTTTATATTTGCAGAAGTTATATGATTATTAATTAATTTTTAATTTTTACGTATTTTCAACGATAAGCGCACGATTAAGTAAATAAATTATAAGGTTTTAATTTAATAATACAATGGGGCACAACGGGGTGTCCTACACCAGGCCCATAATGGATAACGTTGTTTATCCTGAGACCATTAGGTCGCCGATGAGGGCCCACCGGGACCATAGCATCCCTGTTGAGCCAAGGTACAATCATCGGTCCAAACATGGATACCCTTGATGAACACCTAGACCATTAGGTCGCAGATGAGGACCGACAGGACCATAGCATCCTTGTTTGGCCGTGTAAGGGCCACCAGGCCAAAACATTGAAGTTGGCACTGGCAAACACAAGAAAGGGGGGTTGAATTGTGTTTTTTAATTATTTTCGCAAAAACCCTTTTTGAGAAACTTTTCCACAAGCAGAAGATAAAAAGATTAAGCACGCAAGAAATCCTTTTTAAAAGATTAACAAAACCAAAATCAAATCCCACAGTTAGTAAAAATAAATAAAACTGTAAAAGATAAGGGATAGAAAATTCACTCAGGTATTTTATCCTGGTTCACTCTTTTCCAACCAAGAGCTACGTCCAGTCCCTTCTACTTGAAGGATTTTCTCCACTATTTCCAAATATTTTCTACAACAAGTATTCTTCACCTCTCCATGCTACAAGTATTGCTTTCTTGCCAAGCCTCTTCAGGCTCTAACTCTATCACAGAGATTTTTCTAAGATCTTTCTAACTCACTATATGTGAGGGTATGAAGATTTAAGATCTACTGAATATTTTTACAAATATTCAACCTTGAGAATTACAGACTTTTGCTTTACAACGAGAATATGAGCTTTGAATATATTGTAATTGTTCAAATGGAAAAAGTTATTCTTCAGTGCTTGAGACCTTCTACATATATAGTGGTCTTCAACTTCTCTTGTAAATCTTCAACGATTATTTGAATAGTCCCGTTATAGAGATAGCATTAAATACATGATATCCGTTGAGACTGATAGCTTGATTTTGGTCGTGTTGAAAAGCATCCTTGATTATCAGAAAATCACAAAATGGAGGCTCACTGTTCTGAGCAATTGTACCTTAAAAACTTTCTTTCCTCCTTTGTGTATAACTCAGCTTTTGTTCAGCAATAAAGATGTCATCGTACATAACGTTTTGTAATTTCAATTGTACATTTTGCTTTTTGTATTTCCTTGATATTACTATGAATTTTCTCAAAGGAAACAAGACATTAAATAGGATAAAAACAAATGGGAAGAACAAATATTCATTTGAAATAAATTCATCGTGGACCAGATTGCATTAAATCATATTCAAGGTAGTAAATATATAGAACATATAGAACCGTCTACTTAGTTTTAAGAACGCATCTACACAAGATTTTATTTCTGCCCGTCCACTGATGTGGCAGAAGCGCTTGTCCACACAAGTCTTTGGACTTGCTAAGTCCTTAGAGAAACTCCGTCCAATGACGTGGCACTATGGACTTCTATTGAATTTTAGTTAGGCACTATGGATGTATACTTGAGTTTCAAGGATAACACTCGTCTGCTGACGTGGCAAGATGGACGCGCTTATTTTCAAGTCTTTGGACTTTTTGTACCTAACCATTTATTTAGGTATTCATTTATAGTCTCGTCTACTAAAGAAAGTCAGTCTACTTATCGATTAAAATATAAACAGTTTAAATAACCTTTGGACGGGTAATTCTTTGTAAGAGTCCAAGCATTGTATACCTTATATTATTTTTGGATATTCCTGCATAAACTGAACTCACTTGTTAGATCTCAACAAACACTTTGCCAAGCAAATTTAATCCTTTTGTTAACATCAAAACCTAGAGATTAAATAAACCAAAACCACTTTGGTTCCAACAATCTCCCCATTTTTTATGATGACAAAAACTGATTAAATTTAAATAGCAAAGTCTAAGAGAGTTTGCAAGGCTCCCCCTAAGACATAGCATTCATCAGATCAAAGCAGTTAAGACATATAAAACTAAGTCTTATTTGCAAGATGATATAAGTTATCAGAACAAGATAGGAGCCTATCAAACATATGTGAATAACCAGATCAAACCATTATCAGAGCATAATTTACTTTAGACAAAATTTAGGCATAAGAAGTCAAGGTAATGTATCAAAAGGATGAATAGATTAAACTTAAGCAGACAAAGGACAAAAATATGTTCCTTTTCAAACAAAAACTCTGTATATAAAATTTAATCTCTTTCCTTTCTCCCCCTTTTTTGTCATCGGACAAAAAGGTAGAAGGAGTGGACCATCATAGTCAGCAAAACAAAATAAGAAAGAAGAGATTTTAGGAAGAAAAGAGTGGTGGAGGGGGTTGGTTTGGATTTTGGCTTTTCTGAAAATCCATTAATAAGGCCAGCATTTGAGTCACCATAGCATTTGTAAGGGCCAAGGTATCTTGAACTTGCTTTTGTACCCTTTCTTCAATCTGTTGTGCCATCTGCTCTGTCTTCTCTTCAACTATCTTACCAACCTTATCATCAACAATTCTTCCAATAATGTCCTCAAGATTTGGTGGCAAGGATAATTGTCTTGAGCTCTCAGCAGAGTCTGAGATAGTGTCTTGAGCTTGGGCTGGTGGATGACCCATAGCAAGAGCTAATGGTTGAGAAGATGTCTTAGCAGACTCAGCACCTTGCTTAGAAGCACAGAACTCATCAGACTGCTCTGTCAGAGTTGGCTCATCAGTAGCAACAACAACGGCATCAGCTAAGGGAGTTGAAGGTTCAGAAGCAGGTTTTGAGAAGATTTCAACATTCAGCTCAGGGCCTTCTACAATTAATTCTTCGGTTGTATGCTCAGAGGATGAGGTTGAAGCTGTGGCAAAAACATATTGTAGAATTGGCTCAGGGATATCCTTTTCCCAGTGAATTGGATTAGGAATTTCCACATCACGGCTGGTTATTGGCAGACCCCGCAGATCCTTGAAGATCAGATATCTGACACGAGAGAGTCCACATCTGCCTCTGAATTTTGGAGTTTCCTTCTTCTCTTCAAAGATCGGGCCGTAGTGGAGGCTTCTCTGGTGTAGTGAATCAAGTGGGATTGCTAGAAAGCTCCTGCATAGTTAGCCTCAGTGACCAACTCAATTGGCAAAGATTGAATGTAATCCATCTGTGAGTGGTCAAAGGGTTCAGAATCGATATCCAGCATAATGTCTTCAACTACTGGCATCTTTCCTTTGTGCCTTGGATGCTTCCTGTCCTTGTCCTTGTTTAGATCAATCATTGACAACCTAGGATAGATCTTGTTGGGCTTGACTCCAACATTTGTAGAAGTGGAAGTCTTAACCAGGTTGGAGGGACAAATCGTGCAGCTCTGTCTGCTCTGAAGTGGCTGAATTCCAATTTCAGCATCTCATACATGAGAGTGTCCACAAACTGGTCAATAGCAGCTCCATATACTCTTGGGTGTTTGAAAGTCATCCATTTTGTAGTATTGTCCATGACAAAAGGAATTTTCCTGAACGATCTGGCTCTTTTCTCCAAAACACTCCCAAGATCCTTCTTGCTGGGATCAGTATGCCAGTCAGATATTATAACTCTCTCTACTCCATCAGTGAATGGTTTAAGGGGTGGAAGTTTCACTAGGTTGGGGTAGATTTTTCTGGCAGGGAAACTTTGTTGGGGAAGATGGGTGAGGAGAGGTCCATGTTCATTGAACATTTGGGAAAGGAATGGGCCTGTTGGAGTATGGGGTTCAGGGTTGACCCAGTATGGATAGATGTTGAGGGGTTCATACTCATACTCAGTCAGGGGATACCATTTAGTTACAATGAGTTCTGGTTCTTGTGGAATGGTGTGGAAAAGTATTTTCCATTCTCTCTATACTTTGGCCCAATTTTCAAATTTGCCATTATAGAGAGTGGAAGAGGGAATTATGGGTGGAAACAAAGTTTTCAAGGGTTTTGGAAAGGGAGCTCCAATGGAAATGCTACTGTCTATATGTGTTAGAGGTGGGGGTGGTGATTGTGGCAGGGTAGGAACATAAACATTATTCACATCATGTGGATCATAGGCATTATCAGCATGAGTTCCTAAATTAGACACTAATTCATCTACTGCTAACCTAACAGGGCCATCAGCAGAGATTACAACCTCAGAAGCCAAAGTTGTTCTAGCCCTATTTGCAGGTTGCCTCTTCTTCTTGGCAATTGGACCAGCAACAGCAGCAGCTTGTTTTTCTAAAATGGCAGCGATAGGTAGTTCATCATCATCATCTTCTTCAGACATGATGACTTTCCTTGTCCTTTTTGATGGAGGTGGAAGAGTAGCACCTGAAGATACAGAGGGGACAGATCCTCTAGTAGTCCTCTTAGGAATGGGATGCCTCACAGCCACAGTCTTCCTCTTGGATCCTTTCTTTAAACCAAGGATTGCAGCTTCGTTGACTTCAAGTGATTCTTCCTTAATCTTCATTTTCTCCTCAAGCTTGGCCAACTCCACTTGCTTATATGTGCTGAGTTGCATGCCACTGAGATTAACTCTGCCAAAATCAACAGCTTGCAATCCTTTCTCACGAAGGAGTCTTTCTTGTTCATCTTTAGGCTTTGCACTTAGAACATCGTACACGTCTTGCTGCTTGAGAATTTTTTACAGAAGATCGGTGAAAGTAATGTGAGAAGTAGATTCTCTGTTGGTAATGGCATCTTTGAAACGATGAAACAGGATCCAGGGTAAGTTAATCTTGGTTTCAAAAACCAGATGGCAAAGACAGAACTTGTGAAGAGCTGATAAATTGTCCTTAGAGCCAATCTTATGCAGCACCACCTTGTTCAGGATTTGGTGAAGAATTCTGATGTGATCTTTCATCTCAGGATTTCCAAGAATGAGTTCTCATGCTGTCTTGCCTCATTAGAGTAACAACAATTGTCTCTGGACCACCTAGTTCTTCTTCCCAGTTCTCAGTGAAGACCAATCCTTCTTGAGCACACGCAATCGCACCAGAGATGGTTTTCTCTGATACTATCACTTTCCTTCCCGGCACAAACCCAACAACTTCTGTTTCAGAGATCTTTGGTATTCTCCAAAATTCCCTTATCAAATCTGGATACACTGAGACCTTTTCCAGAAAGATTTCATCCCATCCAGCAGCGTTAATGAACTTACTCACATCCAAATTGTATTCTTGTTGAATCCCAAAATTGAAGTGATGCTCCATAAATATGGACATAGTGTCAGTTGCAAAAGCAGGTATGGGAGCAGAGGTTGAAGTCGTTGTTGAGTAAGATGAGTTTTGGAAGAACAAGGGAGATAGAGAGTTCGAAAGATTCAGAGAGAGAGGTTGATGATGAAGAGACGCGAAAAGTTTTTCAAAGGGAAAGAGGTTACTTTTAAAGATTTCTGAAAAACAACAGTTTCCAAAAAAAAAATGATAAGACATGTCATTAAGTGTAAAACAACGTTGGTAACTTGGGACCGTAAAAAGTTACAATGGGATTGATGAAAGTAGCTGACTCAACAAGGAAAAAGAAGCGTTTTATATAAATGTGTTCAAGGACAAATTAATATAAGCAATAAATGTGTGCAAGGACGATTCCACACAAGACTAAGAGTGGATGCGAAAAGGCATGTGTAGTGGACGCGTTGATTTCACGTGCTCTGGTTGTCATGACTAGTGGACGTGCAGAGAAAACATGAACTGGACGACCAAATTAATAATAAATATACTAGCTCAATTCACATACAACATATTCAAATGCTTTCTTATAAAGATAAATCTGTCATCATCAAGAGGTTTAGTGAAGATATATGCCCATTGGTGGTCAGTATCTACAAATTGAACATCAAACACACCTTTTTGCACATAATCCCTAATAAAATGATGTTTGATTTCTATATGCTCATCTCTAAAATGCAATATTAGATTCTTAGATAAATTTATTGCAGCAGTATTATCACACATAAGTGGAATACTACTTACAAATACATTGTAGTCCTCCAATTGATGTTTGATCCATAGAAGTTGGGAGCAGCAGCTTGCAGCTGATATGTATTCTGCTTCAGCAGTTGATAGAGAAATTGTACTTTGCCTTTTGCTTGACCATGATACTACGTTAGATCCAATGAAGTGACATCCTCCACTGGTGCTTTTTCTTTCAATTCTATCTCAAGCATAGTCAGCATCACAAAAAACAACTGATCTGTAATCATCATTTGTCTTAAAGCACAAGCCCAGATTAGTAGAACCTTTTAAATATCTAAATATTCACTAACTGCTGAGAGATGAGACACTCTAGGATCAGATTGAAAAACAAGCACATAAGCAAACACTGAACATTATATCAGGCCTAGACGCAGTCAGATATAAAAGAGATCCTATCATACCTCTATATACCTTTTGGTCTACCTTTTTCTCTTTATCATCTTTGTCCAGTATTGAAGTTGGATGCATAGGAGTATTCATTGGTTTGCAATCATCCATCTTAAACCTCTTTAAAAGTTCCTTTGTATACTTAGTCTGATGGATGTACACCTCATCCATAGACTGTTTAACTTGAAGTCCCAGGAAGAATTTGAGTTCTCCCATCATGCTCATTTCAAATTCTTTTTGCATTAACATAGAGAATTCCTTGCACAGAGATTCAATAGTAGCACCGAAAATGATATCATCAACATAAATCTGTCCTATAATGAAATCTGACTTAATAGACTTTCTAAATAGAGTTGTGTCTACTTTTCCTCTGTTAAAACCACTTTCCATAAGAAACGAACTTAACATATCATATCAAACTCTAGGAGCTTGTTTAAGTCCACACAGTGCTTTCTTAAGCTTAAAAACATGTTCAGGGTGATTTGTATTTTCAAAGTCAGGAGGTTGCATGACATATACTTCTTCATTAATAAAGCCATTTAAGAATGCACTTTTAACATCCATTTGAAAAAGCATAAAGCTATGATGTGTAGCAAACGATAATAAAATTCTTATAGCTTCTAGTCTAGCAACCGCTGCAAAAGTTTCAGTGTAGTCTATACCTTCTTCTTGCGAGTAGCCTTGAGCAACAAGTCTTGCCTTGTTTCACAAAGCCTTACCATCTTCATCAAGCTTGTTTCTGTAGACCCACTTTGTTCCAATGACTGACTTGTCTTCAGGTAGGGGTACAAGCATCCAGACTTCACTTCTCTCAAACTGATTTAGCTCTTCTAGTGTAGCAAGAATCCATTCTTCGTCCAGTAGAGCTTCGTCCACTGTTTTCGGTTCACATTTAGAGACAAGAGCAGAATCACTTTGTTCTCTGAAGTTTGACCTAGTTCTTAGCTTGTCATTGGGGTCACCAATGATTTGATCTTGAGGATGGTAGTTTCTGAAATACCAAGATTTCTGAGCATTTTCCTGTTGAGAGGTAGACATTTCTGGTTGTTGTTGAGAAGTGTCGTCTACTTGGATATCAGACTTGATTTCTGGTTTCTCTCCTGAGATATTTAGATCAAGATCTGAAAAAGCTTCATCTAGCTCTGATAGTCTCTTATCAGGCTGTTTGTCATCAAATTTGACATGAATACATTCTTCTACAACTAAAGCTCTAGAGTTATAAACTCTAAAACCTTTTGAAGTTTTAGAAAATCCTAGTAGAATTCCATTATCTATCTTAGCATCAAATTTACCAAGTTGATCTTTTTGTATTCAAAATGTAACATTTACATCCGAAAGGGTGGAAGTATGAAATGTTGGGTTTTCTACCTTTCCACAAATCATAAGGAGTCTTATTCAGAATAGGTCTGATGTATATTTTGTTCTGAATGTAGCAGGCAGTGTTCACAGCTTCAACCCAAAAGTGCTTAGGGACAGAATTGTCATTGAGCATAGTCCTAGCCATCTCTTGAAGAGATCTGTTCTTTCTCTCTACCATACCATTTTGTTGTGGTGTTCTTGGTATCGAAAAGTTGTGTTGAATACCACTTTCTTCACAAAACTCATGGAATAGCTCATTGACAAATTCCCCCCATGATCACTTCTAATTGAAGCTATACACATGCCTTTTTCATTATGTACAAGTTTACAGAATACATAAAAGACCTTGAATGACTCATCCTTGTGAGCAAGGAACATAACCCATGTCCATCTAGTGTAGTCGTCTACGATGACAAGACCATATTTCTTACCACTGACAGAGGCAGTCCTTGTTGGACCAAAGAGATCAAGGTGTAGCAATTCTAGTGGTCTGTTGGTACTAACAACATTCTTAGATTCAAAGGAACCTTTGACTTATTTTCCCTTTTGACATGCATCACAGAGAGCATCAGATTTAAAACTAAGGTTTGGTAGACCTCTTACAAGGTTATGCTTTTTCAGTTTTGAGATTAATCTCAAACTTGCATGATCCAACCTTTTGAGCCAAATCCATCGTTCATCCTTAATGGACACTAGACATGAGACACTTTGATTTGATAGGTCCTCTAAGTCAATCTTATACAGATTGTTTTGCCTCTGGGCAATGAATAAGAGTGATCCATCAGCTTTCTTGATAGAACACATATTCTTATTAAATGAAATAGCAAACCCACTATCACATAATTGACTAATGCTAAACAGATTGTGCTTAAGACCATTTACTAACAGAACATTATCAATGGAGGGAAAAGGATGTTTACCAATTTTACCTATACCACTGATCTTTCCTTTTTGGTTTTCTCCAAAAGTAACCCAGCCACCATCTTTGGGTCTAAGGTCTTTGAACATATACCTTTCTCCTGTCATGTGTCGTGAGCACCCACTGTCCAAGTACCAGGACTTCTGTTTCTTTCATGTTGTTAAGCAGATCTGCAACAGGGATTATCTTATCTTTAGGTACCCAAATTGACTTAGGTCCTTTATTGTTAGTGATCATAGGTCGAGAATGCTTTTCATGCTCGTTATGTATGCATTTAGATGACACATGACCACTTTTTCCACATACTTTGCAGTAAGTATTGGAAGGGCTTGGTTTTGACTTAGTATATTGTGGACAGACTTTAAAAGCCTTATATTGTGTATGAACTTTTGGTTTATTCAGAGATGCATCTTGCTTCTCTTTATCATAACCAATGCCATATTTGTCATGCGATGATCTAGAATATCTTAATATAAGGTTTAATTTATCTGAGCTACAAACCAGTTTTGACAGAGAGTCTGTCAAGTATGTCACGTCTTGTTTCTGTTGTTCAACTTCACAAGAGCTATTAGACTTACACTTAGTCTTGTCAGTCAGACTCACATTGTTTGATTTTAATGTTTCATTTTCATCCTTAAGATTTTGATTCACTGTGCAGACCTTATCATAATCTTTAGAGGGTTTAATAAACTTATTTTTGAGACTCTTATACTCTTTAGACAGTATGCATGATTCATGCAGTAATTCATCAAAAATAGTTTAAAGAGTAGATGGATCAGAGTCCATTGCCTCAGCATCAGTGAATTCACTTTCTGATGCAGTGTCAGTCATGAAGCAAATGTTGGCGTCTTCTCCTGCTTCATCTTCTTCATCAAAAGAAGATAGGTCAAGATCCTCCCATGTAGCCATCAAGCCTTTCTTCTTTTTGAAGAATTTCTTTTTCTCCTTCAGCTCTAGGCAGTCAGCTTTGAAGTGTCATGGTTTCTTACATTCAAAGCACAGGGGTGGACCTTTCTCCTTGGAATCTAACTTCACCTTAGAGAATTTTTTGTTGAACTGCTTCCTTCTGAATCCACCTTCTTTCTCCCCATGTGTTGGATTTTTCTGGAGATGAAAGATAGTTCATCCTCATCTGAGTCAACTTCATTATTTGATGAATCAGCTTCATCTGAAGACTCAGCAACTTTAAGCACCTTTGAGGAATTAGCTTTCTTGGCCTTTAAGGCAATGGATGTAACAACCTGATTTTAATTAGGTTGTTCAACCGATTAAAATATAATTAATTATATTTTAATCTGAGAGTTAAAAAGTGTTTTTGAATAAAACAAAATCATATTCATAGTCTACTTTATGGTAGAGGGTTACGGTAAATTTTTGGTTGAAAATTCAGATGAAAGCCGGTTTGCGTTTTCACTGCCGGTACAAGTTTACTGTGCAGAAAACCTAATTTTGACCCGTGAACGAGATAGTTAGTGTTTTTATTATGTTTCCTTCAACTTTGGTTATTTTGAAAATTTTCGTTCAAAAATAAAATATAATATTTTATTCGGGCGAAAACGTCGGAAGAATTACGATCGGAAATGCAACCGGGTACGAAATGGAGCAGAATATGAGACATAAAAGGCATGAGGTGAGATGAGGGAGTGAGGTGACTCACTAGAGGTATGGCCTAAGCTACCTCCTAAAAAGTGGTCATGATGGACTTTTTGAAATATATCATATTATATTCTAAAAACCTATTTTCCTCTTTCCTCTTCAACCAAACAAGTCTTAAAGACAAAACTTGCTCTCCAAGCTCATCCTCTCTCCAAAATTTCGTGCTCCCCTCTCCCTCCTCTATATAATCATCACTCATCTTCATTCTCTCATTTTCTTCCTCCATCTTCATACTTCTTCAACTTCTTCCATTTTTTCTTTTTTCAAACACTTAAAGCTTCCATTTTTATTAGTTTTTTCCACTTGAGTTCTTCATTAAAGTTATTCCTTATACTAAGGGTAATGCTCTCATATGAATCTTTTTGCAAGTTTCATCTTTTATTTCTTAGTTTGCTTTATGTGTTTTTTATATGCTTTAAACTTCTAAAATCTCTCTAAAATGGTAGAAAACTCCTTTTGAGTTGAAACCACTTTCTATAGTCTTGCATTAACTTATATTTTAACATACTAAGAGATTGTGTAAAACAAAAATATCTACCTATCTCTTCCAGTGAAGGCCGGATGCTTGCATTTGTGACCTAGGAAGTTTTTGTTTCAACTTTTGGAATATGATCATATGTTTGAGTTTCTAACTATCCATTGATCTTAAATCTATAAATATTGGAAGTTTTGATAGCTTGGTCCTATGATGGCTGAAAATATGAATAAGTAAGCCTAGGATACTATGTTTCAACTTTCCAAGTATGATCATGGATTTAGAACTCTTAATACCTTGTGATTCTAAACCTAAGAGTTATTGTTAAACAAAGAATATTTTTCCTCATCATCCTATGATGGCCGAAACTTAGTGTTTAGGTACTAGGATGTTTGAGTTTTTATTTTTCCAAAAGGATCATGGACTTAAGCTCCATAAGATATTTGGATGCTAAGTCTAAGAGATTGGAAGGTTTAAGGATTTCTAACTTGTTTATTCTATGTTATTAAAGCTAGGATGTATTACTTTCATTTTTCCAAGATGATCATGGACTTGAGCTCCATAAGATATTTGGATGCTAAGTCTATGAGATTGGAATGTTTAAGTTTCCATTGTTTTCCAAAATGATCATGGACTTGAGCTCCATAAGATATTTGGATGCTAAGTCTAAGAGATTGGAAAGTTTAAGGATTTCTAACTAGTTTATTCTATGTTATTAAAGCTAGGATGTATTACTTTCATTTTTCCAAGATGATCATGGACTTGAGCTCCGTAAGATATTTGGATGCTAAGTCTAAGAGATTGGAATGTTTAAATTTCCATTGTTTTCCAAAATGATCATGGACTTGAGCTCCATAAGATATTTGGATGCTAAGTCTAAGAGATTGGAAAGTTTAAAGATTTCTAACCTATAAATCATATGAAGGTCGAACCTAGAAGGTTATGGACCTAGGATACTTTGTTCTTATTTTTCCAAAATGATCATGGTTTTGAGCTCCTTAATACATATGGATGCTAAACCTAAGAGATTGGAAAGTTTAGTGAATGCTAGCCTATTTTACTAGCCTTGGTCGAATACCCTAGGTTTATAACTTTGTGGGATTTTAATTCAACTTTGTTAAGTGATCATTGTTTATGAACTCCTAACACTTAAGGATCATAAATCCATGAGTTGTATAATTTTCGGGAATCTCTAACCCTAAGAACTAGTCTTGACCGAACCTATACCTTGTGGTTTAGTGTTCTTGTTTGATTTAAACTTGTGATTTTGTGTTCATAACCTTAGACTTTCATCGCGGAGGAAACGAGGACGTTATGGTATACCTCTTGGAGCATCTAATCTCCTTACCTTCGCGGAAGGTGGAGTTAGTACTTTGTGGTGTGACAACGAGGAGTTTCGAGTTCGGGAGTCCGGTGATAACCCAGGTGGGGAAAATAACCAACCTATCATCAGAATGGATAAGTAGTAGATTATATAATAATTGTGTAGGGCGACCTAAACCCTACTAGTAGTCGAGTAATCGACAAGACCAAAATCACATTGGAAACCTTTTTTGAAAAACCAATGACGATTCAGGGATTGTAGGTTTATTGACATTAGGTTGATCTTTATATTGTTGATGGTTGATTTGATTTTATTACCTTTATTGAATTGATTTTGTGCTATGTTGGTAATATGGGAATATTTTGATTGATATTGTGTTATGCATGATCTGCTTGGTTTTTATTATCATGCTTAGTGGATTTTAAGCAAAGATATATATGTTGTCTAAGAGATGATTGTTTTGGGTGTGAGGATAATAATGATTTAGAAGTGCCTAACTTAGATGAGGAATGTTAAAGAGGTGTTATGGCATAGAATATGTGTCAAGTTCTAATTGAAGGTTAAGGCACTAAGATGTTGTTAAAACGGGTTGGTGAGATTCAAGTATAGGTGTTGTTGTCCACAACCGTGTATTGGTAATATAATACACAAGGACAAAAGTGTATTGGTAATATAACACACAAAGACAAAAGTGTATTGGTAATATAATACACGTAAAACACTTCTATGCATTGGTAATATAATACACCGTGTATTGGTAATATAATACACGTAAAATCAAGAGTTCTCGCAAGACCACTTCCACCTTAGGGAATGGGGGTGGAACACCTTAACGGGAATGGGGGTGGCACACCTTAACGTGAATGGAGGTGTGCACTAGGTGGAACATCTTAACGGGAATGAGGGTGTGCCCTGATGCAAATGAGGGATGGTGACAGGAGTGGTAGTGGCCACGATAACGTAAAGACATGGTGACAGGATTAGAGAGGTTACGTGTTAGATTTCCTGAGAATAAGGGTAGAGGATGATATATATTGACCTGAGAATGATTCTCTAGTTATGTGTGTTGATTGTCTATGACAATTACTGTATAATTTACTATGACTCTTTTCCGCTTTTGATGATAGAATTGTTTCTTATCCCCTATGTTTCTGTATTTTTGTGGGTTACTTTGGTTTACGTTAGAAGACCTGATGGAGGGTTACGTTGCTGAGGAGCTGGACAGAACTCTGTATGAAACGAAGATTGCTGAGGAGTTGGATGGAACTCCTTACGAACCAGACGCTGGGGGTCGAGCTGTGATCCATGGCGATTAGAGTCTAGACATTATGGCCAGTGTGTCTAAGGAGTATTTTTATATTTCCGCTAAGTACGTCTGTTATTAATTTTATGCCTGTGAGGGATCCTGCTGAGAGGATACCCTCAACAGTGTTTTGGTATTGTAATGAACAATTAGGTGTGTATTTACATATGTTAAAGTTGTTGTGTTTTTTTAAATTTGCAGAAGTTATGTGATAATTAAATAAGTTTTAATTTTTACGTACTTTTCATGATAAGCACGCGGTTAAGAATTGATTTAAGAAGGTAATTAATCTAATGACAGAAAGAGGCACATCGGGGTGTTTCAATGGACTTTCCTTTTCTGGAGTTTTCCTCTTCATTAAGTTCAAGTTCATGAACTTTCAATGAACCCAGAAGCTCTTCCAGAGAAAGAGTATTCAGATTCTTTGCTTCCTGGATAGCAGTTACCTTTGGTCTCCACTGCTTTGAGAAACTTCTCAAAATTTTTCTCATATGATCTCTGTTCTCATAGACCTTTCCAAGAGACCTAAGACTATTGGTGATTGTTTGGAATCTTCCAAACATCTGGTCTATAGTTTCATGATCAGCCATCTTGAATAGCTCATACTGGTGAACCAGCATGCTTATCTTTGATTCCTTCACTTGTGAGGAACCTTCATGAGCTAGTGCAAGAGTATCCCGTATTTCTTTAGCTGCATTGCAACTATGAACCTTGTCATGCTCAGATCCAGTGATAGCACACAAGAGATAGTGCTTAGCTTTCAAGTTTAGTTGATGTTGCCTTTTCTGCTCTTGAGTCCATTCGGCTCTAGGCACTGCAGCTCCAGCTTCACTCCTTGGCTCAGTGTAGTCATTTTCTATTAGTTCCCAGATGCCAGCATTCTGTGCATCCAAGAATGCCATCATCCTCTTTTTCCAATAATCATAATCAGTTCCATCAAAGAGAGGGGGTCTATTGATAGCTTGTCCTTCTGCATCCATGATTGTAGGATCGTACTGCCTAAGCACTTGTTAGATGCTCAACCCTGTCAAGGCTGAGCTCTGATACCATCTGAAGTTGGCACAGGCAAACACAATAAGGGGGGTTGAATTGTGTTTGTTAATTATTTTCGCAAAAACCCTTTTTGAGAAACTTTTTCACAAGCAGAAGATAAAAAGATTAAGCAAACGAGAAATCCTTTTTAAAAGATTAACAAAACCAAAATCAAATCCCACAGTTAGTAAAAATAAATAAAACTGTAAAAGATAAGGGATAGAAAATTCACTCAGGTATTTTATCCTGGTTCACTCTTTTCCAACCAAGAGCTACGTCCAGTCCCTTCTACTTGAAGGATTTTCTCCACTATTTCCAAATAGTTTCTATAACAAGTATTCTTCACCTCTCCATGCTACAAGTATTGCTTTCTTGCCAAGCCTCTTCAGGCTCTAACTCTATCACAGATTTTTCTAAGATCTTTCTAACTCACTATATGTGAGGGTATGAAGATTTAAGGTCTACTGAATATTTTTACAAATATTCAACCATGAGAATTATAAACTTTTGCTTTACAACGAGAATATGAGCTTTGAATATCTTGTAATTGTTCAAATGGCAAAAGTTATTATTCAGTGCTTGAGACCTTCTACATATATAGCGGTCTTCAACTTCTCTTGTAAATCTTCAACGGTTATTTGAATAGTCCCGTTATAGAGATAGCATTAAATGCATGATATCCGTTGAGACTAATAGTTTGATTTTGGTCGTGCTGAAAAGCATCCTTGGTTATCAGAAAATCACAAAATGGAGGCTCACTGTTCTGAGCAATTGTATCTTAAAAACTTTCTTTCCTCCTTTGTGTATAACTCAGCTTTTGTTCAGCAATAAAGATGTCATCGTACATAACGTTTTACAATTCCAATTGTACATTTTGCTTTTTGTATTTCCTTGATAGTACTATGAATTTTCTCAAAGGAAACAAGATATTAAATCGGATAAAAACAAATGGGAAGAACAAATATTCATTTGAAATAAATATCAAACATTTGAAATAAATTCATCGTGGACCAGATTGCATTAAATCGTATTCAAGGTAGTAAAGATATAGAACATATAGAACCGTCTACTTAGTTTTAAGAACGCATCTACACAAGATTTTATTTCTTCCCGTCCACTGATGTGGCAGAAGCGCTTGTCCACACAAGTCTTTCGACTTGCTAAGTCCTTAGAGAAACTCCGTCCAATGACGTGGCACTATGGACTTCTACTGAATTTTAGTTAGGCACTATGGATGTATACTTGAGTTTCAAGGATAACACTCGTCTGCTGACGTGACAAGATGAACGCGCTTATTTTCAAGTCTTTGGATTTGTTGTACCTAACAGTTTATTTAGGTATTTATTTATAGCCTCGTCTACTAAAGAAAGTCAGTCTACTTATCAATTAAAATATAAACAGTTTAAATAACCTTTGGACGGGTAATTCTTTGCAAAAGTCCAAACATTGTATACTCTATATTATTTTAGATATTCTTATATAAACTGAACTCACTTGTTAGATCTCAACTAACCCTTTCTTAAACAAATTTAATCTTTGACGGAGTGCAGGCATCTCATCTGGTTGAAGCCAACTTCTACATTTTTTTTATTTTTTTTAAGAATAAAATAGTAAAGTACCAATATTTATGATGTGTTGGTCATATTATTTTAATTTAAAGAATACAATAGAGGCGACACCTGGTAAGTAGATGTTCATTTTAGGTATTTATATAATGATATTTATATATGTATATATTTATATTTATATTAATATATTAACATATTGACATAAAACTTTATTTGATGGATGCACAGTGTGAGATACACTTCGCTAGCAGGTAGATATATTTACGCCAGATTTCATAAAGCATCTCAATTTAGGAACTCGAAAACCATCTCCTCCGTCCCCATTTCTGCAACTCACACAAATATCAGCATAATGTCCGGTGTGTTTACCAGGTAACAAAGTTATATAATCAAACATGGTATATTTGTGAATGATTGATATGTATTTTAGTATTTTGTTGTTGCATTTTCAGTACAGGCGAATGGCGTCAACTTCCTCCGGTGGGGTGGGTGGACGGTTACGGGTAGCGTATGTAAACAGAAGGTGCACGACATGTGGTGTACTCGCAGAGATTAAGGTCTCGAACACCGAACGGAATCCAAACAAACTATTTTATACATGTAACCGGCAGGCTTGTGGTTTCTTTGCATGGTGGTTACTGATATCAGCAGATATCATTCAGACCAATACAGGAGAAGACGAGGTTAACAGTCGTGACACCAGACTGACCAGTATTGAGGAAACGGTGTCCCATACGAACAGGGAACTGAGTTGCGTCAAGGATCACCACGAATACTCTAAACGTAAGTGTATTCTATAAAATGTAATGTTTACTAATGAGAAATCGGGATTCGCGCAAAACCATCGTAAATCACATTTGTGATAATTTTCAATGTAATGTAGCCAGAAAATATGTACACTAGAGGGAAAAAAAAGTCAAATTGACCGGTTATCGAAGTCTGCATGTCAGTACAGCAGTAACATATTCCCTTGCCCAATCAATTCCTCGGTTTTTTTTTTTTTAGTGATCCATTTTTAAATATTATAGGTTAAAATAAAATAATTTATTAAATTAATCTATTTTTTAATATAAAATTATTTTTTTTAGTGGCGTCAGTTTGATTGGTGTTATTGATCTTGTTGACCTGTCATATAGCAGATCATGATTGATAGAAAAATTTACAAAAAAAAATTTTAAAAAAATAATTATGCAAATTTTAATATACTAATTTTAAAATACAATTTAACCACTTAAAAGGTTTTTGGTTAAAAAAATTAAACAAAGAAAATAAAATTATATTATTAATTAATTAATATAATTCTATTAATACATAATTATCATTATATAATTACAATAATTAATAATATAATTAATAATTAATTAATACCACTTAAATTTAATCATTATATAATTATACTAATTAATAATAATATACTAATTTTAAAATACAACTATACCAACTAAAAGGTTTTTGGGTTAAAAAAAATAAATAAATAAAAGAAAATTAGATTATTAATTAATTAATAAAATACTATTAATAAATTTTATCATCATACAATTATACTGATTAATAATACTAATAATATAATTAATAACTAAATAATACCAATTAGATTTTATCATTATATAATTATACTAATTAATAATAATATATTAATTTTAAAATACAATTATACCAATTAAAAGGTTTTCTGGTTAAAAAAATTAAAATAAAAAAATTATATTATATTATTAATTAATTAATATAATTCTATTATTCAATTTTATCATTATATAATTATACTAATTAATAACACTAATAATATAATTAATAATTATTTAAAACGAATTAGATTTTATCATTATTTAATTATACTAATTATTAATAATATACTAATTTTAAAATACAATTATACTAATTAAAAGGTTTTCTGGTTAAAAAATTAACAAAAGAAATTAAAATTATATTATTAATTAATTAATATAGTTCTATTAATATATAATTATCATTATTTAATTATAATAATTAATAATACTAATAATGTAATTAATAATTAATTAATACCAATTAAATTTTATCATTATATAATTATAATTAATAATAATAGACTAATTTTAAAATACAATTATACCAATTAAAAGGTTTTCTGCTTAAAATAATTAAAATAAAAAAATAAAATTATATTATTAATTAATTAATATAATTCTATTGTTAAATTTTATAATTATATAATTATACTAATTAATAACACTAATGATATAATTAATAATTATTTAAAACCAATTAGATTTTATCATTAATTATGAATTAGTATAATTCTATAATGATAAAATCTAATTGGTATTAATTAATTATTAATTATATTATTAGTATTGTTAATTTGTATAATTATATAATGATAAAATTTATTAACAGTATTATATTAATTAATTAATAATTTTATTTTATTTTCTTTATTTAATGTTTTTATTCAAAAAACCTTTTAATTGGTATAATTGTATTTTAAAATTATTTTATTATTATTATTTATATTATTAGTATAATTAAATAATGATAAAAATTAATAATATAATTATATTAATTAATTAATAATCTATTTTTTTATAAAAAAAAATTGAACCAGAAAAACCTTTTTAAAAAAAATTCAAAAAAAATTGTCGGACCAATCAGGAGCTGCCACGTGGCAGGTTAATGGCTCCAGTCAAACTGGCGCCACTCCATCAGAGCGCGCCACGTGGCATTGACCTTTTTTTTACCAAAAAATTTTTTTGAATTTTTTTTTAATTTTTTTGCAAATTTTTCTGACCAATCATGACCTGCCACGTGGCAGGTCAACAAGGTCAATGGCGTCAGTCATTCTGGCGCCACTAAAAAAATAATTTTTTATTCAAAAATAGGTTAGTTTGATAAATTATTTCAAAATGAGGTTATTTTGGTATATCATTTTTAAAAGTGGGTCACTTTGAAGGAAAAAAAAAGCCCAATTCCTCCGTCGACCATGGTTAACCGTAAAAAAAATTTGTACGTCAATTGTTACTTTTTTAAGTCATAATTTTTTATAAAAAAATGAAAATTCCATTACATTATTATTTATTGTTTAAACAAATAAATTTTCTTTTTGACAGTTTGTATGACTTACATTAATAACAATTAATTTATTTTATTATTATTAATTAAAGAATTAAACAATTCGTTTTTGTAGTAAATAATTTTGGTGTGTTTAGCAAAAATATATTATTGTAAGTGAGTAGAATATAAGTACCAGACCTTTGTTTGATTAGGGTCTGTTTTATTTTTTTAACTAGTAAGGTTAAATGGGTTGTAATCTTTGATTTTGTACAAAAATTAATCTTTAGGTAGATATAATTTTACAAGTTTATGATGAAGAGAATCTCTTATTTGTTGAAACTGACGTGAATGTATTTATTTAGTAATATATGTTTATTTGTATCTATTGATCTAATTTATTGTTGTCACTTTTTTATTTTTTACAGGTTGACCGATTTGTCAAAGTTTTTACTAGATTTTCTAGACTTTTATAGGAATGATTTGGTGATGTGAACATTGTGGCGTAATGGTTTAGATAGACCACCTACTTTGATTTGAAATTTGATACATGGAGTAGATCCAAGAAGCAGACATTTTCTTGAAACATAGTTCCTATAACAACATGTTTTTCTTGACTTCATTGGGTGCCATAAAGTTCAACTCAATGTATTCACTAGTGCAATAAGTGCTTTTTACGTCAGTTAAAATTGATTTTTTACGTCAGAATACTGACTGACGTTAAAAGTTAAAATTTTAACGTCATTTGAGAATTGACGTTAAATATAACACTATTAACGTCGGTTCTTTAACACAACTGGTGTTAATTTTGTCAAAATTAACGTCAGTTCTTTAACAAAACTGACGTTAATTTTGTTAAAACTAACGTCAATTGTTATAAAGAACTGACGTTAAAGGTCTTAATTTTAACGTCAGTTGTAATAAACAACTGACGTTAATAGTGTACTGTATATTTTATAAAATACTATTAACGCTGGGGTTGTATGATACAACCGACGTTAATAGTATTTTTTTTAAATTCAGTTTTAAAATATCACTCCCCTCCTATCCCTCGCATTCAGAAATATCCCAAGAATACGTAATATCACACACGTTACAGAATTGCAAAGGAAAAATGGAACAATGATCCATATGTATGCTTGTTCAGAAACAATATATATTTATTAACATAGGTTATAACTCAAAATAAATACAGAAATATAAATAAAAATAAATGTATACTAAGTTTAAACTACCTATATCAATACCCCTTCGTGATGATCATCACGAGTAGCATGTACATCGTCCACCTGTGTCTCCTCGATTATAGTAGGCATGTTTGTTGAAAAAGAAAGAGTCTCAGAAATATCAAGATTTGAATCTTCATTTTCATCACTACCATTATACATGCTTTTTCCTTGGAGAACCACGGACAACCTTTTGTTAGAAGGATCAGTGATGTAGAACACTTGTTTTGCTTGGGAAGCCATTATGAAAGGCTCATTTATATGACCTAACTTGTTGAGGTCTACCAATGTGAACCCCAATTCGTCGGTTTGTACACCACCGTTACTATCAACCCACTTACATTTAAATACCGGCACCATAAGCTTAGTGTAATCGAGCATCCAAATATCTCCAATATATCCAAAGTAAGGTCTCGGTGCTTTAACGGGTTTTGTGTCCTTTGCACTAGAGAAGTGCATTGCTTCGGCCACGATCATAACCCCACTATTTTGCATGGTACTCTTGTTATCTTGTTCCTTTGTATAAAAGGAAAAGTTATTTATGTCGTATCCACTCCAACATATGACGTTGAAGCTAGGCCCACGTGCTAGCTATCTTACGTCATCAGAAGCAGTACTACCATCCTTAAGCATTTCTTCCTTGAACCATGGTAAGAAAGTCTTGTTATGCTTGTTCAACAACCACCTTTCGCTCATTCGAGGGTTTTCTTGATTGACTTTTCTTTTATGTTCAAATAAGAAAGGCTGAACACATTCGATGTTGTTCAATACATACAAATGTGCTTGAAGCACTTCCTCCCGATCCTTCCTATTAATTCTTAAGCCATGTGTACCCTTACCTTAACATCTAATCTCATCATGCCGAAGCTTAGGAACCCCTATAGGATCCGTGTTATGAAGGTAGTCCGAACAAAACTCAATAGCTTCTTCTGCAACATACCTTTGAACAATAGATGCTTCCGGACGATGAGGATTCTTCACGTACCCTTTCAAGATCTTCATGTAGCGCTCAACTGGGTACATCCATCTCAGAAAAACCGGCCCACATAATCTAATCTCCCTCACCAAATGAACAATTAAGTGAACCATTATGTCGAAAAAGGAATGAGGAAAATACATCTCCAATTGGCACAAGATTGTAGCAGCCTCAACTTCCAAGTCATCCAACATACGGGGGTCAACGACTTTGCTACATATAGAATTGAAGAATGAGCACAACCGAGTAATGGCATGTCTCACATTTTTTGGAGCAATACCACGAATAGCAACGGGCAGAAGTTGTTGCATCAAGATGTGACAATCATGAGACTTTAAGCCAACCAATTTAAGATCACTAGAGACAAGCCTCTTCATATTTGAAGAGTAACCATGTGGAACTTTGATGCCCTGAAGACACCCGCAGAAACTTTGTCTCTCTTTTTTTGACAAAGTATGACATGCTGGTGGCAAATAAGTCCGCTTACCATCCTCAACAACTGGAGCTAACTTCTCTCGTATACCCATAGCAACGAGGTCGAGACGAGCATTCACACCATCCTTTGTCTTGCCCTGAATATTGAGAAGCGTCCCGATCACACTATCACACACATTTTTCTCCACATGCATCACATCAATGCAGTGTCTAACATCAAGCTTGCGCCAGTATGGAAGATCAAAGAATATCGACCTCTTCTTCCATATGTTTTTCTCAGCAGCTTTACCTTTATTTTTGGACTTGCCGAATATAACATCGATGGCCTTTACCCTCTGATAAACCTGCTCTCCAATTAAGGCCGCCGGCGCTTCTTCTGTCTCTTGGCATCCATTAAAAGCTTTTTTCATCTTACGATATGGGTGATCACGTCTAAGAAATCTCCGATGCCCAAGGTAAACCGTCTTCTTTCCATGATGCAACTGAGTGTAGCATGTGCCTTCTTCACATATAGGGCATGCTTTATGCCCCTTGACACTGTACCCGGACAAGTTACCGTATGCTGGAAAGTCGTTGATGGTGCAAAATAACATGGCACGAATCTTGAAAGTCTCATGAGAATACCCATCAACTACATCAACACCTTCCACCCACAGCGTTTTCAAGTCTTCAATCAAGGGACCTAGATAAACATCTAAGTCATTTCCCGGTTGCTTTGGGCCCGAAATCATCATAGACAACATCATGTATTTGCGCTTCATGCACAACCAAGGGGGCATGTTGTAAATTACCAACAGAACAGGCCATGAACTATGAATACTACTCATGTTACCATAAGGATTCATTCCATCCGTAGCAAGTCCAAGCCTTAGGTTTCTTGGCTCATCGGCGAAATCCGGAAACATAGTATCGATATTCTTCCATTGAATAGAATCAGCGGGATGACGAACATTTCCATCACGTTTCCTCTCATCATTATACCATCTAAGATTCTTCGCATCTTTCGCATTGGCAAACAATCGCTTGAACCTTGGAATTATTGGAAGATACCACAACACCTTCGCAGGAGGACCCTTTTTTCTCACATCATCAAGATCATCATCATCATCACCACCCTTCACTTTGTATCGTGATAACCCACATTTGGGGCAATCATGATTGTCTTCATGAACACCGATGTACAATATGCAATCATTGGGGCATGCGTGTATCTTCTTATACTTCATACCCATAGGACACACTACCTACTTGGCCTTATAGTTACGGTCAGGCAATGTGTTGTCCTCCGGAAGCAAGTCTTTCAACACTTCAAGCAATTCCGTGAAGCTTTTATCGGTCCAACCATTTCTCGCCTTCACACAAACCAATTTTAGCACTGCTGACAACCGTGTATGAGTAGTACACCCTGGATATAAAGGCTTATCCGCATCACCGCACAACCTATCATACACATGAGCTCGATGAAAAGATTCTTGTCCAATATCACGGATCATGTCCTCTACTCGATCATCCTCCATATCTACATCAACGTCCTCACTTTGGGAGACACTCGCCGTACTAATCAACAACACATCACCATGCCATATCCATCTTGTATAACTCAAGTAAATCCCTTCACAAATCAAATGAGTACGTATATCCTTCACCGTACATTTCCTCGTATTCAAACACTTGACACAAGGACAACAGAACATTCCATTACTATTAGGAACATTCCTTTGAGCAAATTCTATAAATTCTCCCACCCCCTTCAAATACTCAGCACTAGTACGCTTACAAACCATCCAACTACGATCCATAACTAGATAGGTCCTGTAGATATACAAAACATATATCCAATATAAGGACAATACGGGAGATTGAAAACTATAGTTTTTGAAGATTGCCAAGCACTGGTCACGGCCTGGCAGTGATGTCCATCACGGTCGTAACGTGCCAACTGAACCAGACCATGCCATCACAGGCAGAACTGATCATGGCCTAGCCGTGATGAGCATCACGGCCTAGCCGTGATGAGCATCACAGCCATGACAGATCAACCAGCAGAGCAACATGCACTCAAAACCAAAAATAGAGACGTACATTCCAAACAACTCAAACTCATGGTTTCAAGTTTCAACTACTGAGACTACAGTTTCAACATACACTCAAAACCAAAAATACAAAAATGTGCCCTAAATACTCACCAGAAATAGGTGCTCGCGTGGTGGTGGGGAGGGGAGCTCGAGTGGTGGCCAATGTTCGATGTGGTTACTGAGAGCAGAGGGACAAGGAGATTTAGTGCGTGGGAAGGGGAAAGAGAGATGTCAAGTTATTGCAAAGAATGAATGGAAAGACAAAGTTAGGGTTAGTAGTGTACCTCACGGTGGTGGCGAAGAAGCCCTCGCGGTGGTTGCGGTGGAGATGAGCTCGCGATTGGGGTTCTGTGTTGGGTGAGAGTGAGAGTGAGGGTTGAGAGTGATCTAGGGTTGAGCATGATGAAAAGAGAAAAGAGATGTACGTACAGAGCGAAGTGTAGAAGGCGCGCGGGTGTAAACGTTATAACCAAAAACCAAAAATAAAACAACATTTAACGTCAGTTGTATTAAACAACTGACGTTAAAAGTAATTGTTTAACGTCAGTTGTATTAAAAAACTGATGTTAAATATTAATATATTTTTTTAAAAAACACTTTTAACATCAGTTGTTGAATACAACTGACGTTAAAAGTGTTGTGTAAAAATCATTCTCTATATAAAGTACCATTCTTCTGTATCAGTCTGTAATACTGCCTCTTCTTTTCCTCTATATTTCTATTCCTTCACAAAATGGCTCTGAGACCTTTATTATTTCTTCCTATACCTAGACTTAAAGGTCTCTGTCTTAATGGTCAAAAATCTTCTGAGGTTGTGTAAATCACATTACATGGATGGTAAAGTTGAGTAAATCACGTAATGTGATTCCCTCACTTTATTTCATCCCAGTCATCCCTTTCACTCTGCTTTGGCTGCAAGTGACTATGGATTCGAGATGATGCATCAAGGAATTCCAGTGAAGGAGGTGATGCAAAGATCCCTTTCACTTTGATTAATCACGATGCATCATGGAATTCAAGTGAGGGAGGAGATGCATCCATTTGAATTTACGAGGACAGGGTGAGAAGAAAATGATGTTGAAGCAGAAACTTTTTTATATTTTAGGGCTATGTTGCAGAAATTTTTTATCTTTTAATCATGTAATTAATTGTAACTTATGAACGCTTCAATGAGATACATATATAACTTGTTTTATGTTAAGTGTTTATTTATCTTAATTTGCACAAGAATTTGTTTACTAATTCAAGCTAATTAATTAAGATTAAAAATAAACTTGTTTAAAAAAAAAGTTTAGAAATAAACTGCACTATAGATGTGGATTGACCTGTGTTAAGAGTGACAATAGGGCATTTCAGATAGGGATATAGGATTATTTACGTCACCTATTTATTTAACTGAAGTAAAAATCACACTTTTAACGTCAATTGTATAAACAACAGACGTTAAAAATAAATATTTTTTGTTTTAAAAACACTTTTAACTTCAGTTTTATTCAACAACTGACGTTAAAAGTGTTTAAGTTTCTGCAAAAACATTCATTCCTTTGACTACTCTGCTACTTACCCATTGACCTGTGTTAAGAGTGACAACAGGGCATTTCAGATAGGGATATAGGATTATTTACGTCAGCTGTTTAATTAACTGAAGTAAAAATCACACTTTTAACGTCAGTTGTATAAACAACTGACGTTAAAAATAAATATTTTTTATTTTAAAAACACTTTTAATGTCAGTTTTATTCAACAACTGACGTTAAAAGTGTATAATGTTCTGCAAAAGCATTCATTCCTTTGACTACTCTGCTACTTAATTACCCATTACTGTTGTGCTACTTACCCATGCACATTGTAACCTATAATCCTCTTTATGAGCATTAAGTTTATACATAGACTTAAAGGTCTATTTCTTCCTATTCCTTCGGGTGTTTTCTTTTCTGCACGTTTATAATATATGACTGTCAACTCCCAATGCGCCTTGGAACCTAATGCTCTTAATGATCAATTTAATTTTTTAGCAACTTACGACGCCTAGTAACTTCATCCCCTACTCCTATAAATATCTTCCTTCCTTCCTTTAATTTTTCTGCTTCACAATATAGCTCTGCCATGGAGATTAACTTCATCACTCTTTCTTCCTATACCTAGACTTAAAGGTCTCTGTCTTAATGGTCAAACAACTTTTGAGGTTGTGTAAATCACATTACATGGGTGATAAGGGTGTGTAAATCACATTATGTGAATTGCACACATTATCATCCTTCCGGAGAATCAGCAGCTACAGTTCCAAAACCTCAGCTTTGGAACCAAGTGACTGTTCCAAGAATATTCTTTGAAACAGATCGAGTGCACCCTTCACTCTGCTTTGGCTCCAAAGTGACTGTGGATTCACATGGAGCATCAAGGACTTCAAGTAAGGGAGGAGATGCATCCATTGGAGTTTCTGAGGACAGGACTGAGAAGAAAATGATGTTGAAGAAGAAACTTTTTTATATTTTAGTGCTATCTTGCGGAAATTTTTTATCTTTTAATCATGTAATTGTAACTTATGAATCGCTTCAATGAGATACGATTTGATAATACATATAACTTGTTTTATGTTAAGTGTTTATTTATTTTAATTTGCACAAGAATTTGTTTACTAATTCAAGCTAATTAATTAAGATTAAAAATAAACTTTTTTAAAAAAAAGATTAGAAATAAACTGCACTATATATGGAGTGATCTGTGTTAAGAGTGACAACAGGGAGATGACAACGAAAGAAAGATAGGAATGAGTTGATTATTTACGTCAGTTATTTATTTAACTGAAGTAAAAATCACACTTTTAACGTCAGTTGTATAAACAACTGACGTTAAAAGTGTTAATAATCACTTTTAACGTCAGTTCATTAAACAACTGACGCAAACAGTGATTTAATATTTACAAAACTGCCACCGCCTCATTTTTAACGTCAAACATATGGTCAACTGACGTAAAACGTTCCCGTATATTACATTATTTCCACTAGTGATTTCATGGTCATGGACCACGACAATTTGTTCTTGGTGGTCAAAACTATCATCGGATTGTGTAAAGATATATTAGGATTTTCATTTCCAAACCTAAGTATAAGTGTACTATGGAATTCGGACCAAGGGTCCAACAATAATTCTCTTTGCACTTTTCTACTTTGAGATTTTTGGTTGGCTTATAAATAAACACAACGTAATCTTTATTTGAGTTTTGTAATGACTATTAATAAGAGTCAAGGCCAAACATTATCACATGTTGGTTTATATTTACGACGTTAGGTGTAACATCCTGATTTTTTTTATGGTTTTGTTTTACGTAAGAGGAGCATGTTTAAGACTTGGATTAGATAAGTAACATGTGGTTTAAGGCTTAGGAACCTTTGCATGGAAAGTACACATTATCTGGAGTGAAATCGGACGTAAAAGTAATCTAGGGTTTCTGTATATTGCTTAAAAAGAGTGTGAGTGTTTGAAATAAGAAATTTGTATTTAAGAATGAGATTAGGCATTTTAATGGTTGGAGGTTGTTTATTAGGTATTGATGAGCATATATCTCAAATTTGGGATCAATCGGACGTCGAACGAGCTCAGAACGCTATAAAACGTGTGAAACAGAAAACACTGGTCAACTAGTCCACCCAGGAAGTTACGCCGGGCACAAGTTGGTTAGGCCAGGGGAAATGGAAGCTTCACGAGGAAGAAAGTGACGCACTGCATGAGGTCAAAATGCACGGGCGCAGCAAAGTTACGTCGGGTGCAATGTGTGCGCCGGGCCCTGGAACTTAGTCTGGGTGAAACAGCACTGATTGTAAAAAAAAAAAAATCGTGGCCAAAGGGTGAAAGTTCGAGACTTTCACCCAAAGGCAGAGAACAGAAGTGAGAGGTAGAGAGAAGAAGAGACAAAGTTAGAGAAAGTGAACTTCCGATTCAGTTTACGACTCGTTCGATCGTCCAGACGCAATTCCGAGTACATCGTTGTGATCATGGCAATGACGTCTTCACTATCCATCTTTTCTTTTCTTCTCTAGTGAAGGTAATTCTTACCCTTTTATGTCAAAATGTCGTCGGTATCGGTATTTGACTTATCTTATGTTTCGGTTATCGGATTTCAATTCCGTCTTCGTGTTAGAACTCCTAGTAACGTACGCTTCGTAATGTGGTATTTAGGTGAAAATTCAGAGTCTCGGAGGCCTTATTCCCTTGCGTGGCAGAATTGAAAGTGTAGAGGGAGTGTTCGTTTCGGGACTCCGGTATAAGTGCACACAGATGATGGGGAAGAAACCTTAATTTTCGGGACAATAGGCATAAATTATGAACATTAACATGTGTGGGGATTCTCAACCCTCGTTGATTGTTGGTTGATAATATGATATGAGATAACATGCTTATCTGAGTATATGATGTATATTTAATATGTCGTTTATGCTTATATGATAACATGTGTACGTGATGTATAGTTAATATTTTTATTGATGATAAGTTCACTACGTGTTGTTGATATATATTGATGTGTGGTGAATTAATCTTGATGATATTTTGGAGATGGTTGATAGTATTGATAGTTTGATTAGGAAATTATGATGTTATGGTGATATTGAGGTGTTAGAGAAAAGTGGTGTGAAATTATGTGGTGATGATTGCATGATCATATCATATATCATGTTGCTGATCAACCTTGTGGGTATCCGCAATTGTTGTTGAGTGGGTACTAATATAAGGTTGATGGTTGTGATTGACTACAACGATAGTTGGACAATTGTCACAAGAAGGTCGTATGGATAGCTTCAAAAGTTGGTTGAGTGCCTGTCATACGAGGTCGGATCATATTTTTGTATATAACTGCAACAGCCGTTTGAGTGGTTATTACACAAGGGAGGTGACCGTCTCGACTGCAACAGCCGTTTGAGTGGTCGTTACGGTGGAGCCGTGTGAACAGTTGTTAATAGTTGAGTAATTGCCACATGAGGTTGAGGTGGACTATCCGGAACGACCAAGATGGCGTAACTCATATTGGTAACGCGGGAGCTAGTAACTCAATTGCCCGACTTATGTTGTTGTAGAATTGACCAATCATGCATGTAGGATCAGTTATGCATTAGAATAAGTTATGGTCATAGTTGCTGAGATATCGAGGTTGATTGGTATGACAATGATCTTGGGAGACGGTTGTGATTGTTTATGTGTACATGTTGATAAGTAGTATTTTATGCTGTTTCCCCTTTATGATAATTAGAGTTTCTTACCTCATGTATATCTCTGTCTCTATGTTTCTGTTATGTTGATTCGATTCGTGATTCGAAGACGAAGATGAGCTTTTAGCTAGTGCCGAGACGAGGAAGGTGATGAGAATGTTAACGTCTCTCACGAGAACTTTCAGAGTTGAAGTTGAGTCTTTTATTAGTTATACCACGGCCAATAGAGTGTCTGTATTGCATATACCTTCGCTTCCTTCATAACTCTAATATTGTATATTTATGTCTTGTTGTTTAAAATATATGCTGTAAATGTTTTAAATTTCTCATGTTATTTTATTACATGCATTTACATTAATGTGGCACCCTGAAAGGGAGTGTCACATTATGTGTTTTCCCATGGTCAATTGTATGGTGCCATCTCTGGGGTAAAATGTAGGAGTGGATTCAAAATTTTAAATTGTACTGATGATAGTGAGCAATGTTCTGTTGTTAAAATTGTTGGTTACAAAGAGGTTCTTGAAAAAGTATGATGTATTTTAAATAATGTAATATTTTTTGTTGTTGATATCTTTTATGCCATTACAATTATTATTAAGACATCCTTAATTGTTTATTTTAAGAGAATGCAATTGTTTGTTAGAATTATTTCTTATTTTCTAAGGTATTAACGTTGATGTGAATACTCATTGTTTAAGGGCATTTGTAATTTATTTGGATGGGAAAACTAAGACATTGAAATATGGAATTTACTTTTTCTTATCTAAAATAACTTGTTCTTCTATGATTTGGAGGGTACCATAATCATGGAACAATTACTTGGTCAAGTTGGTTAAATATATTTAACCTGAATGTTATCATTATTTTCTTCAAGTGCTTTTCAATGCTACTTAAAAAATCACCTTTAAAACACAATATATTTATATGTATATTTTTTGGGACTATCCTTTCAATTTGCATAAGTTATGTTGAAAGTATCATTTCAAGGAGCATTTATTTGCATCAAAAAAATCTGGAACAATTGTTCTATTTTCGAAGTTTGGGCTATTCCGTTAAAAATAGTCATTAACCATCGGATGATTCAATTGTTATAATTTGTTTTTATATTTGGATAGACTATGAAAAAATGGATTTATTTTGAATTATATTTTAAGTCTAATTAGTTCAACATATTATTTTTTTGAAAACTTGTGCATTTATATTATAATGAGTATATAATATACTTATACATATATCTTAACCTAAAATAAAGTATAGTATGGAAAAATATTTATACTCACAACGTGCAATTTTTTTATTTTTTTGTGATAGTAATATTAATAATTATCAATGGTTATAATAATATAAAATTGCTCAATTTTTTTGTAAATTATTAATATCATTAATATTATAACAATTGAAACAAATTTATTTAATGGAAAACTTACCTGTGCATTGCACGGCGGGTGCTAAAAACTAGTTAATTTGATACAATCATAAACTAGTCTCGTATGAATTAAGAAATAAAATAATTGTTAAAATAATTATCATCTAATTAATTTGTGAATTAAAAGTAACAACTGAATGGTAAGTATTAAATTACTGTAGTGAAATATTGTACCTACCTCTCCACTTAGCATTTACTTAGGTTATTGGCCAACAATCTGTAATATTAAATTGCATGGTGCAACATTGGAAGCCATAAGCAGTATATATCGATGAGCAGAGTATGTAACTTTGTTACCCTCATGCATAATGGAGCCTCAACCCAAATCAATCTATTATGTTGTGTTGGTAGGCAGGGTGCAAGGCGTATACACATCTTGGGTGGATTGCTTCACGCGGATGGAAGGTTGGAACGGGGCTGCGTACATGTCCTTCGCAAACCTACAAGAGGCAGAGAATGCTTTGAGGGATTTTAATAACGGTTTAATCTCAGCTACAAGTTCACAAAACCTTGCTTTTCAACATTTATGATAATGATTTCAACATAGTGGTGTCATATTAGGGTGTGGAGATAGAAAACAGACTGTCATGTCTTCACAAGGAAACCAAATGAAGGGCAAAGGAATGGGTGGTGGCAGTGATGGACTCGAATCCGCAAGTGAACGACTTCGTCGTCAAGTAATAAAAAGATAAACCACAGAGACCGTGATCTTAAATAACAATTAATTATTAAACTAATTAAACTAGACTAGAAAAAAGATTTGGAAAAGATTTGGTTTTTAAAAGATTAACTAACAATATCAAATATCTAAACGCAATCAAACAAACTCGTAATCAAATCAAATCTGGGGGTTTTCAAATCAAAAGAGATTTCCAGGAATTGGGTTACCAACAAGACTGCTCATGGTACTAAATTGACTACCCTTCTTGTTAATTATCGAAATTTGCTTTGAAGGTGAATTTATCCTAAATAAGTTAATGTTCCCTCTCAGGATACAAGAACCGTGCCCGATTAAACTAACCCCTACTCTCGTGGTAATTGAATTTAAATCGAACCCCTTAAGCTTTGTGACAATTCAGTGAACCCTCGAAGGACCGCTTCTAACTCTCGTGATTTAAGTCCTAAGTTTGATCCCTATAAATCCAATACCTAAGTTCACCGCTAGGTTCCTCCTTAGAGTATCTATGACATGCAAATAAGTGCGCACCAAATTCATAAGTAATTCATGCAATAGGAATCAAATCGAAAGCGAATTGAAATTAACAAGAAGTAAAACATCAATTCATAACATAAAACAAATCTTGGGCATAGCCCCAATTCCTAGAAATAAAAACAACTACTCAAGCATTGCCATATTCATAGCAAGCTTGATTAACAAAAACATAAAAAGAAAACCTAAAAGAAGAGAAGAAATTGAGAAGAAGAGAAATCCTAGTTTTTGCCTAAGGTAGCAGCCCCAGGGATCCCTATTTTCGAGCCTAATTGCCCTATTTATAGAGTAGGTTAACTTGAATCCCAAGCAATTACAAAATAATATCAAATCAGGTTTTAAAATTCCAGATATTGCACGTCACGACAGATTCTATCTTGAAAAACTTAGCATTGATGGCCTGTCACGGCCGTGATGGCCATCACGGCCTGACCATGACAGGTTCTGACTTTTTCGTTCTTTTCTTTTCAGCCTTGCTCGATCATGGCCGTGATGGCTGTCACGGCTAGGCCGTGATGGCTGTCACGGCTAGGCCGTGATGGCCTCTGTTTGGATTAGTTTTCTTGCTTTTCAAGTTCCATCTTCATGCAAGCTTCATCATGGTTGATCTTAAACATTTTAATCTTCAATTCTTGCACAACAACACCACAAAACCGTCTTACCCGTTCCAAGGTAAAAACTAACAAAAATCAAATTAAAAATGCCTAAACTACATGAAAATGCATGCAATATGATAAAGAAATATGAGGTTGACGCGCTGTCGCGCACGCGTCAAAAGATGAGCGGTTAGTAAAAATGTAGTTTAGTGTGCGACAACTCGGGTATCGTATCACAAGGACTCTTGTAGTGCTATTATCGCAGAAAATCAGTTTTCTTGGGGGGGGTGTTTGGTTTGAAATTGATTGGAAAACAGAATGAAAACAGAGCATAAAAACAGAGCAAATTACGTGATTATCAAATAAGACTAAGACGATCAATCTGCTGTTTCGTTTCCCACTATCATCGGTTCATGTAATTCCATGCCCTAAGCGGAGTCTAATCCCTTTTCGATTGTAGCATCGATTAACAAGCGAAACCGACGCTACGGGACATATATTCCTAATTCCGAATTAAGCAAACGGATGAAGCCCTTCGTGAATTAAGTAAACACGAATTGAACGCACGCGAATTAAGCAAACGCGATTAAGTTTAGGAGTATAAAATCATCGAAAATAAATCAACACTAATTCGATGCAAACTGAATTAAGCAAACAGAGAATAACGAATAGCATTGAAAGAGAGAAGAGAATTAAATCAGAAATTACAAGACCTCAAGTGTTGGCGGAAGCCGATTACAGCAGATCAACCTAGGGAGATTAGTTTTCCATCAAAAACGCAATATAACCAGAGAAATTCGAAAACAAGGATTAGCAAAAGATCCCCCTTTTCTGTTCTGCCCTATACAGCTATTTATAACTTTCAGAAACTGCGCATTCTCGCGAGGCGAGTGGCCTCTCGCGAGACGAATATTAAAATGGCGCCTTCTTGAATTTGTATTCTCGCGAGGCGAGCGTGATTCTCGCGAGGCGAGTCTTCAAAACCTGGGTTGTCACAGCCGTGATGCCTATCACGGCCAGGTCGTGATGGTCTTTGTCTTCGGGTGCTTATCTGTCATGGTCGTGACCTTCATCACGGCCAGGCCGTAATGGTCTCTGTCTTCCAGGGGTTTCTCTTCACGCCCGTGATGGGTGTCACGGGATGACCGTAATGCTTGCTGACTTCAGGCTCGCGAGGCGAGCAATAGCTCGCGGGGCGAGGCAGAGAACATGACTTTTCTGGCACTGGCTGGTCCTCACTCTCGCGGGGCGAGTATCTGCTCGCGTGGCGAGTGTTTCCAGATTGCAATTTCCATTGTTTCCTTCATTCCTTGGACTCTAAGTCAACCTGAAAACATGAAATAGCCATAAGTGCTTTATTTGACTCAAAAACTGACTAAATAACCCTAAAACTACTTAAGGGACTCAAAACCTTGCTTGAGGACAATCAAGCCTAATTTGGGTGAAAACGAGATATAATTGGCACAAAACCACGGTCATACTAGTCATAAAACTAGATGAGCCAGAGGTTTATCAGAGGTGTAATCACACTCATCAAACTACCCCAAGCTTAAGATTTTGCTTGTCCTCAAGCAATAACCAAGGCCAAACAAGATAAATAATCAGAGCATGGACAGTGAACTAAGACCCCGAGTAATAAATCCAAGCAATAGGAACATCCAAATAAGTACCCAAGAGACAATCAATTTCAAGTCCAATTAGAAGCTTAGGTTCCCTAAATCCATACATCTCACTAATTCGGGCACTCTTCTCACCTCACTCAAGTGTTTAGGGACATTTGACAATTCACTCAATTTCCTCAAGGAAGGTACCCTACCATAAGCTTGACTATTAACCAAATCTCTACTTTATTAATGAAAACACATAAGAGTCAAGAGGTCTTTTATTTTGGTTGTAATGGGGCCATGAGATTAATTGTTAGGTTGGGAAATCAAGAAAGGGAAAATTCAAGAAGGCTAAACAAAATATCAAACAATGCAAAGCATGACAACCTTCTAAAATAACATTTTGGGCTTTAATTCACTTTTCCACCTTTCTTTCTTTCTTCCCTTTTTTTTTATTTTTTTTTATTTCTCACTTTCTTTTTCTCATCCCCTTCTCCATTTTTTTTGTTTATTTTATTTTATTTTTTCAATTTGGAGAAAGGGAGATTTCCAACTTAAGAGAAATATTTTTCTAACTTTTTCATCCCACAATTTATTTTTCATCCCACAATTTATTTTTCATCAAAATAATGTTAAGTCTCTAAAATGTTTGATATGCATTTCCCTAAGTTTTGATGAAAACTAATCATTGGTTAATGATTTAATTAACCTTCATATTGGTTGCTAACCTATCTATTGAGTGTGCAGATTAAGAAATAGAATCAGACGTCCAACAAAGTGAAACAAGCAGACGTCCAACAAAGTGTAACAAGCAGATGTCCAACACTGTAGTGTTTGAAGCGCACGTCCAAAACACAAGAGAAAGAAACCTGCGTCCACTAAAAATATCAGAAGGCCGCGTCCACTAAAAAGTATCAGAAGGCCGCGTCTACTAAAAACAACAGAAGGCAGCGTCTCCTCAAAGTATCAGAAAAACCCGTCCAGTGAGGTATCAAAATTATCCGTCCAATGACGTGGCACTTGGAGTGCGTCCATCAAAGTATCAGAATAGCGCGTCCATCAAAATATCAGAAAAGACCGTCCAGTGAGGTATCAGAAAGGTTCATCCAATGACGTGGCAGATGAAGCTCGTCCATTAAGGAATCACTTTGAGCTCGTCCAATAAAGTATCAGCAATGCTCGTCCAATGACATGGTAAATGGTGCTCGTCCATTAAGGTCAGAATGTTTCCATCCACCAGAGTAACTGAGACTCTCGTCCACCAGACTAACAGAGGCTCTCGTCCACTAAAGGTGACAGAAGCTCTCGTCCACTAGAGTAACAGAAGTGCTCGTCCATTAAAGGTAGCAGAAGTGCTCGTCCACTAAAGGTGACAGAAGCGCTCGTCCACTAGTCTTTGGACTTGCTGAGTCCTTAATATGGAGCTCGTCTACTAGCCCGAATGAAAACTCAAATGACTAGATAGACGTGATTATTTTCAAGATGGAAGCACTTATCTTATGATCGCGAATTCTTTAAGGATTATCAAAATCATGGTTCAAGAACCAGAAAGAGACTTGAAGCCTTCTCTCCTATTCAGTTTCACGATTATCAAGAAAAGTCAGAAGCTACTCTCTCAAGCAACCTTGGATAATCAGAACCAAAGACCAGTTAAAGAATGCTTCCAACGTGCTTTATTCCCTAGTACCTCTGGTCCTTACACAAAAAGGGAAGTGTACTCATCAAAGTACAAAAAGCTCTCTGCTCAACTTTGATATGGTTGTAGCACGATGAATAAAGCCATGATCCTTCATGTTAGAATACAACCAACGACTCTATTGCATTAATGGCTGCCCAGAATGACTCTATTGCATTAATGACTACTCAGAACGACTCTATTGCAATTAATGAAGTTCTGCTTGAATCCAACATCTGAGAGGATGTCTCTAACGGATCCTAAATGCTTGAAGACCATAAATACAGAAGCCATTGAAGATGAAGAAATAGAATACACATTGCATTAAAAACGCCATTACTCTGAGCATTTATTTCTTCATTCTTTTATTCTTTATTATTCAATCATTTTGAAGTTATTACGCACTCTTTCCTGAGTCTTACATTTAAACCACTCTCTGAGTGTTAGTGAAAGATCTGCCTGTGAGAAATTGTATTTATTACAAACCAAATCTCTCAAACAAACCTAAGTGAGCCTGAAGAGGCTAGGTGTGAAAACAATACTTGTCTTGAGCCTGAAGAGGCTAGGTGTGAAAACAATACTTGTCTTGAGCCTGAAGAGGCTAGGTGTGCAAATAATACTTGTCTTGAGCCTGAAGAGGCTAGGTGTGCAAATAATACTTGAGTCTGTAACCTTATCAGTTATAGTGGATAAATCTTGGTGCTGCCAAGGACTAGACGTAGCTCTTTGATTTGAAGAGTGAACCGGGATAAATCACCGTGTCAATCTCTCTTCCCTTAAACTCTCTAATTGCTTTAGTTTTTCTTGCATCTGTCAAGTGGTGTGTGTGCAATAGTCACCCGTCCATCATGTATTCTTCCACTCGTCCAAAGCTAGCTTTCTGTTTGTGAAAAGATTTCAGCTTTGCTTAAATTCTGATAAACACAATTCAACCCCCCCCCCCCTCCCAATTCTCGTGTTTATAGTTGTCTATTTCAGTTGGTATCAGAGCTCAGCCTCTAGGTTGAGCATCTAACAGTGTAGAGGTAAAAGGTCCTGAAGAATAGACATGACGGCTAGAGCTAGTACAAGTGGAAGTCATCAGACTGAAGGAGCCTCCCTAACCAGACCTCCTTACTTCAATGGAGAAAATTACAACTACTGGAAATATAGATTTCAATGGTTTATTCTATCCACAAACTCTGATCTTTGGGATGTCATCACAGATGGTCCATTCATTCCCAAGAATGATGATAACACTGACAAACCAAAAGCTCAGTGGACTGCTGCAAAAAAATCAAAATGGGAGCTGAACCACAAAGCCAGATACAACATCATTTGTGCTCTCGGTCCGGAGGAGTTTGAGAAGGTATGTGCCTGTGACTCTGCAAAAGAAATATGGGACACCTTAGCTGTCACACATGAAGGAACAGCAAAGGTCAAAGAGTCAAAGATTGCCATACTTGTTAGAAAGTATGAACTATTCATCATGGAGGAAGGAGAATCTGTTGGTCAGATGATAGGAAGATTTCAAACTATCACCAACAGTTTAAAATCTCTTGGCAAAATCTATACCAATGCTGAGAAGGTTGGTAAGATTCTGAGAAGTCTACCTAAACAGTGGAGACCTTTGGTCACTGCTATCTCCCAAGCCAAGGATCTCACTACCTTGACTATGGATGAACTTCTTGGAACACTCACTGTGCATGAGCAAGAACTTGGAGATGAAGCTGCACCAAAGAAGGTCAAGTCAATTGCTCTGAAAGCTGATCAAAAGTCAGCAAAAGGTTCCAAGGCTCTGAAGGCAGATGAGTCATCCAGTGATGCTGACCTATCAGAACTCGAGGATTCTGAGAGTGATGAAGAGTTGTCTCTCCTGACCAGGAAGATAAAGCTTCTCCTACAGAAAAAGAAGTTCAGGAGGGATAGGTCATTCAGAAGGTCCAACAAGGACAAGAACTTCAAAGAATCCACCTCAACAGACAAAAGTCCAATTGTTTGCTATGAGTGCAAAAAGCCCGGTCACTTCAAGGCTGAATGTCCTCAACTCAAGAAGGCCCCTTTTAAGAAATTCTTCAAGAAGAAGAAGAAAGGAATGATGGCTACTTGGGAGGATCTGGAGTTAACATCTTCTGATGAAGAAACTGAGGAAGAAGCCAATCTCTGTTTGATGGCCAACACTGAATCAGACTCTGATGATGAGGTATATCCTGACTATGAGAAATTACTTGATGCTTATGAGGAGTTGTTGGAGGAATCCAACTGCTTATCTAAAGCCTTCAAATCCCTCAAGAGAGAGTATGTAAAGCTCACCAATGAGCATAAACAGAAATCTCAAGAGTGCGAGAAGCTGGCTAAAGAGAACAGTGAGCTGAAGACTGAAAAGTCTAATGAAGCTAAGATCTCAAGTGAAACATCACCATCTGAAGAAGTTGAAAAACTTCAACAGAAAGTGGAAGAGCTCACTTCTGATCTTGCCAAATTTGTTAATAGTAGAGACAATATGACTAAGCTACTTGGCATTCAGAATCACTCTCTTAACAAAGAAGGTATTGGATATGTCCATCAGACACATCATAAAGTATCAACTAAAGCTTCTAAAGTATTTGTTAAGTCAACTGTAACCAAATCAACACCTATTTGTAAATTTTGTGGAAAAACTGGGCATGTTATGTCTAAGTGTATCCATAAGAAGAGAAGGAAGTCTTTACAGACTCCTAAAACTAACAGAAAAGGACCCAGAAAAATATGGGTACCTAAAGATCAAATAATCTCTGTTGCAGATGTCCTCAACAAGACAAAGAAAACACCACTGCTGGTACCGGACAAAGGGCTGCTCGCGACATATGACAGGAGAAAGGTCTATGTTCCTAGACCTCCAACTTAAGAAAGGAGGACACGTTGCCTTCGGAGGAAATCAGAAAGGGAAAGTTATAGGTATTGGTACTATTGGTGGTAAACCCCCTCTTCCCTCTATATCTAATGTTCTTATGGTTAAAGGATTAAGACACAATTTGCTTAGCATAAGTCAATTATGTGATAGTGGTTTTGATGTTTCCTTTACCAAGGATGTATGCATAGTTAAAGACTGTAGTGGCAAAACCTTCTTTTCAGCTAAAAGGTAACAAAATATTTATAAGATTGAACTGTCTGATCTCTCAGATCAAAGTGTAACCAGTCTGATGTCTAAAGAGGATGAAAGATGGTTATGGCATAAGAAACTAGGACATACTAGTATGAAACTAATTTCTGAATTAAAAAGGAATAATCTAGTGAGAGGATTGCCTGATATTAGCTTTAATAAAGATGTCTTGTGTGATGCATGTCAGAGAGGTAAACAGATAAAATCAAGTTTCAAATCTCAAAACCAATTATCAACCTCTAGACCTCTTCAGTTGTTACACATGGATCTGTTTGGACCAGTTAGTGTTGCCAGCCTGGCTGGAAGAAAATATGGATTTGTCATAGTTGATGACTATTCTAGATACACATGGGTACTCTTCCTAACACACAAGGATGAGTATTTTAAGGTTTTCTCAGTATTCTGCAAAAGAGTACAAAATGAGCAGGGTTTTTGTATTTCTACCCTTTGAAGTGATCATGAGGGAGAATTTGAAAATGAGCAGTTTAGACAGTTCTGTGAGGAGAATGGAATCTCTCACAATTTCTCTGCACCTAGAACTCCACAGCAAAATGGAGTGGTAGAGAGAAAGAACGGATCTCTGCAAGAGATGGCTAGATCTATGCTCAATGAAAATAATCTCCCTAAGTACTTCTGGGCAGAAGCTGTAAACACTGCTTTCTATGTACAAAACAGAATACTTATTAGGCCTTTTCTAAAAAGGACTCCTTATGAATTGTGGAAAGGAAAAAGCCCCAACATATCTTATTTTCGTGCTTTTGGATGTGAATGTTTTATTCTGAACACCAAATATAATATTGGAAATTTTGATTCTAAGGTAGATAAAGGTATTTTCGTAGGTTATTCTGAAAAGTCCAAGGCTTTTAGAGTTTACAATTCAAGAACTTGTATTATTGAAGAATCTGTTCATGTTAAATTCAATGATGGTTTAAAGACTGATAAAGAACTATCAGATCTAGAAAATGATCTTGCAGGTCTTGATATAAACAAGCCAGAAAGTCAACAACCAGATCTAACCAAAACAGAACCTGTGCCTGAGGCTGAAAGACAAGTGGAACAGACCAGTCAGCAGACAAGTCAAGATCTTCATGATGATCTCAAAAGGGATTGGAAGTTCAACACTCATCATCCTAAGGATCTTATTATTGGAAATCCTTCTGAAGGAGTAAGAACCAGATCCACATTAAGAGAATCAAGCAATGTGGCCTTTATTTCATATTTGGAGCCTAAACGCATTGAAGAAGCTCTTGAGGATGAAAGCTGGATTCTTGCTATGCAAGAAGAACTTAACCAGTTCACCAGAAATGATGTCTGGACTCTTGTCTCTAAGCCTAAAAACAAGTCAGTTATTGGAACAAGATGGGTCTTCAGAAACAAATTAGATGAAGATGGTAAAGTTGTCAGAAATAAAGCAAGGTTAGTAGCTCAAGGCTATAACCAACAAGAAGGTATTGATTATACTGAAACCTATGCACCTGTAGCTAGAATAGAAGCCATACGCATTTTAATGTCATATGCTGCACAACACCAAATTACCCTATTTCAAATGGATGTAAAAAGTGCTTTTCTAAATGGTATAATTGAAGAAGAAGTGTATGTTAAACAACCCCCTAGTTTTGAGGATGCTGATAAACCAGATCATGTTTTCAAACTTAAAAAGGCATTATATGGTTTGAAACAAGCACCTAGAGCATGGTATGATAGACTCAGTTCTTTTCTCATGCATAATAGTTTTACTAGAGGACAAGTAGACACTACTCTGTTCAAAAAATGCTCTAAAGAGAACTTTATTATAGTTCAAATATATGTTGATGATATTATTTTTGGAGCAACTAATGAAAAGTTATGCAAGGAATTTTCAAATCTAATGCAAGCTGAATTTGAGATGAGCATGATGGGAGAATTGAAGTTCTTCCTTGGATTACAAATCAAGCAGACAAGTGATGGAATTTACATTCATCAACAAAAATATACCAAGGAGATACTCAAGAAATACAAAATGGAAAATGCAAAGCTCATGAAAACCCCTATGCAACCCAATGCAAAACTAAGCAAAGATGATGAAGGTAAAAAGGTAGATCAAACTGTCTACAGAGGTATGATTGGCTCTCTACTGTACTTAACTTCAAGCAGACCTGACATTCAATTTAGTGTCTGTATGTGTGCTAGATTCCAATATGATCCTAGAGAATCTCATCTTAAGGCTGTAAAAAGAATATTTAGATATTTTCTTGGAACTACTAATATTGGTTTGCTGTATTTAAGATCAAAAGAATACAGATTAGTGGGATATTGTGATGCTGATTTTGCTGGAGACAGAATAGAAAGAAAAAGCACCAGTGGAGGTTGTCACTTCATTGGAGCAAGTTTAGTCTCATGGTCAAGCAAGAGGCAGACAACCATTGCCTTGTCTACTGCTGAAGCAGAATACATCTCTCTTTGCTAGTTCTTGCTCTCAACTCTTATGGGTAAAACATCAACTTGAGGATTACTCTATTTATGAACATAACATATCTGTATGGTGTGATAATTCCAGTGCTATATGCTTAACTAAAAATCCAATTCAGCATTCTAAGGCTAAGCATATTGAAATCAAACATCATTTCATTAGGGATTATGTTCAAAAAGGCATCTTTGATATTAAGTTTGTTAAAACTGAAAATCAATGGGCTGATATTTTCACTAAACCCCTCACAGAAGAAAGGTTTTTATTTATTAGAGATAATCTAAACATGCATTGCATTGTTGAATGACATGTCTGAATGTTAAGCTATCTGTGATAAATCTGTCATTACTCCTATATACATGTTCTTTCAACTAAGCATTAGTTCAGGGGGAGTAATGATACAATAGTTTAAGTGGAGTATGTCTAACCCTTTTTGATAAAACACATAAATAAAACTTGATAACCCTTTTTGATGTTGACAAAAGGGGGAGAAAGGGAGAATGGTGGAGAAATAGAATGGAAGAATGAATATGATATGACCTGTTCACTTAAGAAAATTTCAACGAAAGGGAGAAATGAATAGGGAGAATGGTGGGAGAAATAGAATGGGAGAATGAATATGATATGACCTATTCACTCAAGAAAATTTCAACCTGTCTATATATGCTATTTTCTTTGTTGATATTTTCTGAGGTTCATTAAATCATCTCAATGTTTGTCATCATCAAAAAGGGGGAGATTGTTAAGTCTCTAAAATGTTTGATATGCATTTCCCTAAGTTTTGATGAAAACTAAACATTGGTTAATGATTTAATTAACCTTCATATTGGTTGTTAACCTATCTATTGAGTGTGCAGATTAAGAAATAGAATCAGACGTCCAACAAATTGAAACAAGAAGACGTCCAACAAAGTGTAACAAGCAGACGTCCAACACTGTAGTATTTGAAGCGCACGTCCAAAACACAAGAGAAAGAAACCCGCGTCCAATAAAAATATCAGAAGACCGCGTCCACTAAAAAGTATCAGAAGACCGCGTCCACTAAAAGTTTCAGAAGGCCGCGTCTACTAAAAACAACAGAAGGTAGCGTCTACTCAAAGTATCAGAAAAACCCGTCCAGTGAGGTATCAAAATTATTCGTCCAATGACGTGGCACTTGGAGTGCGTCCATCAAAGTATCAGAATAGCGCGTCCATCAAAATATCAGAAAAGACCGTCCAGTGAGGTATCAGAAAGGTTCGTCCAATGACGTGGCATATGGAGCTCGTCCATTAAGGAATCACTTTAAGCTCGTCCAATAAAGTATCAGCAATGCGCGTCCAATGACGTGGAAAATGGTGCTCGTCCATTAGGTCAGAATGTTTCCATCCAGCAGAGTAACTGAGACTCTCGTCCACTAAAGGTGACAGAAGCTCTCGTCCACTAGAGTAACAGAAGTGCTCGTCCACTAAAGGTAACAGAAGCGCTCGTCCACTAAAGGTGACAGAAGCGCTCGTCCACTTGTCTTTGGACTTGCTGAGTCCTTAATATGAAGCTCGTCTACTAGCCCGAATGAAAACTCAAATGACTAGATAGACGTGATTATTTTCAAGATGGAAGCACTTATCTTATGATCGCAAATTCTTTAAGGATTATCAGAATCATGGTTCAAGAACCAGAAAGAGACTTGAAGCCTTCTCTCCTACTCAGTTTCACGATTATCAAGAAAAGTTAGAAGCTACTCTCTCAAGCAACCTTGGATAATCAGAACCAAAGACCAGTTAAAGAATGCTTCCAACGTGCTTTATTCCCTAGTACCTCTGGTCCTTACACAAAAAGGGAAGTGTACTCAGCAAAGTACAAAAAGCTCTCTGCTCAACTTTGATATGGTTGTAGCACGATAAATAAAGCCATGATCCTTCATGTTAGAATACAACCAACGACTCTATTGCATTAATGGCTGACCAGAACGACTCTATTGCATTAATGACTACTCAGAACGACTCTATTGCAATTAATGAAGTTCTGCTTGAATCCAACATCTGAGAGGATGTCTCTAACGGATCCTAAATGCTTGAAGACCATAAATATAGAAGCCATTGAAGATGAAGAAACAGAATACACATTGCATTAAAAACGCCATTACTCTGAGCATTTATTTCTTCATTCTTTTATTCTTTATTCTTCAATCATTTTGAAGTTATTACGCAGACTTTCCCGAGCCTTACATTTAAACCACTCTCTGAGTGTTAGTGAAAGATCTACCTGTGAGAAATTGTATTTATTACAAACCAAATCTCTCAAACAAACCTAAGTGAGCCTGAAGAGGCTAGGTGTGAAAACAATACTTGTCTTTTTGAGCCTGAAGAGGCTAGGTGTGCAAATAATACTTGTCTTGAGCCTGAAGAGGCTAGGTGTGCAAATAATACTTGAGTCTGTAACCTTATCAGTTATAGTGGATAAATCTTGGTGCTGCCAAGGACTGGACGTAGCTCTTTGATTTGAAGAGTGAACCAGGATAAATCACCGTGTCAATCTCTCTTCCCTTAAACTCTCTAATTGCTTTAGTTTTTCTTGCATCTGTCAAGTGGTGTGTGTGCAATAGTCACCCATCCATCCTGTATTCTTCCACTCGTCCAAAGCTAGCTTTCTGTTTGCGAAAAGATTTCAGCTTTGCTTAAATTCTGATAAACACAACTCAACCCCCCCCCCCCCCCCCTTTCTCGTGTTTATAGTTGTCTATTTCAAATAAATCAAGGTACCAAGAAAAGTATTTTATTCATTTAGGCTCAAAACTAGGTAGCTAAGGGGTAGCATTTAATCAGTCAAAGCTCAGAAGGTCAGAAAAATACCTAGTGCCTCAATCATTTTTAAATATGTTTTAAAAAAATTTTAAGTTTCAAAACGGTTTCAAGTCAAGTTCTAGAGAACACAATCCAAGAGGAATAAAACACTCATTCACAAATAATGGGGTAGATTTAGTGAGTACCCCTTTTAGGCTCAAAAAATCTCACATTTAGTAGTTTAAAATCAATGAGAAACACAAATCTAAGGAACCACATGCTAATCATCAACTATCAGAATATCATCTCAAGCATTTTTATTTTTAGCCTATCACAAGAATACGAAAATTGGGGTTCAAAAATTCACTGTCTCAATTCATTTGGCACAAAGTTCTCACAATTGGATGCATACTCTAAGCAAGGGGTAATCTAATCTTGTGATTAAGCAAAACTACGCCTATATGAATGCAACATGAAAAATGCAAAAAAATGTAAAAAAAATGCAAAAATACCCCTACCCCAACCTTAAAAACTTATATTGTCCCCAATGTAAATAATCAAATCGGAGAGAGGAGAAAAATGGAACAACTCATCGAGGTGGTGGAGGGTGCTGGCTCATATGCCAGTCAAAGAGCTGCTGGAAGACGTGCCACGACCGTGACATTCATCACGGGCAGGCCGTGACCAGTTCTGGTGTCAAGCGAGTCCCCATCACGGACGTGATATACATCACGGCTGGGCCGTGATCAATTCTGGTCTATAGGAGCTGGCCTCTCACGGTCATGACTTCCATCACGGCTAGGCCGTGATACATTCTGATCTTCTGGGTCCTTCTCATCATGCCCGTGAGGGCTATCACGACTAGGCCATGTTCCTTTTTGATCTTCAGCTGTTGGCTAATCATGGCTGTGACCCCCGTCACGGCCTGGGCGTGAACAATTCTAGTCTCACATCATGGCCATGATGGATATCAGGGGCGGGCCATGATCTCCTCTTACTTCGTTCTTCCATGCCTTTTTGCTCTTCATGCCTTCATAACCTGAAAATACTTGACAAAACCATCAATTTGTGATCTTTCTTCTCTTAATCTACTCAAATTATTCAAAAACAAAATTCAAAAACGAATTGAAAAGGGAAAGAAAACTTGGGTTGCCTCCCAAGAAGCGCTTATTTACGGTCTTAAGCTTGACCATACCCCCTTCAATCAACCGGGATCAACTGGGATTTGAAGTGAAAGAACACCTATCTTCCATGGAAGTCCTTCAAAGAGACTATTTTGTTCATATGGCCAATTGCGCTTTCGTTTTGCCCTTTTCACTCTTAGCTTCATGGCCTTACTTCCTCCCGGCGGAAGTTTTAACTCCACATGTTGAGCAACTCCAATTTCATCATTATTTGGTGCATCGTTCGTCATGCAAAGTTTGGGAGTTGCTTCCATATTAAGCTCTTTCTTCACCTCTGGAGGCATTATCTCAATCCTGCACACATGACTCTCAAAAGGAGGGTTGTTATATGAGTTAGTCAAATCAAAATCCACCCTACCTTCCTCTACATTCAAAGAGAGCTTACCATTTTTTACATCTATTATTGCTCCAGCTAAGGCCAAGAATGGCCTTCCAAGAATGATAGGGAATTTAGAATTCCCGTTCATATCCAAAACCATGAAATCGGTAGGAATGAAAAATTTTCCTACCTTTATGGGAACATTCTCTAGTATGCCTAGAGGAGTTTTTGTTGAGCCATCCGCAAATTGTAAAGAGAACTTGTATGGACTCAATTCCTTGGTTCCTAACCTCTCAAAGATAGTAAGCGGCATCAAACTCGCACTAGCCCCTAAGTCATATAAGGCTTGGTCTATTTTCACTTCTCCAATTGAGCAAGCGATAGAAAAACTTCCTGGATCTTTTAGTTTAGGAGGCATATTAGTTTTTATCATGGCATCATGCTCCTCAATTAAGCTCTTAGTTTCTTTTTCTACTTGCTTTTTCTTGACCAACCTTTGTGGGAAAGGTATTGGGGGTTGGTAAGGTGGTGGAGGGACATACTTTGGCTCTATCTCTTCATGTTCACTCATGTCCTCCTCACATTCCACATTCTTTTCAACTACCCCAAGCCTATCATCCCTCAAGTATATAGCATTACAGTTCTCATTGGGATTAACTTCGAGTTATCCTGGAAGCGTACCCTTAGCTCTGGAATATGTACTAGCTTGTTGGGCAATCTGAGCTTCTAACATCTTATTATGGATGGCTAAGTTATCTACCTTAGATGTTAACTCTTTTATTGCCTCATTGATTGCCCTACCTTGTTGCCTAAAATCTTCATTTTGCTTTGTTTGAGTTTCAACAAAATTTTCCAAAAGAGACTCAAGTTTAGACTTTTGTACCTGAGGATACCCCGATGTGGGTTTCCTATTACCTTGGCCTTCCTGGAATTCGTGGTTCAACGTGTTGTTGTAGTTCCCATAGGAGAGTTAAGGATTATTCTTCCTCACTTGGTTGTAAGGATTTGGAGGAGCATAGTTTGGCAACTTCGGGTTCATGTCATAGAAGTTGTGACAAGAGTTCACTTGTTCCCCCGAAGCACCGGATCCAGGAGCAATACCATGTGGGCACTCCATTATGTCATGTCCTTGCATTCCACAAATCTCACAAACAACATCAGTAGCACCTATTGAACTCACATTAGCCTTTTCAAGCTTATCAAAGCGTTTATTCAATGAGTCAAATTTAGACATAATTAAATCGATACTATTTGTTAAGTCTCTAAAATGTCTGATGTGCATTTCCCTAAGTTTTGATGAGAACTAAACATTGGTTAATGATTTAATTAACCTTCATATTGGTTGCTAACCTGTCTATCGAGTGTGCAGATTAAATAATAGAAACAGACGTCCAACAAAGTGAAACAACCAGATGTCCAACAAAGTGAAACAAACAGACGTCCAACAAAGTAAAAAAAACAGACGTCCAACAAAGTGTAAACAAGCAAACTTCCAACACTATAGTCATTGAAGCGCATGTCCAAAACGCAAGAGATAGAAACTTGAATCCACCAAAGTGATGAAAAGCCAGCGTCTACTAACGTGGCATTTGGAGCGCGTCCATTAAAGTATCAGAATAGCGCGTCCATGAAGGTATCAGAATAGCACGTCCATTAAGGTATCAGAATAACGCGTCCATTAAGGTATCAGAATGGCTCGTCCAATGACGTGGCATTTGGATCTCGTCCATTAAGGTATCAGAATAGCTCTTCCATTAAGGAATTAGAAGCGTCCGTCCAATGACGTGGCAGATGGATCTCGTCCATTAAGGAATCGGAAGCGTCCGTCCAATAACGTGGCAGATGGAGCTCGTCTATTAAGGAATCAGAAGCGTCCGTCCAATGACGTGGCAAATAGAGCTCGTCCACTAAAGTAACAGAGGCTCTCGTCCACTAGATTAATAGAGGCTCTCGTCCACTAGAGTAACAGAGGCTCTCGTCCACTAAAGGTGACAGAAGCGCTCGTCCACACTATTCTTTGGACTTGCTAAGTACTTAATATGGAGCTCGTCTACTAGCCCGAATGAAAAATCTTAAATGGCTAGATAGACGCGATTATTTTCAAGATGGAAGCACTTATATTATGAACGCGAATTCTGTAAGGATTTTTAGAATCTTATTTCAAGAACCAGAAAGAAACTTGAAGCCTTCTCTTCTACTCAGTTTCACGATTATCAAGAAAAGTCAGAAGTTACTCTCTCAGGCAACCTTGGATAATCAAAACCAAAGACCAGTTAAAGAATGCTTCCAACATGCTTTATTCCCTAGTACCTCTGGTCCTTACACGAAAAGGGAAGTGTATTCAGTAAAGTACAAAAAGCTCTCTGCACAACTCTGATATGGCTGTATCACGATGCATAAAGCCATGATCCTTCATGTTAGAGTACAACCAACATTCCTATTGCATTAATGACTGCCCAGAACGTCTCTATTGCATTAATGGCTTCCCAGAACGACTCTATTGCATTAATGACTACCCAGAACGACTCTATTGCATTTAATGAAGTTATGCTTAAAGTCAACATCTAAGGGAATGTCTCTAACGGATCCTAAATGCTTGAAGACTATAAATACAGAAGCCATTGAAGATGAAGAACAAGAGAATACACATTGCATTAAAAATTCATTGCTCTGCGCATCAATTTCTTCATTCTTTCATTCTGTATTCTTCAATCATTTGAAGTTATTTTCGCAGACTTTCCTAAGCTTTACATTTAAACCACTCTCTAAGTGTTAGTGAAAGTTCTGTCTGTCTAAGTTGTATTCATTACAAACCAAATCTCTCAAACAAACCTAAGTGAGCCTGAAGAGGCTGGGTGTGCAAACAATACTTGTCTTGAGCCTGAAGAGGCTAGGTGTGCAAAGAATACTTGTCTTTGAGCCTGAAGAGGCTAGGTGTGCAAATAATACTTGAGCCTGTAACCTTATCAGTTATAGTGGATAAATCTTGGTGCTGCCAAGGACCGGACGTAGCTCTTTGCTTTGAAGAGTGAACCAGGATAAATAACTGTGTCAATCTCTCTTTCCTTAAACTCTTTAATTGCTTTAGCGTTCTTACGTCTATCAAGTGGTGTGTTTGCAAAAATCACCCATCCATCCTGTATTCTTCCACTCATCCAAAACTAGCCTATTTGTTTGCGAAAAGATTTCAACTTTGACTAAATTCTGATAAACACAATTCAACCCCCCTTCTCGTGTTTATAATTGTCTATTTCACTATTCATTTCAAACTTACCCCCCGAAAGCTTTCTCGGGTTATTAGCTCTTTCCGAACCCCATTGGTGATAGTTGGTGGCTACGTTTTCAATGATATTGAACGCTTCAGTCAGAGGTCTGTTCATAAAGGCTCCACCAGCTGCGGAGTCAAGTGACACCTTTGAAGAGTAATCCAATCCGTTGTAGAAGGTATGCACTAGCAACCACCTCTCGAGCCCATGATGTGGCAAGACTCTAGCAATCCTTTGTAACGATCTCAAGCTTCGGATAAGCATTTTCCATCCTTTTGGAAGAAGCCGGTGATCTGAGTTCGTAAGTAAGCAGTCTTGGATGGAGGGAAGAATTTATCCAAGAATGCTTGCTCCAGTTGGTCCCAAGTTGACAAAGTATTAGCGGGTACTTGCTTCAACCAAGCTTTTGCCTTTCCAGTCAGAGAGGAGGGGAATAACCTCAAGCGAATAGCATCAATCGGGGCACCATGAATTCTTATTGCATCGGTGAACTCCAAGAATGTCTCCACATGATCAGTCGGGTCCTCTTAGGGTAATCCTCCAAATTGATGTTGCCTAATCATGCCAATTAACAGAGGCGGTGTAGTGTAGTTCTCTGCCTCGATTTCTGGCCTAGCAATCCCAGTTCGCAAACCCCTAGCATTTGGGGCTGCGTAGTCCTTCAGTGGTTTAGTATCCGGTAGATTCGCCATGAGTGGAATGGGAATCAACCTCTCTCTCTCTCTTTGTCTTTGTAGTCTCCCACGTCTATGAAAGGTCCTTTCGATCTCGGGGTCAACTTCAATGAGATTTCCAAGACTTTGGGATCTTTGCATGAAAGATAAAAACACCTGCAAAGAGAGAGATAAATACTAGAAAAAGAAAGAAAAAAATTAAATAAAAAAATGTCCAGAAAAATCAATTTAAAAATTAAATTGAAATTCAAGAAAGCATAGTCCCCGACAACGGCGCCAAAAACTTGATGGGCTCGAATCCGCAAGTGAACGGCTTCGTCGTCAAGTAATAAAAAGATCGAACCACAGAGACTGTGATCTTAAATAACAATTAATTATTAAACTAATTAAACTGGACTAGAAAAAAGATTTGGAAAAGATTTGGTTTTTAAAAGATTAACTAACAATATCAAATATGTAAACGCAATCAAACAAAATCGCAATCAAATCAATCTGGGGGTTTTCAAATCAAAAGAGATTTCCAGGAATTGGGTTACCAACAAGACTGCTCATGTTACTAAATTGACTACCCCTCTTGTTAATTATCGAAATTTGCTTTGAAGGTGAATTTATCCTAAATAAGTTAATGTTCCCTCTGGGGATACAAGAACCGTGCCCGATTAAACCAACCCCTACTCTCGTGGTAATTGAATTTAAATCGAACCCTTTAAGCTTTGTGACAATTCAGTGAACCCTCGAAGAACCGCTTCTAACTCTCGTGATTTAAGTCCTAAGTTTGATCCCTATAGATCCAATACCTAAGTTCACCGCTAGGTTCCTCCTTAAAGTATCTATGACATGCAAATAAGTGCGCACCAAATTCACAAGTAATTCATGCAATAGGAATCAGATCGAAAGCAAATTGAAATTAACAAGAAGTAAAACGTCAATTCATAACATAAAACAAATCTTGGGCATAGCCCCAATTCCTAGAAATAAAAACAACTACTCAAGCATTGTCATATTCATAGCAAGCTTGATTAACAAAAGCATAAAAAGAAAACCTAAGAGAAAAGAAGAAATTGAGAAGAAGAGAAATCATAGTTTTTGCCTAAGGTAGCAGCCTCAGGGATCCCTATTTTCGAGCCTAATTGCCCTATTTATAGAGTAGGTTAACTTGAATCCCAAGCAATTACAAAATTAGATCAAATCAGGTTTTAAAATTCCAGATATTGCGCGTCACGGCCGTGATGCCTGCCACGGTCAGGCCGTGACAGATTCTGTCTTGAAAAACTTGGCATTGATGGCATGTCACGGCCGTGATGGCCATCACTGCCTGGCCGTGATGGCCATCACGGCCTGGCCGTGACAGGTTCTGACTTTTTCGTTCTTTTCTTTTCAGCCTTGCTCGATCATGATCGTGATGGCTGTCACGGCTAGGCCGTGATGGCCTCTGTTTGGCTCGGTTTTCTTGCTTTTCAAGCTCCATCTTCATGCAGGCTCCATCATGACTGATGTTGAACATTTTAATCTTCAATTCCTGCACAACAACACCACAAAACCGCCTTTACCCGTTCCAAGGTAAAAACTAACAAAAATCAAATTAAAAATGCATAAAGTACATGAAAATACATGCAATATAATAAAGAAATATGATGTGTAATCACACTCTTCAGACAACCGTAAAGAAGTTGCAGCAAAGCCTGCATCCAAAGCCAAGACACCTTCAAAGAAGCAGCCTACTACAATTACAACCGCATCTATTGCTGGGACAAAATCAAATGGGCATGTCATACCAAAGGTCCGGTCATCAAACATTTTCATCACCTTTGTCATGAGAAAAATGAAACCAGTTAGCAACATTGAATATTTCATAAAACGTTGTTTCCAGTTTATTAATTTAATTGCAACATGATAATATTATTAATTAAATTGTATAATTGGTTTTCCCGGTAATAATTATTGAGCCATTTAATGATTTTCACAAGATAATTATTGAGAGCAATGTAGGGGTTTTCTGTAACATTTATAGAAAATGATAGCACTAGGCTGGCCATTATCTGGGAACTTCTAATTTTTTGAGACTTACTTTACGTTTTGGCCATGTCATTGGACACTGGTTAAATATGCTGACCGCTCATCCTTTTTGTTACTTATAAGTAATATTCAGTCTTATGTTTATTTAATTTAACAAACTTGTGTGGGGATGGAATGTTCCCAGGGATTGGCTTAGGTGCAAACTATTATAGTTACTTTTGGTTCAGCACAAATTAATATTATGGTGTTGTGTTTGTAATGTTACCTGACAAACTTAATGCTTCGTATCCTTTAATTTGATGACTTGTTTTCAATTTTTTGTATTTTAATGTTTTTTATTCCAGAGAGTGCGCTTATGACCTGTGGGAAAAAATAGTATTCATTTTATACCTGTACCATATCATGTATCAATATTTTGTCTCATGATGACGCACACCTATTTTCTATAACTGGCCAAATAAATTATTTTCGTTGAAAGGGCTGCGAATTACCCAAATAAAATACAGAAGTAACCTAACTATATACGGATAATTTGTGAAGCCTCGACCACGTAGATGTGACATAAATGAGCCCAGAATATCAAAGGGCCATTTCTTCATAATGCACAACATTCTTGTATATAGGCCCAAACGAATGACCTAATTTATTTAAGTCTCAAAATAGGGCAACCTAAATCCATGACTACACTAAGGCTCGTATTTACAAGCCCAATAAGAATTCCCGGATTTGTCAGCCCATTTTTCCCACAAATATCATTGCAAACTTTTTCTACAATGTCGAACTCAAATTTTTCCTGTAAAAGATAACTTCATGTCACATGTGCATAGTTACCACCTAAATTAACAATTCCCCTAGTAAATTAAAATACCATATATTAATGAAAATACCAAAGTGAATTAACAACGGTCATTGTTAAATTCTTCATCCTACACACAAATTAAAAAACTCAAGTTCATGACCATATCACACACATTTGAAGCGACTGTATTTCTATTAATCCAACATATAAACCAACCCAACAAACCCTGGCAAACATGCATCACAGAACCCAGCCACAGTATACTGGCCAAATAATATTGGACACTTACACGAGTTCTTACTCATCAAACACATTAAACATCATACTCATACCTTAAGTGGGTCTGCATACAAATTTATAACATAAAAATCTAATGCATTTTACTCGGTTGTTAAATCTACCGGTTAACAGATATATACTACCAAATACACTTAAACATTATTGACTAAAACATAAGAATAACCATCCTACCCAGCTGAAGAAGTATTTGCTGCTTCAGATGGTTGTAACTCTCCTATCCTTCGAGCATAAGGACATGTTTTCCTTGTATGCCCAAACGCCTTACAACATCCACACCGTTGTCGCTTTCTGCCTCCAGCTCCACTGCCAGAAGCTGCATCAGTGCGTGCCTGTGTTCCACTTGCAACTGGAACCCCAACAAAACCATCTGGAAGGTCATCCAGTGTTGCCACCATTTGTTTGCTGCTGCCTATACTTACTCCGAAGTTGTTCTAACTCGAAACAAACCTTATCTCTGATATCATCGAAATCTTCAACATTCTTGGTTGCATATGTGCACAGCCTCCGACAAATATCTAACAACGCCGTATAACGAGCATTGTACAATGCATTGTTACCACTCCTGTTCCCACTGAGATGACGATTATCAATGCTAGCCTTCGCACCTTTTTTCCACCAATCTAATACAAGACATTTTGGAAGATGATCGAAATCTGGCAGCACCAACACGCGCATAATGTGAGCACAAGGAAGGCCATCCGTTTCCATGCCAAGACAAGAACAACGAACTTCAAACTCTCTGGGATACAACGACACTTGCAACTTGGTCCCTTGGCTACCATTCCTTTAAACCACAAAAATCTTGGATGTTGGGGTTTCTATGCAGTCTAGTATATCATACCCAATGGACCGTACAAGCCTATTACGAAAAACATAAAACATTTTTCTGGTATATGTAACTGAAGCAAACCGCTCCAAATCAACGCATTCGGTTTGCATAACAGGCTCGCCATATGCAGATCTAAAATAAGCTTCAACTTCCTTACTTCTAATGTACTCAAGGCATCTCTGAAAATGAAACACAAATTCACTCAATCGAAATTGTGACTGTACATATCTCCCCATGTGAGCATGCAATGACTCACACCGGGACGTCGTCCTCATCTCGACGAAGAACTTCCCCTTATATGTGTTGTTGCCCACATTGCCTTTTTATTATACAAATGATGCACCTAGTCGTTGTTGATCAACCCACACTCTTCCACAGCAGCTCCCCACCTGTCTTCAAACTCACATACTTCTAAGTTTCCAAGCATACACTTCTTGAACAATTGTGTGAACCGAATAATACCTAGGTTTGATGTTACATTCCTAATCAAGTGCCATCCGCAAAGTCTGTGATGAGCCTCTCGAAACACCAAAGCAATTGCATTCCTCGTTGCCAAATCACCATCAGTTGTGACACACCTAGGGGCCTTGCTCTTCATTGCTTTAATGAATTGTTGTAACAACCACACATATGTTTCCTCTTTCTCATCTGACACTATACCGCAACCGAAGACACTGTTTGCTTGTGGTTGTTAACACCAGAAAATCTACAACATGATTATTTCTCCCATACGTCGCATCAAATGCAATAACCTCACCGAAAACTTCATAGTCAATCTGACATGTCCCATTACACCAGAACAAGTGTAGTAACCTTCGGTCAGGGCCAACTTTGTGAATCCAAAACAAAGTTCTGTCTCGAGACCTTAACTCACGAAGTAACTTCACTACCTCCTTTACATCGCTTACATGTCTACGCATTTCCTTCTGAATACGATTGTAGATCTCATTTTTGCTGAACCCGACCATATGATAACCACAGGATTGGCTAGCAAATGAACCGTGTATCTTTGGAATGCTTATCCCACTCTTCCTCATGCTCTCCATTTGTGTAAAATCAGCATCCAACATTTTCCTGTGTGACCTCAATAAACCACTGTATTTATGCCCAAGCAAGTCATGGTTGTGTTCATCACAGAACCGTGTAACACACCAATGACCGCTCTGTACATCTAACCCAACACGCAACTCGGCCTCACAACCACATCTTGTCAACACTCGATGCTAATGCTGACGATTGGGCAAATTCATGTATTTCATGTGTTGAAACCCCTCACAAGAACACACAAATTACTGCCATGTAATTTCACGGTCCTTGTTTTTTCCACGTTTGTTTTTCCTTATACTAAACCCATTGATTCTGGCATACTCATTATAGAAATCATAAGCAATGTTTGCATCTGCAAATACCATTTCCGTTATATCACTGGCTGTTAACGAACTGAAATCTACATCACTTAGGTTACGAACAACAAGCTCGTCCACAGAATCTTCTTCACCCTCACTATAATCGTCCGCTGCATCTTCATCAACCTGCACTTCATCCGACTCTTCATCTGATTGATCCTCCCCCGTCTCAGATTCTGCTTCCCCATTGTCTTCGTCCTCACAATACCATTCATCCACACTGCCCAACTCTTCCCCGTCATTAAGTGTGCCCTCATCATTCAATGATATTTCTTCTGTGCCCTACAACACAATCAAACAACATAAAGCAACAAATATTAACATTTGATTGATTTCGATTCCAATTCAGGATCTCTTCATACAAGTTTTTTATGAAGCTTGTGCCATACAATATCTTTACATTGGTGAAATCAAAGTATTAACTACATGGTGTTTCATGGAGTTTCACTAACCATACCAAGCCCAATCATTATGAAAACAGGTTCACAAGATATCACCCTAACAAAACTATGAAATCAATGTATTTCTTTTAAATTGGTTATGGAATCGTTCTATTTTCATACCTAATTCAACCAACACTAATCACACTATGCAGGAAATACATAAAACTAAAAAAATAGAGCACCACCAAAACCAAGACTGTAAAATTAATAGGCATCTCTCATGCAACAATCAGACACCTATACTTTCAACATTCACCAAAATGATGGGGTTATGGGGGTGCGCTAACTACCACCCTACAACAGTAAACATCGTCCCTGAATATGAAAAAATTAAAAAAAAAACAAACACGAACACTTACCCGCGGATCTATCTCTTCATCCATCTACTCGACGAAAAAGGAAAATATCAGCTATCCAAGGACTATAGTCACAACAGAACACGGCCCGAACAATTCGAGATGCAGTCCACCGCCTCGTCGAAAAATCGAATACTCTGGTGCTTAGATCTGGACCACAAACCACTATTTGAAGCTACACCACTGCAACATGAAAGGGGGGATGTTTACCACGAAATCCTACATTCATTTTCCCTCGCCACCACACCACTGCAACATGAAAGGGGGGATGTTTACCACGAAATCCTACATTCATTTTCCCTCGCCACCACAACTATTATCGCGATTGACAAAATTAGGGCAGACACTCACTTTTTGAACCTTTCATTTTGTCAAAGTTTATTTAATATTTTTTTTAAATATGTCCAAACCGGCAATTGAATGAGGGAACCGGATGCAACAATATTACTTAAAATAGAAATTCGACAATTATTTACCGGCTACTGCCTCCACCGGTCATTTTTTTTTCAGTGAGGAGGGAAACTCAACTTACGGGCGTGAGGATTGAAGACTGACTTCAAACTCTATTCTAATCGAATCAATTTACAAAATCAATTCTATTCAAAATCACTTTTATCAAACAAGTATGTTTTTAGTCCCTAAAAGTATGGGTTTTTTTTAGGCAAAAAATTTTGGTTTTGGTCTCTATAAAAAAATTTCTTTGATTTTCATCTCTAAATATGAAATTACTAATTTTGGTCCCTATAAAACGAGATAATTTTGGTTTTGTCCCCTTTAAAATTTCTTTTTATGATTTTCATCTCTTTAAAATTTGATATCACTAATTTTAGTCCCTAGCATTCATTTTAGGAGAGATAAATAGAATTCATTTTAGGGTTCAAGTAAAATTTTAGAGGAATCATAGGCTAACATAATATCAAAGACATTATTGAATGTCATTTGGGATGATTGTGTGACCTTCTATTAGGGGGAAAAAAATAGTCAATGGATGTCACTTAACATTTTAGCAATAAGGACAGAAAATAATAATTTTTATTTTCTAGAGGAATTAAAACCATTTTTTTTACAGGGATTAGGACCAAAATTCTCATAAAAAACATATATAACCCAACATTTATCCGAAAAAACACACACCGAAGATAAGAAGAAAATGAACGAAAAAGAAAGGGAAAAAAAAGGAAAATATAGAAGCAAGAAAAGGGGCACGTCCTCGAAAGCCACGTCAAGTGTGACATAACCTTGCTTTGACTCTCAACTCAATCGATGCGCGATTTATCTGTTGAGTGAGCGAGTGATGAGTGTTTGCTTGGTTGCTTAGTTTCCAAGACAATAGCCAAATTTATGGTTGGAATGATCTGCGAAGTTATTGGTACTGTTATTGTTGGGAAGTGAAGAAGAGAATTGAAGAAGATGGCGGAAGAAAAAGAATCAACGTCGATTCCTCTGAGTCAAGCTGACAATGCCTCTCCCGATGAGATCAGTGATCCCGAAGATCCAGCCAAGTCTCCCCCAACCTCTCCTAACTACTCTACTCGCAGGGTGCTCCTTTTCTTTCTTTCTTCCTTCTTTTATTTTATTTTTTATTTTTTATTTTTTAATTTCGTTATTTATCTTCTATTTCATTATTATTATTTTCTTACCCTTGAAAATTAGGGCGAAGTTGTTAGTTCTTTCTTCTGGAATATCAATAGGTCAACGATAAATCTCTTCTGGTCCCAAATTAGGGCTACGATGGTTGAGACTATCGGTTCTTAAATCTGAGGGATCTGCATTTTTCAGCATTTTAATGAGCAATAGGTTTTATTAAGAATGAGATGGAGTCTTTATCTTAGGGGAAACGAACTATTCAAACGAAATATTATGCAGAAGAGCCTAATTAGCGAGTGATAACAACATTTCTTAAAGTATTCTCTTATAACCTGAATTATTAATAATAATAACAATAATAAAGTGTTTTTTTATTTATATATATATATATATATATATATAGCATGATTCTTTCATATCCCTTGCATTTCCTCTTGTGAAAATTGATATTACAAATTTGAGTGAGATCAATACAGGGAGACTATATTGCTTGTAATTAAGATTTAAGAAATCAACTTGCTCACGAATTTCATTCTCTAATTTGTTGTTGCTAAGAAGCTGGGAAAATGTGATTTTGTTTGCTCTTTGAACTGATGAGAGCAAGATTGCTCTTTGCTTTGTTGTCCTAAAATCCCTGAAGTAATTCCTATGAAAATTACAAAAAATCGTAACAAATTGAAATATCATCATAGTTGAACCCCTCCTAACTTGTCCTGTGTTATATCTGCATCAAGGAAAGGCAAGATGAGTCATGCATGACTGCGGGAAGCTAGAATTCAAGACCAAACTCTACTGTGTCAAACTAAAATGATCATCTTGTTTTGTATGTTGACAAGTTCTAAATGATCAAGATGGAATTTACAGGAAGACAATTGATTATGTAATGTGTTATCTGTTTGATGTGATATATAGGTTGTGGTGTTTCATATTGTTTCGAGAGAAAATTTATTTGTCTCGCTATTGACTCATTCTGTGCACTTGTTTCAGGCTTGCTGCTTTGTTCTCCAGAGTTGGGTCTCAAAGAAATTTATGACTGGATGGTAATGGACTAATTGTATGACTGATTTATATGACTGATTGTAATCATTATGCTTGGCTTGATTATTCATTTCATTTGGAACTTGCAGTGTAGTTCTTTTTCCAGTTGCAGTTACCTTTTTCATTACATGGTGGTTTATCCAGTTTGTTGATGGTTTCTTTAGTCCACTATACTCCAGGCTTGGCGTTGACATATTTGGTGAGTTATACTTTGCCTTATATTAACATGGCTTTGATGATTGGATTATCCATCCTGAGAAGTTACAAAAGATGGGAATTTTTTCATTGTTCTACATAAGTACATATCATATATCTAAAACATAAAAGCTAAAGTAAGTGAAAATAGTGCATAAACTTGTAAGTTCAGAGATAATTAGGCTACTCTATTGTTTTATCAATCGAGTAGGAACTCAGGATGGTGTCGATGCTTTTTTTTATCAGAGTTTAGTGGCCAATCTGGGAATACCATATTTGAATTGTACTCTAGCTGTAGTACATGAGCAGACTTCTGTTATTGTCATTCAACTTGAAATTATCGGTGAACTACAAATTGAATTAGTTGTAATCATGTGCATGTTTTTACTATGAGAGGACAGTTTATGTTGTAAGTTTGACTCTGAAAATTTATACTGGGGAGTTAAAGATGCTAGTTGAGATATTGCCTTAAAGGTAGGCATTCTCATAGAGAATTTCTAGTGGGATTCTTGGCTGTAGGGTGGATTCTAATGAATTTATGTCTCGAACAACTTGTGTTTGGTTGGTTCCCTATGTGCTTTGTTCCCTTTCTTGACATGTATCTCACACTGAATTGCTTTCGGTGGCATAGCAGGCTTTTTGTTTTTCTGTGTCAGAGGATATCTTATCCTCCCTGTTGTTGTACTTCCCTGGTTTTCTTTCTAATAGTTTTCTTTTCTATCAATTTTTTTTTTTTGAGGTAGTTGTGGAAACCTCTTGCATATTCTCTGATTCTTATGTTTTAAATCTCTTCACTTGATGATCTGGATCTTGGTACTTGACCTTATCACTTTATTCTTTTTTCTAGATGTGATGTACTAAAGTTTGGAGGCTATTGGTTTGTGGTGCAGGACTTGGTTTTGTCACATCGTTAATTTTTGTATTTCTCATTGGTGTTTTTGTTTCGTCGTGGATGGGTGCCACCGTATTCTGGATTGGAGAATGGATTATAAAGAAAATGCCGTTAGTTAGGCATATCTACTCTGCGTCAAAGCAGATTAGTGCTGCAATATCTCCAGGTATGCACAATCATGTCATGTTCATGTATGCTTGATAACAGCATAGTCCATTATAATTTGAATTTAGCCAAAAAAGAAAAAGAGAGATTAGGTAAATAGTGGATTCGTGTGTTTGCATAGAGAGGAGCAGTTGTGCAACTAATAGGTTGGGTAGCTGGTGATTTTACTATATGAAAAGAGCTTCTTTTTCTATTTTTAATAATTTTTATGACAAAATGCAGAATGTCCTCTATTTACTTTTGGGCTTTTCCTATGCTTTTATGTTACTTTTATATGTGTATTCATCGGATTATAATACTAGAAACTAGATGGAAAATATCACCTAGGCCATATGCTTATTGATGCACAACTTTTATTGGATATCTTTCAAATTGCTGAAAGATGTCTCGTGAAAAATATGTGATGCTGTATTCATGTTCCTTGCACTGCTGTTGTATTTATTTGGTATTAGTTGATAGTGTCCAGGGGGTTTGAGCATGGAAGTTTTATCAATTATGACTGATGAATGAATACATCACCAAGCTATGAAGCGTAGACACTCCTAGCTTTTGGGGTGTCCGAGTGTCCGACACGCATCCGACACCAGCACTCGTGCGACACCGACACGACACGTGTTTGACACTTCTTGTCAGGTGTCCAATTTAAAAATTATTTTTTTGGTTCGGACACTTCGCGGACACTTCTATATGTGTCTTGGACACCTCGAGGACACATCTCAATTTTTTAAAAAAAAGATAAATTAAAACTTTTAAATAATTAAACTAAATTATAACTTTTTCATTGTCGTTTTTTCCATTTTATTAAACGACTTTTTTACTTCCTCCTTGTATACACTCCTTTCTTCTTCCGGCCGTCTCTGTTTTTTGCACGCACCTCCACTTTTTAAGAAACAAGGTGCTCCAATTGTATAATGATGTTTCATTATTTTTTTGTGAGACTCGTTATCGTAGGAAAAACGTAATGCATAACAACTTATTTCAGATGATAAATATATAAATCTTGATTTTCAATTTAGATCTTTTAAATGATGCTCATATTTAATTTTATTAGATTTAACACTATATATATATATATATATATAGCCGTGTCGCAGTGTCCTATATTTTGGACGTTGTCGGTGTTCACATGTCTGTGTCGTGTCCGGTGTTCGTGTCAGTGTCCGTGCTTCATAGGTCACCATACATTTTAGCAATATACTGAAGATGGAAAAGAAAAGTTAACATTGAGAAATAATAAATCTAGGTCGGTTGTGGCATTATCTAGTTGTAAACCAATGAGGGTAAAATGATGATGTTTGTTGCAATGCTGATCTCATGGGTGTTGATGTGGTGATAAGGGTTGGTAATGGTGATCATGGGTGTGGATGTGGTAAGGGATCTGCTATCATTTCACCTGTTAGCCTTTTCTTTTAAGCCAGCGTGCCTTGCAAATGCATGAGTTGTAACTCGTGTAACTAGTCTATATTGTTGATAGATTGACCACTCTCAAATATTGCTGACAAGGATGCAACCAGTTATCACGATTTCTTTTTAATTTTCTTTACAGATCAAAATACCACAGCCTTTAAAGAGGTAGCAATTATCCGTCACCCTCGTGTTGGTGAATATGCCTTTGGCTTTATTACATCAACTGTTATTTTACAGGTACTCCCTGCTGTCTCTCTATAAATTTGTTTACCAGCCTCCTCATATTTATATTAATTGAACATACGTTTGTGTTCCCCTTTTTTATTTTGATAACAATTAAACTTCACCAGTTTCGAAGTATTTATAATGCTTTGACATGGCCGTATAACATGTCTATAACATTGGAAGATACAGACATATTATTATGACATATATTAAGTGATTCATCATTATGACATTTGTGTTCCCCTTTTTTATTTTGATAACAATTAAACTTCACCAGTTTCTAGTATTTATAATTCTTTGACATGGCCGTATAACATGTCAATGACATTGGAAGACACAGACTTATTATTATGACTTATATTAATTCATCATTATGAGCATGAGTAATACACCATCTTTAAATTACAGTTGATGGGAAAGGAATGAAATCTACTTGTCTAAAATATGGTTGTAATCTAGAATATCCACACTTCCTATACAGTCACAGACCAACAGAGATGTATATGTGTATGTGTGTGTGATATTTGAAGCAGCACATGTCTAATATTTGTTCTGTCTTTAGTTTATTTGGTACATCGTTAATAATGCTCTAATTTAGCCATTATTTCAAGAGTTAATTTATTGCAAAAAATATGGGTTAGGAGCTTCATGATAATCTCATCATATATGTGCCTCCTCCTATGAATTTTGTATTATTTTCTGTGGAAGTTACTGATTTTTCTGTTTAATTGACCTATGATTCCTCCATCCCAGAAGGATAACGAAGATGAGGAGCTCTGTAGTGTTTTTGTCCCTACGAACCATCTGTATCTTGGTGATATTTTTTTGGTCAACTCCAAAGAGATTATAAGACCAAATCTTTCCATTCGAGAAGGCATAGGTAGATCCTCTTTTCTATGATTATACTATTGTCAGGTATATTTTGTGTGTGTTTATTATGCTTGTTTAACAATGTTCATGTAGAATAAATTGTTGGTATATGATGTTCTTTCTACCTCATCAAGCAAAATTTGAACTGTCATTTGACTTTTTTCTGGACGTTGATATTCCTAAACTATTATTCGAATAAATTATAAATCTTAAAAAATCAATGGCGTAACATTTGTGGTGATGCTGATGCAGAAATAATCGTTTCTGGGGGAATGACCATGCCACAGTTGATATCTCCAGTGGACAGGGCTCGACTAAACGAGAGAATCCCTTTGAACAGAATTGGATAAAGGCATCAAGCAATGGACCTGCGGTTTATTATATGATTTCTTGTAATTGTTTAATGGATGGTCCCCGTGATGATGGAAATTATATGGTCTGAAGCATGTTGATGAAATTACTAATTTGTATAAGAATATTGTCGTTTATTCCTGAAATTTAATTGTTGTGTGTGAAAAAAAAAATTATACTATCAATCAATCCTAAATTATCAAGTTTTTAAAAAGTTTGACTTTTATAAAACTATCTTATAATCATACAATTAGTTGAAATATGTTGCACTATCAAAATTCTTTTTTAAATATTTGGCTATTCTCAAATAACTAGTTTACTTGTGCGATAATCATTTTTAACATCAGAAAGGTTATACTTTTGTTCTGAGAGATCTGTCAGTTCAATTTTGTATAGATTTTGCTGTCTACTAGTTGAAAAGAGGGTCTTGCCACTCTTGTCTTTGATTATGCAAGCATCCTTAGTAAATGAGACATCAAATCTATTATCATATAATTAATTTATGCTATGTAAATTGTGCCTTATTCCTTTGACTAAGAGAACATTAGAGATTGAGGGAAGAGGGGGTTTACCAATAGTATCAATTCCAATCACCTTTCCTTTCTGATTCCAAAGGCAACATGTCCTCCTTTCTTAAGTTGGAGGTCTAGGAATATAGACCTTTCTCCTGTCATGTGTCGCGAGCAACCATTGTCCAGGTATCAACAGAGGTGTTTTCTTTGTCCTATTAAAAACATCCGCAACATGAATTATTTGATCTTTAGGTACCCATATCTTTCTGGGTCCTCTTCTGTTAGTTTTAGGAGTCTGTGAAGATTTTCTTCTCTTCATATGAATGCACTTAGACATAACATTTCTAGCTTCTCCACAGAAGTTACAGACATGTATGGATTTAATGGAAATTGACTTAACAGACACTTTAGAGTTTTTTGTTGATACTTTATGATGTGCCCGATGAACATATCCAATACCTTATTTAATAAGGGAGTGTCTCTGACAGCGAAGCAGCTTAGTCAGATTATCTCTATCATTAACAAATTTGACAAGATTAGAAGTAAGCTCTTCCACTTTCATTGTCGCTTTTGCCATTTTATTAAACGACTTTTTTACTTCCTCCTTGTATACACTCGTTTCTTCTTCCGGTCGTTGACCCGTGGCCGTACACGGGTCAAATTAATATAGTAATTAAAAACTGTAGTACAAAGGTAAAACAACCTTGGTCGTCTCTCGAGGATCTTTAAAATTTATCAACCAATCAAGAATGTTAGAGAAAAAAAGGGGTTTTTGAAATTTTCAAGGAGAAAACAAATTTGCAACAAACAAAGAAATTCAATCAATTAAAAACATCAATCCAATACGTCAAGTTCTTTGGTAGAATTCATCATCGTTCCAAAAGATATAAATTTGCTTGCCCTCCTTCTCTATTAATTCGAATCTACTACATAATCATGTAGGATTTAATCAACGAAATTGAAATCACAATCGCAATCCCTAATAATGTTGATTTATGCACAAATTCAATTAACCTAGGTTACCAATCGGTTCCCTAATCTCTATTAGATTTTTGGATTAATCAATCCTAATTCCTAATTCCGATTCAATCATGAAAACTGAATCTACATCTAGTCAGACATAGATCAAGCGTAATCACACTCACAACACATAAATCATAATTGAAAGAAGAGAAAAAGAGAAGAAGCAATTGAAAAACAATTAAAAGTAAGGAACTCAGAATTCAAACCAAATTACTTGAATGTCTAGGATTGATAAAAGGTTTAGCCTTCCATAGTCATCACCATTGGATAAGCTTTAACAACAAAACATCGAACAAAGTTCAGAAAACTAAAAAAGGGAGAAGAGAGGGGAAGAGAATTTCAAAACTTGTAAAAACAATGATAGTAAAAGCTGTCTAATTTCATGTCTGACTTGTGCGGTACTAAAATGATAATTATAGTCATTAATCCTAATCTAACCCTATACCAAATTAATACCCTCTGAATAAGCTTTCCAACTAGGTATCATATGCCTTAATTGGGCTAAAGATGAGTAAGTTATGCCCATTTAAGTGAGGGAACACATTGGCCTGCGAACTGATCTGCGTCAGAGAATTCGGGACCCAGTTTGACCTTGATTTTGGCCTAATTTGACAATTCTTGTGAAACCTGAAATTGCAGGTCTCTTCCTTATCTTTCTAGGGACAGCAAGATCACCAAAATCCGATATTTGTAGCTCTAGTTATGCTCTGCACAAGACAACAAGGTCAGGATGAGTAAAAAATCCGAAAATTAACAATGTTTAGCAATTAAGCCCAATAATGCAAAACTCAGTCAAATCACCAATATTAAACACATATAGAAATTAATTAGGCCAAGTATACAACACTAAAAGGTGACTCAAAAATGATTTATCAAATTCCCCCATACTTATTCTTTTGCACCTCTGAGCAAAACTCAAAAATTGAATTCCTAAAAACTTGATGAACAAAACAAACACACTTATCGATGAATCCCAAGAATGGACAAGAGTGAGAAAGATACACACATTCAAAGCATCGAGGAATCAAAAAATCATGAATACGACCTTAACATCTCAAGCAAACAAGGAGGCAATTCAAATCAAAGATGGACCAAAAGTGGTAGAGTCCTCACTAGGCATACACTCCAACTCTCAAGTGTTTAATGTTTGTGTTTACACTCAAAGCACATCACGAATTCTAACACTACCATAAGTTTGACAAGCCTCTAACTTCCACCACTTGAAACACATGCACATAAAGATCAAAAGGACTTTTTCAAGATTGTAATGGGGCTAAGGTATGGGTGGATACAAGAAGGGATGCTGGCTATAAACTAAAGAGACTAGAGGAGCAATGAGGAATGAGTTTAAATAAGCATGCAAATTTACCCCAAGAAACACAATTCAATGCCAATGAACACCCCTTTGTCTCTTTTGAACTTTTTCTTTCTTTGCACTCCCACTCATTTGCACTTTTACATTGCATTACAATCTACTTTTTTTTCTTTTTTCTTTTTCTATATTTTCTTTCTTTTTTCTTTTTTTCTTTTTTTACTTTTCACTTGCCACTTTGCTACTCCAATCAAATAAGTAACAAAACTTTTGGGTAGACCCCCGCACTTATTTAAGAAAGCTCCTTTACTCCCTAGGGTTAGGGGAATCATGGTTTTTCACTTCATGAGCTTGTGATTAACTACAAAACAAAGGATGGGTTAGACAAGCTCAAGGGGGCAAGCAATGGTCTTAATGCAAGGTAGGCTAATTTGGCTAGTAGCTTAAAAACAAAGAAGGCCTAAATCATCTCAATACATGCATGTGAACAAGAGGCTTCAAAGAGTCAAGTCAAGTTCTAGAGTAATTAACAATCATGAGTGTAATCACACAATAAAGGAAAACCATGGAACAATGCAATCCATCCATGTATAGGACTCAAAAACTCATAAGGGTTAAGCCTACCACAAATGATTCCCAAATTAATTTTCAATACCCACTTATTACACTAGAAATGCAAGAATTTCTCCATATCAAGTCATGAAACCTCTTAACCAAGGATGATGCAAATCACTTACAACCCATACAAACTTAAGAATTCACTGAAAAGCATGCAACAAGGCTCAAACACAAATATTTTTTTTAATTTTTTGAGACCCTAAAAACAACAAAGAAAACAAAAAAAAAATCCTAAGATACTAAAACACCAATAAAAAAATACATTTTTTTTTACGTTTTATTTTAAAAATAGAGAAAAATAACATAAACAACAAAAGAAACAGATGCCAACAAAGTTCAACACACAATTTAAAAACATCATAACATAGTATATCTCCCCCACACTTGAAATCTACATTGTCCTCAATGTAGAACATATTAAAATCAAGAACAAGAACAAATTCATTCACATAGAGGACATGAAAAATAAAATAGAAAGGAGGAGAAAAAACCTTATAGAATGTATTGCAGCAAGTCTCATTGTAGCTCAAGCGCTTCTCCAATGCATGCTCTTAGAATTTCTCACCAAATTGCTTAAGCCAGTCTTTATCAACCATGAAAGCCTTAGTGGTTGTCTCTAACATAAGTAGTCTTGCATCATCCATCATGACATGATCACCATCTTTTATGGGGATTCTTTTTGTGGGTAGCATGTCCACAGGATCCCCATTTTCTACATTTCTTGGCTGAACGGGGTCCTCAACCTCATGTGTCCCATCTTCTATATGCACTTTTTGCTCCTTATACCCTAAAAAGGATGAAATTTCAACACATGCTGCACACAAAATAGCACCGTTAAAGTCAACACATTAAGTACATAAAATAGAATCAGGAAAATCTTGAATATCTGGAAATTCAACACAAAGTTCATTAATAATAGTATTCTCGACATCATTATCAAAATTATGCTCAGAAGAAGTATTATCAAGAATATCTATTTGTGAATCAGAATGTTGTTCAAGGAGATGTTGTGATTGCAGTGCAGTCAATGTGGAGGCAATGTGACCAATTTGACTGACCAAATTATGAAGACTTGCTTCTGTCCTCTGTTGGAATTCAAGAGTGTGTTCTGCCATTTGTTGCACCAATTCTTCCAGACTAGGTTGGACGGGTGTGGGGTCAGGCTGATATTGCCGCTGACTTATTATCAATTGATGCACCAAATAAGCTAATTCGTCCAAGCTGCCATGTTCTCCCCCATGTTGGTCAGAATAGGAAAGTTGCACCTCATTCACTCCATTCATGCCAAAATCACTACAAAACTCATAATCATTAGTAATGTCAGGATAATATATGCATGGTGGCTCAACCTCTTTCTCTACATAATGTATGCATAGTGGTTCACAAAATGTGGCAAAATCTCTCAAAGTGCTATGAGACAAATAATTATCCATTGACGCAGACACACTTGAATTTATATAACCTCTTGAAAAATGAGCAAAATCAATTTGAGGATAATATATACATGATGGTTCAAATTCAACATTAGGCATATAATTTTGCATATAATTATCCATGGGAAGTACTAAGATTCACAACCACGACAATCACAATATTCAATGTCATCAATATGATATATACATATAAGCTCGGCACACTCACATATAAGCTCCAAACAGCAAAATAGAAGAAAAAAGAAAAGAAGCAAAAACACAAAATAAACAATTATACACTACCCGATAAGCTAAAAAAAAAAACAAATAATTTTTAAATATTTTTTTGTTTATAATTATTTGACTATTTCAAGATGAAAACTAGTCCAAAAAAAATTTGAATTCCTAATATGGCTAATAAAAATCAAAGATCCCCGACAACAACACCAAATTTGATCCGTGGTCGTACACGGGTCAAATTAATATAGTAATTAAAAACTGTAGTACAAAGGCAAAACAATCTTGGTCGTCTCTCGAGGATCTTTAAAATTTATCAACCAATCAAGAATGTTAGAGAAAAAAAGGGGGTTTTGAAATTTTCAAGGAGAAAACAAATTTGCAACAAACAAAGAAATTCAATCAATTAAAAACATCAATCCAAGACGTCAAGTTCTTTGGTAGAATTCATCATCGTTCCAAAAGATATATATTTGTTTGCCCTCCTTCTCTGTTAATTCGAATCTACTACATAATCATGTAGGATTTAATCAACGAAATTGAAATCACAATCGCAATCCCTAATAATGTTGATTTATGCACAAATTCAATTAACCTAGGTTACCAATCGGTTCCCTAATCTATATTAGATTTTTGGATTAATAAATCCTAATTCCTAATTCCAATTCAATCATGAAAACTGAATCTACATCTAATCAAACATAGATCAAGCGTAATCACACTCACAACACATAAATTATAATTGAAAGAAGAGAAAAGGAGAAGAAGCAATTGAAAAACAATTAAAAATAAGGAACTCAAAATTCAAACCAAATTACTTGAATGTCTAGGATTGATAAAAGGTTTAGCCTTCCATATTCATCACCATTGGATAAGCTTTAACAACAAAACATCCAACAAAGTGCAGAAAACTAAAAAAGGGAGAAGAGAGGGGAAGATAATTCCAAAACTTGTAAAAACAATTATTGTAAAAGTTGTCTAATTTCGTGTCTGACTTGTGCGGTACTAAACTGATAATTATACTCATTAATCCTAATCTAACCCAAATCCTAGTCTTAGATCTCTTGGAAATAACTATGAGAATAAAGATCATGTCAGAAAAATTTTGAGGAGTTTAAATAAACAGTGGAGACCAAAAGTCACTGCTATTCAGGAGGCAAAGAACCTCAATACTCTCACTTTGGAGGAGCTTCTTGGATCTCTAAAAGTTCATGAGCTTGAGCTCAATGAGGAAGAAAGTACCAGAAAAGGAAAGTCTATTACCCTAAAGGCAAAGAAGGCTAGCTCATTCAAAGTTCTCAAAGCTGAGGAATCCTCAGATGAAATAGACCGTTCGGACGGTGATGAAGGATCTGATGAGGTTGAACTATCATTCATCTCCAGAAAGATTCAACATATGTGGAGAAAGAAAGGTGGTTTCAGAAAGAAGCAGTTCAACAAAAAGTTTCCTAGAGAAAAATCAAACCCCAAGGAAAGAGGTCCACTTCTGTGCTTCGAGTGCAAAAAGCCTGGTCACTTCAAAGCTGACTGTCCAGAACTGAAGGACAAAAAAAAGTTCTTCAAAAAGAAGAAAGGTTTAATGGCTACTTGGGAGGATCTTGATCTATCATCATCTGAATAAGAAGATGAAGCTGAGGAAAAGGCAAACATCTGTCTCATGGCTGACACTTCTTCGGAAAGTGAATACACTGATGCTGAGGTAATGGAATCTAATTCATTCACTTTACAAGAAGCATTTGATGAATTGTAACACAACTCTTCCATTTTGTCACATGAATATAAAAATCTCAAAAAGAAATTTTCAAGGTTGACTAAGGAATATGATAAAATTTGCATGGAAAGGCAAGCTCTTGAATATAAAAACAAGAAGCTTGAGTTAGAGAATGTCAGTCTAACTGACAAACTCAAAGTTGAGTCTGATATCCCTTGTGAAGTTGCAAAACTGAAGCAAGATGTGACATATCTGACAGACACCTTGTCTAAATTTACAGGTGGCTCAGAAAAGTTAAGCTTGATATAGAGGTACTCTAGGTCACCTCATGATAAGTCTAGCTTAGGCTATTACAAAGAAAAGCATGAAGCATCTCACAAAGTATCAAAGTCTCATGCACATCACAAAATTCCTAAAACTAAAGAACAATATGTTAAAATAAAACCTAGCTCGTCCAACACCTACTGTAAAGTATATGGAAAAGGTGGTAATGTAACATCTAGATGCATACATCATAAGCATATCAAACATGCCCGTCCAGTGACTACTAACAAGAAAGGACCCAAGTCAATCTGGGTACCTAAGATAAGATTATACCTGTTGCAGATTAGCTTAACAACAGGAAAGAAACACGCATCTTGGTACTTGGACAGTGGATGCTCACGTCACATAATGGGAGAAAGGTGTATGTTCCAAGACCTTAGACATAAAGATGGTGACTGGGTTACCTTTGGAGGTAATCAGAAAGGAAAGATCATTGGAGTAGGTAAAATGGGTAAACATCATTTTCCCTCCATTGATAATGTTCTTTTAGTTGATGGCTTAAAACACAATCTGCTGAGCATAAGTCAATTATGTGATAGTGGGTTTGATGTTTCTTTTGATAAGAATATGTGTAATATCAAGAAGGCTGATGGATCCCTCTTATTCACTGCCAAGAGGCAAAACAATCTGTACAATATTGACTTAGAGGGCCTCACAAATAAAAGTGTCTCTTGTCTAGTGTCCATTGAAGACGAGCGACGGATTTGACACAAAAGGCTGGGTCATGCAAGCTTGAAATTAATTTCAAAGCTAAGTAAGCATAACCTCGTGAGAGGCTTACCAAACCTTAATTTCAAATCTGATGCTCTCTATGATGCATGTCAAGAGGGAAAACAAGTCAAAGGTTCCTTTGAACCTAAGAATGTTGTTAGTACCAATAGACCATTAGAGTTGCTACACCTTGATCTGTTTGGATCAACAAGGACTGCCTCTGTCAGTGGAAATAAATATGATCTAGTCATAGTAGACGACTATACTAGATGGACATGGGTTATGTTCCTAACTCACAAGGATGAGTCATTCAGGGTCTTCTCTGTATTATGCAAACGTGTACAGATTGAAAAATGCATGCGTATCACTTCAATCAGAAGTGGCCATGGGGGAGAGTTTGAAAATGAGTTATTTCAAAATTTCTGTGAAGAAAGTGGTATGCTTCACAACTTCTCAATACCTAGAACACCACATCAAAATGGTGTGGTAGAGAGAAAGAACAGATCTCTCAAGAGATGGCTAGAACAATGCTCAATGACAACTCTGTCCCTTGACACTTCTGGGCTGAAGCTGTTAATACTGCATGCTAAATTCAGAATAGAATATACATAAGACCAATCTTGAATAAGACTCCTTAGGAATTGTGGAAAGAACGAAAACCCAACATATCTTACTTTCATCCTTTTGGTTGTAAATGCTTTATACTAAATACTAAAGATCAACTTGTTAAGTTTGATGCTAAGGTAGATGATGGAATTCTGTTAGGTAATTCTGAATCATCTAAAGGCTTTAGGGTTTACAATTCTAGAACCTTAGTAGTAGAGGAATGTATACATGTTAAATTTGATGATAAGCAGCCTGATAAGTAATTATCAGAGCTTGATGAAGCTTTTGCAGATTTGAATCTCAAGGACTCTGAAAATCAAGTAGACATCAAGTCTGATGATCAAGTAGACGATCAACAACAACCTGAGTTAGAGACTTCACAACAAGAAAATGTTCAGAGATCATGGTACTTCAAGAATTACCATCCTCAAGATCAAATCATTGGAAGCCCCAACGATAGGCTAAGAACCAGATCTACATTCAGAGAACAAGATGATTCTGCTTTAGTCTCTGAGTTAAAACCAAAGACAATAGACGAGGCTCTACTAGACGAGGGCTGGATTCTGACAATGCAGGAAGAACTGAACCAGTTTGAAAGAAGTGAAGTGTGGACTCTCGTGCCTTTACCAAAGGATAAATCAGTTATTGAAACCAAATGGGTTTACAGAAACAAGCTTGATGAAAATGGTAAAGTGGTAAGAAATAAAGCAAGACTTGTTGCACAAGGTTACTCACAGGAAGAAGGTATAGACTATACTGAAACTTTTGCACCAGTTGCTAGACTAGAAGCTATTTGCATATTACTATCCTTTGTTGCACATCATAATATCATGCTATATCAAATGGATGTAAAAAGTGCATTTTTAAATGGCTTTATTAATGAGGAAGTATATGTTATGCAACCTCCAGGTTTTGAAAATGAAACCCAACCTGAACATGTATATAAGCTAAAGAAAGCTTTATATGGCCTTAAACAAGCTCCTAGAGCTCGGTATGAAAGGTTAAGTTCATTCTTAATGGACAATGGATTCTGTAGAGGAAAGGTTGATACAACCTTGTTTAGAAAATCCAGTAAGTCCAGTTTTATTATTGTTCAAATATATGTTGATGACATAATCTTTGGTTCTACTAATGAATCTCCATGTAAAGAGTTTTCTAAGCTAACGCTGAAAGATTTTGAAATGAGCATGATGGGAGAACTCAAGTTCTTCCTTGGACTTCAAGTTAAACAAACAGTGGACGAGGTGTACATCCATCAAACTAAGTATACAAAGGAACTTCTAAAGAAATTCAAGATGGATGATTGCAAACCAATGAACACTCCTATGTATCCCACGTTCATACTAAACAAAGATGATAAAGATAAAAAGGTAGACCAAAAGGTATATAGTGGTATGATGGAATCTCTTCTATATCTTACTGCGTCTAGACCTGATATTATGTTCAATGTATGTTTGTGTCTCGCTTTCAATCTGATCCTAGAGAATCTCACTTATCAGCAGTTAAGATAATATTTATATATCTGAAAGGTACTACTAATCTGGGTTTGTGCTTTAAGAAAAATGATGATTACAGATTAGTTGGTTTTTGTGATGCTGACTATGCTGGAGATAGAATTGAAAGAAAAAGCACCGATGGAGGATGCCACTTCATTTGAGCTAATATAGTCTCATGGTCAAGCAAAACACAAAGTACCATTGCATTATCAACTGCTGAAGCTGAGTACATTTCAGCTACAAGTTGCTGCTCACAACTTTTATGGATCAAACACCAACTTGAGGACTACAATGTATTTGTAAGTAGTATTCCACTCATGTGTGATAACACTTTTGCAATAAATCTATCTAAGAATCCAATCTTGCATTCCGGAGCCAAGCATATAGAGATTAAACATCATTTTATTAGAGATTATGTGCAAAAAGGTGTTATTGATATACAATTTGTAGTACTGACCATCAATGGGCAGATATCTTTACTAAACCTCTTTCTGAGGACAGATTTATGTTTATTAGAAAGCATATTAACATGATTCATGTGGATTGAATGTGCGTCTGATGGTCATTGCGTCTAATGCATGATAAATGTGCGTCCATTGCTTACAACGTCCATTGACTATTTGCATTCTTTTATCTGACTCGTCTATGCTATCAATAATTATTTGCATTTATTATGTCTCCAAGACATATTTAATTAAATTCTCTTTACTGAGTCAGTTACTTCCATCAATCCCATCACTTGCCTTTTTACAGTTTCGAAAAACCTGCGTCGTGTCAGCATTTAATGCATGTCTTTTCACACGTCTATCATTTCTTTTCTTTTTGATTTATTTTCAAGAAAAACCCCTCATATTCGAAACCTTTTTAAGTAAGTCTTCTTCCCTTTGAAAAACCTTACACAATATCTACTTCTGAAACCCCTGAACTCTCTGTTTTTCTTGCTTCCGAACCCTAACCTTCAAACTTCAACAATGGCTTCTTCAACCTTTGTTTCAACCTACGATGTTAACAAGCTGAACATTGGCATCGAGTATCACTTTAAGTTTGAGATTTTGAAAGAGTACAATGTGGATGTAAACAAGTACATCACTGCTGCTGGCTGGGATGGTCTCTTCATTGAGAAGGTCTCGGTGTACCCAGACCTAATTAGGGCATTATGGAGGAAACCAAATGTGTCCCGGACTGAAATTTCTGCTGAAGTCTTGGGATTCAAAGTGGTTGTATCTGAAGTAACCATTGCTGCTGCTATTAACTGTGCCCAGGAATGGTTAGTCATTTCTGATAAATGGGAAGAAGAGTTGGGAGGACCAGAAGTAATTGCTGCTTTTCTGATGAGGCCTGACAAAGTTAGAAATCACTCTTGGAAAGCTGTGGAGATGAAGGATGATGTTCGCATCCTTCACCAGATTCTGAACAAGACGGTTCTACACAAGGCTAGGTCCAATGACAACCTCTATGCCTTGCACAAATTTTGTCTTTGTCACTTGCTCACCAAGACAAAGGTCAATCTTCCTCGTATTCTCTTTGGAAGATTCAGAGAATACATGATCCACAGGGAGAAGGCATCGGCAATCCCCTTCTGCCACTTACTATCAAAAGTCTTTAAAGCTCAACTAGTTTATGCCTTTTTGGAAGCCAAGACTCCTGAGGAACAAGCTGTAATCCTCAAGGAAAAGGGCCTGCCTGCCTTAGTATTTGGCAAGGTAAACTTGAAAAATATGAAACTGAGCATTGTTGCTCAAGTGAAGCTGGCTAAGGAAGAGGAAAGGCTGAAGATTAAAGAAGAACAAATAGAGCTCAATGAAGCTGAAACTCTTGGCATGAAGAAAAAGACAGTTGGACGAAGAGCCAAAACAACTCGTCTAGCTGCTGCCAAGAAGCCTGCTGCTGCTACTACTGGAGTGGTCATCAGGGAAACAAGGTCTGATGCACCACAAGTGGTCCCAAGATAGAAAAGATCAAGAAAGTGATTATGTCTCATAATGAGGAAGAATATGATGAGGACAATGTCCCCATTGGTACTGTGCTAAAGAAACAGAAGCTTCCTGCTGCCCTAACAAAGTCATGGCAGCAACCTCAAAGAAAATCTAAGTCTGTTATGACTTCTGAGGTAAGCATCCCTGCTAATGACTCTGTCCAATTAGCAGTAGATTCCTTAGTTGAAAGTTTTTCTGTGAATGATAATGCATCCGCACCATCACTGTTACCACCATCACAATCACCATCTCACCCTGACACACATGTACAAACACTTCCACCACAACCTATAATTGAATCATAACCCTCACCCCAACATACAGCCTCACCACAGCACTCTCTTGTCCATTCTCCTATCCAAACCTCCCCAACCAGACCTCAATTCCAACCCATTATACCTGCTGATGATCCCTGGTTTAACCAACCAGATGATGTAGGGATCAATCCTGGAGCACCTTTTCCAAAATCCCCAAAGTCACTTTCCCTTACACAGACCATTCAATCCTATATGATGGCAAAGCTAAAAGCTTAGCCAAAGTTAAAAGGGATTGGAGAATCCTCTACCATACTCACCAACCTGAACTTGAATCAACCAGACCCTTCTATCCTTTACCAGAGTATGAGTATGAACCTAAACCCACATACTATCCATGGCATGTACCTATCCCTTATGAAGGATATGGTCCCCTTCCATCTGCTTTGTATAATGCTCATGAACCTCTTCTCACTCACCTACCACAGAAGAAATTCCCACCAAGAAAAATCTACCTTAACCTCATCAAACTTCCACCTTTCAAACCACACACAAATGGTGTAGGCAGACATATCATTCCTGTATGGTGGACAAATCCACTCAAAGCTGCTTCTTAATATATTGAGTGCCGGAGATCAAGAACTTATGGGAGAGAAAAGTTCATCACGGATAGGAACACCAAGTGGAAGAACTTTATGCATCCAAGAGAGTATGGCAGTGCTGCTGATGTAGTAGATCACATCATGTATGCACATCTGAAGACAGAAATTGAACTGCCAAGGTACATAAGAGCTGCTAACTTCGTTCCACCTACCTGGCTGTATCACTCCTTCGAGGAAACTCAAATTGGAGTGAGACCTCCTAGGATCTGTCCCAGATTAAATATGATTGATTCGAATAAGGACAAGGATGCCAAGTATAGAAGAAAGACAGATAAAATGCTTGCTGATAGCTCCTGTTTGATTGAAGCTAGTTCTGACCCTTTGATTGCTGAAGAGGCGATGAAGTTTTTGTTAGCAGAAAAAGAAAATGAAGATAAGAGGACAAATTTTGATGCAAGAGGCTTCTGGGCTTGTCACATAGAAATCTGCAGTAGGGAAGCATCTTCCTCTAAACTCAATGAAGATGACAAGAGAACCACTCCAACCGTTAGAGGAAAGTTTGGTTTCTCTAATGTCAGATACTATATTCATGAGGACACTCTTGATATACCCTTTATCAGTCCAGTCTTTGAAGAAGATCCAGTCCATTGGGCTCCAGAGTTGCCTACCCCTGCACCCACTCCACAAGTTTCCAAAGCATCTTCTGAGAAAATTGAAGAAATTATTGTTGAAGGTCCAGATATGAACAAAGAAGCTGTCCAATATGAAGTTGTGAATGAAGAAGTTATTGAGTCTGCAAGCAGACATGGTACTTCTGGAAAGCATTCATCACAACCTTTGGCTTTGGCAGTTGTGCATCCTCATGACCAACACAAGCTCTGACCATTCTGCAAGGCCAAGGCAATCTGCATGCTACCGCTGAAAGTTCCAGATCTTCTCTGCCACCAGACTTGGATGAGATTCTAGAAAAGAAGATTGAAACTCAAGTAGCAAAGCAACTGAAGCCTACAAATTCTCCGCTCAATCAGATGCTCCAGTTACTCACCAACTATCAACAAAATCAAGGTCAACAACTTCAACCTCCTCCACCTCCTCCAAATCAGAACCCTCCTCCACCTCCTCCACCATCTTCTTAATTTGTTTACTTTTCTATTTAACTGACAATGATGATCCACTCCTATTTCCTTTTCTCTGATGACAAAAAAAGGGGGAGAAAGGAAGAGAATTAAATTTTATAAAAGTCGGTTATTTAATCTAAGTATTTTCTGCATATGCATATCTGTTTCTGTTTAAACTGCTATTTAACTGATATAATGCATGCTTTTATGCTTGACTGATTAAACATATGCTCTGATATGTGTTTGCTTTGATAAATGTTTGCTTTGATACTATGTTTCAGTACTTATGTTATATGCTCCTTATCTGCTGATTGAACTTTATTAAGTTTGTATGCTTTGTCTTAGGGGGAGCCTCGTAGCTCTCTCAGACTTTGCTCACTCGAATTTAATTGGTTTTTGTCATCATCAAAAAGGGGGAGATTGTTAGAACCAAAGTGGTTTTGGCTAATTTAATCTCTTAAGTTTTGATGTTAACAAAAATGTTAAATTTGTATGGCAAAGTTGTGTTAAAGAACTAACTTGTTTGTTCTAGCTTGTAGAGTTGCTATAGTTCTGTTAGATAAGGAAACATACTTGTAGCTTCTCAGTTTGACTAAAACATAGTATCGGGTCTAAGTTCTCAACCGCTAGACGAGCCTTAAAAAATATGGTAAAACTCTAAGTCTATAAAGTTATCGCTAGAAGAGATATTAATTTTTTGCTAAGTTAAATAACACTAAACAAGCATCCGGGACCAAGTGTAAAATGAGTAATAGATGAGCCGTTTAATAACTCTCAGGAGAATAGCAAGTCCAAAGACTTGAAGTCTAGACGAGTAATTAACTAGACGCCACGTCAGTAGACGAGCCCGCTTTTATGTTAAGTTAAAATTGTGCGTTCAAAGACTTGTGCGTCCACTAGCTACTGAAATGAACCCGTATAGTAGAAGTGAATTTATTTAAAATGATTGAATATTTAATTCGAAGGAATGTATGTCTCTTTCCCTTTCAGCTTCAATTTTTTTACTCTTTGTTTCTTGAGATTACAACCATCGAGAACATAAACCTTTGTACTCTGTCACCTATAATGATGTAAAGTTAAACCAAGTACAAAGAAGGAAAGTCAGAAAGCAACATTCGGTACAACAAGGAAGTGACAGCTCTACTTTGAGCATTCCTCTGATAACTAATAGCATTTCTCCATGAAGCATATCAAGCTATCAGTCTCAATGGATCTCAGCATTAAATGCTATCTCTAAACGGATATTTACTCAAGATCGTTGAAGAAAAGATGAAGAAGTCTATATATAGTCGACGACCCCAAGAGAAGAAACAACTTGATGCTGTGAAATTTTCAAAGTGCCAAATCTCAAATTTCATGCGAATATTTTCAGTTGTATTCTTCTTGATCTTAAACTTTCATATTCTCACACATAGTGAATTCATAGATCAAAATCTGTAAATCTCTTTGATAGAGTTAGAGCCTGAAGAGGCTGGTAGAGAAAGAATATGTGTAAGCCTGAAGAGGTGTTGCATACTTGTAAATCTATTTGGAGAATAATGGGGGGAAGCCTTCAGGTAGAAGGGACTGGATGTAGCTCTTGGTTGGAAGAGAGCGAACCAGGATAAATCTTTTGTGTGAATCTTCTATCCCTATCTTTTACAGTCTTTGTTTATACTAACTGTGTGAATTTGGATCTGAGTTTGTTAACTCTTTAAAAAGGCTTTCTTGCTTGTGTGTACTCATCTCGTTTTGCTTGCTAAAAGGTTTCAGAAAATGCTTTTTCGAAAAACCGTGAAGAAACACAATTCAACCCCCTTCTTGTGTTTCCCTGTGTCAACTTCACCTTATATTTATATTAATTGAACATACATTTGTGTTCCCCTTTTTTATTTTGATAACAATTAAACTTCACCAGTTTCTAGTATTTTTAATGCTTTGACATGGCCGTATAACATGTCTATGACATTGGAAAACACAAACATATTATTATGACATATATCAAGTAATTCATCATTATGAGCATGAGCAATCCACCATCTTTAAATTACAGTTGATTGGAAAGGAATGAAATCTACTTGTCTAAAATATGCTTGTAATCTAAAATATCCACACTTCCTATACAGTCACATGCCAACAGAGATGTATGTGTGTGTGTGTGTGATATTTGAAGCAGCACATATGTCTAATATGTGTTATGTCTTTAGTTTATTTGGTACATCATCAATAATGCTCTAATTTAGCCATTATTTCAAGAGTTAAGCAAAAAATAGGGGTTGGGAGCTTCATGATAATCTCATCATATATGTCCATCCATTTAGGAGTTAGTTAGTCAGTTAGTCTGTTATTCCCTTTATAGTTAGTAGTTATTTTTTTGTTTTGTTAGTTACTAGCTGCCATATAGCAACTGATTATAAGGCTTATAAAAGCCAACTTGTTTTCTTCATTCAATACACTTTGAGAGCATTATTCATTCTTCATCTTCCAAAACCAGCACCCAACAACTGGTATCAGAGCTCCATTTTGGGGTCTGATACAGAAACCACAGCTTTTTGTTTGAAGAATTGAGAGACAAAGTGAGTGAAAAACAGAAAAGTGAGAAAAAGTGAGCGAGTATGAGAGAATGGCAGATAACTTTGTTCAGCAAGCTATTCCAAGATTTGATGGCCATTATGAGCATTGGTCAATGTTGATGGAGAATCTCCTTCGATCCAAGGAGTATTGGAGTCTAATAGAGAATGGCATTCCCTCTTTGCCAGTTGGAGCGAGTCAGGAGCAGACGAAGGCTGTGGAGGACAACAAGTTAAAAGATTTGAAGGCAAAGAACTATCTCTTTCAAGCCATTGATAGGAGTATCATTGAGACTATACTCAACAGAGATACTGCGAAAGAGATATGGGACTCAATGAAGCAGAAATATCAGGGCTCCACAAAGGTGAAAATAGCTCAGTTACTAGCTCTTCGATGCGAGTTTGAGATTCTTGAAATGAAGTAAGGAGAAACAGTGGATGAAAACTTTGCAAGAACTCTAGGAATTGCAAATAAGATGAAAGTTCATGGTGAAAAGATGGATCGGGTTGTGATAGTTGAAAAAATTCTGAGATCAATGACTGCTAAATTCAATTATGTGGTGTGTTCTATTGAGGAGTTGAATGATGTGAGCAGCCTATCAATTGAAGAACTTCAGAGCAACCTTTTGGTTCATGAACAAAGAATGAAGGGAACCAAAGAGGAGGAGCAAGCTCTTAAAGTAACTAATGGAGGAAGAACTGGAGGAAGGGGAAGAGGTCTTGGCAGAGGAAGACAACAATTCAATAAAGAACTTGTGCAATGATACAAATGCCACAAACTAGGACATTATCAGAATGAATACCCTAGCTGGGAAGAGAATGCTAACTATGCTGAATTCGATGAAGAAGAAGAAATGCTTCTTATGTCCTCAGCTGAGAGTAAAGATTCAACAAGAAGCAATGTTTGGTTTCTTGATTCTGGATGCAGCAATCACATGTGTGGTAACAAGGATTGGTTCTTTAATCTTGATGAAGCCTTTAGAGAAACTGTGAAGCTGGGAGATAATTCGAAGATGACAATTATGGGGAGAGGTAATGTGAAGCTCCAAATATGTGGCGTAACTTAGGTAATCACTGAAGTTTTCTTTATACCCGAGTTAAAGAATAATCTCCTTAGTATTGGTCGGTTGCAACAAAAGAACTCGACAATTGTTTTCCAGCAAGATACTTGTAAAGTGTATCATCTAGATAGAGGCTTAATCATGTCTAGTCAAATGTCGGCTAACAGGATGCTTGCATTGGTAGCATCAGTTGTTTCTACCACATGTCTTCAAGCAATGAGTGATAATAACACTCATCTATGGCACTGTCGATATGGCCATCTTAGTTTCAAAGGTTTAAGGATCTTGGCACAGAAGGAGGTGATTAAAGGGTTGCCAAAGCTTAAAGAAACTTCAGAAATTTGTAAAGATAGTATGATTGGGAAGCAACATCATGAGTCTATACCAAAGCAAAGCTTCTGGAGAGCCTTACACAGATTGGAGTTGGTGCATGATGTCATATGTGGGCCTATCAAACCATAATCAAATAGCAAGAAGAGGTATTTCATCACTTTCATTGATGATTACAGTAGAAAGACATGGGTTTATTTCTTATATGAGAAATCTTCTACATTTGAGACTTTTAAGAAGTTTAAGGCTTTGGTTGAGAAAGATCAGTATCCTCCTTATGCTGTTTAAGAACCGATCGAGGGGGGAGAGTTTACTTCCTCAGAATTAGGTGATTAAAAGACAACTAACTGTTGCTTATACTCTCTAACAAAATGGAGTAGCAGAAAGGAAGAATCGAACCATAATGAATATGGTGAGAAGCATGCTGTCAGAAAAGGATGTTCCTAAGGAATTTTGGCCTGAAGCAGTGAAATGGTCAATCTATGTTCTGAATAGAAGCCCTACACTTGCAGTAAAGGATGTTACTCCTGAAGAGGCTTGGAGTGGAGTCAAGCCTAGTGTGCAACATTTTAGAATCTTTGGCTGTGTTGCACATGTTCATGTGCCTGATTCTCAAAGGAAGAAGTTGGATAACAAAAGTATTAAATACTTGCTACTTGGAGTAAGCGAAGAATCTAAAGCATACAAGCTTTATGATCCTGTCACTCAGAAGGTGATAATCAGCAGGGGTGTGGTGTTTGTTGAATCAGAAAAATGGGATTGGATGACAAAGAATGCTGGAAATGAAGTTGGAGTTATTGAAACAGATGAAAGTAATTAGAAAGAGCGTGAAGTAGAAGAAGGAATAGTCAATGAATCATAAGATCCAGAATAAATTGAACCAGATCTTCACCTTGCAGATCATATTACACCTGTTGCTGCCTCACCAAACTTGAACCAATGGGGGAATATGAGGCAACCAGCTTGGCTAGAGGACTATGTGACAAATGAGGTATACACTAATGAGGAATTTCACAATTCTGCAATTTTTAGTCAACCTGAAGATCCCATTACATATGAGGAGGCAGTAAAGCATAGTGTTTGGAGGAAAGCCATGGACTTGGAGATCAAAGCAATTGAAAGAAATGATACTTGGGAGTTGACATTCCTTCCAACTGGTGCTAAGAAGATAGGTGTAAAATGGGTTTTCAAAACCAAGTATAATGAAAATGGTAAGGTGGATAAGCACAAGGCTGGACTTGTGGCAAAAGGCTACTCACAGCAGCATGGTATTGACTATAATGAAGTATTTGCTCCTATGGCAAGATGGGATACAATCAGAATTGTGTTAGCTCAAGCTTCTCTAAATGGTTGGAGTGTGTTCCAACTTGATGTTAAAAGTGCTTTCCTCCATGGTGAATTGAATGAAACTGTTTTTGTGGATCAGCCTCAAGGTTACCAAAAGGAAGGTGAGAAGGATAAAGTGTATAAACTCAAGAAGGCTCTATATGACCTTAAACAAGCCCCTCGGGCTTGGTATAGCAGAATTGAAGCTTACTTTGTCAAAGAAGGATTTGACAAGTGTCCATATGAATACACTTTGTTCATAAAAACTGACAGCAACTAGAGATTATTGATTATTAGTCTCTATGTGGATTACCTCATATTCCCTGGAAATGACAAAAGGATGTTTGAAGACTTCAAAAACTCAATGCAGAAGAAATTTGATATGTGTGATCTAGGCAGAATGAGGTATTTTCTGGGCATAGAAAATAAGGGAAGGAAATCAGAAATCAAATGAAATCCATACAATTGAAATTTTGGACCCTCTATTGATTTGCTTTTATTATGTCATTTCATGGTGGATTGATATGAATTTGAAATCGGAAATTAAAATATATGTGATTTAATGCATTGAATTTCTTTCCTTATTTAACCGATTTACTTTTCAATAACCAAATAGTCATCCCTTGTTTCACGGTATGGATGACACGTAGGAAAATACTGACATGGACAGACTGATTGATCGACACATGATAACAAATTCATGCATACATTCTCCTTTGTATATACTATAGATATAGATGTTTTATCATGACATTTATTAACATTTGGACATATTTGTAAAAAAAAAATAACATTTGGACATAGGTATTTTTAATTTAATAAATATTTTTGACAAATTTTTTATTTTAATAATAAAAAGAAAAAATATATATATATTAAAGGATATTAGTATAAAAAACTTTTATATTGACGTAGAAATCAAACCCATTTTATTTTTGAATATTTTTTATGATTGTGAAATGTGTTTGATACTAACGGAGTATTCGCTTGGAGGATAGTGCAATTTTGTTGTTCATGAGACCTATTTTCTTGAAATGTTAAATGTTAAATCTATACTAATATAGTTTATAGATTTGGGACAGCGGAGGAGTAACCAATAAATCACCAGTTCCAAAAATATTGATTCTAAAACGTGTTTAATTATTAATTTACTCGCATATGACAATTTAAGGGGCCAATATTTTGAGAAATCAAATGAACCATCATATTATACTCATCCAGCCATTGCAACTAATAGTATAAATAGATGCAACATCCTCAGACCACCTCACTAACTTTGTTGCTTTACTTTCATAATGACCGAAGCCTATGACCCTGTTTCTGCTATCTCTTTTGAAAAGGATTCCTAGAACATCAAAGTTGAAATTAGCAGGAAGTGGGTTGTTCCAAGTATGAATGGTTGTAGAATACCATTCTCATTGGACTTGGTGCCGATGGATGAGCATGATATTTTAATTCACTTTTTTGGGTGTACATTTCAACATTTGTCTTATTTTCGTTACTCATTGTTGTTTACATGTTTATTTTGGGGTGCGAAAATATATGCTTCTATAAAGAAAATATTGATTTATCGATTTAAAAGTCTAATGGACGAAGGAAAAGATGTAATTATAACTGATGTTGGTGTTATAGCCGATGGAGGTGACTACAAGACATGATTACAAGCTCAATTTTAAATACACTTCCAATGTTTATCCTCTTGACCAGAACCAAATAATTGCATCTCCATACTCTTTTATTTCCAATGCTGAAATCCTGGACTTTAATTATGATACTTCTTATCTAGCTGGTATATTTACTGTTTCTCTCATCTTTATATCTCCAACTTCATCATACATATTAATTTTGACATTTTCTAACGAATGATGATCTTCAGATGTTATTGGTTGGCTTACTGGTGTTGGCATTGAAAAAGAATATACAATAGATGGTAGAAAATTAAAGTTGAATGTATTGGAGTTGGACAATGATGGGTTGGTATTTTATATTGATAATATTTTACCCTATTTTAAATTTTTTTTAAGATTACTAATTGATTTTTATATGTATGAACCAGCATCAAAACTGAATGTGAAGTTTTTGGTTCCTATGTTGAATTGTCATTGGAGTTGATGAGGAAAAAACTGGGAATTGCTATGCGAAAATTGTGTTTCTGTGCTGAAAGATCTTAATTACAAGACCTTGAAAAACTGTTCTTTTGAAGTTGCCGAATGTTTTTTATGAAGCTATTTTTTTATGTATTTTGTGGTTTTTTTGTTCACCTTTGACTCTTTAGGTTTCTGTTTTTTTGGTTGCTGTAATTTTTAGAAATGATCTAAATATTGACTGGACAATGATATCTTACGAAGATTAATATGATGTTTAGTTTGTTTCAGAATTGCTTTCTATTTTATAATTATGTTATATACGATTGCGTTTATATTTTTTTTCCCTATTAATTAGTAAAATCAGATGAGCAATACTTTCAAATTCTAATATACAAACACTTTAAAGTTCTAAAATTTTATGAATAGTAAATTATTTCATTAGATATAATATCTTTAAAATATTAATTATACTATATTACATTTTATGTTAAGCAAATTTCTAGCTCGTGTCGGGCACGGATGCACATACTAGTATTAATATAGGGTGCGTTTGATTTGCAAAAATTCAAGGAACTGGACAGCACAAAAACTTTTGTGCCTTGTTTGATTTGAAAAGTGGTCAGGAGACAAGACAAAAAAGGTGGTGAGGGACAGGACAAAAACCCAAAATTTTGTCCCCCACCAAACCATGGGACAAAAAGTTGTCCCATGAACAGACTAACAAAAGACAAAATTATCCTGACATCTCTCTTCTCTCTCCCTCTCTCTCATCTCTCTCTCCTCTCTATCTCTCTCCTCTTTCTTTCCTCTTTCTCCCTCCCTCTCTCTCCCCTCTCCTCTGTGTCCTCTCTCTGCATAATTATACAAAATTATATATTGTATATATATATATATTAAATAATATATATTATAAAAGGTATTCCGGTAAATTTAATATTATTTTATTTGTACTGTAAATTTAATATTGTCTTTGTACTATCCTATGCTATCCAGATACTTTTTGCAAATCAAACACAGCCATATTTTATAGATTTGGGACAGCGGAGGAGTAACCAATCACTAGCAGAGCCCTCTTCTTTTTCTCTTCTATCTATTCACTGAAGAGAGAAAACCCCAAAGCACCAAAACCCTAGAATTTCTCTGTCCTGTCCGAGAGAGATTGAGAGAAGGAGCCATCAGCAATGGACTTCGACGAGTACGATTACTTGGAGAAGACAGTGGAGGAGCAAGACGACTACAACAGAGACTCCTCCAAGAAGAAGGACAGCACCGAACGGAGCTACCGGAAACGCGAGGAGCTCGACGACGACCATGACGCCGATGACAAGAGGAGCAAGAGGTCTCGCGGCGGCGACGACAACAACGGCAGCTCGAAGAAGGATCGCAACGACCGCGACCGAGACCGGGAGCGTGACCACCGAGAGCGCGAGCGATCCTCCGGTCGCGAGAAGGAGCGCCGAAGGGACAGGGAGGGAGAGAAAGAGAGCGAGAGGAGTAGCAGAGAGAAAGACAGAGACAGAGAGAAGGAGAAAGAGAGGGAGAGGAGAGAGAAGGAGAAAGAGAGGGAGAGGGAGAGGAGAGAGAGGGAGAAGGAGAAGGAGAAGGAAAGGGAGAGAAGAGAGAGGGAGAGAGAAGAGGAGGAGAGAGAGAGGTCCAGGAGGAGCAGGAGCCGTTCTGAGCGAGATAGAGAGAGGGAACGATCTATCGAAACCAGAGATGGCCGGTAATTAACTAATTAATCCTCTTTTTCTCTCAACTTAGTTTGTTTTTCCTTAATTTTGTGTTTCAAGTAGCTTTCAATCAAAATCTTAATGCTCGCTTACTCCTTTTTACTCCAATTTTGTGTCAAATCATTAGTTGCACGCGTGCTTTGCATTATTTACCATTTTCTTCACTAGTCCCTTTAGATTGTTCAGCCAGGTATTGGTCAACGTGTGGTGAAGTTGTTGATTTAACTAGCGAATGAACAAATGTGTTATTTATCAGCAATTGGACTAACATTGGTAGTAATGGAATGAGTTTCGGCACATTGTGACTTTGTTTGGCCTCTCTGTTTGCTTATCCCAGCTCCGTTTTCTCCCTGGTTATTCAATTCTTCAATATGATTTGAGACAAGCATAGCCTTAAGAATGTCATGGCAAATTATTTAGACAGCTTGTTTTTTACATTCTGTTGTATTATATTTTTGGTATAATAACACGTGGAAGAAATGCTAATAAGTATGGAAAAGAGAGAGAGAGAGAGAAATGTTCATTGGTCATGCGATTCCCGAATAGGATTAACTGCTTCTTTGGACTCTTATATTAACAGTATACTTTGGAATAATGGCTATAGTTAAGAGTTTGAAACAATACTCCCTCTCAAGATTAGGTGTTCTTTTGGATTCTACAAATTATTCAATCTGAATATCAGGTTTAAATTTGATGAACTTCTAGTCTCTTTATATTTTCTTACAGCCGAGTTTAATTTGAAATGCAGGAGATTCAGGGATAAGAAAGAGGCTGTGGAGCCTGAGGCAGATCCAGAAAGGGATCAGAGAACTGTTTTTGCCTACCAGGTTGATTGGTTGGCCCTTTTTTATTTTAAATATTATGATATATTTGGGTATTTGGCATCCTTTTTTGATGATTGCCAACTTGCTATGTGATGATTACAGATGCCCTTAAAGGCAACAGAGAGGGATGTTTATGAATTCTTCTCAAAAGCTGGCAAGGTCAGTTGATTTTAATTGTTGCATACAATTTGGTGCAATGTTTTTTGTTGATTTCCATCTTGTTTCACTATTTTACACGTTGACTTTTGTTGCCACTGGAACTGTTAGTATATCTTCATTATCTTGTGTTTGTGTGTGTGTGTGATACTGCATATTTCTGTGATTGAGAGTGATAACAAGCAATCTTCTCTGCCGCCTTCAGTTCCGAGTAGTGTAGTGACTTTATTGTGTCCAACATTCTGTATATTTGTGATGAGTGAATGAGAGCTTACAATTACATGATAAGTTTTTGAACCCTAGGATGTAGGTGTTTGCATGCTTAGAGTGAGTGGATGTCTTATATCTTCCTCTATTATGTGATAATTCCTCAGTTCTATTTACTTCTAATGTTCCTTATTTTCAGGTGAGGGATGTCCGTCTGATCATGGATAGGAACTCAAGACGATCTAAAGGAGTTGGGTATGCGCTTTCTTGTAAAATAATTATTTTTCCATATGCATGCACTATTCTTCTATTAGGATATCAACTTTCAAGAATCATGTTTAACTGTATTCTTAAATGGACTAGCATTGCGATAATGATGAGGGATGATGGAATACCTTGCACTCATGTTTAATCAATTCATGCTGCGTACTCAAGGTAGATGACATAATCCTGGTTTTCTTTTTGGCCCTTTCCCAATTTTCTTCCTCTACGTTTGCCATATAGTGAGGAGTTCATTCTTATGCTGTTGAGCCTTCTCAGTTTATATCACTCATACTGGTTATGAGGTATTTTTTTTAATAAGGTTGATGTGGAGGTGATTCTTATTTATTCTTTTTTCTCCTTTATTTTTGGGTGGGAGAACAGTCGGGGGTATCTATATGAGATGCATATGGATTTTGTGCTGTTGGGTTTTTTAGAATTATCAGTGAGTTGCAATACTAGGCCAACTTTAAGTTGGGTCCCTTTCTTAGGTTTTGGTTTGCACACATGCACTTATGTAAGTGAAGGAGTTGAGTAGCTATTTGCCTATTTCTCCTTGTCTTGGTGGCTTCCCGTGTCCCTCCTTTCTCACATGGTCTTGTCTTATCTTCTCTTGATTGAACTGTAAATGTAATATATGCTTTAGTTTTTGTATTTTTATTATGACATGCTAACATTTTCTTTATATGAGTCAGATACATCAAAAGAAACTCAGCTTGAGCTGTCTGCACTAGAGTTTTTGTTTCCCTACATCTCTTTGCTGCATGCTTTGTAAGTTTTGATTGCAACAGTTTGTATTTTGTAGTTCTGAAAATTTGATGCAAATTCTTGATGAGGCTGCAGGTATATTGAATTTTATGATGCAATGTCAGTGCCAATGGCAATTGCTCTGTCTGGCCAACTTCTTCTTGGACAACCTGTAATGGTCAAACCCTCTGAGGCGGAGAAAAACCTAGTTCAATCTAATACTGCCAGTGGAGCTGCTGGTGTAACAGGACCATATGGAGCCGTCGACAGAAAACTGTATGTGGGGAACCTTCACTTCAACATGACTGAGAGTCAATTGAGAGAGGTATTCTGTTTTTGCTATTTCATTGTTTGGTTAACGTGTTTGACATGAATTTTTTTCACTTCCGTAATCAGGAATATAAATGTGCAAAGCCTAGCAAAAATTTCCTAAAAATATATTTTACCTTAAGACTAACCAAGTAGTTTCCCTCTAAACTGATTTCGTGCATCTAGTTTGTTGTTAGGCTCCCTTAGAATCTTATGTTGATAATTTGTCATTTATCAGCTTATGACTTTCTTTTCTTTTTTTCTTTTTTCTATAGATTTTTGAGCCATTTGGTCCGGTGGAGCTTGTACAACTGCCTCTTGACCTGGAGACAGGTCATTGCAAGGGTTTTGGGTTTGTTCAAGTTCGTTACTAACACAACTTTGAAAATGTTGTTTCCAGTAACAAGACTGTTACTCATCTCTTTTATTTGGACTCATTCTTTGACAGTTTTCCCATCTTGAGCATGCGAAGGCTGCTCAGAGTTTAAATGGAAAATTGGAAATTGCTGGCAGGACTATCAAGGTAGAAATGTTTCTGTGCGGGTGTGTTTGTTTTTCACTTTGCTTGTTTTGTTTGTAACTAATAGTTTAATACTGTTTATCAAACACAGGTTTCATCCGTAACAGATCATGTTGGAAGTCAAGATGCAACTGCAAAATCTGCAGACTTTGATGATGAAGAAAGTGGAATTGTAAGTTTACACCTGTTATAAAATTAAAAAAATTGTTTTCCACAAGATGATATATCATTGAAATCTTTATCTGATCATACGATAGTATAACATACTTAAAACTCAAAGGGGGTAGCCCAGTGCATGAGGCTCCTACCTGGTGGGGTCTGTGGAGGGTAGATGTACACAGCCTTACCCCCGTAATCAGAGAGGTTGTTTCCAAGATTTGATCCCGTGACCTCCAGGTCACAAGGCAGCAACCTTGGTGTAACAGGCTCATTGATGCGGACATGAGAAGGCCCAGAAGACTTTAGTCTATGAGAGAGGTAAATTGGAAGCCCATTAAGTGGCTCCAAGGGTGCAATGCACCAGATCACTCCCAGGAGAGAGAAGCTTGTAACTAACTGCTGCCTAGTGGCAGCAGTAGAGGGGAATGGGTGTGTGAGGTGTGAATTCTGTTAGATGAGGTGGGCAATATAACTAGGAGAGTAGGGAAAGAGTGAGGCAGGCTGGAAATTTGGGACTAGACTTGGGAGTGAAAGGCACTCTCGAAATTGCCTAGCTATCTTGTATTTTCTTTCTTTCTTCTTCTTCTAGCACTGTAATCTCTTGATACAGGCTAGGGACATCAATAATACAACACTATTTTCCTATTTTCTGTCTCTAAATTACTGCGTTCCTAACAATGGTATCAAAGCTCTCGATTCCTGGAGCTTTTGATTATCACCATAGGAACTACAAAATGGAGTCTAGAGTGGAGAATCGGGAGAGAAGCTTGCTGGAAGGGAGGAAAGTAGATGGAACCCGACTGGAAAAGATCAAGCGACTATGGGAAAGGAGGAGGGGAGACTGCTCCAGACGTCGATCTCGACGTGGACATTCCCCAAGTCGCCGCGTTGATAGAAGGGGTGTAGAATTTAAATGGCAAACTGAAAAAGAACTTGATGAGGGAAAACGGAATCGGCGACGTCAACGAACTTCGAGTGGACATGATTCTGTATCTGAACGGTTGGACCGGGCCTTGCTGTTGGTAGAGAGGAACTATGCCTTCTTGGGAGGTGGACTGGCTGTAGAAGATGAAGAATCGAAATTGGAATTGGACTCAGGGTCCTTGCAGGTTCAAGGCTCCTCTAACCATCAACAATGGGGAATAGCTCCGATAACTCAAATTCCCTTTGAAATTGCAGAAGAGATGAAGGATGAAGAAGACAAGCTTCTAGATGTGCAGGTGAAGGAGATCGAGGTGGAAAATGACGGTGGTGATGTCTTCAATATTTCTGAGATGAAGACGGATGCCTCCAATATTTTTGAGATGAAGAGGGAAAGGGAGGAAGACCGTCATCAAGGTGGTGGCGGCAGCAGAAGCGAAAACGGCCGCTGTGTGGGTGGTATTGGTAGCGACATAAGCAAGGGAGACGACGGAAGATATGAGGGCGGTGACCGAGGCAGTTGGGTAGAGACAACGATCGGTGGTGGACGTGTACGGCCGCCGGAACCATCGGAACTGCCGTATCGGGACGTCTCCATGGGGAAGGGAGGGTCGCCGCCGACCTTTTGCTTACCGCTGCCGGAACCGACTGATCTTGTCATGTACAAGGAGACGGGTGGGTCATTCGTCACGGTGGAGGATGGGTCGTCGCCTGGCGTGGATGAGCTTTCGACGTCGGCACCTACGGAGTCGCCGGAGCCACCAGACCCGTGGCCTTGCGTGGCTGCCCTTGAGACGATTGCAGCTCCGGAGCATAAAGACATGGCTGCTGCAAGAAGTATCGTGAAGATGGAATTACAGAAATTAGGTCATTTTCTTAACCTAACGGGCCAGGCCCAAATATCTCTTATTAATTGGGGTTATGATAAAGAGGGGCTGAGATCCAGCTTGAAACAGTAAATTGGGCCTGTGCTAGAAGCTACCCAAATTACTGATGAACAGAAAATGTTACAAGAAGAAAGAGGAATGGGCCTGGGGGCGTGCGGGCCAAATCCTGTTTCTCAAATTGAATTAAAAACAGAGGATGGAGTCAGTCCCCTTACAAGTAAATCAGAGTTTTCTTCTGAGAACTCTCCTAAATTAGACGAAGCAGATTTGATGGGCAGTTGGGAAAATTCTGCTGTGTTTTCCTTTGTTCTATCAGTTTTTGGGGATGCCAAAGCTTTCGTTGTGCATGACCAGAAACATGTAAAATTTATATTACTGGGAAAGAGCACCAAGATTCATATTGCCACTGTCATAGAAGTGGAATTGCGTAATGCAAAACCCTCTTTTGAGGAAACCCATTTCAATCTGCTCAGTGCTCTAAATAACCTTGAGGCCAAGAAGAGATTTGAGTTATTAGAGGCTGTAAGTGGATATAAGCTATTACATCAGGTGGAACCTCTCAGTGGTGAAGTTTTGGATTATGTACAACAGTCAAGAGGAAGTTACAATGAGGAGCAGATTTCTCTTTATGCAAGAATGGAAGAGTACAAAATACAAATTTTCGAAGAAGGTAGGCTGTCCTTGAATGATCCTTATGGTTCTCCTAGTGGAGCCACTGCACATCCTTTTTATAAGATAGCAAATGAGGGGATAGATGTAGTAATGGAATCTGCTGCAAATGGAAAGGTTCAAATAGTTCAACAAGGATATCCTCCACCAGAACCATCCTCCAATTTGAGGGGTGACTGCAAAAGAAGGTATTTTGTTTTTAATAGCCAAGGAGTGTTGTATTTCAATCGCAAACCTTGGAATGAGTCCCATGGCAGCAGCCAACCATCTGCACACAGGAACAGTGTCACAAAGAATGGATCTGGGCTTCTGAGTCAATGGCTTTCTCCGGGAATAACAGCAGCAGCACAAGACACTGAGATAGACCTGGATTTCTTCTTATTTGACCCAGGTGGAACATATGCAGAATTTGAGGGTGGTTGTACTGCTATTGTGAATTCAGGCCCAATTATCATGGACCCAACTCCTCTTGTGGCTGAAGTCAACTATACTATTGGAGTTGGAGTGAATTTCCAGAACAACTTTCTAAAGAGCCAAATCAGTGCTACTAACTTCCAAGACAATGCCTGTGTTTTCTTGCTGGTGCATCGGGGTTGCATCCCACCAAATTGTGATGAGATAGGGGAGATTATTGTTGCTTGCTGCAAGCATTATGGAGCTGAACTTAGCAGCACCAAAATGGGTTTAAGGAGACATGGTTCTCAGCTATCAGGATTCAAACAGTGGGACCCCGGAAAAGGGTGCTCAAGAAGCCACTCACTTGTTCACCTTGAGGACAAGGTGAATTTTGAAGGGGAGGGTATTGATGCGGACATGAGAAGGCCCAGAAGACTTTAGTCTATGAGAGAGGTAAATTGGAAGCCCATTAAGTGGCTCCAAGGGTGCAATGCACCAGATCACTCCCAGGAGAGAGAAGCTTGTAACTAACTGCTGCCTAGTGGCAGCAGTAGAGGGGAATGGGTGTGTGAGGTGTGAATTCTGTTAGATGAGGTGGGCAATATAACTAGGAGAGTAGGGAAAGAGTGAGGCAGGCTGGAAATTTGGGACTAGACTTGGGAGAGAAAGGCACTCTTGAAATTGCCTAGCTATCTTGTATTTTCTTTCTTCTTCTTCTAGCACTGTAATCTCTTGATACAGGCTAGGGACATCAATAATACAACACTATTTTCCTATTTTCTGTCTCTAAATTGCTGCGTTCCTAACACTCATCCTTTTTTACAAGTTACTAAAAGTTAGGTGGATGTGTATTATGTGTGGTGCAAGCTCAGAATTGGTTTCCCATTGGTTCTGCGTTGTTCCGTAGCTGTTTTTTTTATGGAATGCTTTGTTTGGTCTCTTTGGAGAGTGCTGGGGTTTGCCCTAGGTCCTTTGACTAGCTTTACTGGTTTTAGAAGGCTAGAAGTCAAATCCTTGTGGCAAAGTGCATTGTATGCCACTCTTTTGTGTATTTGATTGGAGAGTAATCCTCATATCTTTAAGGAATGTGTAAGGAGGAGCAGCTCCTTTGAGATGAGATTAGATGCTTGGCTTCTATTTGCGTAAAGCCCATGATCTGTTTAATGGGTTTCTATTGCAGAAATGTTGAGAGATTGGACAGCTTTACTTCTTTGTTTTTTAAATCTCTGTTTGTCCTCTCTTTTTTTATTTTTATAAGTAGGATCTCTTATCCTCCTCAATCTTTGTAATCTTCTTCCCTTCGTCTTGATGAATTTCTTTTTTTATTAAAAAAATTAATCAGCTTGTCAGGCTTGATTGGCAGGAACCAGGAAGTTTTGTTAATTTCAATAAAATTTTTGTAACTAGAAAATCTAGCTATAAATGTTACAGATTGATGACAAGATTGTTACTACTTGATATATGGGTCCATTGAAGTTTTGATTCTGCTGAATGTGGACCATCTTTGCTATCCTTTTTTAATTGTAAATAGATGCTGAAAGACATTATTTAATTGAAGATGTCAAACAAAATAAATACTGAGGATACGTTATTAATTGTGTTTGGTTTTTCCAGATTCCATAGGCTTAGGTTAGGAGTGGGTACTTCCATCACTCCCTCTCCCCCAATCTGGTTCACAATATGAAGTTTTTAATTTCTTCTGCTTTCACCTTTTCTACGCTCAGAAACTGCAACCACCCTATCTGGGGGCAGGGTGGTCGTGGTTAATGAATTGCTCTGGTCTCTTCATCTCACCTCGCTCTCTCTCTCCCCTCCTATTTTCCTTAATAATAAGAAAAATTAGTCTTTTCTCTTAACAATATGCATTTTGCTCATGTATTGTGCTTTTTTCTATATAGGCTTTGAATGCCCAATCAAGAGTGATCCTTATGCAGAAGCTGGATCGCTCTGGCCTTGCTGCAAGGTTTGTCTATAATATTTTCCTTTATTATATTCTGTAAATTTGTCAATTATCTTAACATATTCCAAACTCTGCAGCATTGGTTTGCCCATTGTGAATGGGTCTACTCCTGTTCAGCAGGCTATTAGCTTGCCTATTGGTAATGCTCCAGCTCTCCCAGCACAAATTATGCCTAACCCAGTGGCTGAACCTGTTGGAAACCCCAGCGAGTGTTTACTGTTGAAGAATATGTTTGATCCAACCACTGAGGTCAGGATTAACTGATTGATTAAAATTACACCATGTACTGTTTTGTCTAATAATGTACTGATGTCTACTATAAACAATATGCAGACAGAACCAGATTTTGATCTAGACATTAAAGAGGATGTAGAAGAAGAGTGTTCTAAATTTGGGCGGGTGAAGCATATCTATGTCGATAAGTAAGTTTTTCTTTTAATATGTTTCAATCATCCATGTTATGTACTACATTTTTTTTCCTCCTTTTCTTTTTCCACTTCACATTTGCAGACATAATTTTTTTTAATTGATTTGTCTTGCATACAGAAGAAGTGCAGGTTTTGTGTATTTACAGTTTGAAACGGTGGAAGCAGCAAGTGCTGCTCAACGTGCAATGCACATGAGATGGTTTGCACGCAGATTGATTACAGCCATCTACATGGTAAGCATTTGTTGTTTTAGTTCCTGCTGACTTTTTGGTTGTCTTCAGAAATGCAAATTTAACAGAGTGAATTGCAGTGAAAATGACACTGGCTCCACTTGTCTTGTCTTGTATCGAGGGGTTTGTGTCTAGAAAAAAATTTAAACTGCCATTGTCTGATTAAAATGACACGAGAGTTAAATGTCAATGTTATTTATAAGGCAAGGTTAGAGTGAGTTAAGCAAGTCTCATGGGATCCTAATATGCTTTTTAATAGAATAAAAACTTGGTTGGCTTATTTGGGTATCTTCTCTTGGAGGGCTAGGTGAATCGTTTGATCTGATAAAAAAGCCTCAGCAAGGGCTTATACTAGTCCTTCAGATTTAGTTTACCATGTGGTATTTCTAGCAGCGGGAATCAAACCTAAACCTTTCAAGTGAATGCTTCAATCCTTTTCAGTTGAACCAACCCCAATTGACAACGTATCTTCTGATTGATGGTGCATATCTGAGCATTCGTTGTTACCAGACTTGTATCAATCTTGTTGATAGATAACTCAGTCTTTTTTCCTTCTCTGCTTGTTTTTCATATGACAGCTAGCCAACTAGAAGATGGTGTTAAAAGAATAGGAAGTAAATCATGCTAGAATAGAGATGCTTATTTGATTGGCATTAGTTTCCATGTTAGTATCATGAGATACTAGAAGATGGACACATCTTAATTTTCACATTGCCTTGCAGTAAAGTACTTTGTGCACATGGCATAATGGTGCAAAATTGAGTTATACACAATTTTTAGTGGGTCAAGTTAAATTCAAATGTTTTTGTGTGCTTATGTAAATGTGGTGTTCATTAAGTGATGATGAAAAAGAATACCTGTAGTCTTGCTTCACACCTTTTCCTTTAAACAAGTATTTTAAGAAATAGTTGTTTCTGTTTTGCAGCAACCTCAGATATATGAAGCCAAGTTTAAAGGGGAAGCGTGAAGAAGTGCTTGCATGCCTTGTGACACCTGTACTTTTCCCATCCTAGTTTTCAGAAATCGAGTTCTAGTTTATAAATTTTGCCTCATGACTTGCATTAGATTTATGATGATTACAGAGATTCTATAGCCCAGAAGGTGATATATTATTCATGATCACAAATTTATTTTCTTGCAGTTCAATGTATTTTAACTATAGTGCCGCATCTATGATCTTGTTTATACTTGATTACTGGACAAATGTTATCGTGCCATTGTTATTCTCGTGCAACCGTCCTGGAGTACAAAGAAGTTGTGAATTGTGCAACAGAATAAAGGTAACAGTGTCTTAGCAAAAAGTGATGCCTAATTGAAGAGTCCAAGGGAAAGTTAAGAGAAGAACGGGAGAGGTCGAGGAAAGTGGGTGACTTCCATATAAATGTCCATGATCTTATGGTCCGGCTGAAATGCTGTTATCAATGATGCATTTGAAATCGCATTTTGCAATCGAGTGTACTTTTTCTCTTGTATTAATTCAATTTTCGTAAAACAAGACATGGTTGGCTTGAGAAGCTCTACAAACCACAAGTGTGTAAGGTATTCTCAACCTAATAAAAGTAGTTTTTAAAAATATTTTAATGGTAGTGCTTCATAACTGCTTAGTCAATTAACTTCGGAAGATATATATAATAAAATTTGTAAATCTGTTTGTCATTGAAGAGTTGTTATTTGAACATCTAATTTTAAACACTGTATTTGATATCGTATGTGTTTATCACTATCTCTTATTTATATTTTCATCTTCTTTGTATATGTTTTTCAATCATACATCAAAAAATCAAAGGAGCATAATAAATTTGGTTGTTCAAATATTATTATTCTTCATAACAAATAGTGAAATTTAAAATTTATTATTTGAATAAATTTAACATCTAATCCATGTGGTGGTATTTTCTCTCTCCTTATAATAGTATTGGTCGTGCTGTCGTGCACGTGTCTAAAAGCAAGCGGTTTTATAAAAACATGTAGATAGGGAGTGACAACTCGAGTATCGTCTCACAATGACTCTTTGGTTGTTTTTATTAACACAAAATCAGTTTTGGGGGGTTTGGGTATTTGAAATTAAATAAAGGAAACAAAACAGAAAACAGAGCAATAAAATAGAGCAGTTTAAATGACAAATAAGCTAAAGACGATTAACCTACTGTTCTTGGTTTCCCACTATCACCGGTTCATGTAAATTCCAAGTCCTAAGCAGATTCTAATCCCCTTTCGGTTGTAGCAACAATTAACAAGCGAAATCACTACTACAGATATATGTTTCTATTCCCGAATTAAGCAAACGGGGTTAAGCCCTTCGCGAACTAAGCGAACACGAATTGAACACACGCGAATTAAGCAAACGCGATTAAATATAGGAACATAACATCACCGAAATAAATCAACACAACACTATACACTCCTGAATTAAGCAAACAGAAATATACAGCATGGTATTGAAAAGAGAAAAGCAAATAAAACAGGAATTACAGAACCTCAAGTGATAATGGAAACCAATCGCAGTAGATTAATCAAGGAGACTAGTTCTCCATTACAGAAATGAAACCTAATTTCGCAGCTGTCTAAACTAAAGAAAAGAAAAATAAAAACTGACTAAAAAATTGCTGCAATCTGCCAAAGAACAGCAATTTATATCTGTGAGTTCTGCGCTAGATCGCGAGGCGAACACTGTCTCGCGACGCGAATTTCTGCAACGTTTGGTCTTCTCGCGAGGTGAAGTACGTCTCGCGTGGCGAGGAATGGAAGAGTCATGACTTCTGGTCTTCAGTCTCGCGAGGCGAGACATGTATTCGTGGGGCGAGACAGAAAGGTTTGCAATTTCTGGAACAGTCACGCTTCTGGTTCGCGAGGCGAATGCCTTCTCGCGGGGCGAAGAACTCCAGAATTATTTCTTTTTATTACCTGCAAACAAGAAATAGCAGTAAGTACTTTATTTGACTCTAAATCAGCTAAATTAACCTAAAAATACTTAAACGACTCAAAATGCTGCTTAAAGACAATCAAGTCTAATTTGGGTGAAAATGGTATATAATTAACACAAAACCACGGTCATACTAGCCATAAAACTAGATGAGCCAGCGGCTGATCAAAATACCTCAAACTTAAACTTTGCTTGTCCCCAAGCAAACTAAAACTCAAAAACTTAAAAAGACTCAAGACATGACAAGCTTTAAGGTTTTCACTCAACTTTGCACAAATTTCAAGCAATTCCAACAAAACAATTTTTTTCTTAATGTTTCCCCCCTTTCAAATAAAGCAATCCCCACATTCATTTACTTTAAACATTTGAGAATTTCATCATTCAAACAATCATTAATCTAAGCAGGGGATCCGAGTTACACACAAAAGGGAGATCACCAAATTCAAACAACTGCCTTCCTCACAAGGGAGTTTAGTGTTTCACTCAATCGCTCAGTTTTTGTCAGGCAATCAACAATTCACTCAGTTTCACTTTTAAGAGCACTTCCCATAAATTTGATTTTCATCTCCAAATGATTCTCACAGAAAACATGTATGCAACATCAAAAGGTCTTTTATGGGTTGTAATGGGGCCTGGCTAAGGGTAGGATATACAAGGTACTAGGCTGAAGACCCTAGGAACTAAGAGAGCATGAGCTTTTTACACTTTCAATTTCCACTCAAGTTCCTTTTTCCATTTTTCCATTTTTCCTTTTTGCCTTGAGTGACTACAGCCTTTTTATTTATTATTTTTATTATTTTTATTTTTTCTTTTTTTTCCTTCTTTTTTTTTCTTTGCCTTTGACTCCAACCTTTTTATTATTATTTTTTCTTTTTCTCAATCCCAAACAACACATCATACCCTTGTAGCCACCCCAAACTTAGTTTCTTGCAACCATTCTCTTGCTAAGGATCCATGCTCTCCTAATCCTAAGATCGGGTTAACATGGTTTTTCAGATTTTAGGCTCATAACATAAGGTTATCAAGAATTAACAGGCTAATTAGGCTCAAAGGGATAACTAGGGAACATGCATTAGGGACTGGTTCAATTTAGGCTAAGTAGCTATTTACAAAGACAATGCCTAAATCATTTGAAGCAAACACATAAGCATGCAAACCATAAAGAGATTCAAGCAAATTCGGGAAAGTGCAGCTCAAAAGTGATTCACACAGTTAAAAAACATGTTGGAGGCTCAAATCCTCACACAGTTAAAAAATTGTTTGACCGAGATTCTATCCCTAGTGTGTGCTTCCCTTCACCCCAAACTTATCATAAATCATGTCATCATAACAAAATATCTCAAAGTTAAGTTTTCAGTTTTTCAAATGGGGATTCAAATTTTCAATTTTCAAGACCTAGGGGGAAAACAGTCAACACATAACATGCAACCCATCTATGCAAATTCAACAAAAACCAATAAACTTGCCAACACAAGACTCAACACACATACTCCTAATCTTCTCAAATTATTCAGGAGCTAAAAGAAAACAAAACAAAAATAAAGCAAGGCAAAGCAATTAAAAAGAGTAAGGTTCAGAGAAAACTCATGGGGTCGGTTCCACCGGGATTCCACTGTCTGTGATACAGCGGCCACGGAATACACAAATTGCAATATGATCCTCCCGGATCCCATGGCCTACAACATAAGGCCCACGTGATAGACAAGGCACGGAAGCTTGTTCCATGGTCCCCTAACTTGCAGCCTTGATATGGAAGTGGGTGCTTGACAATCATAGTGACTCCGTCAAGTGCGCCAGACTTCTCACTCCCTCTTGGGTCAAGGTTGATCTCTTTCTCAATAAAGTCCTCCCAATAAAATCGGGGTTCAACCTCTTGGACTGGACATGGTGCAAAATCCAGAGGCTTGAACTCCATCACCGGTTGTTCCACAGTGGGAGGTGGCAAACAGGTAGAGAGTGTTACTGGTGCTGCTTCATCTTCTGCACGTTCTTCATTCACTGCGCTGACAAATCCATCACCTGTTAAACCTACAGAATTCTCAGCACACACCACAAAAAGGTTAGAGTTAGTACAGTCAGTAGATATGGTACAATAAACTGAATCAGAAAAGGTCTGAATGTCTGGACTTTCAGCACACGGTTCATCCATCCCATCACTTTCAACACATGCATATGAATTAATTGAATCATCTACTTCCAAAGGTTCTTCATCATCCTCAAGCATGGTGAAGCAGATGTCCTCCTGATCCTCATTTTCTATGTTTCCTGGCTGAACATGGCCCTCAACCTCATATGTCTCATGTTCCATATGGATGTTTTGCTCTTCATACCTTTCAAAACACGCTACACACGAAGCAAATTCATTACAATCAGCACATGCAGTATAATAGATAGAATCAGGGGAAGAGTGAATATCTGGAGATTCAACACACAGTTCATCAATAGAAGTATTATCAAAATCATCCTCAGAAGAAGTATTGCCAAGAATAACTACTTGTGAATCTGTATGTTCTTCAAGGGAATGTGAAGTTTGCAGTGTATCCAAGGCATTAATGCTAGCATCTGCTTGTCTGCCAAAGCGTGCTGTGAGGCACAGGAATCGTGCTCGGAAGCTTTCAAATTGCTGCTGCAACTGGAGATTTTGTTCAGTCAATTGCTTGAACATGTCCTCTAGTGAAGGTCCAGAAGGTGCAGAGGTGGTCACTTGGGGAGGATTCTGTGGTGGTGCCAGTGGTAACATCAGTTGTGAGTCCCCATACCAAGGGTCTGGATGGTTTCCCCAGCTGGGGTGGTACTCATCAGTGGAGAAGTCAGGAACGCTGTACCGGTTCTGATTGTTGCCTTGATTGTAAGGATGGACTGCATAATCTTGAGGCAAATCAGTAACTGACTCTTCTTTCAGAATGGGGCATGCATCAAACAGGTGCTTAGGAGAGCCGCACATGCCACACAACCCTGCCTGCTGAACCTTATCCATTAACAATTGCGTCACCAAGGAAGTGAGCCTATCAATTCTATCATCAAGGGTCTGGTTGGAAGAAGAACTATGGACCTCATTCACACCAATCATGTCAAAACCACTGCTAAACTCATAACTTCCAGCAAAATTAGGATAATTTATGCATGGTGGTAGTTCACTAAAATCAGGATAATATATGCATGGTGGTGGCTTATAATCAACATTAGGCATATCACCAAACAGGAAATTATCCATGGCAGTACTAAGATTCATAACCAGACAAATTCAGTCAAAACTAATTCAGCAAAGAGATTTTTTTTTAAATTTTATTTTCTGCTAATAACAACAAGAGTCCCCGGCAACGGCGCCAATTTTTGGTCGCACTGTCGCGCACGCGCCAAAAAGCGAGCGGTTTTATAAAAACATGTAGATAGGGAGTGACAACTCGAGTATCGTCTCACAAGGACTCTTTGGTTGTTGTTATTAACACAAAATCAGTTTTGGGGGGTTTGGGTATTTGAAATTAAATAAAGGAAACAAAACAGAAAACAGAGCAATAAAACAGAGCAGTTTAAATGACAAATAAGCTAAAGATGATTAACCTACTGTTCTTGGTTTCCCAATATCACCGGTTCATGTAAATTCCAAGCCCTAAGCAGATTCTAATCCCCTTTCGGTTGTAGCAACAATTAACAAGCGAAATCACTACTACAGATATATGTTCCTATTCTCGAATTAAGCAAACGGGGTTAAGCCCTTCGTGAACTAAGCGAACACGAATTGAACACACGCGAATTAAGCAAACGCGATTAAATATAGGAACATAACATCACCGAAATAAATCAACACAACACTATACACTCCTGAATTAAGCAAACAGAAATATACAGCATGGTATTGAAAAGAGAAAAGCAAATAAAATAGGAATTACAAAACCTCAAGTGATAATGGAAACCAATCGCAATAGATTAATCAAGGAGACTGGTTCTCCATTACAGAAATAAAACCTAATTTCGCAGCTGTCTAAACTAAAGAAAAGAAAAATAAAAACTGACAAAAAAACTGCTGCAATCTGCCAAAGAACAGCAATTTATATCTGTGAGTTCTGCGCTAGATCGCGAGGCGAACATTGTCTCGCGACGCTCTGCAACGTTTGGTCTTCTTGCGAGGCGAAGTACGTCTCGCGTGGCGAGGAATGGAAGAGTCATGGCTTCTGGTCTTCAGTCTCGCGAGGCGAGACATGTAATCGCGGGGCGAGACAGAAAAGTTTGCAATTTCTGGAACAGTCACGCTTCTGGTTCGCGAGGCGAATGCCTTCTCGCAAGGCGAAGAACTCCAGAATTATTTCTTTTTATTACCTGCAAACAAGAAATAGCAGTAAGTACTTTATTTGACTCTAAATCAGCTAAATTAACCTAAAAATACTTAAACAACTCAAAATGCTGTTTAAAGACAATCAAGTCTAATTTGGGTGAAAATGATATATAATTAGCACAAAACCACGGTCTTACTAGCCATAAAACTAGATGAGCCAGCGGCTGATCAAGTATCAATAACTATTTCTATTATTATTTTCACGGTAAAATAGTATGGTAGTTTTTTAGAAATAATAATAATAATAATAATAATAATAATAATAATAATAATAATAATAATAATAATAATCATAATAATAATAATAATAATTAGAAATTATATTGATCTACCATGAGAGTTAACTAATTATATTATGTACTCTTCTTATATTTTAAAATTTACATTCACCTATTTTTAGGAGAGCTCGGTATTAGGGGTGTTCATCAACCAATCCAAACCGATTCAAACCGTAAAAATCGAATCGAAAAATCGAAAACCGAACAAACCGAAAATCGAAAAAACCGCAAATTTTTATTGGATAGGATCGGATTTTGGATCCTATAGTGAAATCCAATTCAATCCAATCCAAACCGATCTATTATATACATATACTATTATTTTTGAAATTATAGTATTACTCATACTTAAACATTATTCTTCATACTTTTATGTCCCTCATTCTCTTTAATATTTTTGTTGAAATGACATATATATTTTTAGAATAAATATTAATGTCTTGAAGTTATATTTTACTAAAAGCTTTGATGCATAGCATATATATATATTTGATTGAGTAATCATAAAAAATAGGAAAACATTAAGTAAAATTTAAAAATAATTAGCTACAATTTATTTGTAGCCGATTCAAGAAAAAAATATGATAAGTGGTAGTAGATATAGAGAATTAATATAAAAGAACGTGTTAAAAAATATCAATAATTTTTTTCTTCTCAAACTCCCAAATTAAAACGAAGATTATCTTTTATCCACTATTAAATAAGTAGAAAGGACACTTGACATTAGAAAAAAGTAAAGTATGACAAAAACCGAATTATCCAATCCAATCCAAATCGCATTTGATTGGATCGGATCGGATTTTTTTAAGGAAGCAAACCGATCCAATCCAAATCGCATGATGTTTTCATCATTGGATCGGATGACTTTTTAGCTCAAAATCGATCCGATCTAATCCAATCCACGAACACCCCTGCTCGGTATAATCACAGTAGGTGAGTGTCATAATAGCTTCACCGGAATAGAGGTGCTTATGCCTTACTATAAGTCAAATCTAAAAGGGGGTCACTGTAATTTCTCATAATAATAATAAATAATATACATAAGTGTAATTTATTCACAAGCTAGGTAATTTTTTAAAATGTGTTTGTGGTATAACTTGTTAAGTAATTAGTCAGATAGGTTTGGAAAATAGTCATAATCGGAAAATTTTGCTAACCTGCTTTTCATCAAAATAATGAAAGTTACATATTTAATAGCAAGTTTTCCTTGCAATGCACGAGCATTAAATAGCTAGGCAAGAAAAGTTGAGGTTTAATAAGTGGTATTTTCTCTGTTTAATTAAATGCATGAATAGCTTTTTCCATTATCAGGCCAGTAGAAGCCCATTGGGTGATAGCAAGGAAATGAAGCATAAAGCATAAGCCCATCTGATGTGTTTGATGGTGAGAATGGCGGTCTCAACGGCGATAAGACCGCGACCTCATAGCCCTACGCATCAGCCTTCTTCCTCTGCTTCGCTATTTCCATTTCCAATTGCTACAACACATTGAGAGTGCAAAGCAAGCGCAACCCTATCAATCAATCAATCAGAATCAGGTACCTTTTCTTTCTAAATTAAATTCAAATCACAAAACCTGCCAACTCAGAAAGGTGAGTGAAGTGGTAGCATAGCATAGCATATCCCCAAACGGTGTGTGATATGATCAATTAATTTAACCCTAGCTAGCATGCTCGGTTCAGTTATTGATATTTGATACTTATGTTTCTGAAAGTTTCTCTTGTTTTTCTCAGAATAAAATGGATAGGTATCAGAGGGTAGAGAAGCCCAAGGCAGAGGGTCCTATAAACGAAAACGAGATACGCATTACCGCTCAGGGAAGGATGAGGAATTATATTACCTATGCCACCACTCTCCTCCAGGTTACTTACTTTAATTGCATGTTTATTTGTCAGGACCAATTTTCATACCATTTTTTTTTGTAAATATAAATATATATTAAAATTATATACTGTAAGTAAATTATCTTATTGTTATGATACTCATTGCGCATTTCCTTATTGTTTTATGTTTTCTGTAGGAGAAAGGATCTGACGAAATTGTTGTTAAAGCGATGGGACGTGCTATCAATAAGACTGTAATGATTGCTGAACTCATCAAGGTGTGTTGGGGCCTGGGGCCTGGGGGGGGGGGGACGGGGTTGGATCTATCTTTATGTAGTTTATCTTGATTTTGTGAGTGATTGGTTTGATTGTTTCAGAGAAGGATTGTTGGTCTGCATCAGAACACTCTAATCGGATCAACTGATATAACCGACACGTGGGAGCCGCTAGAAGAAGGCCTTCTTCCGTATGGATTGGATTTTTGTTTCTTCTATGCTACCCTTAACAAATTTACTTGATTTCTGTGTTCATGGGAGTGATTGTTTGGTTTTGTGTTTTACATGCTCAGTTTGGAGACTACTCGTCATGTTTCAATGATCACAATTACTTTGTCAAAGAAAGAATTGGATACATCCTCCACAGGGTAAGAACATGTGTAATATTTGTGTGACATCTATATCTTTGACTTGTAGAGTGTGTTTGGATAGCCAGAAAAAATAGATTATTAAATCAACGGTTATATGAATAATTGATTAGTATTTATAATTGATTATAATAAAATTAGTTTTATGTTTGTATGTATTTGTTGAAAAGTGATTTTAAGATAATCTGTTTCGTTTGGGTTGTAAAATCGTTTTTATATAGTAAATTACTTAAAAATATATGAAGTTGTTTTTTTAGATTAATAATTTCTGATTGTTTGTTAGTTCTCCAAGGATGAAGTGAGAAAAATGGTATTAGTTTCAGAATAATAGAAAAATGTCTCAAAATAAGCTTGAAACAGGGTTTTGTGATTCTGCCCCTATTTTATATTGATTCAGTGCTTTTTGTTATATTCACTAATGGCAAGATTTGAAGTATTTTTTCTCATGCAGATACCAACCTCCTCTTCCACCTGATCAAGTAAAACCTAGTGAATATGAAGAGGATGGAGGTAAATTTTAATAATTTTTTCTTTTAATATTTCAGATTAGTGTGGCCGTTATGACATGTTTACTATAATTTGATCTGGTACAGAAGGCTCACCAAGGATGCGAGGAAGAGGTTACGGTCGTGGAAGGGGCAGGGGTAGAGGTAGAGGTAATGCCAAGTACTTTGTTTCACTTATTTCACTGTAGTTGGATGTAGTATAGGTTATAGAATGATCAGAAATGCTTTGTTGAACTCCCTTTATTTCGTTTTTTTTTTAAGAATACAAAAGTTGCTTATTAGGCCACAATCTGTTATACGTAGGAATTTACAATGGGGGTATGGAATATGGTGATGGTTGGGATGGCGGACGTGGCTATGGTGGCAGAGGGCGTGGTCGTGGAAGGGGTCGTGGTTTCCGTGAACGAGGGCGAGGTTACGGTGCCCAGCCAGTTGGGTACTATGACTATGGTGAATATGATGCACCAACTGGCCCACGTGGTAAGCGTGCATGTCCATTGAATTTTGGTTTCCAGTTAATAAAGATAAGTTGTGATGCCTAATTTACAATTGTTGTGTTGTTGAATTTTGATTAGTACTAGGCATGTGCTGGCGTAATCAATGGATTTTGTTTTTAAGTAAAAATTTTATATTTGCTATGCTTTTTGAATTACATGGTCCTTCCTATCAATCTGGGTACAGAATAAAAAGAAGAAAGTTACCTCATTTGAATTTACCAATTATCTTCCTTGTCTTCTGAATTTACTTTGTGGCTGTTATTCCTTGTTTCAGCACTTTAGAGCTCTCTTCCCATAAGTTCCTTGAGTGGACATGGTAGTAATTTTTGTTTGATGGTTTTGCAGGCCGCGGGCGTGGAAGGGGAAGGGGCCGTGGACGTGGTCGTTATTTTAGAACTGATGGAGCAGTCCAGGGAGCAGCTGCTTGATCAAGTGGGTGATGGTTGTCATGTATATTTAAAGTTAGAAGATGGTTGCCTGTCTGCATAGTTTGTGAGATTTGCTTATATTTTGGTATTATTTGAGGTGTGTTGCAATGCAGCCATGTTCCTGCAGTTTTGTTTTTGTAGTTATTTTTTACTTTTCTTTTGTAGCCTCTTCAATTTTGCCAAGTTTGGTAGGTTCAGTTAGATATATCCCCTTTGTTTAAAGACTTTAAAAAGCCAAAAATTGTATACTTTTCAATAGGAATTATAGAAATAAGCTTTTTCCAAGTTTGGTCTTGTGGAATTTGCCATTTTTTAGGATTTAATTGTTATGCATCAATCATTAGTGTAAAGATTATTATTTTTTAATCTGTCAATCATTCATGAATTCTTATATAATTAAACATGTTTGAATGAATGATTTATAATTAGTTGATAGTGTAAAAAACTTGAGTATCACAATTAAACACTTCTTATCCATGGATTTTGCAATTTTATATTTGAAATTCTGGATTGGAACTATGGCATCATGGATTAGTCCCCCTTATGGAGCACCTCCCCGAAATTTTTTTATTTTGTATTTTTTTATATGCAAAGATTATATTAATACGGAGTATTATGAATACTCAACCCAAATACAAGATCAAGTCCAAAGGAGACATCAGATGTAAATAAATTACTGAAAATTTTCTACTAACTGTATTAATTTTATAAATGTCACAACCAACCAACACCCTAAACCAAAGACTAAGGTAACGTTTGGTATCTGAAATGTTTTATTCTCAGGCAAATTATATTCCTGAGAATAAAGTTTTCCTACCTTCATACACGGGAATAAAGTTTTTCCAAGTTTATAACTATCATTCACTAATTTTATTTCCAGGAATCTTTTGTCTGAGAATAAATTTTTAAAACTTATAACAAACATGGGAAAATTTTATTCCCATTCGAATATTTCCGAAAATACTTTTTTAAAACTTATACCAAAACGCTGCCTAAAGCAACCACGAGAGAATGAACCTCCAAAATAATCGTTGAAAGCAACCACCAACCAGCATGATACAGTAAAACCATCAGAAAATATAACCAGCAAACCAGCCTTAGGCCAATGAAGCTCCAGAATCAAAAGCATGAACGTAGTGTTGAATACAGCTCCACCAGCTGAAACCTTCCCACCAGCAAACAAATACCAGGGCCCCAAAGTCACACGCAACTCACATAAAGGCCTAGATCATAGGTTTTCTCTTTTTCATCTTTGTAATTCGTGTTTAGTCTCTGACACCTGGAGAGTAGCGTCCTTGTTGCAGGTGTCGGAGGACAAGGATTTATTTCTGCAGTCTTCCAAACTAAAACTACAAAATAAAATAAAAAATTAATCACCAACACACCTTTTGTAAAAAAAGTTAAAGAAGCAAATTAACCAAATAAAACACACAGGTTGCTCAGGGAAACCTTCCAATAGAAGCTTCTGACAAACGCGTGGTGGAGAGACTCACGTAACCCTAAGTAACCATTTAACAACAATGACAGATGTGAATAAACTTACCATAGAAGATAGAGAGAGTTACTTGCTAGGTGAGAGAGAACAAGTGTGAGAGACTGTAACATTGACGCCCAATTCTTGATCAAATCTGTGATGGATCGAAGCAAATCTGTCAATGTGAACCAAACGAACACCGCACCAAGACGGAAAATCAAACAAACACCGCACCATGACGGGAAATCAAACAACGTCTCACCAAGACGATGAACCATAATACCGCCGCCTACAGAAGACGAAAAACATGAAAAACACGAAGAAAAAAAGACCAGGTCTATGTGGAAAAACCACTTATTTAGATAAAATGGGAAAAAACGAAGTAAAAGGGTGATTCCAAGCCAAAAAATGACTCAAAACCACCCCCTCTAATGATGTCATGTGACTGTGTGTAGAGAGAAGAGAGAGAGTTTGAAGTTAGAGAGAGAATTGATATATAATTATTAAAAATTAAAAAGAGAAAACCTTCATTTGCTCCTACAGATGCTCTAACCCCTATTTTGCTGCTTCATTCCGAGGGTTTAACCTACCATTTATACTAAACATTAGACTTAATATTTCTGCTCAAAGTGCAACTACACCTCAATCAGTGTTTTAGATAATTTGTAGGCGAGCTTCAAATGTGAATCTACAAATGTCAATGTTGAGGTCTTTTTATAACTTGGACAATCAGTAGGTAGAATTATGAACATGTTCATAAAGAACCAAACTTTCTGGCATTCATTCATAGAGAGAGGAAATAATTAGCAAACATGACGCAACCATGACCTAAACACCTTTCTACTATCATGTAAGGTGTGGCTTTAATGTAATAACGTGAACTGAATATAAAACAATAATGAACTTATACTCAATCCAATTTAAAAAAAATGTAAGAAATTAGTAATAAAGGTCTAATTTCTCATATAATTTCAAACAAATGTTTTGTAATATGAAAAAATGGGACAGCCGAATATATTAAAAATGCACAAATCCAAATGTCATAAATCCAAACAAACAAATTTAAGTGAGAACAAAACTTACAACCAAAAAATATCAGACTCTCCCTCAGCCTCATTAATACATTCTAGTTCCCTCTCTGCATCAGAGGATGTTTCTCGCAGGTAAAAAAAAAAGATAAAATAAGTATGTATATGTTTTAAAAAAAATTGCTACCATGGTTTCAAACAAAATATATACTCTTCCCTTTGTCATACATATTTCTGATCCTATACTGATATCTAACATGGTGACACTTGTACATGAATCCAAAAAGCGAAGTAGGCCTATCGGACACTGATACTCTAATTGATCATATATTTGAAACAGGGTGGTACTTCAATCCAAGAAGAAATAGAAGACTGACCTAGATCATTTCTCTAGACTCATTTATGATCCTTGATATGTTCGAGCCACACCTGCCGATTAACCCACCAACCAATGTTTCCGAAATCAGCATCTTAAATGTAACACAATCAACTGCAAGATTGATAGTCCTAGATATGCAAAGATTGGAGGTGCGGATGTAGGTGCTGCACCAAAACACCAACAAATGTGTGATTTGATAGTAATAACACAAGGACACTAATATCCTTTAGTCTCTATATCAAAGCACCAAAATAACCTTTAGTCCTAATATCTCTTTTAGTTATTATTCTTTTAAAACGTAAAACTCATGTAACATTAACTTGAAAATTGACTCTCAAAACCACTAACACCAAAATCATACAATATCTAAAATCGGGCAACTTTGTGTTTACACATCATTTTAGCAGCTCTATTCAATCAATAGTAATAAAATCTGTTGTTCTGAAATATTCGATGTCTGTATTCTCTACAAAAGTCATGAATATATACAGAAGAGTTACCACAAATAACTCCTAAGAATCTGCTAAATAACTCCTAAGAATCTGCTAACTAATCCCTATGATTTCTCCTAATTGATTTGGAGACAACTATACAGGAAATAAATCAAGCGTATCAGCAAAGAATATGCTGATATGCTGTTACATTATCTGGTACACAATATTATTCTATTACCCTCCCCCCCCCTCCCCCCTCCCCCCTCAAGTTGGAGCATGCAGATTGCGAATGCCCAACTTGTGCAGTAGTGATGTGAACTGGGCTGGTCCGAGGGCTTTGGTAAAAATATCAGCTAGCTGCACATATGTAGAGACATAAGCAGGTTTCATATTTCCGGAAGGACTTCGTCTCGAACAAAATGATAATCAACTTCAATATGTTTGGTGCGCTCATGGAAAACCGGGTTTTTGACAATGTGAAGTGCAACTTGATTGTTACAATAAAGCTCCATAGGATTAGAATGTGATACGCCTAAGCTGAAAAGTATTCCCTTTAATCATTTAAGTTCACAAACAGTGGATGCCATGGAGCGGTATTCGGCCTCAGCAGATGAGCGAGAAACTGTGTGTTGTTTCTTAGTTTTCCAAGAGATTGGAGAAGTACCCAGCTGAATGAACCAACCTGTGAGTGACCGGCGTGTCAAGGGGCAAGTTGCTCAATCCGGATCACACCAACCATACAACTTTAAGTCGCAGTTCCGATGAAGAACTACACCCTGGCCCGGATTACCTTTTAAATAGCGAACCACTCGTAAGGCAGCTTCCCAGTGATCATGTTTGGGCTCTTGCATAAATTATGATAATGTATGCACACAATATGATAGTTCTGGTATGGTAAAACAGAGGTAAATAAGCCTGCCTACTAACCGCCTATATTGTTCTGGATGAGGGAAATCTGCACCTTCAGCAAGTGCCAAGCAATGGTTCTGTTCCATAGGAGCTTTCGCTGGTTTAGCCCCCAACAATCCAGCTTCTGCTATTATGTCTAAAGCATATTTTCTCTGACATAGAAAAATGCCAGTAGATGATTGTGATACTTCCACACCTAGAAAATATTTTAGCTTTCCCAAGTCCTTCATATGAAAACATGTGTGCAAGTAGTTTTTAAATTTGGCAATAGCATCATGGTCATTCCCGGAAATAATAAGATCATCCACATTTACTAGAACAACAATGTGCAGACCCGACCTTTGTAAGGTGAATAGAGAGTAATCTGAGAGTGATTGTATGAACCCGTAACGCCTAAGTTTTGTAGACAACTTAGCAAACCAACACCATGGAACTTGTTTGAGTCCATATGGGGACTTGTTGAGCTTACACACCATGTCAGGTTGCTCGACGTGAAAGCCAGGAGGAGGCTTCATAAACACCTCTTCCTCAAGGTCCCTATGCAAGAATGCATTGTGCACATCCATCTGATGCAATTCCCAATCCTTGGCAGCGGCTACTGCTAATATTGTACGCACAGTTACCATTTTTGCAACAGGGGCAAATGTTTCGGAGTAATCAATCCCCTCCACTTGATGATTTCCAAGGATTACCAATCGTGCCTTAAATCTTTCTATGCTACCATCCGATTTGTGTTTTATTCGATACACCCATTTGCAGCCAAGTGCTTTCTTCCCTAGTGGCATTTGTGTTACTGTCCAAGTGCCATTTTGTTCCAGTGCTTGGATTTCTTGCTGCATGGCTTCCCTCCATTGCCGATCTTACACTGCCTCAGTATATGAGATAGGTTCTTTTTCCTGGGAAATAGATGCAAGAAAAACACGGTGTGCCAAAGAAAAGTTATCACAATTCACATAATTTGTTATGGGATAGAGTTCACCCGAGTTTGCCTTTGGAGAAGATGAACAACTAGATGGGCTCAATCTCTTGATGGTGTTGGTCATAAAGTCACATAGACGGGAAGAAGATTGTTTGCTCCTATGTCCTCTCCCCAATAGCGGTGCATCCGATGGTACAATAGATCTAGAGTTTGCTTCTGTTGTTTCGTTTGGAATTGTAGAGGCAGGCGCATCAATTTCAACATTTGTCTCACTCCCCCTATCATCCACACTGGATTCACCATGATCAGCTGCACCTGTATACACATCTTCTACAAAGTCTTCAAAATTTCCTACAATACGATTATCATGATGTTCTCTATAATTGAAACTACTTTCAGCAAATGGAAATGTTGCCTCAACAAATTCTACATCTCTTGAAACAAAAAACTCCTTTCGTTCCAAATCAAAAAGCTTCCATCCTTTCTTCCCATACGGATATCCAACAAAAACACAGTTTCTACTCCTACTTGCTAACTTATCACTTTTCCTTCCTTGATTATGTGCATAACACAGTGAACCAAATATCCCAAGGTGATTATATGTGGGCTGGTGACCATGTAACATTTCATATGGGGTTTTTCCATTCAACACAGCGGAAGGGGTTCAATTTATCAAATATCCTGTAGTGAGAACACATTATCCCCATAATTCAATAGTAAGATTACCTTGAAAACGCAATGCTCGAGCCACATTTAAAATATGTCTATGTTTCCTTTCCACTCTCCCATTTTGTTGAGGTGTTCCGGTTCAAGATGTTTGAAAAATAATTCCATGATCAAGAAAATACTTTTTCATGCGTGTAAATTCAGTCCCATTGTCACTTCTCAAAATTTTCACTTGTTTATGGAACTGTCTTTCCGCGAAAGTAAAAAAATTGCAAATTATTTGTGACACTTGTCGTTTGTCAATCAACAAATATATCCAAACAGCGCGTGAATAATCATCTACTATTGTCAAAAAATAAAAGGCACCACATGTAGAAGGAGTTTTGTAAGGCCCCCATAAATCACAATGAATTAACTCAAACACACCACTTGCTTTATGTTCACTTAAAGGAAATTTTTCTCTAGTTTGATTTGCTCTAAAACAAACATCACATGCTTTATTCACTACACTATCAGATTTGCAATTACTAACTCCAGAAACCAACTGAGTAACCTTCAAGGATGGATGTCCCAACCTTTTATGCCACAGATCCATCGATTTCATTCCTTCAATTTTGCAAGCTGTCACTGTTCGAATTCCTCGGAAGAGATAGAGCCCATTCATACGTTCACCCGCTCCAATCAGCATCCTCGAAGTGCGGTCCTGCATAACACAAATTTTTAGTGAATTGAATGACACAATTTGATTCATCCACTATTCGTGAAACTGATATTAAATTGCAATTTAAGCTAGGCACATAGAGAACATTAGTAAGTTTCATGTTTTCATTCAGCATCACTATCCCTTCTTTCGTTGCTGCTGTATGTTGCCCATTAGGGAGTCCAACTGGGCACTGTTGTATGTCACGAATATCTCTCATAATATTCAGGTTTCTTATCATGTGGTTGGATTCTCCAGTATCAATTATCCAAGCAGTGTTACTCCACTCACCTATCATCTTATCGTTGGAACTCATTTTTTGATTATTCAGCAATTCCACCAAAGTTTGCCACAGATCAGAGGTTAGCCCTGCCAATCCTGAGTTATCTCCTTCAAAAGAATTCGTTCCTGTACTTGTTCCACTATTTTGCACGGCATTGGCACGCACGATACCTCCTCTTCCTTGTCCATTTCCTGTTCGGTATTGAGCTTTTCCACGTCCACTGCCTTTCCATTCAATCTTTCTCTCACCCCACCAATCAGGATAACCAATTAATTGAAAACAGTTCTCTGCCTCATGCCCAGTTCTGTTGCAGTATGTGCATGTTACAGATTTTTATTTTCCATCTCCACGTCCTTTCATTCCTCTTCCACCTGTTTGTACCGCCAGTCCCATCACTTCTCCTTTTTCTTCGTTGGCTCTGGTAATCATCCTCATTCTTTCATCCTGAATCAGTGTCGAATAAGCTCTGTTCAGAGACGGCAACGGATCTGTTGCTAAGAGATTGGAACGAAAAGTGCCGTAAGTCGCATCGTCCAATCCCATGAGAAACTGATGCACTCTTTCTTCTTCTCTGCGTTTCTCCAGTTTGGACACAATGTCACACTTGCACCCTCCACAGCTACAGATTGGTATCTGCTCATAATTTGTCAATTCATCCCACAACGTCTTCAGTTTGCTGTAATACGCTACCATCATCATTCATCCTTGCTTGCATCCAGCCAAATCAGATTTGAGTTGCGGAATCCTTGGGCCATTCACAATAGAAAATCTTTCTTTTATATCCTCCCACACATCCTTTGCATTTTCTTTGTAGGATATGGTGGAACGCAAACTAGGTTCAATGGTGTTTAGAATCCATGACACCAACATGGACTGCACTGTCCACCAATCTTCTATTTCAGACGTGCCCTTTTTGGGTACCTCAATGGTTCCTTCAACAAATCCCCATTTTCTTAGAGCACGCAGAGACATTTTCATGGCTCGGGCCCATTCATCGTAGTTCTCCCCTCGAAGCTGCACCTGAGTGATCACGCTTCCTGGGTTGTCATTGGAATTCAGATCATAAGGAGATGACTTTTTCTGCCCTTGATCTGAACGTTCTCCCTAGTTCACAGGTTGATTAGGTCCTTCTTCTTGGGTTACAACCATCCTTAAGGATCTCACAACGACTACTCAAGATTTTTTTTTTGTTCAGAGCCCGGATGGCTCTGATACCATAATAAAATCCGTTGTTCTGAAATATTCGGTGTCCGTATTCTCTACAAAAGTCATGAATATATACAGAAGAGATACCACAAATAACTCCTAAGAATCTGCTAACAAATCCCTATGATTTCTCCTAATTGATTTGGAGACAACTATACAGGAAATAAATCAAGCGTATCAGCAAAGAATATGCTGATATGCCGTTACATTATTTGATACACAATATTATCCCATTAAATAGCTCAAATAAGCTGTACCAGTGTGCCAATAACAATGATTGTACTGAGCACTTCTGACCACTGCATCCATATGCATCTTGGTCATAGACCTATACAATGTAATTCATTCCTCAAATTATTTGGTATGGAATTTTCTAGAAGTTCAACAAAAAATGGTTTCAATATCAGAAAAATTAAAGAATAAAGCCCCAAAATAGATCTTCAATAATCAGGAAATCAGAAGGGATTGTAAAGAATGAGGATGAATAAGATCAAAAATAAAGGAAAGTAAGTTACCTGGAGTGTAATATTAATGAATGTCAAAGACCAAACAATAGCAATCCATTCTACGTGGGTGAAAAAACCGATGATTACAAGAATTTGCATCAAATATTGCAGGAATTGCTCTAAAAAACCACAAATCCACCAAAATATTACACTGAAACATGTAGTTTAAACCCTTAATTGAAAAATAAAATAAAATTGAACCTTCTATCTGATTAAGTGTCGCCTGCGTTTTTGGAGGAGAAAGAGAATTAGAAATAGAAAAAGATATGAAAAGCCAAAAAGAAATTATGAGGCTTGGACTCTTCGGTAGGAAGAAAGAATAGAAGAGGGTCAAGGGAGTGAGACAGAGAAGGGGATGGTGCAGGATGAGATTGGCGAGAATAAAAGAGAGAGAAATAGATTTCAAATTTGGAAATTGGAATGGAGAAAAAGAGAGAAGGAAATTTCTTTTGTAATGCAAAGCAAAAACCCTAGCAGGAATTTTTTTTATCAGGGAGTGACACATGGCAAAAAAAAAAGGATAAAAGGAGCACTTAGCTTTATTATAGAGGTAATTGAATATCAGACATATAATATAAAATTAGAATGATATATTTAATTACAACCAGTTCAACCACGGTTAGACTACTGTTGAACCAATGAACCGTGAATCGATGCCTTCGGTTCAATAATCGGTCCGATTTTAAAAACATCGCATATTATATAGATGTCATTATCATTGTTGGGAAATACCAACATAATTTCCCTCCTCTATGAACTCAAAAATAGGCGCTAAGCGGAAGCGTAAAAATAAGTATAATAACACTAGACAATTTTTAGCGTGGAAAAACCTCCTCAATGTGAGCAAGGAAAAAACCACGGGACCCGTAGGCCGCTTAAACTTCCACTATAACAATAATGGGAATACAAAAATACAACAATATTGTATCCTCAATTTGTGGATAACACTCTCACAAATTGGCTCATTATTTTTCTTTCTGAGAAATCTCTCTCTAAAGATCTCTCTATTTTTCTCTCACTCTCTCTTGTGAGGCTCTCTCTCTGTTATCTCTCACTCTTCTTAGTGAGGATTGGTGTGATTAGTTAGCACCCCTTAAGCTTCTTTATATAGGCTTAAGGGGGCTCTCCAAGTTAGCTCCCATGCAATGTGGGACTTGCTTTGGCTGAAATTTCCAACAAATCTCCCCCTTCAGCCAAAGGGAAAATATCCTTGAATCAGTTTGGGGTTGATGCTAAGCCTGTAACTTCTTTACAGACTTCTATCTTCTCTTTCGGTAGAGCTTTTGTCATCATATCTGCCCCGTTATCTTTTGTGTGTATTTTCTCAATCTGCAGCAGTTTACTTTCCAACACATCACGGATCCAGTGATACCTTACGTTGATGTGTTTCGACCTTAAATGAAATGTCGAGTTCTTACTGAGATGAATTGTGCTTTGACTGTCGCAATAGAGAATATAACTTTCCTGATCCTGTCTTAACTCTTGTAGGAACTTCTTCATCCACAAGATCTCTTTGCAACCTTCGGTGATTGCGATGAATTCCGCTTCTGTAGTGCTTAAAGCAATGCATTTTTGTAGTCTTGACTGCCATGAGATAGCTCCCCCTGCAAAAGTAATTAGATATCCTGATGCAGACTTTCTTGAATCCACATCTCCTGCCATATCTGCATCTGAATACCCAAGAAGATTTAAATTTCCATTGCCAAAACACAAGCAGCTTTTGGCAGTTCCTCTCAGATATCGTAGTATCCATTTCACTGCATTCCAGTGTTCCTTTCCTGGATTTGATAGGAATCTACTCACAACTCCGATAGCATAAGCAATGTCTGGTCTTGTACAGACCATTGCATACATAAGACTACCCACTGCAGAAGAATAGGGCACCTTGTTCATTTCTTCTTTTTCTTCTTCATTCCCTGGACATTGCGTCTTACTCAATTTGAGATGACCAGGTAATGGAACATGCACAGGTTTGGCATTATGCATGTTGAACCTTTCAAGAACTTTCTGGATATAGTCTTCTTGTGACATCCATAGCATCCTTCTAGAACGATCTCTAGTTATCTTCATTCCAAGAATCTTCTTCACTGCACCCAGATCTTTCATGGCAAAAGATTTGCTCAATGCCTTCTTGAGAGCAGCTATTTTCGCCTTATCTTTCCCGATAATTAGCATATCATCAACATAAAGCAGAAGTATGATGGATTCACCATTCTCATAGTTCTTCACAAACACACAATGGTCTACGGAGGTCTTCTTGAAATTGTGTTGGGTCATGAAGAGATCAAACTTCTTGTACCATTGCCTTGGAGCTTGCTTCAGACCGTAGAGGCTTTTCTTCAGACAACACACTAGGTGTTCCTTGCCTGGTTCTGCAAAACCTTCTGGTTGCTCCATATAGATTTCCTCCTCTAGGTCTCCATGTAGGAATGCTGTTTTTACATCAAGTTGTTCAATCTCCAAGTCTAGTTTTGCAGCTAGACTGAGAACTGCTCAAATAGATGTCATCTTCACCACTGGTGAGAAGATTTCTTTGAAATCTATGCTTTTCTTCTGGTTGCACCCCTTTACAACAATTCTTGCTTTGTACCTAGGGTTTGGGTTGTTCTCTTCCGTCTTGAGCTTGAACACCCATTTATTTTTCAACGTCTTTCGTCCATCTGGTAATCTCACCAGGTCATACGTATGATTCTCTTTCAGGGACTGCATTTCTTCTTCCATGGCTTGCAATCATTTCTCCTTATCATTCGTCTCAATTGCTTCTATGAAGCTTTGAGGTTCTCCTTCATTAGTGAGATTGACATATTCATCTGAATAATATCTTCTTGATGGTTGTCTGACTCTTCTGGATCGTCTTACTTGAGATTCTTCTTCTGTCTCATCAGTCTCCATCATCTGATCCTGACTTTGTTCTATCTGGTCAGGTTGTTATGTCTGATCAGATTGTTCCTCCTGATCATGTTCATCATTCCTTTGAGGATTCTCTCCCCCTGAATTGTTTATCACAACAGGACTTGAATCATAAATCACTTTGTGCTTTGGCTTCTCATATTGCTTATTGTATTGGATCGTTTGATCTTCAAAGAACACCACATCCCTGCTTCGAACAATCTTCTTGTGTGCAGGATCCCATAATCTGTAACCAAGTTCATCTCTTGGTGAACCAAGGTATATGCATTCCTTCGTCTTTGCATCTAGCTTTGCTCTTTCATCTTTAGGAATGTGGACAAATGCCCTGCACCCAAAAACTCTCTGACCATAAGAGGCTTTCTTTCCAGTCCATACTTCATCTGGAATCTCTCCATTTAAAGGTCTTGAAGGAGACAGATTTATCAGATCAACTGCAGTTTTCACTGCTTCGCCCAAAAATGATTTGGGAAGTTTTGCTTGAGAAAGCATGCTTCTGACTTTCTCTGCGATCGTTCTGTTCATCCTTTCAGCTACTCCATTCATCTGAGGTGTCTTGGGAGGAACTTTCTCATGTCTTATCCCATGAGTTTTGCAATATGTCTCAAACATACCTATGTATTCTCCGCCATTATCACTTCTCAAGCATTTCAGTTTTCTTTCAGATGCTCGTTCTACAGAAGCATGAAACTCCTTGAAAGCTTGAAGAACTTGATCTTTTGTCTTCAATGGATACACCCACACCTTCCTGGAGTGATCACCAATGAAGGTAACAAAGTATTGAGCACCACCAACAGACCTTTCAGACGTTGAGCAGACATCTGAATGAACAAGATCCAGAATCTGCTTTCTTCTTCTTGCATCATCTGATCTTTTAAAAGATACTCTGTGTTGTTTGCCTGCTAGACAGTCTTCACAGGATTCAAGTGGCTGCCCTTTTATGCTTGGGAGATGATCTTTTGCAAGGATCTCCAGACCCATCTCACTCATGTGGCCCAGTCGTCTATGCCACAGTTCTTTGGTTGCGTCTTGAGCAACATTCATCTCCCCCTTGCATATCTTTCCCTGCATAATGTACAGAGAGCCTTCCTTTCTGCCGCGAGCAATAATCACGCTTCCTTGACTGAGTTTCCATTTGCCGCTACCAAATTGGTTTATCATCCCGGCTTCTTCTAGCTTTCCCACTGAGATAAGGTTCAGACGCATCTCGGGTATATGTCTGACCTCCTTCAGCACAAGCTTATTTCCATTCTCAGTCATCAAAATTACTTCGCCAATACCGACGATTTTACTTGTGACATGGTTTCCCATCTTCACCGTACCAAATTCTCCTTTTTGTTATGATGAGAAGAATTCTTCATGAGGTGTGATGTGGAAGGATGCTCCTGAGTCAAGTATCCATATGCAATCATCTGATGCAACATTTAGATAATTTTCTACTCCGACAAGAAATATATTCTCATCATTCGAGGCCACTACAGTAGTTGTTCCATCTTCTTTCTTCTTCTTCGGATCAATCTGGTCAGGGTGGACTGTTCCAGCTTGTTGGTCTCTTTTCAAGAATCTACACTCAGGCTTTACGTGTCCTGGTTTGCCACAGTAATAACAATTTAGTCTGGTTTGAGATTTGGACCTACCTTGTGATTTTCCACGACATCCTTTTCCACGATTCTTACTCATTCCTCTATTTTCAACAACATTGGCTTCAAACTGATTGTTCAAACCTTTTTCCCTCCGTCTTGACTCTTCATTTAGCAAACAGTCTGTAACAGAATCCATGCTAAGCTTTCTGTCTGGAGCAGAGTTGTTGAGAGTGACAACTAGAGTGTCCCAACTCTCAGGTAGAGAACTGAGGAGTAGAAGAGTTTGCAACTCATCATCAACACTCATGCCTGCCTTTGTTAATTGATTAACAATGCCTTTGAAAGTGTTCAGATGTTCGATCATATTTTGACCGTTCATGTACTCCAACTTTACCAATCGTCTGACAAGGTGGGCTTTGTTCCTGGGCGTCTTCTTTTGAATCAAGGATTCAAGTTTTGTCCACAACTCATACGCATTGGTATAAGTTGATACATGCTCGAACAAGCTTCGATCAATATATTTCCGGATCACAGCCACTGCTTTCAAATTTTGAAGCTCCCAATCTTTGTCAGTCTTCACATTCGGCATATCCTTCTGGGTAATTGGCAAATACAAATCTTTGCAGTATAGATGATCTTCCATCATCGGCTTCCAATAGGAGTAGTTATCTGCAGTTAGCTTGAACATGTCTCCATCATGAGTGACAACTCCCTCCATCTTGAGTTACACAGGCCAATAGCTCCTCCAACCAGGTGGGTTTTGATAAAAATAACACTATACGTGAATAGTGTCGTATAGGTGACTTGTACCGAATGCTGAAAATTATTGTAGTTTATGAACAGTACGTACCGAGGAAGTTCCCAGGAAAGAGAGGTGGGTCAATATATAGACACACTTAAATACCAAGTCTTTCTTAGCCAGAATTTTGCTAGGCATGCACTTTCACACTACCACACTTTATTTCCAGCAACAAGAATACTTCTTTTCTGATGTGGAAGATCAGACAATGCTGCAGCCACAGAGCATACTAAGAATTTTCTTATAAATCCGACACCTAGTATTCCAGAGCCCTGAGAGCTCTGATACCACTGTTGGGAAATACCAGCATAATTTCCCTCCTCCGTGAACTCAAAAATAGGCACTAAGCGGAAGCGTAAAAATAAGTGTAATAACACCAGACAATTTTTAGCGTGGAAAAACCTCCTCAATGTGAGCAAGGAAAAAACCACGGGACCCGTAGGCCGCTTAAACTTCCACTATAACAATAATGGGAATACAAAAATATAAGAATATTGTATCCTTAATTTGTGGATAACACTCTCACAAATTGGCTCATTATTTTTCTCTGAGAAAACACTCTCTAAGGATCTCTCTATTTTTCTCTCACTCTCTCTTGTGAGGCTCTCTCCATTATCTCTCACTCTTCTCAGTGAGGATTGATGTGATTAGTTAGCACCCCTTAAGCTTCTTTATATAGGCTTAAGGGGGCTCTCCAAATTAACTCCCATACAATGTGGGACTTGCTTTGGCTGAAATTTCCAACAATCATTTGACTCGAATTTGTTGAATTGGCAAAGAGACTTAATTGAGCTAACTTCCTCAGCAATGTATTCCATGACTGAAGTTTTGAAATTCAAGCTATACAACTCCATATAATCATGCATTGGAGAACCATAAAATATTAATCCACATTTAAGCATAGACCACCAAAAAATTCACCATATAAGTGAGGATTATTTGGAGGGGATAAAAACAAATATTACAAGATTTATGGATAATTAGAATTCACAACACAAGCAAGAACTGAACGACTTAATTCATTAATAAACAATTAAGTGACAAGCATATATAACAAAAAGTACTCATCTACCCATAGAAGTGTTTACAAGTTAAACCTTCATTGAATATTAAACTTAAGAATGCTTTCTTGGAGAGATTAAGTGTACTCATTGCTCAATTCCAAAGAAAAAAATGCTATTTGACAAGAGAAGTTCTAGTATGTATGTTCCTAGAGCATCAATTAATGTATATGTTTTAAGAAGATCTTATTATTGATTTAAGTTTGTTAAAACTTTATATAAATATACTTAAAATCAATAATAATTCTTCCAAGAACATACAATAATTTCTCATTCTTATCACCACTATTTGATGGAGCTGTACAGGAATTTCAAATTATGTTGGCATGGAATACCTCAGCTGGCCACTTAATACGTGTTTGGTTTTCTGTTTGGAAATTTCCACACTAGTTTGGGCGCCAAAAACTTGCCTCTTCTAACTTTTGCCCAAACCATGATTTTGGGGTTTCATAATGAAAACTAATTAAGCAGAATAAATCTCCTCTAAAATGAGCAAAATTATAAAGTAAGAAAGAGTTTATCCACCCTTGATTAGTTGAAAAATATTGAGATCCCAATCCACTTTAACTAATTAACAGGTGATATATTATTATTTTCTTATTTTACAGTTGTTCACTTTAAAACAGTCTAAGTAAAAGGTCTAAAATGACACATTGAATGGAAGTTTGATCGGACCGAAGGAGAGGAGAATGGACCATTAAGGTCACCATTACTTCTAGTTAGTTACTGACTGTGACAGTCTATGCAAATATTCTCTTCCATTTTTATTCCTTTTCTTTAATTGAAAATAGGTAAATAAGAGTGTCATTGGGAGTACTGAGCCAATGCTTAAAATGTTAAAAACAACTACTCACAAAAATTAAAAATAACAAGACTACTGGAAAATTCTAAACAAAGTGTGGTAATTGACCTAACATAAAAGCAAAATGGTCATGAAATTGGTGGAATGGTTTAAGTTTTGGAACAAGTTGGTTCCAAGTTTCGAGTGAGGAAGCGAGTACTCAAGTTTAGTGATAAAATAAACATTTGAGTACGTGAAATATGAGAGATGAAATATGCAATTTACTATAACTGTTAACGAAACAAGCCTTGACCATGAACTAGCTTGACTTATTGCCCGCTCTTGTTAATTACTTATAGTTTGACTTGTTCCTACGCTAGAGAACAACATACAATTGAACAAATGCAGAATAGAGAATACATAAATATCCATAAAAAAAGTTATACATTCAAATCTCCACGCGTTAATTGAATTCCAAGCAAGCCCTATGTGTACATGTGTGTATAGTATGTATGTATTCATATGGTATAAAAAACTTCATTTCAGCATGAATTACGACAAGAACTACACCAAATACATTGAAACAAACAATAAGCTTATATATCCACTAGGAATTAATTGCTACTAAAATTCTGTCTCAGATAATATTTGAATTGAATATATATTGGATAAGATGTCTCCCTTTTTTTAATCACAAAATGAAATTCTAGTATTCTACCTATCCCCAGTTTTCAGCTGTGAGCAAGCAAATTTTTTTTTTCTTTTGGATAAATCAACAATGTATTAAAAAGAGTACTAGGAGTACCCCAACCCGTATATAACACCAAAAAATCACAAGAAATTAAAGGTGCCCTTCACCATCTGAATCTCCAAACTAACCAACCAAGCAAGCACACATTGATAATTATTAACAAGCTAACTAATAATAACAAAAGGGGTCTCTGGAATTCCCCTACAACAAGAGAATAAGAAGTCAAGTTACGCGAGAAACTTTGTTTGCATGGTAAAATCTGAGAATTACCCAGTTACACTTAAACATTATCCTCCTAGTTCCTACCATCAATGTTGGTACCTAGTAAAATAAATCATATATATATAACTCTAGCTGCTAAGTTAATTACTTGTTGAAACTGAAGTCCTCACCTATGTATTCATTCCAACATTAATGGGTCTTGTCACCCTATATATATTCACAAGAGACCTATATTTCTTCATCTTCTTTGGCCGATCAATCACCCCAACATTCTCTTTGATCTTTATATGATCGCTTTGTTGCATAATTTGATCAACCTCTTCACCTTCAATCCTTCTCCTCTTTCCGGTAACATCAACATCTTCATCGTTGAGTTGCATAAGCTTCTGAGCCGCTACCACAATGTCAGTAGACTCGGCCAACGGATCATCGTTCTTCTGGGGGGTTTTGGTTTCACGTGAAGATTGATTTTCCATTGCAATATAAGAGTGAGATTTTCTTGTTCTTGATGGTTTTTGAGATGGTGGTTAATTTCTCTCTTGCAATGTAGCGGGTACGTTTTTATTGAGGGTACGTGATGTTTGAGTTCGGTTTGGGAATTGAGAACGCGTAAGTTTTCTTTGGGAGAAACTGCAAGGATGGTTCTATGAACTTGTGAGGAAGTTGAATTATACATACTTTATATTTATTTATTATATCACAAAAAATAATTACTACTTCAAAGTTATTGCATCGCTGTGGTTTAGTGTTTTTATTGTTTCTTTTTTTTTTTTCTATTCAATTGATTTCAGAGTTAATGCAGACCATTGATTGATCTTAATTACAACCATGCATTTATCATTGACTATTTGGTCAGCTATTTTTATCCATTACTAACTTCTTTTGTTTTTTTGTGCTAGCAACTTATTTACTTTTGCTTGAAAATTAATATGCCCTCTTAAAATATTAATGAATTTGTCATAAAATATTAAATGATTTTACAATTTCATTTAATACTTCTAGCTTTTTTTTACATGACATTTAATACTGCTTAAAATTTTAAATAATTAATAACAAAATATTAAATACTTTAAATTTCATTTAAGATTTAATTGGTACGTATTTTTTATGTTGGCCATCACATCATTAAAATTATTTTACTCATATCATAGCTATCAATTTAGTTAGGACAATGTCTTTCTTAGCTGGTTATCAAGTCTTTTATAATGTTCCACTTTGTATTGTACATTTGATTATGAATGAATTGCAGTGAGTGATTTGTTTAAAAAGAAAAAGCTTTCTTAAAAAATACATGTAGGATGATTTATTATTAGTTGATAGTGTAAAAAATTTACCTTAACAATATATCAAAATTAAATTCTTTCATTTAATACTTTTTTGAAAAATATTAGATATACATCTCTTATATCACACATAAATCATATTTAAGTATATCTCATGGATCGAATTAAAGTATAAAAATGTATAAAATGAAAGAATTTAATTTTGATATAAAAAATTGATGTATTTTTAAATATGCGGATCGCATATTATTCCTAATTTCATACTATATCATTTCTCTTTCTAATTTTTATTTTTCAATTACATTAATTATTTTTGTTTCATTTCTACGGGATCTCAAACAGGCTGTAGAGCTCAATGTTAGATTGTGATGGTGTTTGGTTAAGAATGTTTTATTTGTAAATAAATTATATTTTTGGGAATCATATTTTTAAGAATGTTCTATTTTCATATTCATACATTGAAATAAAACTTTTTCAAGTTTATAATTATCATTCATTAATTTTATTCCCGAAAATATTTTATGTTTAGAAATAAATTTTTAAAATTTATTCCCTACTCAACATATTTTTTAAAACATTTTACCAAAAGCTGTTGTAGGCTTCACAATATGGCGATATATTGTGGTCCACCCAGGTTGACCCAGGTGATGATACCTTATAATTTCCTGCCTTGTGTGGTCCACATTAGCTTTTATTCTGATTTACTTTCCTTTTCTTTTCATTTGTTTGTTTTATTTGTGGGAGGTCAGGTCAAGGCCCCAAGGAGAGTCCACTTTGGTCCTCATGGAAAATGTCAATACTGTTAGCGACAAAGTTATTTTCGTAAATAAGCTCATCTGTTTGTTTCTTTTTTTTTTGTTTAATTCGGGTATTCTTCGATCGAGAGTTAAAAACTAATTCTTGAGGTAATGAGATTCATAAGGGGTTGACATCTCCCAACAGATGTTATTCCATACACATGAGTCGGGAATCAAACCCCTGACCACAAGCTCGTCTGTTTTTTAGTGACAAAAAAATATATTTTTTAGAACCAAGTGACAAAAAAAAAAATTTTAAACACAATTTTTTTTTTGTTAATTACACATCACTTGTATGTTTTGATAGAAAAATTTGTAAAAAATAAAATAAAATAATGTTTTGCAAGTAAAGTGTATGCAACATTTTGTTTTGATATTACCATTGCTTGCAAATATTAACACTGAAAATGAGTTGAAGAAATTGAGCTTGATTGAGATCAAGCTCAATTAGATGGCGGTTGCTAATTGATTAGCGATCACAATTTTCTGATTACTTTTAATTTTTTGAAACAATCACTAAATCAGGGGTGCATCCCTTCTCCCTCATTTCTTCTTTTTCCTTTCTCCTCCACCACTCCCTCTCCTCTTTAATTCGCCATTGTGAATCACCATCACCATATTATTCAACCTTCTTCCACCATTTTTCTCGTCGAAACACCCGCTCACCCTCTTTGAAACACCATAAGCACCACCACCACCCTCTGCATATGTTTGGATTGGCGGTCAAAAACTATGGTAGAAGTGAAATCATGGTCAAAATGACACCTTTGTAAAAAAAAATTCACTAAAAAATTGAACGCTACAAAGAGCAGTTTCCACATTCAGTTTTCATGAGTGCAATTCTCACAATACTACCGTTGTTCCAAATAGACGCTCTCTCACCCGCTCGCTTTCTCGCTCCTTTTCTGTGACCACCAAGCTCCCCTTCCCTCTTTGCTTAATCCCCCCCCCCCCCCCAACACACACACACACCGAGCCCCCTCACTTAGCCTTGTGAGGAACAACCATCGGTGCCACGTAGAACGACCCATATGCTCATTCCCCATTCTATCAAGTAGCAGCCATCAAGATGTAATTACAACGTTTCCCCTCATTCACTCATTTTGCACTCATTCACTCACTCAAGCTGATATTAATTCATTCTGGGATAAGTAGTCTTTTTTTTCATCATTTTCCACAATAATGTTTTTGCATTTTCGAATTTTTTTTATTAAGAACATGACTTATTGTGTAAAATTTTGTGATCTTTGGTCTTGATTAGATTATAGATTGATTTATGCATACTCTTTTTTCTTGCTCTTGCTTCTGTTTGTTCATATAAAGAAAAGGTAGCCATGTGCACGAGGCTCCCATATGGTGGGGTCTGGGGAGGGAAAATGTGTGTAGCCTTACCTCACAAGCAAAAAGTAGAGATCTATTTTTATGACTTAAACTCGTGACCGCTGGGCTATAGGCAGCAACCTTACTGTGGCGCCAAGGCTCACTCTCTACTTCTGCTATTTATATGAAGAGATAAAATTTTTGGAATTAATTATTTAAACAAAGTTCCGTGTTTCTAAAAGTCATGTCTTCTCTTAGGTTTGTTTCTTCTTTGAGATAAAGTGATCTCATGTCACTTTCCTTGGTGTTGGACTGTTGGTATTGAGATAAAAGTTCCATTCTTATGTATTATTATTTTAAGATTATATTTTAATAATAAAATATTTATTTATTATTTTATTTGGTTATGTAAATTATAAATTTTATTTGTTTCTTTTAATATAAATCAACAAAATAAATAAATAAATAGTTTAATGACTGAACTAAATAGTATATTCAACTTATTTGTTTTAATGACTGCTACATCAGTTGTCAGGTAGGATTATGCATAGTGATCTAATATTTGACTATTTAGCGACCAAAATAGTGATTGCTATAACGATTACAAAATTAGTCACCAAGAAGAACATTCAACCAACAAATAATAATCTCCTATGATATACTAGCAAACCGATTATTGCGGTCGATGTCTCAGGAAACGATCATAATATCAGTCGCTAAATGGCTTAACGATATTGGTTTTAGCAACACTTCACATCGATCACCAACTTGATCGCTAGGCTAGTTAGCAACTTTTTTTCTTTTAAAAGTAAAAGCAACATATATTAATAAAAAAAAGGGTACAAGGGGTACCCGAACCCACACACACAAACAACCAACCAAAGCCTAGAATCCAGACCAATAAAAAGCAACACAAAAACAACCACTTAAAGGCACCTCTACGAGACCAACCAAACTAAAACACGGGAACAAAGAAAAAAGACAACAGAGCAAATAACTTTGAGGAGCTAGTGAGCTGCCCAGATCGTGAATGTAGAGGTGAAGCACCTCTCTGCCAAGGATGCAACCTACCAGACAAACACCCAAAAGATCCACCTGATCGCACATAAGAAGAATCTTCCAACTCGTATAAGCAAAAGCCATATCCACATAATCCCACTACAAAAACAGGATGTTAACTTGCAAAAGTAGAATTTGACAAACATCCAATTAGGTTTGCTACCTAACTAGAAATTGAATAATTGAAACCTCTCATTTTGCTGCTAAGCCACTGCCAAGATATCACTTTGACTGCCTCCAAAATTTTTCACATTCGTTCCTTTTTGACTTAAAAATTGTATTGTTACGTGCTAGCCCAATTGACCAAATGATTGCAAACCATATAGCTTGCCAACCATCCCGATTAATACCTTATACACCACAAGCACCTTGAAATTGATTGAAATGAGACTTGCAATCTTTATGAAGCGTAGAAGAAATGCCAAGCCATCCTAAACATATCATCCACACTTTTGAGAAAACATTACACTTAAAGAAAATGTAATTAGATGTCCCTATTTTAGCTTGACAACAATCACACTTGTCCATTGAGCTCTCCAAAATTGACATGCGTATTAAGTTCTGATCTTTTGAAGGAATCCTATCTTGAGCTAGCTTCCATACAGAGGTTGTGATCTTTAAAGGTACCAACTTGTTCCAAACTTTGTTGAGGAACACATCTGCTATAGATTCTTGAATTCCCAAAATGACCTTGTACGTTGTTTTCACTATATATTCACCTGATGAATCCCATTTCCGAACCCACTTTTCATCTCCCACCTCCTTTAAGCTTGCTTGATCTACCACCACTTCAAGACTCTGAACCAAATCTAATTCCCATTGAAAAATTGCTCTCCTCCATTTCTAAGACCCCACCCAAGACCCCTCTACCCACTCACCCAGCCCTGCCACCTTCTCCCTTATATTTAAAGACAAACTATACAACCTAGGAAAACGATTTCTCAACAAACCACCCTCCACCCACTAATCATTCCAAAAACATGTGCTCTGATCATCCCTCAAAACTCTTATCATTGACTCTTTAAACTAACCTTCTTGAAACCCGAACACTCCCCTTCCTTCCAACGACCACAAATATTTCCACCCGTTAGAGCCCATTCTCCTATCCTCCGTCAACACTCCCTCTAATTCTCCATATTTTGTCACAAGAACCCTTTACCATAACCCACCCACTACAAAAAATAAGTCATCTAGAGATCGATTTTGGCCAAATCAGTCCCCAAAATCAGTCATTGGTAGTTTTAGGGATCGATCTGGCCCAAATCGGTCTCTAAAATTGGTCTCTAATTTAATCTTTTTTTGTAGTGACCTTTGTCTACCCTCATCCTCCACCACCACTTCCCCAACAAAGCCATGTTAAAAGCCTTCAAATTTTTTTTATCCCTAACCCACCCAACTCACGCGTTGGATAAACAGACTCCCACGCTACCCAATGAAACTCTATGTGTTTCCCAACCCCACCCCAAAGCCTCTAATGATTGATTTTTTTCGATTGCTAAACAATTTTTTGTTGTGTTATAAGTAAATTTGGCTAATTGCAAATCCTAGCAAAGATGTTTACAGATATACTAAGGAAATAAAAGCAATTAACAAAAACCAAAGAACACAATAGTTTATCTTAGTTTTAAATACTCCATCCGGTCTATATTATAAGCAAATAAATTCCAAATCTTTTAGTCCAATATATAATCAATTTTTTTTCTAATGACTCATTTAATGACATTATTCCTAAAATACGCTTCATTTAATACAAAATTTGTTTTTCAATGACTCCTTCTATTCCCAACAACACAATCAACTTCTCATTACCATAAATTGTAATTTAGGTAAAGACCTAATTTTTTAACCAAATTAAATAAGATTAACTAACCAACTTAATATGTGTGTTGTATTAATTTTTTGCTTATAATATGGACCGGAGGGAGTAATATGTAAGAGGATTATAATATTATAACTAACCCTAGGTTTTCTATTGCAAACATTAATTTAAACTGATTTGTGGTCCTGATAATTTTATTAGTTCATATAATAGTCATTAATTAGGGTGAAAATCAAGATTTGTTAGAGTTGAGTGACGAAAAGTGCAACCTTCGTGTTGCACATTCATGTTTTTGTGAAACTATTAATCTCCAAAACACACCCCTCCATCCAAAGACTTGAGTAAACTCATCCTCTTCTAGCATAAAATGGCATATGTGCATAGACGCAAGAAATAGATAACAACTTTTTTTTTAAAAGCAAGGTGACAAGTCACCATAAATTTATTAATAAAATAAAAAAGAAAACAAGAACATGGGGGGACAAAAACCAAAACCCATGCAAAATAAATGAGAATCAAGCATACCTAGAATTAGGTTTTTTTTATTCAGTCTCAGGTTATACTTCTTCTGAGATTTGGACGTAACCAACGTGAAACCATCATCAGTAACATTATCATTATTTTTCTCTCATTCCTTAGAAGTACTTGGATAATTTTGCTTTTCCAACCAAGCAGATAAAACATTAAAATCATTCTGAACAACAGTTGGAAAAGCGCTAAGATCTTGAACATTAATCTCCGGAGTCTCAAGATTCTTACCACTAACTGTTAAATCACAGGTAGCCTTGGATTGCACGGACACTGGAGTCGGAGTACCCTTCGAACCGGTAGCTATGGAATGCTCGGGCGCCGGAGTATCCTTGACTGTAGAGTCAACATTAGTTGCAGCAGAAATTGAGATCTTCTCTATAGAGCCATTGACAATATTTGTTGCAACCGAAGATGAGTTATGTGGAATGGAATTTGAGACATGATCAGGGGATAATGGTTCCTCATAGACCGTCTCAACCAATTCATTATCACTCAATTTTTCGTCCGGTGATGTATCATTCTGCCCATTAACGTCAAATGATTTTTACTCTGGAACCTTAGGGACATAAGCTTGCTTAGTTTTCTACACCAAAGGCGGATCCTTATGCACCGATTTCTCCTTGTCAAATTTACAAGTCGAAGCCAAGTGCCCAATTGATTTACAATTAGAACAAAAAGAAGGAAACTTCTCATATTCGATACCGATAAGAAATGCAAAACCTTCACATTCTACCATAATCTCATTGAGCAACTTCCCTGTTAAATCAACAACCACTAAGACTCGAGCATAGTGATCATATGCCCGAGTACGGGTAGCTTCATCAAAACTTATTGGAGTACCTAAACCGCCTGCAATTTCAAATAACAATTTTGAGCGCCAATATTCTTGCGGCAAGTCATGAATTCTAACCCAGCATTGAGCATGAGATTGTTTCTGCTTAGTAGGAATAAAATCAGGAGACCACTTAAAAAGATGCAATAGCACTGGTTGAAGGTTCGAAGCCCCAACAGTCAAGACACTATGCAAATCCTCACTACAAAAAAACAATTGTTTAGCGACCGTAATTTTCGGTCGCTAAACCATGTAAATCGGTCGCTATTTGTTTTAGCGACCGAATCAGAGACCGATTTATGGTGGTAGCCGAATACCTGGTCGTTAAGGTTTTAGCGACCGAAATATTATTTCGGTCGCTAATTAGCGACCGTAAATTCGGTCGCTACATAATAATAATCGGTCGCTATTAGGTTGGTCGCATTTTTGGGATAACCATTTCTAGCGACCGATAATCGATTGCTAATTCGGTCGCTAATTTTGGTTATTGTTAACCTATATTAGCGACGGATATTCGGTCGCTATACCTCATCTGTAAATGTGAAATACAGTTTAGCGACCGAATTATTGGTTTCCAATTCGGTCGCTAAACTGGTTATAAATTTTTTTAAAAAAATTTAAATTTTTAAAATAAAATTTTTATTTCTGGTTTTCTTTAAACGTTAGCAAACTTACTAATAAAACACACCAAATTACTTATGAAATATACAAGCATAAGAAAGAATAAATATATATAAAAAGAATAATCTAAAATATCGTACAAGAATCGTTTAAAGTCAAAAATATGGAGAAAAAAAATCAGTCATGATGAGGGGGAGATGGAGGAATCCAATCATCCTCAGCGTCCGTACCACCGCCGCCGTCGCTGGCCGATCGTCCTCGGAGTAGCAGACATCGATGGCTGGCGGCGGAATCGAGAAGCGGCAGCAGCAGCGGCACAACCGCTGAGCATCATCTCGAGCAATCGAGTCTGGATCCTCATCTGCTCCAACACCAGCCGCAGATGTCGCCCTCGCTCGATGCTCGCCGCATCAGCCTTTGGTGTGCCCGAGTCAATCAGTGCAATCTGGTTCGCCATCTCTTCTCTCTCGCTCTTCTCCCGAAGCTCCGCGTTCAGCTGCGTGATGGTGTCCTGCATTTGGTGGAACTGCTCCTGAGGGACGGTATCGGCGCAGCAAGGAGCAGGCGTGCCGGACGATGAAGCGATGAACTCGGCTCCGAGGTGTCCGAGGCCATACACGTCCTCTTCTTGTTCCTGCCCCCGATGATCTCCAAATAAATGGCATTATCGTCGACGGAGACAGGAGAGCAGCCATCACCAGTCAAAGCCTCATCTTGTGACTGTGAGGCACGTGATACGGCATCGTCCTTCTTCTCGTTGAAGCCCACCTACAAAGTATAGTTGAAGAGATTTAGTTAAAATTATATCTAATATTAACAATTCATTTATAATAAATTACAAGTAAACACTAAATTAATTTTTTGCTTACAGCATAGTTACAGGCCTTGTCGTTGACCCATGTCCCCGACTTCAACTTCTTCGTCCTCTCCACCAACTCCATAGCAGTCGGGGCCCGCTGTTTCTGTGCTTTCTGCACAGAATAATCTAATATTAAATTCATAAGAATAATTAAAAATGAAAACTAATTAATTAAATAGTGTATTAAGTCAAAAGTTTAATGTATTACCAGCTCGTCGTAGTGGGCGGCGGCTGATTTAGACCCACCGGTCCAAGCACATGCGCCACCATCAGAAGCTCGATTACGCCGAGCTGTGGCCTGGATCTCCTGGAACTTCTCAGTAGCCCAATACTGGTCCAGCTGCCTCTTGATCTCAGGATCCACCCACCTCCCCTTATTCTGACCCTTCCTCAGCTTGTTCATCAGATTCTTCATGACCAGTGAGCCTTTATGCTCAAATATGTCCCTGACGAGAGCCTCTAAAGCTAAGTCCCACCTATACTCTTTCTGCAACTTACAGTTGTTAGGAAATTCGTGTGTACATTTTTATAATGTAAATTTAATTTAAAAAACTTAATAAATTGTTACCTTAAACTCTAGAAACAACTGATCCCTATGGCCCAGTGGGATGGCCTTCCATGTAGGCCATGGACCATCAAACTTGCGTCGCAGGATCTTCGATATCGAATCAGAAGGGCCCTTCGCCGGCAGAAAGCTGCAGCAAAATTAGAGCATTAATAAATGTTATAATTAAATTAAAAAAACAAGTAAATAGAAATTAACGATACTTTATATATATTAAAAAAATTAAATTAGCATACTCGTTATCCCCCCTGGGGATAAGAAGAATCCTCCTGTCGGATGGACCACGACTCTCCTGTCCCAATGATGATGATGGTCCTATCGTCGTAGGTGTGGATGATGAGGGTGCAGCCTGTGTCTCGACCACATGAGGATGGGTGGGGGGTGCAACTCCATCACCCTGAGGTGTCCCGTCAACAGAGGTGCTGGTAGGGTGGTCTCGATCTGAAGTCTGTGGGTCGGCCGGCGAAGGGACTCTCGCAGCACGACCTCCACGACGACCTCCACGACGACCCCTACCTCTGGAGGAATCTGCCATCTGTGAAAAAAATGAAAATATGATTACACAACAGTGTAAATAATACAAAAAATAAATTACCTAATAAGTAGAATGACATTCACACAATGAATTATGACATAAATAAATTACCTAAGTAGAATCTCCGTCACTAAATTCACCCTCACACTCATCAGTATCACTTGATCGGAATGTACCTTCGCTAGATGCGTCCAACTCGGATTGATCCATTAACTCTCTTTCAACTACTTCCCCATTTCCGGAAATGTCCGCCAGAGAATTAACAATAATGTCCGGCGTAATTTGCAACGGTACGTGGGGTCTTGAAAACTCATCATCTTGGTATGGAGCATCTTTTTCAGACTGGTTGATTACATTATCAGTAATTACAATGCGAGCCTTTATCTTAATAACACCCAACCAGCCATGATGTCCTTCGGGATATGGCGAGTAATAAACCTGCTCTGCCTGTTGTGAAAAAATGAATGGGTCGTACGCCTTATTATACCTTCGAGACAGCCTAACTTGAACAATACCATAATTTTTATCTATTTTTGTCCCTACGTCAAGAGTAGGATCAAACCAATCACACTTGAAGATAACTAATTTCATCACGGGGAAACCGGTATAATCGAGTTCAAGGATGTCAGTTAGAACCCCATAGAAATCATCCTCTACATTGCCATCAATGGCTCGCACACAAACACCATAGTTACACGTCTTCATTCCTTCATTCCATGTTTTTGTGTTAAATTTATATCCATTTACAATATAAGTATTCCATGATGTAACCCATCTGTTAGGCCCCCATGCCAAATTTGTCAACAATGGATTTTGAACATTGTTTTCTGGATCTAGTACCTAAACAATCAAATATTATATTATTCTTATACATGCTATATATTTAAGGAGATAAAATGTATGCTTCAAAAAATGAAGATGCTTAACCTACATATTTACTGAACCACGTAGCAAAGTGAGAAGTAATTTCTCGATCAACCTGATCGTTTGAAATGTCAGGTTGGAGATCCCTTAGAAAATTGTCGTACATCCTACATATGGGAGATTAACAACGGGGCGATTAATAATAATAAATGTCAATTGAACTTATTAAAGACGTTGTAGAAACTTACTCTAAATATGGCGCCACCTCTTCACAATTTTGAAGGATATACTGATGATGGCAAGCATTAATGTCACGCTGCTCCAAGAAATATCCTTTTGATTTGCCACTAAATCTGCCCGGATAGTTGAATATTGATATAGGAGGACCAGTTGAACATCCTTCGCCCGAATCAACGTTTCTAGGCATCCTTGTCCTTCTCGTGTTAACTTCGTCCGGATAGTAATAAGAGGCAAAAGTGGAAGTCTCCTCTACTAAGTATGCTTCACAAATGGAACCCTCCACTCGTGCCTTGTTCTTGACTTTGTGTTTAAGGGAGTGCAGGAACCTATTACAGAGGGATACATACAAATAATTACTAGTTTTAGGGAAAGCTAAACTACGCTCTCGTGTTCGTGAATTTCATATGTATTAAGTAAAATAGTTGGTGTTGTTTACCTCTTCTTCTCAATGCCCATCCTAGTGGTTGTCTTATACCGATCCGCACCACAAAATCGACAACATGTTATGCTTTCCGCTGAATCATCCTTATAGTACAACATACATCCATTCGGGCAACAATCAATTTTCAAACACCCCAGACCCAAATTTTCCACGGACTTCTTAGCATGATAAAAACTTGTAGGCATCCGATTGCCTTCTGGCAACGCCTTGGACACTGACCCGGTGAGGCGATTAAAACAGCCTTCTTGCATATTGTAGTCAGATTTGATACTCAACCATTCCATGCACATCGACAACTCCGTGTACTCACGACATCCTTCCCACAATGGAGATGGTGCAACACTCAGCATATCATAGAATCTTTCAGCTTCGGGATTCGGATTCTCCTCTATGTATTGGGAACCCATTCCACCATCTTCTCCCCCATCTTCTTCTAGTACAACACCAACTGATGGTCCAGCATGATCCATTATCACCTGCTCGTATGGATTCAATTCTTCCCTCCCATCACCACTTCCATAGTACGAACCTTCAGCCACAATCGGGTTTAAGTCAGGCAACGTCTCACCATGGTTACTCCACCAATAGTAATCAGGCATGAAGCCCTTCTCATAAAGATCGGCTACAACTCCATCCACGCTTTTGAAAGATTGACACTTGCATCTTTTGCAAGGACACCTCAATTGATCACCGCCCAGCCGTATAAATCTCTCCTGGCTAACAACAAACTCTATAAACTCACCCACTCCAACTCTATACTCTTCCCTAAGACGTTTATTCCGATCCAACCTACGATACATCCATTTCCGATTCTCCGGAATATCCATTCTTGGCAATTAAATAGCCTGACCAATCCTACAATAACACTTATATATTACGGTGCATTCCAATAACTCCATCAATCTCGTTCTTATGACAAGGTATGAACCTATCCCATTCGAGAAGAAACCTTTGCCACACTCGGCTACTAATAGTTATTCCCATATTCAAATACCTTATACTTGACAAAATTTCGGCAGCATTTCCCATCGGTCTCCAAGTTACACGACTCGAGCACGGTCATAATCACCGCGATCAAGTATGCACCAGGAGAACAAAAGGAAATGCATCAGACCGAGATTTCAACAAGTATATAAGGCATTTGAACATTGAAATGACTATTGTACGAGTGTGAAAAAGGTTTTTCCCAAACTGTCCCACTTGGACAATTCAAGATTCAATACAATGAGCATGCATACCTTGATACGTTACGCATGCTTATTAATATTGAATCACAAATAGGAAACTAAGGCTTTCGTAAATTAATTATTAACTCTAACAGAAAATAAAACCATTAACCTATAAATATTGCAACATTGTTGAGCTTATATAAATTGCAGCGTAAATCAATACAAACTTCGATTAAATATTGTAGCAAACATCCTATTGAGCTCCGCTCTCCACTAACAAGTAGCAGTTAATTGTCAAACACATGCATAATTTCTAAATTATCAGCACACAACCAGCATCCCGCCTTTCGGACAGGATCACATCCTATTGAGCTCCGCTCTCCACTAACAAACAACACATATTGACAAACACATGCATAAACATTAAATTATCAGCATACAATCAGACAAGATCACATCCTATTGAGCTCCGCTCTCCACTAACAAACAACACATATTGGTAAACACATGCATAAAAGATAAATTATCAGCACATAACCAGACATCCTGCCTTTCGGACAGGATCACATCCTACTGAGCTCAGCTCTCCACTAAGAAACAATACGATAATTCACTTAACACATTACAAATACCATTTAATTCAAGGAATAAGAGAGAGTATTTTACTTACCTCAACTCCAAGCACACAAAGATAAGGGGACTATGGTTCAACAAGTGGTGGTGACAAAGTAAAAAAACTGCAATCCAACACCCTGTTTAGACATAAGTGGTTAAATTCAACCCATAAGTTACAATTTTTGTTTAATAAGTTCATACAAAGGCAGAATTACAAAAAAAAAAAAGTTAATTTTGCCATCTCTATACAAAATTCAACCCTCATCACGAAATGAGAAGATCAAGCATCCTATAAAAAATGAATGCACTACCACAAAAACACACATCCCTAAACTCACACACATACACTAAACACACACACATACACTAAACACACATCTCTGCACACACACACACACACACACACACAAACATCCCAAACAGACACACACACAGAGCACCCCAAATGCATAATACACATCAAACACACACATCAAACACGGTGAGACACACCTACCCTATGCCTACAATCCAATTGAACACACAAACTTTAGTACACAGAACACACAACAAACACACACTCACAACACACACACACACACAACACAACAAACACACACACGCAACACCAATGTACACACAACACACAACAGAAACAACAATGGAGAGAAAGACAGAGAGAAGCAATTACCTCGGTCAGTGTGAGGGAGGGCGTTGTGGTGGTGGTGGTGTGAGCAATGTGACCAGAATGAGCCCTGAAATGAGAGGGGAAATGATAGACAATGACATAGTGAGACAACGAGAGAGAGAGCGAGGGAAAATGTTGACAATGAAGAGAGACAATGAGAGAGAGAGATATACGAAAGAGAAACAGAGACAGAGAGATGGAGTAGAGGAGAGCTTACCTGAGCAGAGGGGAGATGACGGTGGTGATCGGAGGTGTCTTGGGGTGTTGAGGTGGCCGGAGCGCGCGCCGTAGAAGAGAGAAACAGTGGGTGGGAAGAGAAATGAGACAGAAAAAATGAGGAAGAAGGAGGTTCTGTCGAATTTAGGGATTTCAGTTTTAGCGACCGAATTAATTCGGTCGCTAATATGGTTAGTTTTAATTTGAATTTGTAATTGTAGCGACCGAATTAAATTTCGGTCGCTAACACGCGCAATTTTATTTTTTTAACGCGCCATTTAGCGACCGAATTAATATCGGTCGCTAATATAAACACAGTTTGACTGTTGCATTTAATTCGGTCGCCATTTCGTTCGCTAACAATTCATAAATTTCTGACTTTTACTTTCCTTTGTTTATCGACCGAAGTAGCGAACGATATCTCTGCTACGCTCTATTTCGGTCGCTATTTCGGTCGCAGAATCAACTCTAACCAGTGTTTCATGTAGATCCTACAATCGGTCGCTATTTCGGTCGCAAAAAGGAACCTAAAAATTCGGTCACTATTTTCGGTCGCTAAATGACCTTTTTTTTGTAGTGCCTTTTGAGAAGCAAAAATGAATTCCTAGAATCCCTTTCCTAACGGAATCATCCTCCATTGACCCTAAGACTTCCATAGTTTTGAAAGTTTGTCACGTAGGTCGGAGATCTTTCTAGGGATATCACCCTTCAACAACAACAAGCTTCACGCACGGCTGAGGAAGCTGACTAACCGGGATGTCAAACGAACCATTTAAAGCCTGAGCAAAAGATTTTCGCCGTGGAGGCGAGGCATTCGAAGGAGATTCCGGATTGAGAAATTTCCAAGGACAAGTCGTGATAGATCAAGAACCCGTCCAAGATAAAAACAGAAATTGACCCTAGAAACAAGATCCGAGAACAGAAACAGATTGAGCAAGGTGATTGAAGGTGGAAGCCGTCGTGGAAAGGTTCTGCACGAAGGGGCGAATGGAAGGAGGCTGGCCGTCACAATCTGCGTTCAAACTGGAGAAACGCAGAGATGTGGCCGAATTAAAATGATGGAGGAAGCGGCAGTGGCAGGTGGAGAGGGAGGATCCGGATCGGCTGGGGTGGGACGATGTGCAGAGATCTTCTTCGAGACCAGTCCGTCACTGAGAGGACGACAAGACGACTGAACGAAGGCAAAAAGCCGAGATGAGACGTGACAAGGGAACGACCGGCCGGAGCCACGCCGGAGAGTGGCGGTGGCGGCACCTAGGAGGCGGGTCTCATGGCACTCTCGATCAATCTAGGGTTCCTTCGTTTAAGCCAAGAAATAGATAGCAACTCCTAAACTAAAAAGTATAAAAATTGATCTCCACGCGTTGGGTTGGCAAAAAGAAAAAGATCAGTTTCATTTATGAGGTTGCCAAACTTAAGAATTTGACATAAAAAATTAAGAACAATATGAATCCAAACCAACGGCGGATGCATATTAAAGATATTAAATTGTATCATCAAGACATTAACAATATCACCAAGGCTAACTAATTAACAAACACGGAATTGAGATCATAAATTTCTCTGTTGAAAAAAGAAACTAAGCTAACGATCGAGAAAGCTCTTTATACAAAGAAAAATCTGGAACTGAGCCAGTAATAATTAATTAAGAATCATTGAGATCAGCCACAACTATAGTCTATAAGACTATAACTACCTTCCTAGTTTTTCCTACTTCATAACCTACCTTGATTTTAGGGCTTTCTTTTATTTTCTGAGGCATTCACCTTAATGTTACTTGTTAGTTTCAACTAGCATTGACGGGTCTAGTCTCCATGTAGATATTCACAAGAGACCGATATCTCTTCTGCTTCTTTGACCCAAAAACCTCATCTTCCCCGAAAACATCTTGAATCTTCTTTTTCAACGTTGTATAATCGCGCCTTTGAGTAACATCTTCATCTTCCCACATTCTTCTGTTCCTCTTGCACGTACAGACGTTGTTGTCTTCGTCGCTTAGCTGAATAAGCTGCTGAGCAGCTTCCATTTCCAACTCAGTGATCAACTCATCATCCATCTGGGTTTTACTTTCACGCGCTTCTGCCATTAGATTTTGATTCAACGGATCGTAGAAGAAAATAAAAGAGAAGAGATATGTATCAGGATCGAACCCTCTTATTCTAAATCTTTCTCTACGTGTGTGTCTCCTCTCCTTTGTAACTAATCACTCTTATATATTGTTATGTGCTTGACGTAGAGCGCGTTTTCATGGTAAATTTGTTGTGTGTGTGAGTTCAGCTTGAGAAAGAGAGAGAATGAAACCAGCAAGAAACTGCGAGCTTGGTTTCATGAACTATTTTCCAAGATGGTATCTATTTATGGCAACATGCTAACAATCCCAATTAATCTTCCTTTGTTTTATAGTTTTATTTTGGTATTTTACAAAATGAATTGTGATTAATCGTAAAATCAAGTCGTTGACTATAGGGATCCTTATAGCATGGAAAAGAAAATGCCTATGCTCTTCTTATTGGTACCATACCCGGGATGAGTTGTTAATATAAAAAAACATAATTCAGTGTGAATGAAAAATGTTTACAAATAATTCTCAATAAAATATTTTATAATTCATCAAGAGCGTTGTCCTTGTGTATATATAAGAAAAAAAGATGGCTGTCACAGTATTTTCTATTAAAAAATTGCTAGTAACACTGTTGGGTATCTCTCACACAGATAAAGGATCGTAAGAACACAAGAAAAAATACACTACAGAAAAATAATAGAGAACACAAGAATTTAACGTGGTTCGGCACCTCTTGCATACGTCCACGGAAACACTCCAATAAAGTTTATTCACTATCTCAAATATGTGATTACAATATTTGTAACCCACCCCACTTTTTGTGTATCACTCTACAAACTCAAGTACCACACTCAAGTTACAAGAAATGATAACACTCACTCACACAAGAGACTTTCTCTACAAGTGATCACTCACACACTTGCTCTCTCTTGCTTTGGTTGGGATGATTCTACTCTTCCTCACATGACCCATTTATATAGTAAAGGGACATGGCTTCCATTCATGAATGTGACTAGTGGACATTAATTGTCTCACCTTCCCAACTAATATCTCTTTATGATATGACTCCAAGAGTCAAGTGTTTCACCTTCCCAACTAATCTCTTAAAATCCCACTCACTTGCATTTATTTGGAAATTTAATTGCTTTTCCAACAATTCCTCCCTCAATCAAAATTTCCAAATTTCCACATCATCAAGAAATTTTACCTTCTTTCCACCTTTGCTATCACGGCCGCTTTCCCTTCTCAAAGCTTGCCCTTCCAAGTAGCAAAGGTTCTTCTTACTTTTCTGCCCTCTTAACACCAAGCGTCTTCCCTTATACACCTTGCATCCCCACTTTGAACCAACATACTTGTACCCTTGTGATGCCATCTCCCCCAAAGAAATAATATTGGCAACTGCAGAAGGTACAAACCTCACATTTTGGAAAGTTCTAATGGCACCATCATGGAGCTTCATTCTCACACTGCCAATGCCCTCAACCTTCATTTTTTCACCATTTCCTAACTTGAAATGGCCAAACTCTTCATTAGTTTTCAAGGTGTTAAACATTGCTCGATCTCTACAAATGTGCTCCGAGGCAGCAGAATCCATCACCCAATTTGATTTATCAACATCCTCGGTTGTTGCTAAAAATATATCTTCATCTTCAGCTGTTTTGACCACGTTTGTCTGAGAGTTGTCATCATCCTTTCTCATCATCCTTAATTTCTTCAAATCCTCCCTCATTTGTGTGCACCTTAGTTGCAAATGACCCTTCTCCTCGCAATAATAACATTACACGTTTGTCATATCTCGTTGAGGACGTGATTGCGATTTTGATCTTCCTCTTGACCCATCATGCCTCCTTGAATGATTCCTCCCTCGTTCAGATTCCTCCGCCATTGCTATTTCACTTTCATCATTGATATTCTCGTTTTTCATCATCCTCTCATTTTCCCTTAAAGTGACGGTCACCTCATCCATCTTCAAAGTTGTTCTCCCGACAAGCAACGTTTGAACCACAGGTTTGTAGGACCTTGGTAGTGATGACAATAACAAGCTTTGCCGCTCTCCTCATCAGATATTTTATCATCGGCGTTCAACAATTGGCTTACTAGCTGGTTGAACTTATTGATGTGGTCATGGAGATTTCCTCCCATCTCCATTTTGAGTTGATATAACTCCATCTTTAAACAGAGACGATTGGTTAGCGACTTCGACGCATAGATATTCTGGAGCTTCTCCCACAAAGCCGTTGGTGTTGTCTCCTTTAACACATTGTGCTTTATCTCAGGAGCTAGAGCTAACCGAATCGTGCTTACAGCCTTCTTTTGAATTTTTGTCCATTCTTCTTCCTTCATGGTATCTGGCTTCTCCTTCTCTAAAGCCTGATCAAGACCATTCTGCACCAAGAGATCTTGAATGGTACACTGCCAGATCATAAAATTTATTTTCCCATCAAATAATGGGATTTCAAACCTTGATGTATTCCCGGCCATAGCTCTGATACCACTGTTGGGTATCTCTCACACAGATAAAGGATCGTAAGAACACAAGAAAAAATACACTACAGAAAAATAATAGAGAACACAAGAATTTAACGTGGTTCGGCACCTCTTGCCTACGTCCACGGAAACACTCCAATAATGTTTATTCACTATCTCAAATATGTGATTACAATATTTGTAACCCACCCCACTTTTTGTGTATCACTCTACAAACTCAAGTACCACACTCAAGTTACAAGAAATGATAACACTCACTCACACAAGAGACTTTCTCTACAAGTGATCACTCACACACTTGCTCTCTCTTGCTTTGGTTGGGATGATTCTACTCTTCCTCACATGACCCATTTATATAGTAAAGGGACATGGCTTCCATTCATGAATGTGACTAGTGGACATTAATTGTCTCACCTTCCCAACTAATATCTCTTTATGATATGACTCCAAGAGTCAAGTGTTTCACCTTCCCAACTAATCTCTTAAAATCCCACTCACTTGCATTTATTTGAAAATTTAATTGCTTTTCCAACAAACACATCACCTATCTGATATATCACCTTACATATATAGAGTGTATGACATCTCAAAATTAGAGTGTAGATATTTTGAGGTGGCAACCTTTCATCATATTTTAATCATATCATCATATAATAATAGAAACTGTATTAACGAGAGGCGGTATGTGTTGATGTGGATAGGTGTAGCATTACTTGGTCAAATTTATGCATTTACAATTTTTTTTTAAAATTTAATGCAAATGTATTTTTTTATCTGTTGTTTCCTTTTTGCCAAAAATGTTTGAAACTTTGAATCTGTGGCTAACCTTAGTCATGATGGAATCAATTGTTTGTTGTTTTGAATAGAAATTGGAAATTTGGACGCTACTGATAATGGACTCAGACGTGTAGGTCTGCATTCCTATTTTTTCCCTCAATTCATTTTCTTTGTGAGGTTTGATCAGGAGAGTCAAGGACCATTTTTGACACACATCGAATTAAACCTTCAAGCTTGTTAGACAGAGTTGTTTATAGCACTTCCATATTCTTTTTCTTTTTCTTTCTTTTTTCTTTAAAACTTAGGGGTGTCTTTTGCTTTGCTCGCAATATATTGATACAAGTCAAGCCAACTCGCCATTTGACTCATCACTTATTATTCCTCACTTTGAAGTTTGAATTGAATAAGTTCGTTGACTTTTCAATCATTCTCCGAAGATATAAAAAAGGAATGATATATGTAGCATGTTAGACAGTCATCTATTTTATATTTAAATAAGTTTTTAGTCCCTTCAAAGTTTATAATTTTGGTTTTAGTTCTTGTAAAAAAAAAATTCTTCAGATTTCGTCTCTGTAATTTCAAAAAAATTGTAAATAATCCCTACTGTTACTATTGAGTACTAGAAATTATACAGATGAAAAAATTTGTCAATTTTAATGCTGTCACCCTAATGTATGATTTTTTTTATAATTTCTAGCTAAATTCTGGAGCAAGTCAAACAGAAAAGAAATTACATCGGTATCTCTGAGTACTAGATATCATACAAAATAAAGGAATTCAACAATTTTATGATCCCTAATTAATGTATTATATTATTTCTATTTTCCGACCAAATTTCATAACAATTAGTCAGATAGTAAAATGAAATTACTTCTATAACCCAAAGTACTAGATAACGGAAAAATATGACGATAGAGACTATTTACAAAATTTTGGAGATTACAAGAATGAAATCCTAATTTTTTTTACAGGGATTAAAATCAAAATTGATGAACTTTGTAGGCACCAAAAACTTATTTAAACATTTTTTTTTCCTAAAATTCCCGAATTAACAAAAGTAAAACTCTAATTTCCTAATAATGGAATTAGCAATTCGACTATCGGACGGAGGGTATTTTTTTATATACAAAAATAATTAATAATGAGAATTTTGGTAAGAATGTAAGATGTTAATTGTAAAACTTTAAAAATTAATAATAATTCATGATGGAAAACGCAGAAGTACATTTTTCGAACCACAAGCTTACTTATTAGTTGAACCACTCCGAACATAAACCTAGTTTCTCATTTTCTCATCAAGATCTTCAGTCCTCACTTAAAATCCTTTCAATTTTTCCTTCTCTCTCTCTCTCATACAAGCAAGGGTGGATCCACCTTACACATGCACCCATTCACTCTTGAAAACAATTTTTTACTATCATATGTGTTCCGGCCAAATATCTCGGGTATGAAATACTCGGCTGAACGAGGATTAGTGGGGTGTTTTTGGATTGTGCTTGACAGAATGTGGATTCTGCTCCTACGTATCCAAAGGGGAATCAAAGCAAACGTAGTTCTAGAATGAGGGGTAAGCCCCCTATTTATAGTTGTTCTCTCAGGATCAGGCTCCGAAATAAGCGGAGGAATATTTGGATCAGATCGCGATCATGGGGAGAGATATCCGGAGCCTGATTGTCCGGAGTGACATTATGGCTAGCGGGATATTCGGCCCAGTTAGCTGCGGATGGATAGCTTGGGGCCGAGTAGTTATTCTCGGGTGTCAGGTGTGCTGACATGTCCTCGGCTTCGGAGGAGTTTGGGTCAAGGCCCATTCGTGGGGGTAAGCTCGGTTGGTCCAGTATATAGACGAGTTCTCGGTCTTACATTCTCGGCCAGTACACAAGCCCCCCGAGCTCCGAGCTTGAATAAGCGAAGGAGCTGATACATATGAAACCGAGCTTATTTTTCGGTTATGCAGTTATCCACATTCTCAGCTGTCGTTTCAATCAAGTCTTCTCTCCCTGTCAGAGAAAGCAATTATTCCCCTATTACTTCTTCGGCACGCCATAGACAAGAAACCCTAGAGTTCTGCGCCCATTTAATGGAGTGAAAATCAAAAGTCGCATCGGGGCAATCAAAAGTCGCGCCCCCTTTTGGGCCCGATGGATAATGGGCTTCCAATCGCAGGCTATAAATACCTCCTCCGGCGCCAACTCCCTCCTACTTTGCTTACCCTTCTCTGCCATTCACCCTCGTCTCCCAAGTTTCTGCCATTGTCTCTCTGCTTGTCATCCTCCAGGTACGCTCCGTCTCTTCTTTTCCTTCGTGCTTCTAAGCTCTATTTCTGGCCTTCAGATATGAGTTCTTCTGCGTCTTCTGAGTCAAATACTTCGCCTCTGGTTGAGCGCGAAGTTTCCCCAATTGGGGGATCCCCTTCTGTTTCTTCTGTTCCTTCACGGGAACTGAGCGTTGGGGAGGCGGAACCGTCCTCCTCCGGGTCATCTTCGACTGACTCGGATTCTTCCGAGTATGATTCGCCTAGGTCTGGTTCTCCTCCTCCTAGGGTGTCCAAACCCGCTGCTCGCAAACAGCGCCTTAGGGTTCCTAAAGACCCTATTCCCGACATTACCCTTCCCGGGTATACCTGGGTTAAAGGGGAGGTTGGAACCTTTTTTTCTGACTACCAGACTCCTGATTCTATCGTTGAACTTCGGTCCCATATCAATATCTCGGCCTCAGGGGACGAGTCCGAGTTTATCTGCTCTCCGTGCTCGAGCACCGAGTGTGTCTTTCTAAGGGCTCGTCCTTCCGAGCCCCCCTTTACATATATGTATAAAACACTTTTTGACAAACTGCATGTGTCTCTTCCTTTTACTGAGTTTGAGTGCGACGTTCTGAGAACCATGAACGTCGCACCTACTCAGCTTCACCCTAACAGCTGGGCTTTTATGAAAGCCTTTCAGATTCTATGTAAATACATAAGGATAGAGCCCACCACTCCAAAATTTTTGTATTTTTATCAAACCAGATTTGGCGAGAAAAAGGGATGGGTATCCCTTAATGGGTTGAACCGAAGAGGTCTTCTTAGTTTATTCGCTTCGTCTTATAAAGACTTCAAGGTTGGCTTCTTCCGTGTTCGCCCTTCGAGTTCTCATACCTCCCACTTTTTTGACGAGAATAAATATGCCAAGTTTCCTTTATACTGGCAATCCTCTCCCACAAAATTCGTCGGCTTCGAGTATCATTCCCTGCCGGCCGAGGATAGGCGGGATATAGATGTACTAGAGGGTCTTCCTCGGCCCCTCCATTGTGCACGCCTTATGAAACTCCCCTTCTCCTCCACCCCAAGGTCCGACCTTAAAAGTAAGTGCTCGGCTTTTTAGTTTCTTAAGTATTTTCTGCATGTGTTGTTATACTAACAACTCTTTCTTTTTGACAGTCATCATGGGAAAATTCGATTTTTCAAAGCTTGTCAAGGCTGGTGTTGGTAAAGAGGGTCAGGGTCCCTCTTCAGCCGAGAAGAAGCAGAAAAGACCTCCTCCCACCAAGGCTTCGCGGGGGGCTTCGTCATCTGCCCCTCAAAAAGGAAGAGGGCAGAGGTTGAAGTGGTCGCCGAAGATTCTCCCCTTCCTGGCCCAAGCTCCCCTCGCCCCACTACTCAGGGGACGCAAATCGTGGGGCGAGAACAGCCACTTTCTACCCCCCTTGAGCCAAAATGGTACAACACCACCCTGAAGGCGGGGACTTCATCTCTCTGGGGTGAAGACTTCAACCCCTCCTCCTCTTTCGACTCGAGCCTCTTAAAAGCCGCTGATCTTCGGTTTATCAAGCAGCAGGGGGCCCGATCCAGCATGGAGGCCCTCTCGGTCTACTGCCTTCGCGCTGCGGCTTTGGCTCGTTTCTGTAGCCGAGAGGTGACGGAGACCGAGAGGAAGTCTCAGCAATTGGAGTCTGAGTTTGCTGCTATAGAGAGGTTGAAGGGGGATCTTTCCCGGATTTCCTCCGAGAATGAACGCCTGACTACCACCATTGCTGATATTAATACTCGGAACTCCGAGCTGGATTCTCGGGCAAAATCAGCCGAGGAAAGCAGAGCTCGAGTGGAAGAAGACAAGGCTCGTGCCGAAGAAAAGATCAAAGAGGCTCAGGCTGAGATTGATCGGCTCAAAGCTGCCTTGGAGGCTGAGATCCAGGCTAAGATACTGCTCGAGGAGGACGTAAAGGAGGCCACCCGCTGCATTGTCATCGAGCACCGGAAAGGTTTTGACAAAGGCATTGCCCAAGCTGAGGTTCTGGTTCCCGGCATCGACCTTTCGGGGGCCGATGTGAACATGGAGGTGGTAAATGGGGAACTTGTTCCCATTATTCCCGAGGGGGAGGAAGAGGTGGACGTAGTGGGGGGCTCTCCCGACGGTCATGTAGAGGCCGAGGAAAGCCGTAGGGGGGAGTAGCTGTTATAGTTTTTTGTTCATCCTTTCCGTGTTGGCCAGAGCGAACTTCCTTTACCCACAACGTGCCGCAAGTCTAAGAATTAAGCGAATGACTTATATTAAAACAACAAAGTCATCTTATCTTTCTAAGTATAGGTTTTGGACATGGCTAGAAAAATGATGCTAGAGATGTCCAACTTTTACAAATTCTTGGATTACGTTTTATCCAAAACTTGCCCTTGTAACCTGATTACTTGAATGAATATCATTATCATTTTGCTGATTCTTTGTTGTGTTTGGCTCGTCCGTCGAATCTTCGGCTAAGGCCGAAATACTCCGCCGTCCAAAATGGACGGTGGTCGTTACACGAAAAGCACGTGTTTTTCATTTTGCGTTGTCATGCATTAAATGCTTTTGGAAACCGTAATGGGTTCACGCAATCGCTGCCTTTTGCTTGGTTTCGAGGTTTGTTTTCCCAACAAATTCTCATACATACTACTTCCTCTGTTGCCTATAAATAGGGCCCTTCTCACTTGTTCATTCCTCATCCTTTTCTATCAGCCAAGTTCGTTTCTTACTTCTCTTCCACCCGAGTAGTTCCATGCAAACATCAGGGGTTTACGTTCCCCTCTCCCAGTTAACATCCTTTTTTGGGTTTCACATCCGCCAAAAAGGATGTAAGTGGGAGATGGGATCCAGAATTCCTTTTATGGTTTAATCCTTCAAAAAGGATGTTAACGGGGGAGAATAGCAGGTCTTCGGGCGTGGCGAAAGGGGTAGAGGTCGTCTACTCCCGGAGTCGGCCCGAGCACCTCATCGTCCCGGCTTTCTCGGGGGAGTGTGAACTACAGACCTCCCTTAAGAGAGCGTGGTGACGTTCAATCGGGGGATCGGGGGCGAGTGGCCCTTATTTTCAATTTCGGCTTTCAACCTCAGCGCTGCACTCGGTCCCGTGAATGTACTTTTCAAGAGTCAAGCTTAGCTTTATTTTTGCGCATTGTACTCGGTTTCCTTGAATGTATCAAACTCGGCTTTATTTTTGTCTTGTGCATTGTACTCGGTTTCCTTAATAAAATAACGGCTCGTACTTGGCCTTTCCGAATTTTGTTCTTTGCCCATATTCAGCTTTACTAATTTCGCGGCTTAAATTCAACGTCTATAACTTAGTAATAACTCGGATTCGGCTATTAAGATCGTGCTTGACCTTTATACTTAACTTTATGGCTCGTATTCGGCCACCAGGCTCAAACTTGGCCTTGAGAATTTAACGGCTCGGATTCGGCCATTGGCTCGTACTCGGCCACTAGGCTCAAACTTGGCCTTTGGAATTGAACGGCTCGGACTCGGCCGCCGGGCTCAAACTTGGTCCCTCTGACTGGCTCTAACTCGGCCAACGGCTCAGATTTCGGCCGCCGGGCTCAAACTTGGCCCCTTCGATTGGCTCGAACTTCGGCCAACGGCTCGTACTCGGCCGCCTGGCTCAAACTTGGCCCCTCTGACTGGCTCGAACTCGGCCATTAGGCTCAAACTTGGCCTTTGGAATTGAACGGCTCGTACTCGGCCGCCGGGCTCAAACTTGGCCCCTGTGACTGGCTCGGACTCGGCCATTAGGCTCAAACTTGGCCTTTGGAATTGAACGGCTCGTACTCGGCCGCCGGGCTTAAACTTGGCCCTCCGATCGGCTCGAACTCGGCTAACGGCTCGTACTCGGCCGCCGGGCTCAAACTTGGCCCCTCTGACTGGCTCGAACTCGGCCATTAGGCTCAAACTTGGCCTTTGGAATTGAACGGCTCGTACTCGGCCGCCGGCTCAAACTTGGCCCCTCTGACTGGCTCGGACTCGGCCATTAGGCTCAAACTTGGCCTTTGGAATTGAACGGCTCGTACTCGGCCGCCGGGCTCAAACTTGGCCCCTCTGACTGGCTCGAACTCGGCCAACGGCTCGTACTCGGCCGCCGGGCTCAAACTTGGCCCCTCTGACTGGCTCGGACTCGGCCATTAGGCTCAAACTTGGCCTTTGGAATTGAACGGCTCGTACTCGGCCGCCGGGCTCAAACTTGGCCCCTCTGACTGGCTCGGACTCGGCCATTAAAATAAGATGTCTGCAAAATAAATACTTCGGCAAAGCAAGAAAAAATAAAACCATATTCATAATAAATTTTGCTTTTTATTGAATGGAGTCCGCGGTGTGCCTCGTTAAAACCTCCCCGGTCAAAACCCATTTTGGGAAAAAATACCGAGGTAGGAAAAAGAGTACAGCACCCGACTATATACATCAGCTGTAATAAAACTTCAAATGAGAGGCATTCCAAGTCCTCGGGACAGGATTTCCCGACAATTCTTCTAACCTATAGGCCCCGTTCCCCAGGTTTTCAACTACTCGGAATGGTCCTCCCCAATTTGCCGCTAACTTGCCTTCCGTGCGGTCCTTCCTCGCTTCCCCTTTTATTCTCAGCACTAAGTCTCCGCGCAGAAAACTCCTTGGCCTTACTCTTGAATTATACCTTCTAGTGGCTCTCTGTTTGCAGGCTTCTTCTCTGATTCTGGCTTCCTCCCTAACCTCTTCTACCAAGTCAAGTTCGATCCTCATATTGTTCTCATTGTCGTTCGGCTCGTGTTGTACACGTCAGAAAGACGGTTCACCAACCTCTACTGGGATCATGGCGTCAGTTCCGTACGTCAGCCTGAAGGGTGTTTCTTGAGTGGTAGATTGAGGCGTACAGTGGTAGGCCCAGAGAATACTCGGTAACTCCTCTGCCCAGGCTCCTTTAGATCTTCCTACTCTTTTCTTCAGTTCCCCGAGGATGATCTTGCTAGCTGATTCGGCCTGCCCATTGGTTTGGGGGTGCTCAACGGATGTAACTTGGTGCTTGATACCGAGGTTGTCATAGAATTCCCGTAGCTTCTTATCCACAAATTGTCTTCCGTTGTCGGTGACGATTGCACAGGGAATTCCGTGCCTACAAATAAGGTTCTTCCACACAAATTTCTGCACCTTCTCAGCGGTAATCTTGGCCAAAGGCTCTGCTTCGATCCATTTGGTGAAGTAGTCCACTGCTACCAAGTAGGGAATTTGACTTGGCCTTTGGCTCTCGGGAAAGGCCCCAAGATATGTCCATTCCCCACATTGCAAACGGACAAGGCGAGTTTAATGTGTGAAGTCCTTCAGGGGGGGTATGATTTACATTGGAAAATCTCTGGCACTCATCACACCGCTTCGTCCACTCCATGCAATCAGCTCTAAGGGTAGGCCAATAATACCTGCTCGGACTATCTTGGAGGCCATTGATCTGCCTCCACCGTGAAAACCCACAGATTCCTCGGTGAACCTCTTCCATGACATACTTGGATTGTACCTTGGTCGACATTTTAGCAAAGGCGCGAGAATCCTCGCTTATACAGACTCCCTGGCGATAATGGTGAAATGACTCGCCCTTAGCCTACGACTTTCTCGGCTTCGACCGATCCGAGGGTAGAGCTTCGAGGATAAGTACTCCCATATAGGCGCCATCCACTCTCGATCAACCAACTCGTTGGCCATCACCTCTTCTCGTCCCAATGCTTGGTTCATTGAGGGTTTCTTGAATAACCGCTTACGTGGTGTCCCGGCTTCTTTGTCTTGGCAAGCTTAGACAAAGAATCGGCCCGAGTGTTTTCCTCTCGGGGAATGTGCTCAATGGTGAACTTTTCAAAACCGGAGATTAACTGGTTGACCTTACACAAATATCTCGGTGAGTCGAGGTTCCTTCGTCTGATAGCCTCCGGATATTTGTCCGGTGACTAGTTGTGAATCACTCCGGCACTTGACAGCCTTCGCCCCCATTTCATTCGCCAGCCTTAGTCCCGCTATCAGAGCTTCATACTCGGCTTGATTGTTCGAGGTTTTGAACTCGAATTTCAACGATTGCTCCAAGATCAAATCTCCTGGTCCTTCCAGAATCACCCCCGCTCCACTGCCCCTGATATTTGAGGATCCATCCACGTATAGATTCCACCATATATCCTCAGCCTCTGGTTGTGGATGGAGCTCGGTTATGAAGTCAGATAGGCATTGTAATTTCAGAGGTCCCCTCATTTCGTATTTCAAGCCAAACTCGGACAACTCTACTGACCAAGCAATCATACGCCCCGCCAATTCGGGCTTTTTGAGTATCTGTTTGATTGGGTGATCCGTCTTAACAACCACTTGGTGACTCTGAAAGTACGGGCGCAACCGCCTAGCTGCGGTCACCAAGGCTAAGACCAGCTTCTCAATAACTTGATACCGAGTTTCGGCATCATGGAGCACCCTACTGATGAAGTATACTGGCATTTGGGCTTTCTCTACCTCCTGCACGATGACTGCGCTGATAGCATTCTCGGAGGCTGACAGATACAGATACAATTCTTTCCCCGAGATGGGTCTTGTTAATATCGGCGGGGAGGACAGAAAGTTCTTGAAGTCGACAAAAGCCTTTTCGCAGTCTTCGGCCCATTTGAAGGTTTGGGGCTTCTTCAGCAGTTTGAAGAAAGGCCGGGCTTTGTCTGCGGATTTGGGTAGGAACCGAGATAATGACGCGAGCCGTCCTGCCAATCTTTGTACTTCTTTAACGTTCTGCGGGCTTCTCATCTCAATTACGGCCCGACACTTATCGGGATTGGCTTCAATTCCCCGGTGGGTAAGCATAAAGCCGAGGAATTTACCCCCCTGGACACCGAAAACACACTTCTCCGGGTTGAGCCTTATGTTGTACCTTCTCAACTGCTGAAATATTTCTTCCAGATCTATAGGGTGGTGGCGGGGGTCATCAGATTTCACTACCATGTCATCCACATATACTTCCATGGTTCTGCCAATTTGCTTCTCAAATACCCGGTCCATAAGTCTCTGGTACGTGGCTCCCGCATTCTTCAGCCCAAACGGCATTACTCTGAGCGATAATTTGACCCCTCAGTAATGAAGGCTGTTTTCTCCTCATCCGGGGGGTACATTCTAATTTGGTTGTACCCGGAGTACGCATCCAAGAAGCTTAAAATTCTGTATCCGGAAGCCCCGTCAACCAGCCTGTCAATACTCGGCAAGGGATAAGAGTCTTTTGGGCATGCTCTGTTCAGATCCGTATAATCAGTGCACATGCGCCACTTGCCGTTTGCTTTCTTGACGAGAACGACGTTGGCCAACCATGTGGTGTATTCTACTTCTCGGATAAAGTTGGCCTTGACCAACTTCGCTGTCTCCTCTTCGACTACTTTTCTCCTCTCTTCACCTAATCTCCTTTTTCTTTGGGCCACTGGCTTCGCCTCGGGACAGATTGGCAATTTATGGCATAAAAAGTTGGGATTAATTCCCGGCATGTCAGATGTGGTCCAGGCGAATAGATCGGCATTTCTGCGCAGCACTTGCTTTATTTCTTCTTTCAGAGTAGGCTCAAGGTGACCACCGAGCTTAGTACACTGTTCGGGCTGCGCGTCGAGTTGGAACTTCTCTAGCTCCTCAATAGGTTGTGGACGTTGTTCCTGCACGTCCATCCTGGGATCCAGCTCAACGGAGTTTACCGAATTCATCGCCTTGTCCTTCCCCCTGTCTAGGGCTTCTACTGGTGCGGGTTTAAGTTTGCTCACCCGCAAACTATCAGCGTAGCACTGTCTCGCCATCCTCTGATCTGCTCGGACAGCCACTATATCTCCCGAGCTGGAGGGGAACTTCATCGTGAGGTGGGGAGTAGAGACCACAGCCCCAAACTCGTTCAAGGACGGCCTTCCAATCAGGATATTATACGATGTAACTGCGTTAACTAGCACATACCTGACCATGATGGTTTTGGAAGCTCCGCCGTCGCCAAAAGTGGTCAAGAGGTCAATATATCCCCGAGTATCAACTTTGCTCCCTGCTAAGCCAACGAGTTTATCGTCAGATTCGGCTGAATTGATTTCTCCGGGATCCCGAAGCTTCAAACGTTGAGTAGTACAATATATCCGCGAGAGCTCCCCGATCGACGAGGGTTCTTTTGACCGAGAAATTGGCCAACTCAGACGGTGATCACCATGGGGTCATCCTGGTTGGGATCTACTCCCACAAAATCTTCATCGAGAAAAGATAATAGGGGGGAACTCCGGGAGGCTTGCCGAGATACCGAGTTAACAGGCTCGGATGGCCCGCAGATGTCTTCTCCGAGCTGAACTTGTGGTGCCTCCCCGCGAACCCTCCCGAAATGGTGTTTATCACCCCGGGATGACATTATCCTCTTCCCGTCTTTCATTCCGCCTTTCTCTCGGTCTCTCGCTCTCTCTCCTCATTTCGCCGATCGCCGCCCTCCTCGGGCTTCGGTCACCCTCTCTTCTTCTGTTTCCCTCGCGCTCTCCTCACTTGTTGTTGTTTCTTCTGGACAAAGTTGCTTTGAGGTGGCCAGCTAACCAGTTCTTCGATTTTATCCCGTAGGACCCAGCACTCCTCGGTGGTATGGCCATAGTTGCGGTGATACCGACAATGCTTCTGGCGATCCGCGTTTCGGGGGGTGTGGCCACCTTTTGGGAGCTGCAGAAGCTCCGCGCTGTACACTTCCTCGAACACCCGAGCCCGATTTGTGTTGAGGGGAGTATAATGATCATACTTGGGTCCCCTCTGGAAATGCTCGACCAGGCCTTTCAATCTCGGCTTATCACCCCCTACCCTCCTCTTGTCTCTACCTTCTCGCCTGTCAGCCTCATCGGTCCGATCCCTTTTCTTGGACTCCTCTACCTCCTCCATATTGATGTAACCTGCAGCTTTTCTTCTCAGTTCGTCCATATCGACTGGTGGTTTTCGAGCTAAGTACCTAGCAAAAGGGCCAGGTCTCAACCCGGTCAGGATGGTGTGTAGTGCAACATCGGCACTGAGATTGGGGATGAGTACCGCCTCCTTGCTGAATCTGGCCATGAAGTTGCGCAGGGATTCATTCTTCTCTTGCTCAAGTTCACCAAAGGTGGCCGAGGTTTTCTGGTGGGCTCGGCTCGTGGCAAACTGAGCGCTGAACCTAGCCACGAATGTATCAAAAGAGTCCACCGAGGTTGGGGGTAGCTGGGTGTACCAAGTCAACGCTGCCTCCTTCAGTGTGGTCGGGAAAACTTTGCACATGACAGCGTCGTCATCCGTAAAAAGGTACATCTGCGTGGTGAAGGCGTCCAAGTGGCGCTCGGGGTCCGAGGTGCCATCATATTTGTCAATGTTGATGGGCTTGTAGTTGGCTGGCAAGGGGACCCCCATGATATCATTCGTGAAAGGATGCCTCGGCTTCCGCAGGCTATTTTGTCATTAAGTCTGTTCGTTTGGAGTGAAGATTCAGGGGCCTGCTTAGGGAATCCCTCTTCCTCTGCTCGGTTGTTGTGGTGGGAAGCCCGGAGGCGAGGACCTCCTTCCCGATACAAGTTTCTGGACCCCTCAATCTCGGGAGGTCGGCGCTCTCTTTCATGTGAGGAAGAGACCGACCTCTCCCTGCTCGGCTCCCTCTCGCGACGGTCATTCTGCCGGCAGATTTCTTCATTCTCCCTTCTCAACGCTGCAACCTGCGCGAGAAGCTCCTGAACCACGGGATTGTCAGTCATTCCTGCTGGGCCTACGGACTGTTCTCCATTATCCCCATTAACTCCGTTGTTGGCATTCCTTGGCTCCTCTCTCCTGCAGTTTCCGCTTCTCGTCCTCACCATTTTTGTGTGGTATGGGAAAATATTTGCTTCGATTCCCACAGACGGCGCCAAATGTTCCGGCCAAATATCTCGGGTATGAAATACTCGGCTGAACGAGGATTAGTGGGGTGTTTTTGGATTGTGCTTGACAGAATGTGGATTCTGCTCCTACGTATCCAAAAGGGAATCAAAGCAAACGTAGTTCTAGAATGAGGGGTAAGCCCCCTATTTATAGTTGTTCTCTCAGGATCAGGCTCCGAAATAAGCGGAGGAATATTTGGATCAGATCGCGATCATGGGGAGAGATATCCGGAGCCTGATTATCCGGAGTGACATTATGGCTAGCGAGATATTCGGCCCAGTTAGCTGCGGATGGATAGCTTGGGGCCGAGTAGTTATTCTCGGGTGTCAGGTGTGCTGACATGTCCTCGACTTCGGAGGGGTTTGGGTCAAGGCCCATTCGTGGGGGTAAGCTCGGTTGGTCCAGTATATAGACGAGTTCTCGGTCTTACATTCTCGGCCAGTACAATATGTGTTATTATTTTGTCCCTCATTTTTGACAAAATTGCACCCATGGCACTGCCTCTTTTTTCCTTCTTACTCAGCCCCTCACGACAATAACAGCGTGGTCTTCTTTTTTCTTTCTTATAGAAGATAACCTCTCTCTCTCTCTCTCTCTCTCTCTCTCTCTGCCCCTCACGACAATAGCAGCGTGGTCTTCTTTTTTCTTTCTTATAGAAGATAACACTGCTGTCTCTCCCTCCCTCTCTGTCATCCTGCAGCCCATGTCTGCTCTTATTTAGATTGAGCATCCCCCTCCCCCTCTCTCTCTTTCTGCCATCCTGCCGCCCATGTCTGCTCTTATTTAGATTGAGCAACCAAACATGCAGATTGTAAAACCTAGTTTGTGGGACGTGGGTGTAAAACATGGTTTGTTTATTTTTAAATTTTAATTTAAAATTTTAAAGTATGTAAGAGCCCTCATTCTTTCTCATTTTTATGTTAGGGACTAGGGTTTGTAAAAATTTGAAATTTTTGTATATAAGTCTATTTCTATCAAAATGGTTGATTGATTTAAGATGATGAATAACATGTTTGTGAAGTCAATTTTATAGAGTTTTTTCTTGATGATGATTAATTGAAAATATTGATAGGTTAGAGTATTGATATGCTCAAAATTGGGAATTTTCTAATAATTATATTATTTCGAATTTTTTTAAAATAACCATTTTTTAAAAAATAAATTCCAAATTACCCCCCTTTCCCAATTATGTACCAAAATACCCCACTTTTGGGTAGAAGTGGGAAGTCGTCATTTCATTATATGACTTCTCACCTATGTGTTTTTTTATATATATATAACAGAGAAGTCACTTTTTGGAATATCGACTCCTCTTCTTGCATTTTTTTGGTTTAATATTTTTTAATAATAAAAAAGTTTAATTAATTTTTTAGTTTAATTAATTAGGTTAGTTTAGTTAATTATTGTGTTAATTAGGACATTAAGAAGTTAATTTTATTACTAAAGAATTTAATTATGAATAAAAAACATTAATTAAAAAAATTAAACATTACTTGATCTTTTAGTTTTAATTTTTTTAATTATTTAGTTGTATTTAGTTAATTAATTAGGTTAGTGTAGTTAATTTAGATTTAATTAGGGAATTATTAAGGTAAATTTAATAATTAAAAACATAATTCGTTATACATAAATAAAAGTTACATGAAATTTCTATTGTTGAGAAGAACTTCCCGCACTGTTAGGGCAATTGTTCTTGTTATGACCCGGCATCCGACAGATTCCACATCTTTTTGGCTGGCCTGCTTCCCTCATGTCCATTTCAGTACGAATCCGAGTGGATTGTGGACGGCCCTTGGGATCTCTCTGCATCTTGACGTTGTGGCACACCGTGGGTCCGTGATATTGTGGCCAGTATCCCTCGTTGCCGATTGTGCCAAATTTTTCCCGGTAAATGTTGAACACATGAGTCAACCAGTACACATCTGCCACTTGCTTGTAATAGTCGAGACTCGCGCGTGCACAAGCAGCGAGGACATGCGAACATGGGAGGTGCAGTGCCTGAAATTTTCCACAGTCGCACACTTTTCATTCAAGTTCACCAAGAAGTTGCCCCAAATCCGCCCCACTCTTGGGTTTGCCAACTCTTCCACCAAGAATTCACTCCTTTCCCGATCGAATGTACGCACATAGTGCGAGATGGCAACTGCTCGATCCTCCTCGATGGACTTTGTGAGAGCCTCGGTATAATGATGGTCAGCTCGAATCATTGCGTCGGCCTTCTGTCCTTTCTCGACAAAAGTTTTCACGAATCTATAATAGGTGGCCTTAACCAACGCAGTGATTGGAACTCTTCGGTATGCCGTTGATGCATGCTACAAGATTGGTTGTCACGTGTCCCCAACGACGCCCTCCATCCCAAGCCTTATCCTCGGGGATACGATTGCGCCACCTAGCGCCCTCTACGTTGTCCGCTTCCAGGTTATTATAGTACCAATTGAAGGTCGGCTGAGTCAAGGCGTATCCTGCATCGTTTGAATAATATGTTGTGAAGTTTCGTATAAAAAAAACGACAAATATAAATCACAAGCTAAATGAATTATGTACTTACCCATATTAACCACTTGCCTTCGCTGGTCCTTATTCTTGACGAGCGTGTTCCAGTTCTGTGCGATGTGACAGATGCAGTACACATGCACCGAGGGATGGTCTGACCATCCACTACCGCGTCTACTATAAGCACTTTTGATAGATTTGACCCTATACTAAATCAAGCAGAGGCCATCTTGGGGGGCAACGTGCCTTTGCAAGTTATGCAAAACGAAACACCAGGCATCCGCCGTCTCCCTCTCGATGATGGCAAAGGCAAGGGGGAATATGTTGTTGTTCCCATCTTGAGCAATTGCCATCAAGAGGCTCCCCTTGTACTTTCCGTACAAAAAGTGCCATCAATCTGGACGATGGGTTTGTAAAATGGAAACCCTTGGATGCACACGTCAAAGGTGCAGAATAGACGACCGAATACGTCGCTGTCCCGCACTAATTGGTTAACGTTGTAGACCGGCATCGTCTCCAAGTCAACGATCGTGCTTGGGACAAACTCTTGCATGACTATGAGCCATCTAGGTGGGTTATTGTAAGATTGTTCCCAGTTCCATAGACCCTCTCGATAGCCTTTTGCTTAGCTATCCACGCCTTCATGTAGCTGGCGGTGTACCCGTATTGTTTCCTAATGTGTGCAATCAAAACTGACACTGTAATCGAGGGATCCTCCTTAACAAGTCCCTTGAAGCTTTCACAGATCATGTTCGAGTCAAGCTTCTGATGATGTTGTGATAGTGTTGCTGCTGCACACCTATGCTCTGCTGCCAGTTTTCGGATCTCCCAAATCCGGTCCTTCGTGTAGATAGCTCTATACCTCCACATGCATCCAGAATGCTTACACCCGGCAACAAATCTCCATGGATCAGACTGCACCACCTTGAATTCCAGAGAGTTGGTGATATGGTACTGCTTGATCGCTGGCAGACAATCTTCTTTTGTGTGGAGCTTATTGCCAACCCGAAAACTGTCGGCAAGATCTGGGCCGCCGATCTGGAGGCAAGATCTCTACCGTCGATCTAGCGGCAGGATCTCGACCGTCGATCTTACCTAACCGCTCGTCTATAAATGTGAATACGCCCTCCTCATTTGAACATATTCTGAAACTCTTTCTTCTTCGTTCTCATCCGACTCTCAACCCAAGTAACACTTCGACTCTCAATCATGGAGCTTGATCTTGAGCCATTCAATCACAACATACGGAAATTGAACCGAGTCTTGATAGCGATCTTTCTTATGTTTTCTTCAATGGCTGAATAACAAACGATCCCAAGGGCGTCAAGTTCCACTGCTATTACCCCAGGTGCATCCGTATCAACGGGGACATATTTATGTAGGAATTGAAACAGATGGTGCATGCCAAGCTCCAGGCTGGTAGAAAAATTATTGTTGATCTTTACTACCCCTGCCCTGAGAAAACACTGGAGAGAGGTTTCCACTTCAGTCAAATGACACTAGCAAGGGACACTAACATATGCGGCATGTTTGATGTGTTTAATGAACACAGGAGGGCGGGGCCTATTGAGTTGCATGCTAGGTTGGGCCGGTCGACTGACGAGATACTGGCCTTGCTTTAGGGGGCCATCTGGATCTGGTGGGTCTGAATGACTCGACATACACTTTGTTCGTGTCGGAGTTATCTAGTTTTTTGTTGGTGGGTGTTTCAGTTTTGTAACTCCAGCTGCTCCGTAATCAACAAAAAGTTTTTGTTGGTGTGTGTTGCAGTTTTTTTTTATAAAAAAAACTTAAAGTACTCAACCAAAATAAGTTAATATCATGGACGTATGTCTGTAATTTCTCAACATAGTATTACAGCAAAATGCACAATGACGCAGAGTAGATAAATAGCTGTGACACTGACTCAACGATGACATGTGGGGCCCACTTTTTGATACGTGTGGTGGCACGTAGTATTGAAGATGACTCAACGATGACATGTGGGACCCGTTGTCGGTAAAATCTGAGCTGTCATAAAACTGTCGGCAAGATTTGGATCGTTAATCTGGCAGCAGGATCTGGGCCGTTGAAGCTATCGATGGGATCTGGGCCGTCGATCCCTACGACTCGATGATGACACGTGGGGCCCACCTCGTTTGACGCATGCTGGCGCTTAACACTGACAACGACTTGACGATGACACGTGGGACCCACCTTGTGTCATGCGTAGCGGTGACGATGACGTTTTGCCATTTTCTGCTGACAGAAACGAACGACCGAGATTGAACCGCCGAGATGAATGGCCCAGATTGCTCACGTCTCCTCTATAAGTCCCCGAGGCCTCTGAGTCCGAAATCAAACCATTTTCCTAAGAGAAATCCATCCTCAGTAGTTATTCCAAACTTCTTCATCTTCCTCATAACCAGAAGTCATCTCAATGGAGCCTCAACCGTTGCTCAGTCTACAACACGTTCACCGATCGGGTACCATCAATGATGTCCTTATCCGATGCCACCTCCATACCATGACCCCTCCGAACCGGCAAATTGAACTGTTGTTGCAGGAAGCTGGGTAGTTGATGGCTGCGAAAGTCGGTCACTACAGGATTGAACATGCCTTGATAACTGCAATGGTTGAAAGGTGGAGGCCTGAAACACACACGTTTCATCTTCCCGTGGGTGAATGCACAATAACCATGGAGGATGTTGCGCATCAACTAGGCCTGAGTGTGAGGGGCCTACCTATTACTGGCCCCAGTTACTTTGACTGGAAAGAAGTCTATGCTGAACTGTTGGGTGTGGTGCCTCCAGACGATCAAATGAAGGGGTCTACCATAAAGGTTAAATGGTTGCAAGAAACCTTTGCAACTCTTCCAGATTGAGCAACACCTTTCGATATTGCGACACATTGTAAAGCGTATATCTTGGGCTAGATCGGGGGGGGGGGGGTGGTGGTGGTGGTGGTGTTGATGCTGACAAATCAACCAACAAAGTCCACCTTATGTACCTGCCTCTGCTGCGAGATTTTAAGCAAGCTGGCCACTATAGTTGGGGATCGGCATGTTTGGCATGCCTTTATAGAGGAATGTGTCGCGCAACTGTACCTGGTGCCATTTTTATGGGTGGTTGTGCTATACTGATACAGTCCTGGGCATGGTATCGCATGCCCTTCATTTCACCACGGTGCCCCCGTGATACGACATGGCCGCTAGCACAATGGTTAGTGAACAAATATCCAACATTAAATTTACTTTATTTCATAAATAGCGGACTGATTTAAAAATGAATTTTTTACTAGTTGGTCCAAGAGGGGGCTGTAGTTTACCGGAACTCCTAACAACTCTGTTTTCGGTTACAGAAGAGCTATTAATCACATGGGACCTGATCAGGTTGAAAATGTCACTATTAAAAATTATCACTTGTACTTGCTGCCATCATGCTTAATTTTACTGATCATGCTTAATCTTTCAATTTTTGTAGAGGCCATATGCAATTTATGAGAACGTCCTGCCAGCCAGAGCATTCCGAGATCGAGGATAATGGAGTGCCTACATGGTGTTGATTTGTTTCTCTATGATTGAATGGCACCAAACAGATAGGGTAAAGCTCCAGTTTGGCATACAACAGGACATACCCGGACCTCCTGTAGATTTGGATCACGAACACAACCTTGACATGAGGGGACAACATTACACAAATTGGCAAGAAATGCATGAAGGGTATCTGCCATACTGGAGGGATCGTAGCGAGCACATGGTGCAAAGGAAACTTATTCAGGCTCCACTGATGCATACAATAGATTATTTTACGTGGTTTAGGCAAAATTCCAAGCCTTACCTATCAACCCACCAACAACTTCGAGACCCACGGCGAGGTGGACGGGGTGGACGTTGTTGATCGTTTGGCAAGTGTACCAAATCGTACAAGTAATAATAGTGAGAGTAGAGTATCGTCCCAACGAGGATTGTGTTTCAAGTAACAAAGTGGCTTAAGCAATTGATATTTGAACCAATGAAATTCATAGTTCCAAGAATGTTTATGGATTTTTGATTTTAGAATTATCCAAACAATGAATGAAACAAAACAATTGGTGAATGAATTCAGTCAAGGCAAAAGCGGTTAGGTGTCAGAATCCTCCAATTCTCACTTAATGTAACTTTATTCAACTCTAATTTCAATTCATTCCACTCAATTGACATTCAAATCACTAACTTATATTTATGTCTAATTCCTTAGGTGATAATCCTTTTGAACTAATTAAGAAGCCTAATTCCTTAGGTCATTCAAGCATTAGCACAAACATTAAGCATGAGATTCATAAGAATGCATTGAAACATGGTTCTATTCCTAGAATCAACATTCCAATGGTAATCAACTTCAATTCCAATTCAATAACCAATTTTCCAATTGTGAAATTGAATCTAACATCAATCTAGAGTTGATCAATCAATAGAAGAATTAAGCATAGAAGCAAATCACTCAAATTGAATAAACTTGAATTGAAATCAGAGATTGAGGTCAATTACATTAAGAATCCAATTAGAATCATCCTAAACATAACCTAAGTGATCTAGCTACTCATAATAGGGAGATATAAGAGAGATGAACTTGAGTAGATGTGGAAGGAAGACTCCATTGAAGCTCCAATTCTTGTTCCCAAGGTTGAATCTCCAAGGAAGATGAGAGAAAAATGGTGTTTCTATGAGTGAAAATGTAAAATATGAGTGAAAGATTCCTTTTCAACTGCAGAAACACAAATTTATAGGTTCTCTGCTCGTCCCCCAACGTTGGGCGCCTCGTTACTGCGCAAAAACACAACTTGCTGTCAACACTGGCGCTGGGCACCCGCTGGGTACTGGCTGTAGGACTCTCTATCCACGCTGGGGGACCTGATAACAGCATTGGGAGATGGTCTTGCTCCTGCTGTTTTCTTCTGTTTCTGTCCGGGCTGAGCGCCCGGTTCTAGAGCTGAGCGCTCGACCTTCAATTCTACATATTTTCAACATATTTTTTAGTATATTTTTCATATAAAAGATTAAAACTCTAATCAAATGAATCCAAACTTTATTCATATCAAAGTATGTATTTTCCTAACACTTTTCCTATGATTTCTAAGATTATTTACAAACTCTTTCCTAATTACACTTCCAAACTAACATATTTTGCACATTCATCACAACCCCAAACTTAGAGATTTTGCTTGTCCTCAAGCAAACAATTAGATTCACATAAGGGTTTGATAAATGGATTTTCATGTTAAATTCTCTTGTGAATCACATTACTCATGCAAGACTTCAATTCCTTAACAGTTTTGCAAAATGCACAAGCATCACACAATCATTCATAAATTCCAATTGATCACATGCTTCATGCTTTAAAACAATCAAACATACTACAACATTAGCTCCATTGAATGCACAAGAAAGTCCCTTGCAACCTCTCTATTTAGTGTTAATTGCTCTCAATTCCAATCATCATGCACCCTCCAATCCTAATCTTGACAAGATGCTAAGAACATACATCACAATTGTTAATGCAACACATATCATGATGTCTTTTATTTGGATGTAATGGGGCTAAGGTGGGGGTGGATAGAATCAAGGATTTTGGCTAAACTACCTTGACTTCAAGGAATGTGGACTCTTGGGACTTCCATTGCTTGGCTAGGTAACAAGCACATAAGCACATAATTTGACTTATTTCCTTTTTTATTTATTTACAACTCTCTTTTTTCTTTTTCTTTTGTTTCCTTCTTGTTTTATTCTCTTTTCATTCTTTTCTTTTTCATCTTTCTATTTTGCCCTTTTCTCGACTTTTGTATACTTTCTTTGTACCTTTTCCTCTTTTTGGCTTTTTCTCCTTTTCTTTTTCTTTTGTTTTCATTCACACTTTGTTTTTTTTTCTTCTTCATAGTAGGCATCTTTAGTGGCCTACTCACACCCCAAACTTAATTTGCTTGCTTGTCCCTAAGCAAGAGAACAATCCCAAACTTAAGTCCAAACATTCCTCTAAGCCAAAGTAGTGGGACAAAATGTTTTTTTTTTTTGCTTTTTAGCTTGTAATGTGCTATCATTCCAAGAAAAATAGGCCAAGGTTCAATTGGGCATAGCAATGGCAATATGATAGGATAGCAATTATCGCACTGAGCTTAAACAAAGAATTATTGCCTAAATCATTTATGCATATGTAAGAACAATGTGATAGTAACAAGCTTCAAGGCAAGAAAAAGTGAGAACATGCAAGTGATGGATAATCGCATATGACAGAAATCAAGTCATCTCGGATAATGTGCCGATCATTTAGGCTCAAAAGCTCACAGTTTATGATCATGTGCAAGAGAAAGTCCATGCATTCAACATTGCATCAATCATAGCATGAAAAATTGGCACAAACAATTCACAAGGATCAATGGTTTCAATGCAATCATATGCTCAGCAAGTATAAAATGCATCATGCTAGAAATTTCAGCCAAGCAAAAGAGTCATGCTCACAAGAAAATCTACACAAAACCCATTCAAAACACAAGTTTGTGCAAAATATGCAAGTTTGGGCAATTTATTCAACAACAACTAACTAACAATTAGGGAGGGTAAAAAAAATTGATAAAGTGTTCAGAGCACCCCCTTTCTTCTGCACAATGGATGAGCATGTGCAAAAAAAAAAAAATTAACACTGGCTAGCACTAGGAATCCACGCTTAGTGCCCAAGGTGCAGTATTTTCTGCTGGAACTGCTTTCTGTTTATGCTCAGTGCTCACAATAGCGCCCGACGCCAACACAGGGCCATTTTCACCCTTCTTTTGTGTCATCTTTCCCCTTCCTTTGGTCCACTTTTATTAGATGTGCCTGCACAACAATTACAAACAATTATATCACAATATCAAGCCTACACATCAAGGAACTACTCAATCATCTCAATTAACTACTTATGCTTGAAAGATACGGAAGAAAAAGAACAAAAATGCAAGAAGAGAAATGCTTGGGTTGCCTCCCAAGTAGCACTTCTTTAACGTTACTACCTTGATGCCTGATTAGTTGATGCTCAAGGTGGCTTGAATGATGAGAAGAATGGAGCATTTTTGTTGCTTTTCTTGCCACCACTCCTCACATTGTTCTTAACATCAACCAATGGTGTATTGCCCTTCTTTGATGAATTATCTTCTTTTGACCAAAGTGTTTGGAATTCAGATGACCATTGAGACTTCTTCTTCTTCTTTTTCCTTCTTTTCCCATTGCTCTTCTTTTTCTTCTCATGTTCATCTTTGTGAATTTCTTGAACCTCTTGATTTTGCACAAAATGAACTTGAGCATGGATAATTGGTGAAGTTCCCATAGGTTCTCTCTCAAACATGTTCACAACCATTTGTTCTTCATTCATCCTCAATATAAGCTCGCCTTTTGGTACATCTATCAAAGCTCCAGCGGTAGCTAAGAAGGGTCTTCCAAAAATCAAAGGAATGCTAACATCTTCCTCAATATCCAACACAAAGAAATCCATGGGAAAGATGAACTTTCCTACTTTCACAAGTAAGTCCTCCACCAAACCATATGGTCTCCTAATTGGTCTATCCGCAAATTGCAATGAGATCATGGTTGGTTCCACATCATGAATGCCAAGCCTCTTCATCATGGATAATGGCATAAGATTGATACTTGCCCCGAGGTCGCATAGGGCTCTAGCCTTTGTTACAACTCCAATGACACAAGGAATTATAAAGGATCCGAGATCCCTCAACTTAGGTGGAAGCTTGTGTTGGAGAATTGAGCTACAATTTTCAGTCAAGACCACTACCTCACTTGGTTCAAGTTTTCTCTTATTTACAAGCCATTCCCTCATGAACTTTGCATATGATGGCATGCTCTCTAATGCTTCGGCTAAAGGAATATTTATTTGCAATTGTTTGAAGATATCCAAGAACCTATCAAATCGTTCTTCTTTCTCTTTCCTCTTCTTCTCAATTGGATAAGGCACTTTCATATAAGAAGGAATCTCTTGTCGCTTGCCCCTTTCTTTCAAAAGTTGACTCTTCATCTTTCTCAAGATGGAATTTTCATCAACTAATTTCAGCTTCTTTTCCTTCCTATCATCTCGAGGTTCATCTTCTTCTTTCCTCTTTGAACTCTCTTCTTTCTCACTAGTATCAACCATCTTCTTTCTCAATTCAGAATTTTCAGCATTTTGACTTGAGAAATGCTCAACACCCGGCTCTACTAACTTTCCACTTAGAAACATGATGGCTTTGCACTCCTCCTTTGGATTATTAGTGGTATTTCCAGAAAATCTTGCACTTAATGCACTAGAAACTTGTTTAGAAAGCTGTCCAATTTGCACTTCAAGGTTCTTTATTGATGCATCGGTATTCTTGAAGTTAGATTGTGTGACTTGGATGAATTGTGCAAGAGTGCTCTCCCACTTGTTCATTCTCTCATCGGTATCATGATGTGGTTGATTTTGAAGTAGTGGTTGTTGTGAAGATGTGTTGTCTTGTAGAGCTTCTTGTGACCAAGGAAGGTTAGGGTGCTTCTTCCAATTTTGATTGTAGGAGTTTGAGTAAAAATTCTGCCCTTGTCTTGGAAAATTCCCTATGTATTTTGCTTCCTCTTGAGGAATTAGAGATGCTTCACAATTACCATTATCATGCTCTCCTCCACAAAAATCACAACTCATGACTTCTTGTCCTTGTGTTGGCCCTAAACTCATAGCATTTAGTTTCTTTGTGATTGCCTCCAATTGATTAGTGATGATTTTGTTTTGAGCCAAAATTGCATTTTGGGAGTTAAGCTCTATCATCCCCTTTGTTGATGTGCCTCCTCTATCATGATTCATGAGATAATCATTAGATGCCATGGCTTCAACCAACCTCAAAGCTTCTTCCGCAGATTTTGAATTCATAGAACCTCCCGTCGATGCATCTAGAATAAGCTTTGTAGATGGTTTCAACCCATTACAAAAGATTTGCATTTGTTGGAGATCATCAAGGCCATGATTAGGACACTTCCTTAGGAGCTCCTTGAATCTTTCCCAAGCATCATACAGAGTCTCACCATCACGTTGCATGAAGCTTGAAATATCACCTCTCATCTTCACAAACTTAGACGGTGGAAAATATCTTGCCAAGAATTTTTCTTCCAAGTCATCCCAAGTAGTGATGCTTCCCCTTGATTAAGATTGGAGCCAAGCCTTGGCTCTATCTCTATGAAAACGGCAACAACCGTAACCTTATCGCATCATCCGTAGCTCCATTAATCTCGAGAGTCTCACATATCTCTAGAAAATTCGAGATATAATTATTTGGATCTTCGGCATCACCTCCTCCAAATTGATTTTGTTGCATGATATGGACCAAAGCCGGCTTGATCTCAAAATTATTTGCGGCTACCGGTGGTCTAACAATACTTGAGTGATTCCGGTTGGTAGGACCATGAGAATATTCTCCCAATGTCCTCCGGTTTCCATGTACATGTTCATCCATGACTTCTTCTTGTTGAACTTGCGTTGTAGAAGACTTTCTTTTTCCTTGTTTCGCTTCTTCCTTTCTTTTGATTCTTTTTTATTCTTCTTTGTGGTCTTTTCAATTTCGGGATCAAATAATAGCTCACCTGTAGATTTACGTCGTATACGCTACACAATATCTCAAACAAGGTGAGAATATCTAATATATCAATTATCTACCAAAAACAGAAAATTAAGAAAAAGAAAAAAATGTTCAAATTAACAATGCCTTAGCCTTGTTGATATTGAAATCAACAATCCCCGGCAACGGCGCCAAAAACTTGTTGATCATTTGGAAAGTGTACCAAATTGTACAAGTAATAATAGTGAGAGTAGAGTGTCGTCCCAACGAGGATTGCGTTTGAAGTAACAAAGTGGCTTAAGCAGTTGATATTTGAACCAATGAAATTCATGGTTCCAAGAATGTTTATGGATTTTTGATTTTAGAATTATCCAAACAATGAATGAAACAAAACAATTGATGAATGAATTCAATCAGGGCAAAAGCGGTTAGGTGTCGGAATCCTCCAATTCTCACTTAATGTAACTTTATTCAACTCTAATTTCAATTCATTCCACTCAATTGACATTCAAATCACTAACTTAGATTTATCCCTAATTCCTTAGGTGATAATCCTTTTGAACTAATTAAGCCTAATTCCTTAGGTCATTCAAGCATTAGCACAAACATTAAGCATGAGATTCATAAGAATGCATTGAAACATAGTTCTATTCCTAGAATCAACATTCCAATGGTAATCTACTTCAATTCCAATTCAATAACCAATTTTCCAATTGTGAAATTGAATCTAACATCAATCTAGAGTTGATCAATCAATAGAAGAATTAAGCATAGAAGCAAATCACTCAAATTGAATAAACTTGCATTGAAATCAGAGATTGAGGTCAATTACATCAAGAATCCAATTAGAATCATCCTAAACCTAACCTAAGTGATCTAGCTACTCATAATAGGGAGATATAAGAGAGATGAACTTGAGTAGATGTGGAAGGAAGACTCCATTGAAGCTCCAATTCTTGTTCCCAAGGTTGAATCTCCAAGGAAAATGAGAGAAAAATGGTGTTTCTATGAGTGAAAATGTAAAAAATGAGTGAAAGATCCCTTTTCAACTACAGAAACACGAATTTATAGGTTCTATGCTTGTTCCCCAGTGCTGGGGGACCCTGGCCTGCGCTGGGCGCCCCGTTACTACATGAAAACACAACTTGCTATCAACACTGACACCGGGCGCCCAAACCTCAGCGCTGGGCACTGGCTGTAGGACTCTCTGTCAACGCTGGGCACTGGTTCTGCTCCTGTTGTTTTCTTTTGTTTCTGTCTGGGCTGAGGGTCCAGTTCCAGAGCTGAGCGCTCGACCTTCAATCCTACATATTTTTAACATCTTTTTGAGTATATTTTTCATATAAAATATTAAAACTCTAATCAAATGAATCCAAACTTTATTCATATCAAAGTATGTATTTTCCTATCACTTTTCCTATGATTTCTAAGATTATTTACAAACTCTTTCCTAATTACACTTCCAAACTAACATATTTTGCACATTCATCAAACGTCGCCCTGACGTTGGTGAAACTTCAGTTGCAATCCACCAATGGCATACACAACGGTGTGACACCCTCTACCCCGCATGTATTCATAACACATGAGAGCGATAAAAAAATAAAAGAAAAAGAACACATGCATATTATATCATAATAATAAAAATCGGGCAGATGTTGCCGCATTGTAACATAACTTCTCAAACACGGAAAAAGAAAATATGTTTTAAAGAAACATAACTGAAAACATAAACGAAACCCAACCCCGGTGTCACATTACAGAGCTGGTATAACCATAGTCCGAAACATCTCGGATAAACAACATAAACTAAAGAAATCCTAACTACGAGTAGCGGTTGCTCAGAGTCACTCCTCGGCAAGCTGCTCACCGTCCTCTGCACAATCAAAAAATTACATGCAAAGCAAACAACAAAATACGAGGAGTAAGAAACATGTATAATGGCATGGAAGCAGTTAGCAAGATGAACATGCATCATAAAAACATAGCATATCAAACATAACCATTTCATCACATCAATATCATATATATATATATATATATATATATATATATATATATATATATAATATTCCAAACAAGGTATGTTATGCGATGAAACGCTACTCCACTACTCCAAATGCATGAATGAGCAACATAGCGCACAACCAACAATCACCACCTCCGCTTAGGCCACTAGGTTACCCAAGTTCATCAGCGTTATCAATGTTATCTTTCATCTTTAGTCTTTAATCTTTTATCACATAATCTTTTTACTTACACTCTGGCCAAAAAGCACCAGAGCTCAACACCTTGACCACTAAGAATCAAGGCCCCCTTGGCCAGTCGGCTACCAATGTCCAATATATTTTAACAACACCTTGACATTATGCGTCAAGGCCCCCTTGACCACTCGACTACTGTTGACGGCTCTAGGCAAGTATACCCAGTCGTGCAAGTAATACGGTAGTGAGACCGATATCGTTCCCACGAGGATTGGATGTCAATTACCAATTCACAAGTTCAGCAACTATCTAGACTATTCAGAGAATTCAAAATAAACAAAACAAAATGAATAAAATCTTTTTGTATTTTTATCGAGCACTTGGAATGCAAAAAGGGTATGTTGGGGCTAGACTTCACCAAACCTCTGCCTCATGCGCTACCAGGACTAGATGCCTCCCATTCATGCTTCAAATATTAAAATCAATCCACTGGATTACTCAAGCCCCGATTCCTCGGATGGCAAGAGCCTAAATCCACTAATAGACCCTAATTCCTTAGGTGGCCTAGATTAATGAATTTGCATTAGGATTAGGGATTACGCGATTACTAGTAAACCAAACTCCATTCCTAGATGCAAGGATTACTAGGTGATTAATTCCAGTTCCGGTTCTGATACGAATTTCCCAATTGCATACCAAAACACTAATCGAGTCAAGGGGGTGCTAGCCACAACAAGCATTAAGCGAAGGAAATCAATCACTAATAGAGAAACATAAACATAGATTAATCAGTCAAGGCAATTACATGTTACTTCAGTTTTGCTACATCTAATCCCAACAAACGGGATTTAGCTACTCATAAAAGAGAAAGCAAAAACCAGAGAAATAGGAGAAGAGGAGAGAAGAAACTCAATGGGAGCTTTCCACTATCGTCACAGCAGCCCCTCTCAGTAGCTCCGTTCTAGGGTTACAATCCTTCCTCAACCGCAGCCTCCAAGGTCTCTATTTTGAGGTCTGAAAGCCTGTGTCAGAGACCCCCAGAATCCTCTCTGAATCCTCAATCCAGATCCCTTTTTTCTGTCTTCTACGCTCATATTTATAGAGAGGCCACGCGTCACGGCCGTGATGGCCATGACGCGCTTTCAAATTTGGAGCATCACGGCCGTGAGCCTCATCACAGCTAGGCCATGATCAGTTTTGTCTGGCCTGTCACGGCCGTGATGGTTATCACGGCTAGGCCGTGACAACTTCTGACTTTTGCCTTCAATCTTCTCAGTTTTCTTGATCATGGCCGTGATGGTCATCACGGCCAGGCCGTGATGGGCTCTGCTTGGTTCATTTTCTTCACTTTTCAAGATCTATTTCATCCAAGCTCCATCAAGGCTAATTCTGAGCATTTTTCCTTAAATTCCTGCAAAACAACACCAAGAAACCGCTTCACCCTTTCCAAGAGAAAAACTAACTAAAATCAAATAAAGAATGCCTAATCTATATGAAAAATGCATGCAAAAGTGTACAGGAAACATGATGTAAAATCACACTATCAAATCACCCCAAGCTTATTCAATTGCTTGTCCTCAAGCAATCACTAAGGCCAGAAGATATAAATAATCAAAGCATGGATAGTGAACTAAGAACCCAAATAAACAATCCAAGTAACATGCATTTCAAATAATTCAGCAAGAGACAATCAGTTTCAAGTCCAATTAGAAGCTTAGGTTTCTTAGATTCATATTCTCACTGATTTGGGCACTCTTTCTCACCTGAAAATCACCCCAAGCTTGTTCATTTGCTTGGCTCTCTTTCTCACCTCACTCAAGTGTTTAGGGATATATGACAATTCGCTCCATTTTCCTCAAGGAAAGAATTCTACCATAAGCTTAACTATCAACAAAATCTCTACTCTATTAATGAAAACAATTAAGAATCAAGAGGTCTTTTGCTTTGGGTGTAACGGGGCCATGGGATCAATCGTTAGGTGGGGAAGTCAAGAAAAGGAAATTTCAAAAGGCTACACAAAATATCAATCGTTGCAAACATGACACCTTCTAAAATACCTTTTTGGGTTTCGATTCCTTTTTCCACCTTTCTTTTCTTTCTTTTCTTTTTGTTTTATTTCTTATTTCCTTTTTATTTTTTTTTGTCATCCCCTTCTCTATATATTTTTCTTTTTCTTTTGTTTTTCTTTTGCTTGGAGAAGGGGAGATTCTTCAACTCAAGAGAAATATTTTTCTGATTCTTTCATCCCATACTTTTTCAACTACCTTTTTACCCTTTTGTAATACTTTAGAAGGTTCTATCAAGCATCATTCAACAAAGTAATTTAAGGTACCAAGAAAAGTATTTTTATTCTTTCAGGCTCAAACTTGGGCAACTAAGGGGTAGCAATTAGTCATTCAAAGCTCAGAAGGCCGGAAAAATACCTATTGCCTCAATCATTTTCAAAAATGTTTTCAAAAATTTTTAAGCTTCAAAACAGTTTCAAGTCAAGTTCTAGAGAAATGTAATCCAAGAGGAATAACACTCTAACACAAAGAATGGGGTAGATTTGGTGAGTACCCCATTTTGGCTCAAAATCTCACATTTTAGTAGTTCAAAATTCAGTGAGAAACACAAATCTATAGAACCATATGCTAATTATCAACTATCAAAAGATTATCTCAAAAAAAAATTATTTGTAGCCTTATCACAAGAATAACAAATTGGGTTCAACAATTCACTATGTCAATTTAATTGGCACTCAGTTTTCACAATTTGGATGCAAAATCTAAACAAGGGGGTAATCTAATCATGTGATCATGCAAAACTATATGAATGCAACATGAAAAATGCAAATGCAAAATACCCCTAACCCATGCTTAAGAATTTACATTGTCCCCAATGTAAACAATCAAGTCAGAGAGAGGACAAAAATAATTGGAACGACTCACCGAGACGGTAGAGGGTGTTGGCTCTCATTCCAGTCAGAAACTTGTTGGGAAATGCATCACGGCCGTGAGCCTCATCACGGGCAGGCCGTGATCAATTTTGATCCATGGGTGTTGCCCTGTCACGACCGTGAACCCCATCACGGCTAGGCCGTGATGCTCTCTGCTCTTCAGGGTCTTCTCATCACGCCCGTGATGTGGATCACGGCTGGGCCGTTATCTTTTCTGGTCTTCATGATTAGCTTATCACAGCCGTGACCAGTGTCATGGCCTGGGCGTGATGGTTGGTGACTTTGTTTTCTCCCTACCCTTTTGCTTCTCCTTCCTTCTTTCCCTGAAAACACCTAACAAAACTATTAACAAATCTCTTGATCTTCTCAAATTACTCAAGAGTTGAAATCAAAAACAAAACTACTAAAGAGAAGGGTTAAGAAAACTTGGGTTGCCTCCCAATAAGCGCTTCTTTAACGTCACTAGCTTGACTCATTAAGAAGCATCCACCTTGATCCCAAAGCCTGTGGTATAAGGACCAATTGGTGCTCAAGATGTGAGATCCTCCGCCCAGATCCCATAGTTTGTGGAGTGGCAATTGCAGAAGTAATATGAATCTATCCACAATCCCACCTAGCCAGTGTGTGAAAACTCCATTGACCTCTGCAATTATGAACTTACTTCCGCTCGGGTCAAGTGGAATTTTCAGGAGAAAGTTTGCCAGACAAGTGGAAGGGACTAATTTAGCAGTGTCCATACATGCATGCAAGCCGACATATTTATCTAATGAAGTAAATTCAGATTGCTCAGCAAGCATGGTGGAGTCCACTACCACTTCATCTTCATTTTGAACTATCCCCAAAACCAGATTTTGCTCAAGTTGTGCTTCATCTGACTCTTGTACTAACTGTTTGCAAATCTCCTCAACTTGTGTTTTGAAGTTCTACTTCACAGATTCAATACTGTCACAGTTGGTTCTGATTTTGGTCTCAGAGATGGATAGCTCTTGGAAATATTGTTCTAGAGCAGCCTTCAGAGGTGGTTGCTCATTCCATTCCCATTCCTCAATCTCCCAAGAATTTGTGGAAGGTAATTCCTTTTCTTGTGACTTTTCCACCATCACCACTTCATCTTCAATTTGATCCGTTCCCACAACCATATTCTGCTCAAATTCTGCTTCATGTGGCTCTATGGGAATCGTACATGGTGGTGGAGGTGGCAAATACGAGAAAAAGGTTTCCCAATCCTCCTTGGAGTATATATATATATAAGCTCGCCAGTCACACAATCAACTCGTGAAGGAATATTATGAGATAAAGAAAACTCCATAAAGAATTTTCCCAAATCGAAATCGTCTTCCCAACACAAGTTGTCCTCCCAAGTGTGACTTGCGGCTTCCTCATCAGGTGGATAATAATAATTGTCCATGAATTTCGTCCACCTGGCACAAACAAAACTCAAAACAAAAAGATCAAATATATACAAAAAAAAAATTTAAAAGTGTCTAAATTAGTTGCCTTCTTTGTTACTAATGATATTGGCAAAACTAATCCCCGGCAACGGCGCCAAAAACTTGTTGACGGCTTTAGGCAAGTATACCCAGTCGTGCAAGTAATACAGTGGTGAGACCGATATCGTTCCCACGAGGATTGGATGTCAATTACCAATTCACAAGTTCAGCAACTATCTAGACTATTCAGAGAATTCAAAATAAACAAAACAAAATGAATCAAATCTTTTTGTATTTTTATCGAGCACTTAGAATGCGAAAAGGGTATGTTGGGACTAGACTTCACCAAACCTCTGCCTCATGCCCTACCAGGACTAGATACCTCCCATTCATGCTTCAAATATTAAAATCAATCCAATGGATTACTCAAGCCCCAATTCCTCGGATGGCAAGAGCCTAAATCCACTAATAGACCCTAATTCCTTAGGTGGCCTAGATTAATGAATTTGAATTAGGATCAGGGATTACACGATTACTAGTAAACCAAACTCCATTCCTAGATGCAAGGATTACTAGGTGATTAATTCCAGTTCCGGTTCTGATACGAATTTCCCAATTGCATACCAAAACACTAATCGAGTCATGGGGGTGCTAGACACAACAAGCATTAAGCGAAGGAAATCAATCACTAATAGAGAAACATAAACATAGATTAATCAGTCAAGGCAATTACATGTTACTTCAGTTTGGCTACATCTAATCCCAACAAACGGGATTTAGCTACTCATAAAAGAGAAAGCAAAAACCAGAGAAATAGGAGAAGAGGGGAGAAGAAACTCCATGGGAGCTTTCCACTATCGTCACAGCAGCCCCTCTCAGCAGCTCCGTTCTAGGGTTACAATCCCTCCTCAGCCGCAGCCTCCAAGGTCTCTATTTTTAGGTCTAAAAGTCTGTGTCAGAGACCCCCATAATCCTCTCTGAATCCTCAATCCAGATCCCTTTTTTCTGTCTTCTGCGCTCATATTTATAGAGAGGCCACGCGTCACGGCCGTGATGGCCATCACGGCCAGGCCGTGACGTGTTTTGGAGTGGGCGCGCTTTCAAATTTGGAGCATCACGGCCGTGAGCCTCATCATGGCTAGGCCGTGATCGGTTCTGTCTGGCCTGCCACGACTGTGATGGTTATCACGGCTAGGCCGTGACAACTTCTGACTTTTGCCTTCAATCTTCTCAGTTTTCTTGATCATGGCCGTGATGGGCTCTGCTTGGTTCATTTTCTTCACTTTTCAAGCTCTATTTCATCCAAGCTCCATCAAGGCTAATTCTGAGCATTTTTCCTTAAATTCCTACAAAACAACACCAAGAAACCGCTTCACCCGTTCCAAGAGAAAAACTAACTAAAATCAAATAAAGAATGCCTAATCTATATGAAAAATGCATGCAAAAGTATACAGGAAACATGATGTAAAATCACACTATCAGCTACCAAGGTACAAAACAACAACACTCTGGCCAAAAAGCACCAGAGCTCAACACCTCGACCACTCGGCTATCGAGGCCCCCTTGGCCACTCAGCTACCAAGGTACATGACAACATCTTTTCACTTTAGTTATTAACACTCTGGCCCATAGGCACCAGAGCTCAACACCTTGACCAGTAAGCATCAAGGTCCCCCTTGGCCACTCGGCTGCCAAGGTACATTATTATCTTTAAGTTATCTAACTTGTCTTTACTTGGTTTGGTGTCTTCTTCATTATTAGGAACAACTAGGGTGAACCACCCCTGTTCTGCTTTATGTTCTATTCTGGACAGGTGAGCACGGGCATGCTGCCTAACAAGCACGACCGTGCTCGTTGGAGCATGGTTGTACTGATCTGGGAAGAACGGGTTGGAAACCCTTACTATGTTTCCTAAGGCATTCAAAGATCAAACCTATTGGCTTAAACTACACCATCAATCCTCAGTTTCATTACCTTTAATTGTTCGTATGTCTTTTACTTCCAGCTTCAATACTAATGTCCCTAAAACACTCGTTCATCAATCCTAGGGTCTTTGACTAAGTCCTATGAACATAACCTTGCCTCTCATACTATATTCATGTATTATGAACAAATTGGGAAAAAGTTCCTTAAATGCATTCATCTTTATTAACATCTATTCTAAGGTCTTAACATCATTAATAAGCCCTATTAATTGGTTAGACTCTTATTAACGTCCACATTTATCTTAACAACCATAACAACCAACACTATCATCCATGACATAACAACATCATTCATATCATAACAACATTTATTGATATCAACATTTATCCCAACAACCATAACAACCAACACTATCATGCATGGCATAACAACATCATTCATGGCATAACAGCATAACAACATTTATTGATATCAACATTTATCTCAACAACCATAACAACCAACACCATCATCCATGACATAATAACATCATAATCATTCATGAATAAACATACCAATTATAAGCAAACACAGATAAACATGTAACAAGACAACAAATAGGCAAATATCAAACAATAGGGTCATGGGTTAACCCTTCATCTTACGCTACCACCAATGCCTACATGTTCATACAATCCATTCTCTCCATACCTGGTATGAAGATTGAAATTCAAAAGGAAAGGAAGAAAGTCCTCTAGGATCCCGTCTCACGAACGCTTGTCTACTACCTCAAGAACGACAAGAAACACCTTGATTCAACTCTAAGATAAAGAAATCAAAAGGAAAAGATCAAGAACTTGAAAGAAAGAAACACAAGGGACAAGGTGCACGAATTTTACCTTTTCTAAAGTCCCAAACAACAAGCACAACGAACCCCTATTTGTAGCGATGTTCTCCTATCAAGAAGTGGTGAAGAACGGTGCAAGAATGGGTTCCTTTGAGTGAGTTTTAGAGAGAAAATGGTTAGGAATTCAAAGAGGGGTGAATGGAGGCTGGTCTAGAGTGGTTTAGATATATAACATTAGGTTAAGGTCATGGTTTTGGAGGTTAAGGACGGTTTATGCACAATTGGGCTTAATTATAGCCCAAAACACGTTTATGGATCTACACAGTTCACGGGACGAACAAAGATTGAGGCGCGAGGCATACTAAACTACCGAATTGGCCAAAACACATAAAATAAGACTTGTATACAGTTCTCTTATATTTCAAACACATCAAAGATCACCTCAATCAGACATCTATAACTCAAGATATGGTCAAAACGGTGAAACAAGTTACTAGGACTCTAAAAGGATTGAACCTTTCTAAGGCTAAATTTCCCAAAACATAAACTTACACTACAAAAAAAGAACTGTTTAGCGATCGACATATTCAGTCGCTAAACTTTAAGTTAGCGACCGAATTAGCGACCGATTCATGGTGGTGACTGATAACCTGGTCGCTAAGCTTTTAGAGACCGAAATAATAATTCGGTCGCTATATGGCGATCGTAATTTCGGTCGCTAAATAATAAAAAACGGCCGCTACACGGTTGGTCGCATTGTTTGGGTAACCATTTTTAGCGACCGATAATCGGTTGTTAGTTCGGTCGCCAATGTTGGTTACTGTTAACCTATATTAGCGACGGATTTTCGGTCACTAGACCACAATTTGTTAATGTTAATTAAAGTTTAGCGACCGAATTACTGATTTCTAATTCGGTCGCTAAACTGGTTTTTATTAATTTTTTTTAAAATTTAATTTTTAAAATAATAATTTTTTTCTGTTTTTGTTTAAAGTTTAGCAAAATTACTAATAAAACACACCAAATTACTAATGAAATATACAATCATAAGAAATAATGAAAATATATATAAAAAAAAATCAAAGTGTCGTACAAGAATCGTTTAAAGTCAAAAATATGAAAAAAAAAATTAATCAGTCATGATGAGGGGGAGGTGGAGGAATCCAATCATCCTCAGTGTCCGTATTCACCGACGCGTCTGCTCTCGATCGTCCTCCTCTGCAGATGCAGACATCGTGAGTCGGCGGTGGAACTGGAGGAGCGACAGCAGATGACACAACCGTCAGAGCATCACCCTGAGCAACTAGAGTCTGGATCCTCATCTGCTCCAACACCAGCTGCAGTGTCTGGCCCTGCTCGATGCTCGTCTGCATCAGCTGCTGGTGTGCCTGAGTCAACTGTGCAATCTGGTTCGCCATCTGCTGCTCTCTCTCGCTCTTCTCCCGAAGCTCCGCGTTCAGCTGCGTGATGGTGTCCTGAATTTGGTTGAACTGCTCCTGAGGGACGGTATTGGCGTAGGAAAGAGCAGGCATGCCGGATGATGAAGCGATAAACTCGCCTCCTATGTGTCCGAGGCCATACACGTGCCCCTTCTTGTTCCTGCCCCCGACGACCTCCAAATAAATGGCATTATCGTCGACGGAGATAGGAGAGCTGGGCCCATCACCAGTCAAGGCCTCATCTTATGACTGTGAGACACGTGATATGGCATCGTCCTTCTTCTCGTTGAAGCCCACCTATAAATTATAGTTGAAGATATTTAGTTAAAATTATAATCAATATTAACAAATCATTTATAATAAATTACAAGTAAACACTAAATTGTTTTTTGCTTACAGCATAGTTACGGGCCTTGTCATTGACCCATGTCCCCGACTTCAACTTCTTCGTCCTCTCCACCAACTCCATAGTAGTGGGCCCCACTGTTTCTGTGCTTTATGCACAGAAAAATATAATATAAAATTCATAAGAATAATTAAAAATGAAAACTAATTAATTAAATAGTATAATAAGTCAAAAGTTTAATGTATTACCAGCTCGTCGTAGTGGGCGGCGGCTGATTTAGACCCGCCGGTCCAAGCACATGCGCCACCATCAGAAGCTCGATTACGTCGAGCTGTGACCTGGATCTCCTGGAACTTCTCAGTAGCCCATTACTGGTCCAGCTGCCTCCTGATCTCAGGATCCACCCACTTACCCTTATTCTTACCCTTCCTCAGCTTGTTCGTTAGATTCTTCATGACTAATGAGCCTTTATGCTCAAATATGTCCTTGACGAGACCCTCTAAAGCTACGTCCCACCTATACTCTTTCTGCAACGTACAGTTGTTAGGAAATTCATGTGTGTGTGTGTGTGTATATATAATGTAAATTTAATTTAAATAACTTAATAAATTGTTACCTTAAACTCTAGAAACAACTGATCCCTATGGCCCCCTGGGATGGCCTTCCATGTAGGCCATGGGCCATTAAACTTGCGTCACAGGATCTTCGATATCGAATCAGAAGGGCCCTTCGCGCGTAAAGTCAAAAAAAATTAGAGCATTAATAAATGTTATAAATAAATTAAAAAAATAAGTAAATAGAAATTAACGATACTTTATATATATTAAAAAATTAAATTAGCTTACTCGTTATCCCCCCTGGGGATAAGAAGAATCCTCCTGTCGGATGGACCACGACTTTCCTGTCCCGATGATGATGATGGTCCTGTCGTAGGTGTGGATGATGAGGGTGCAGCCTGTGTCCCGACCACATGAGGCTGGGTAGGGGGTGCAAGTCCATCACCCTGAGGTGTCCCGTCCACAGAGGTGCTGGTAGGGTGGTCTCGATCTGAAGGCTATGCGTCGGCCGACGAAGGGACTCTCGCAACACGACCTCTGCCCCGACCTCCACGACGACCCCTACCTCTAGAGGAATCTGCCATCTATGTAAAAAATGAAAATATGATTACACAATAGTGTAAATAATACAAAAATAAATTACCTAAGTAGAATGACATTTACGCAATGAATTATGACATAAATAAATTACCTAAGTTCACCCTCACTCTCATCAGTCTCACTTGATCGGAATGTGCCTTCGCTAGATGCGTCCAACTCGGATTGATCCAATAACTCTCTTTCAACCTCTTCCCCATTTCCGGAAATGTCCGCTAGAGAATTAACAATAATGTCCGACGTAATTTGCAACGGTATGTGGGGTCTTGAAAACTCATCATCTTGGTACGGAGCATCTTTTTCAGGCTGGTTGATTACATTATCAGTAATTATACTGCGAGCCTTTATCTTAATAACACCCAACCATCCTTGATATCCTTCGGGATATAGCGAGTAATAAACCTGATCTGCCTGTTGTGAAAAAATAAATGGGTCGTACGCCTTATTATACCTTCGAGACAGCCTAACTTGAACAATACCATATTTTTTATCGATTTTTGTCCCTACGTCAAGAGTAGGATCAAACCAATCACACTTGAAGATAACTAACTTCATCACGGGGAAACCGGTATAATCGAGTTCAAGGATGTTAGTTAGAACCCCATAGAAATCATCCTCTACATTGCTATCAGTGGCTCGCACACAAACACCATAGTTACACGACTGCATTCCTTCATTCCATATTTTTGTGTTAAATTTATATCCATTTATAATATAAGTATTCCATGATGTAACCCATCTGTCAGGCCCACATGCCAAATTTTTCAACAATGGATTTTGAACATTGTTTTCTGGATCTAGTACCTAAAAAATCAAATATTATATTATTCTTATACATGCTATATATTTAAGGAGATAAAATGTATTGCAACAAATGAAGATGCTTAACCTACATATTTTCTGAACCACGTAGCAAAGTGAGAAGTAATTTCTCGATCAACCTGATCGTTTGAAATGTCAGGTTGGAGATCCCTTAGAAAATTACCGTACATCCTACATATGGGAGATTAACAACAGGACGATTAATAATCATAAATGTCAATTGAACTTATAAAAGACATTGTAGAAACTTACTCTAAATATGGCGCCACATCTTCACAATTTTGAAGGATATACAGATGAGCAGCATTAATGTCACGCTGCTCCAAGAAATATCATTCTGATTTGCCACTAAATCTGCTCGGATAGTTGAATATTGATATAGGAGGACTAGTTGAACTTCCTTCGCCCGAATCAACGTTTGTAGGCATCCTTGTCCTTCTCGTGTTAACTTCGTCCGGATAGTAATAAGAGGCAAAAGTGGAAGTCTCCTCTACTAATTATGCTTCACAAATGGAACCCTCCACTCGTGCCTTGTTCTTGACTTTGTGTTTAAGGGAGTGCAGGAACCTATTAAAGAGGGATACATACAAATAATTACTAGTTTTAGGGAAAGCTAAACTACGATCTCGTGTTCGTGAATTTCATATGTATTAAGTAAAATAGTTGATGTTGTTTACCTCTCAAATGGATACATCCAGCTGTATTGGACTGGGCCACCAACTCGTGCTTCGTAAGGTAGATGAACTGGAAGGTGTTCCATGGAATCAAAGAAACTCGACGGGAAGATTTGCTCCAACTTACTTAACAAAACGGGTATCTTGACTTCCATATCCTTTAATTTATTCACATTTAGTGTTGTCGATGTAAGCTCCCTGAAAAAGTGGCTAAGCTCAACAAGTGGGTTCCAAATTTGCTTCGGTAATGCGTCGAACGCAATTAGAAACAACCGTTGCATGAACACGTGGCAATCATGACTCTTCATTCCATGTAACTTTGCTTCCTTAATGTCAACACATCTACCCAGATTGGAAGCATACCCATCTGGTAACTTTAGTTCTTTAACCCACTTACAGATGGCTACTTTCTGTGTTTTGCTTAGTGTATAACTTGCCTTCGGTTTGATAAGTCTACCACGACCACCGTCCTGCAACTCAAGCTCCTTCCGATTACAAATTTCAGCCAGATCCAATCGGGCTTTATTTGTATCCTTTGTCCTCCCCTTGATGTCCATCACAGTGTCAAACATATTCAAAAACACATTCCTCTCAGTATGCATGGCATCAATGTTGTGACGGAGTAGCTGCGTCCTCCAATACGGCAACCTCCAAAATATATTTTGTTTTGTCCAATTATGGTGGACGCCATAATCAGGAATATGTTCTCCTTGGGATTCATGGACGAGCGGTAAGTACTGTACTCTGCGCCATACATTAGGACCAGTCAAACGTGGTGGAGGCGGTGTTGTCTCCGCACAACGCTTCTTGAATGCATTCTTGTTCCGCCTATAAGGATGATCTTCTGGAAGGAATTGACGATGACAATCAAAGTATGAGATCTTTCGACTGTTTTTAAGAATGAATGCCTTCGATCGCTCCATACATATTGGGCATCCAAGCTTCCCCGCGGTCATCCAACCCGACATCAGCCCATAGGCGGGAAAGTCGTTGATCGTCCACATCAAAGTTGCTTTCATGATGAAATTCTGCCTCAAAGATACATCATATGTCAACACACCATCATTCCACAGCATCGTCAACTCATCTATCAGCGGCTGCAAGTACACATCAATCTTACCTTTTAGATTAGACGGACCCGGAATTATGACTGTTAGGAACATAAACTCCCGCTTCATGAACATCCCCGGGAGAAGATTGTACGGAGTCAGGATAACCGACCAATAAGAGTATGCTTTTCCAGACTGCCCAAAAGGATTAAATCCATCAGTAGATAACCCCAATCGGACATTCTGAGGGTCCTGCGAAAATGCCATATGAACCCTATCAAAATGCTTCCAAGCTTCTCCATCAGATGGATGACACAAGACATCTTGCTCCCTCTCATGCTCACTATGCCACCTCATGTGAGCTGCAGTGGCCATCGAAGAGTACAATCTTGTAAGTCTTGGCACGAGCGAAAAATACCACATCTTTTTTAGTGACCTCTTCTTCTCAATGCCCATCCTAGTGGTTGTCTTATACCGATCCGCACCACAAAATCGACAACATGTCATGCTTTCCGCTGAATCATCCTTATAGTACAACATACATCCATTCGGGCAACAATCAATTTTCAAACACCCCAGACCCAAATTTTCCACAGACTTCTTAGCATGATAAAAACTAGTAGGCATCCGATTGTCTTCTGGCAACGCCTTGGACACTGACCTGGTGAGGCGATTAAAACAGTCTTCTTGCATATTGTAGTCAGATTTGATACTCAACCATTCCATGCACATCGACAACTCCGTGTACTCCCGACATCCTTCCCACAATGGAGATCGTGCAACACTCAGCATATCATAGAATCTTTGAGCTTCGGGATTAGGATTCTCCTCTATGTATTGGGAACCCATTCCACCATCTTCTCCCCCATCTTCCTCTAGTACAACACCAACTGATGGTCCAGCATGATCCATTATCATCTGCTCGTATGGATTCAATTTTTCCCTCCGGTCACCACTTCCATAGTATGAACCTTTAAACACAATCGGGTTTAAATCAGGCAACGTCTCACCATGGTTACTCCACCAATAGTAATCAGGCATGAAGCCCTTCTCATAATGATCGGCTACAACTCCATCCACGCTTTTGAAAGATTGACACTTGCATCTTTTGCAAGGACACCTCAAATGATCACTGCCCAGCCGTATAAATCTCTCCTGGCTAACAACAAACTCTATAAACTCGCCCACTCCAACTCTATACTCTTCCCTAAGACGTTTATTCCGATCCAACCTACGATACATCCATTTCCGATTCTCCGGAATATCCATTGCTGTCAATTAAATAGCCTGACCAAAAAAAAATTAACACTTATATATTACGGTGCATTCCAATAACTCCATCAATCTTGTTCTTATGACGAGGTATGAACCTATCCCATTCGAGAAGAAACATTTACCACACTCGGATAATAATAGTTATTCCCTTATTCAAATACCTTATGCTTAACAAAATTTCGACAGCATTTCCCATCGGTCTCCAAGTACACGACTCGAGCACGGTGAGCATCACCGCGATCAAGTATGCACCAGGAGAACAAAAGGAAATGCATCAGACCGAGATTTCAACAAGTATATATATAAGGCATTTGAACATGGAAATGACTATTGTACGAGTGCGAAAAAGTTTTTTCTGGACAATTCGAGATTCAATACAATGAGCATGCATACCTTGATAAGTTACGCATGCTCATTAATATTGAATCTCAAATAGGAAACTAACGCTTTCGTAAATTAATTATTAACTCTAACAGAAAATAAAACCATTAACCTATAAATATTGCAACATTGTTGAACTTATATAAATTGCAGCGTAAATCAATACAAACTTAGATAAAATATTGTAGCAAACATCATATTGAGCTTCGCTCTCCACTAACAAGTAGCAGTTAATTGTCAAACACATGCATAATTTCTAAATTATCAGCACACAACCAGCATCCCGCCTTTCGGACAGGATGACATCCTATTGAGCTCCGCTCTCCACTAACAAACAACACATATTAACAAACACATGCATAAACATTAAATTATCAGCATACAATCAGACAAGATCACATCCTGTTGAGCTCAGCTCTCCACTACCAAACAACACGATAATTCACATAATACATTACATTGAGTGTTCAGAGAACTTACCTGAGAGAGAAAACACAACCGAGTAAGGATAAGGGGAGGAGCCGGAGCCAACAGAGAGTAGAAGAATATGACAACAAGGACCTATCGTGCATAAATGAAATTAGTCCTTTCAAATCAAATCACTATTCTATATATACAAAATCCATTACAACTATTTATAAGACTAGAAACACATAAATTAATATAAAATAGAATCAATAATATACGGTTACAAATATAGAACAACTTGCAACTTGGTAACAGTGTTATCTATCAGAATCAAGTGATTCCTTTTTTTTTTAAGTAATCCCTTACTTCACAAAATAAACGTAACATATAGAAATATCACATCACCGTGTTAGTTTAACTTTTTCCAAAGTACACTTCTATACCCATCTATCCCCCTCCATAGGAATAGTTGCCCAATCTAATGTTTTTTTGTCTATGATTTAATTAATAAATCATTATGACCTTAAGTCACTCACTTAACATTAAACAATCATGTGCCTCTGTTAACAAACATGGGGAAAAATCACAAATAAAGATATACCTAACTAAAGCACATAATCCAAAGCACCAAGCAGTAAGCATACTCAACTTACAACAACAAAAGACACACATGGTTAACTGATCCTCCTACCTAAGTCTCTAACCAAAGAGACAAGGAAGAGCACGTTGAAAATAATAATAGCAATAATATATATAAAAACATAATCTGTGCACCAAAAAGTTGAATTACTACTGACCTTTAACATCAGTTCATGAAGTTTGAAGAAGTTGAAGCTACTCAAAGTAAGTTGTTGTAAACATCAATGTACTGATGAACTTTGTTTATATGTTCAAACATGACTGCAAACCCATTTTGAGTCCTAAACTCACTTATGGATAGAAGCAAAAAAATTGTTATTTATGTGTTTTGCCAAAAATCGGTTTGAGTTTTTCAACTCCTTTACTTTTACCACAGTAGCCTTAAAAATTAATCCCTTCTCATATTTGCTTAAATCAATACGAATGACACAATCAAAATCACATTAACTCTTTTGAACACTGTTTTAACATTAAAATATTTAAAAACATAAATCAATTACTATAGTCTCATTTCTAATTAAATTCTCAAGTATAAAACTCAATTTTTCAAATGTGCAAACAGCCCAAATTCACATTGACACTGATTTATGTTTATATACATTACGCCTAACTGATAAATACTAACACAACATATAAACAAGTTGTTGCAAGCATGAATGTACTGATCAAAATCCACACAACAACAATTGAGTAATTTGACATAACAGAATATGATAGCAGGGCAGTGGAAGCAATAGAGAATTTAGGGTTTAGGGTTTAGAAAATAAAGAGAAATGGAAGCTTACGCTTTGAAGAGAAATGGAGCCACAATCAGTCACCAATGCAAAGAGTGGGGGAGAGCTGAAAACACAAACCAGAGAAGTCAGAGAAGAGGAGAAAAACAGGGAGATGGGGAGGGGGTTCTGCACGATGGGGAGAGAGAGAGGGAGAGGGGGAGAGGAAGAAGGGGGGTTTAACTTACCTTGGTGGTGGCGTTGCGGTGGTGGCTTTGCCGACACAAACAAAGGGGAGGAGGAGGGAGGCGGGGGGGGGGGCGGATATGGGACAAAGGGAAAGAGGGAGGCCAAATGGGGAGAGGCGAATGGAAAGGGAGGAGGTGCAGAGTGGTGGTGGTTGCGTTGCGGTGATGGCGACGACAGTCAGACTGCGACAGAGAGGGGTGGACGTGGAGGGGTTGAGGGAATAGAGAGGCTTGAGGGAACAAAGAAGAAAAACGCAAAAATAAGGAAGGAAAGAGGGCTCTACACGATTTAGGGATTTCTACTTTAGCGACCGATATTTTCGGTCGCCAATCCGTTGCAAATTTAAATGTTAAATTCGGTCGTAACTTTGGTCGCTAAATGGGTTAATTTGAAATTTGAATTCATAAATTTAGCGACCGATTTAAAATTCGGTCGCTAACACGCTCTATTTTAAATTTTTACGCGCCGTTTAGCGACCGATTTAATATCGATCGCAACGATAAATAAATTTAACCGTTGCATTTAACTCGGTCGCCATTTCGGTCGCTAAAAAGTCATAAATTTTTTACTTTTATTTTCCTTTATTTTGCGACCGAAATAGAGACCGATAACTCTGCTACGCTCTATTTCGGTCGCTATTTCGGTCGCAATATCAACTCTAATCAATGTTTGATTTAGATCCTACAATCGATCGCCATTTCAGTCGCAAACAGCAACCAACAAATTCGGTCACTATTTTCGGTCGCTAAATAACCTTTTTTTTGTAGTGTTATACATCAAAAACAAACATAACAAGCATATACAAACATATATATAACATATATAAATGCATTAAGCTTATTTACGAAAAATGGGGTATTACACAAGGCAAACAACACCACGACAACCAAGCCACCCGGATGCCAGCACAGTGCAGTTTGAAGCCCAGCAACCTCCAACTGAAGCTTTTGCTAACACTATCCCAGACCACGAGCCTCCTCCCCAATGGATCGGCAATCACCGACTCTCCTACGCCTTTAGTAACGATGAATTTGTCGGTAATTTATTCGGTGCAGACCTCAGTACACCAGTGTCGGGACAAAGATACATAGACAGCATGTACTCATTTGACGAACCAGCATTCCCCCACATGAGTGGGTTTGGAAGTTCTTCGATGCCGTATACCGGCGAACAATTTTATAACTCGTCGCTACTAGCATCAAACTTAAATCAAAATTACCATGTGCAGCAAGACGAGCTAACCGCTGGTGACGATGATCAAGAAGATGTCCCGCAACACGGACAACTTCCACCATGTATCAGACGCCGACCACGTTGTGGAACTGGACACCACCTTGGGGGTAATTTTCTGTATTTATGGCTTAGGGTTAATTTATGGTTTTGAATAATGTTTTTTATTTATGCTTTACTCTCTCCGGCACTATTATAAGCAAAAATTGAATAAAACACACATATTAAGGGAGTTAGTTGATCTTATTTAAAAGAGTCATTAGGAGTAAAAAATTAAGTTTGTTACCTAAATTACCCTTCCTCTTATTTATTAAGCTTGTGGTATTGAGAATAAAAGGAGCCAATGGAAAACAAAATTTGTATTAAATGAAAGGGTATTTTGAGAATAACTTCATTAAATAAGATGAAAGTAGTTGAAATTTGCTTATATTTTGGAACAAAAAATTTGGAAATTTTTACTTATATTGTAGACCGGAGGGAGTATGTTTTTAATAATAATGATTAATGTGTTTAATTTTTAGTATTATGTTTTTAATTATATATTTTATTCCTAAACCTCATAATTAACATACTAATTAACCACACTAACCTATTTAATTAACTAAATATAAAAAAATTAAAACCAACAAACTAATTAATGTTTAATTTTTTTAATTCATGTTTTTTATTCATAATAATATTCTTTAGTAGTAAAATTAACTTCTTATAATATCCTAATTAACACAATAATTAACTAAACTAACCTAATTAATTAAACTAAAAAATTAATTAAACTTTTTTATGATTAAAAAATAATAAACGAAAAAAAACATGTAGAAAAGTTGCCTTCCTAAATAGCGACTTCTCATCTATTAAAAAAAAAACAATGGTGAGAAGTCGTTGATTGAAATGACGACTTCTCACCTAAAATAAAAAAGTGGGGTATTTTGATCCATAATTGAGAAAGTGGTGTATTATGAAAAATATTTTTACAAATAGGGTTATTTAAAAAGAAATATATTGTTTCACCAAAATGATTTGTTAGACATGAAATTAAATGTATTAACTTTATTATTTTAATTGTAGGATATAATGGGAATTTTTTTTTTAAGAGAAAATTATCATCAAATGAGTATGTATGATAATAATAATTATTATTGTTTTAGAGATAAATTACCCCCATCGACTCATGATCCTGCCACCGCATACAAGTTTAACTAGTTGAGAAGCAACACATTGTGCAAGTTGGGCTGGAACTTGTAAGCAAAGTAAAATGTGTTCAGTATTACGTCACAATTATCTTTTCTTTTCTCGGGTGTTTTTAACTGCATATTATGATCATATAAAAATAAGAATAAATTATAAAGTGAAATTTTGTTTGACCAGTCAATAACAAAATTCATATTATTCCTCGTCTGGTATTGCAAAAGTGCTTTGAAGTTTGAATTGACTTCAAACAGGAACCCAAGGGAACATGAATTTACTCAGAATTTTACAGGTCTATCTATGTTTTGAAGTAGTGGAAGAAACGGTCTCATTAATCAGGTCTCGTTGTAATTATTTTGGCACTTTCTTTTTTTTTTTCTTTTTTTCTTTTTCCTTTTTCTCCCGTGGCATGAATGGCATAGTAAATAAGCAATTACCAAGGTAAAAACTTCAAAGAGTTCAGACGCACTAATCTCCCAAACAAGATGACAAATTGCCAATAAAATGGCATCATATTCTCTGAACTCTAAATATAGAAATACTTGGCATGGAATGCATATTTTGCTAATTTTGTATACGCGGTTTACTATGAATATGGAGTGTTTGACTGAAATATGGGGTTTTTGGTTTCATTTCAATTTTAGCTATTATATTTTTATTAATAATTTATAAAATATCACATTATTTTTACTTCTTGTTTCTAAAGTTTTATGAAGAAAATAATAAAAATAATTATGAAATCAATGTGATATCTTTATAAATTATTGTTCTGTCAAAGAACAAGGATGTCATGGTGCTACTTGGCAGATGAAGATGCAAGTACCCAAGGTCCATGCCTTGGAAATATAGTGTGAGGGTAGCAAGCTATTTATGAATGATTTATAAGAATTGTCAATGAGTGAGTGGTTGGTTATGAGATCCGATGTCGATTACAGATCTCGACAGTCATAGACTCTGCATCTCTCCTACCAAATGAGCAGAGTTGACCACAGTGGATCAAAGTGGGCCGAGTTTAATGTGAGTCGAGTTTGAGGCCTAACTCGGCTACGGCATAACAGAAGTCCCCCAAGCATCAAGTTGTGTGTAAAGAAGAGGCTTAATTAAATGGGTTTACCCGAAATAAAGTTCGAAGTAGACCTAGTTTGAGGCCTAACTAGACAATATCGTAACAGAAGTTCCCCAAACATCAAGTTGAGTGCAAAGAAGAGGCTTAATTTAGTCACCTCTCTTTCCCTTTACGTATTTCCTACTCATTTTACTTACATGCAAGCTATTAAAACATGTTTGTCCTTGGTTCGAGACTTATCAACTCAAGCACTTGAATTTTACTTGCTTTACTTGCATCCGAATTATGAAATTAAGCTTGCCCGTAAAAGCCTCCTTAATGTTTGATTATTTGTTCTACGTACCTTGTGCATGCCAAGTTGTTTTATCACACATGTGATGATGTATGATTGATTGACAATGTAAAAAAATTTATACTAACAATATATTTAAATCAAACTCTTTATATTATTATATATTTTATATATGAGATCTCGATATCCAAATATCATATTAAATTTCGATTAAAAGGACCCAGAACCCCAGATGAGGAAAAAAATTGGATTTTGATGGGAAAGGAATGAAATTGGGGGCATTAAGGTTGTTGGGCTTGGGTTCGAAAATTGAATTGAAATTTGGGTTCTCAGGGGTTGTCGCTGAGGCAGCGATACTACCAGGCTTGTTTGCAAGAACCAGAAGTGAAGGAAGATGATGATTCAGGGGAAACAGAGACTAGAAGAGCCCTCACCCTGGATTGGAAAATGGAGCGCATGAAAACGAGGTTGCTTAGGTTTCTACTATTCACAATGAATTTGAGAATTAGGGCAGATTCGAGAGAGCAAGAGTAAAGGGTGAGAGGTCGCTCGTCTAGATAAATTCCGACCATCACCGTCTCCGGTGTTGTCTCACGCCACGAAAGTCGCCGCCGATGAATCACGATGATGAAGCCAGGTCTGATCATGACAACGAGGAGGAGCCGCTGAACCAGATGGCGTAATCGTCTCCTTCACTCAACAAAAAAAAAAGGAGGAGCAAACACAACAAATTGAGCACCTTATTTGCAAATATCAAAGCAACAATCACTTTGACCAATGTCCATACGGTTTGACCATAAAAAGCCCCATTAACCCTAGTGGCAATCTGAATGGTCTAGATTTTGCCACTTGGGTGGTACACTACTGCACCACTTTGGTGGGGGGTGCATCTTAGATAACATCGTTTTTCAATTTAGAATAAAGGCCCAAATTGGTCCCCAAAAATTTTGAGGACCCACTTTTGGTCCCTGAATTTTTTTTATCCATTTAGTCCATCAAATTTATAAATACGGGACACATTGGTCCCTCCTTCCACTTCCAATGTTCATTTACTTGCCTATATGTCCCGTTAACCATCTTGCCTATTCGTTAGTGGCCCTGTATAGCCTATGACAAATTTACATAGTGAAAAATGAATAAAAAGTGAAAAACATGCACAATTTTCAAGTATTAGGGTTTTAAAGTTTTGCACGTTTTTTCACTTTTTTGTTCTTTTTTCCATTGGGGAAATTTGTCATAGGTCACACAAGACCACCAACGAGTCAGACAACATGCTTAACGAGACACATAGGCAAGTAAACAGATGTTGGAAGTGGAAGGAGGGACTAATTTGTCCCGCCTTTATAAATTTGAGGGACTAAATGAGTCATTTATTTTTTTCAGGGACCAAAAGTGGTCCTCTAAATTTTTCTGAGACCAATTTGGGCCTTTACTCTTCAATTTACTAGTGAAATATCCACCGATTGAGAAACCCCATTATTTGGTGATGAAAACCTTTTTTTGTGACCCTTGGAAGAATTCTAACATGCATCCTGCCATTACTCACACATTACATGTGATCCCCTTATCTACTTTAGTTGTTAGTAGCTTTTGCCTTTTAGAGTACAACAATGCTCCCAAAGTTTATATTATATTGATTGGTATAAAAAGATCGAGAAATTAAAGTGACCTTCTTTATAATTGGAAGTCTACCACATGGGTCCAACCCCAAATCGGATATAAAGGCCATTCTAATGAATTTAATGAAGGACACTGCTATTAACACATTGCAAATTGCTATTTGCACCTCTCAGCTTCAATTTGAATTTTTTTCCCAAAAATACCCTTTTCACTCACCTTGCAAATTGTAGTTTTTTGCCTTGAATTTCGTAACGTAACTTTCGGAATTTACTTTCGGGAAGCTTCCAGAAAATAAAATCCGGACACTCCTTACACCTCCGGAATTCATAATCCGCATGCCTATTTGTGGGTCGTTTTTGAACTACCGGATTTTAGTTTCCGGAAGCATTAAAATTAACACGTCCGGAAAGTACATTCCGGAGACACAATTGTTAGTCATAGCTCTCTCTTTTCTATTTTCCCCCTCTAAACCCTAAAGTTTCAACATGGTACCAGAGTAGTGCCATAGTGCCACCCACCTTGGCCAGTGTCTGGCGACAAAGCCATCAACAGCTGGCGGGGGATCTGGTTGTTTGTGGATTTCAGGCAAGTTTCCTGGGTTCTGTTATAGATGTTCACGGTGAGTGTGATGTCTTGGTGTTGTAGGTGGCCAGTGGCTGAAGATTCTGGCCCGTACAGGTGTGCATAGTGTTCAAGGAGCCTTGCCAGCAACTGAAGGTCTAGCAATGTCTTTGTGTGGTGGTTTAAGCCGCTATAGATTTGTTTTGGCACGATCTAGTGTGATTTGGTGAGTGGAATGAACCATGATTATTATTAAATGGGTAACAAATAAGTGTGGTTGTGAGTGCAAAAAATGAGGCATTTTTGTGATTGGTGCTTGAGGTGTGCGATGTCTTTTCTGCATTGAGGGGGCTGGTGTCGTGGGTCTGCTGGTTTGTGACAAGTTGGACCTTGTTGTAGCTCTGGATTTATGATGGATGAAGATGGTACGATTAACAGAATGGGTTGTTGGCTAGGATGTGTTAATTTTAATGCTTCCTAAAACTAAAATCCGGTAGTTCAAAAACGACCCACAAATAGGCATCCAGATTATGAATTCCGGAGGTGTAACGAGTGTCTGGATTTCGTTTTATGGAAGCTTCCGGAAAGTAAATTCTGGAAGTTACATTACGAAATCCAAGGCCAAAAAACTACAATTTGCAAGGTACGTGAAAAGGGTATTTTTGGAAGAAAAAAAATCAAATTGAAGCTATAAGGTGCAAATAGCAATTTGCAAGATGTTAATAGCAACGCCCTTTAATGAATAACAACTTAGCCCGAACTTTTGTACAAAAGGGATGCTGTCAAAAATGTTGACATTTCCTTGAAAAAAAAGAAGATAAAGATTAGTAGTACGAAACGAATTTGTATCATTCTCCTATATGATTTCCATTGGAGAGCTCCAGAGGGTCGGAGCTGGGATCGGACAATGGGAAGGGCCACCTATAAAATTAAAGTGCATCCAACAAATATATATAGGAAACAAATTTTATACAAAATAGGCTTAATTGAATTTTTGGTCCCCCTATTATTGGTCATGTCCGATTTTGGTCCCTAAAGTTTTTTTATGCACATTTGGTCCCCTAAGTTTTTCAATGTTGCAAATTCGGTCCTTTTGTCTATTGTTTGACAATTTTTTCAATGATCAACATAGATGAACCACTCCACTAAGCACACACAACCTCTGGTTGAGGTTCTCCCTCCTCTACGTCTCTGATTCAACATGATTCAGTGGTTCCTCTCTGCTTTTTACTGGTTTTGTTCCTCCTTTCCAGGACTTGTTTTGGTTCCACCAAATGATCGTTGAAAAATTGACAGACATTGACGGAAGGACCAAATTTGTAACATTGAAAAAATAGGGGGACCAAATGTGCACAAAAAAAACTTTAGGGGACCAAATCGCACATGGCCAATAGTAGGGGGACCAAAACTGCAATTAAACCTACAAAATATTTATAATTATATGCTCAAACATATTAATTATATTAGTAATAATCTATCAAAACATAAAACACCTCTCTTGCATGTCACGAAAATCATCTATAATTGAATTTACACTAAATTTTTCAGCAATTTTCTTTTCAATTTATACTAGCAGACAGTCAGTAAAAACTTTAAGTGAAAAATATTGCTATGTAGTAGCTGTAGAAATAGGAAGTATGAGAATAAGAATTATGACCCAATATACAAGATGATAGACTTTTTTTCCTTTCTATTTTTATCAACCAATGACATAGATTAGAATTAGTTTCCAAACCTATTAGTAATTTTAGAATAAAAAGTTATGAATTCTAAAAAAAAATTAGGGGAGCCAAGGCCCCTCCCAAAGTATAAGTAGGTCCGTCTCTAAAGAGCTCTGTCTAATTTCCCTTAGATCCTTTTTTTTTGTTACAAGAAGGGCTAAAGCCCAGTATAAAAAACAAAACCAAAACTACAACCAAAATGTCCAAAGTGATCATAAGTTTATAACCTTTTCATCATTATTGGAACTAACATTGTTGGTACCAAAATAACACCTCTCAAAAAGTACACAAACAGTTAACAAGGGGTTGACACATCTGGTCAAGCCTTCCTCACACTAATTGTGACCTGGGTTCGATTCCTAGATCTCTTGTTAGTAGACAATATGTAAATTGTACTATAAATCCTCGTTGAGGTTGGTGGTATTCCGTCTGGCCTTGCAAGGAGGCGGGCAAGGAGGCGTGGCTACACAAACTGATAGAATGATTTTTTTTCACCCAATTTTAAAATCTATTCTAATTCTAAATTCTTCAACAAGCCGAAATAAATAAAATAGTTAAAGTTCTCAAAACGTTTTAAGAATTAAAACTGATTCTGATGTCTATGTAAATTCAGTTCAGTTCCAAACTTCCAATCCACAGCAAAATGCAGGCAATTAATTATGTGCTAACGCTTTCCATATTCCAATTAACCAATGATGAGCCGTGGCAGTTACAGAAACCCGTTGTTTTCCTCCATTCACATCACCACTCTTTGATTTATACGAATTAAATTACAAAAATAAAAGGTAATAAATCATAATAACAACTAGTACTATAGTGCTAGTACAAAAGTAATTTGAACCTTCAAGAGTCTTTCATCAACAACCTCTACATTTGTCTAAGGAAGTAACAAAAACATTCATATTTTCATGGCTCTCAAACAAGGTTCTTTGTTGCTGTTGTTGACCCTTATTGCTTGCCTTGTATATGGAACAGCAACAAGGGACTTGGTGATGAATCCAAAACAAGACATATCAGCCAGGCTTGAAACAAATAATGGGGACCTTGTGGATTGTTGGAGCTCTCTTTTGGAGTTAAAATCATGCACTAATGAGATTGTACTTTTCTTCATCAATGGTGTGGCTGACATTGGCCCTGGTTGCTGCCGTGCAATTACTGTGATAACACATAATTGTTGGCCTGCAATGCTCACTTCTTTGGGTTTCACTGCTGAGGAAGGTCATATTTTAAGAGGCTATTGTGATGCTGCTGCTGCTTCTTCTTCAAGTCCAACTCCTGCTTTGGCCCCTTATGAAGAAGCTCTTACCAAGCCAATCTTGAAGAATTAATAATTAGATATTCCACGTCTTGGTGGAGAATAATGTGTTTGTTTTCTCTTATAGTGGTTTATATGAATAAGAATAATATTCTCCTTTGGAAATCAAGGTTCATGTTTAGCTAAATTCACTTTATTCCAGCGGTAATTGTTATGCTATGGTGTGTATATTTGAACTTGGTTTTTGCTACCTGGTAATCTTTGCTAATACAGGATGCTAAACAGCACACATCAACTCTAAGAAATGTTTATTTAAAAAATAAAAAGATAAAAACGCCCTCCTTCATCTACGAGTTTATTGGTTTTTTAACCATCAAAGTTTGCAGAACTAATTAAGTTTGCAGACCTTATTTTAAAACTGTCTTGTATATCTATCTGAACTTAGTAAGGAATCATATCTGCATGGATGTCCACTGTAACTACTTTGTGAGTATATTGATGCAGAGCAAATAAAGGAAAAGATATTATGCCTTTGGCGTAGACAGAGAGAGGATTGCTTTTGTAATAAATCCACGATATTTGTAACAACAACTACCTATGATTACATTCATATATATATTTCTATTGAAAATGGACGTACTTTGCAAAAATTCAATCTGCGACAGCTACTAGCTAGCCTACTACATGCACAATGACCTTAGCAATTCGCAGATTAATTTATTGCCTCTGATTTTTTTGGAGTTGTGGGGTTTGCCAATTTCTACCAATGTAAATATATAATAACTTAGTGAGATTTGGAAGCCTTGTGGAATCTACATCTTAATCACTTCATCAGATGAGGCACTTGTAAAATGAAGTAGTCTAAGCAATTGCATTTATAATAAATCCACACTAAAATAATCACCCCCCAAAAAATATAGACACATAATTATCATTAAATGTCCATTTCTTAACTTGCATAATTATGGGATATTGAAAAGCCAGAAGTAACACCAAACCATTTTGTGTCCGAATCTCTCCAATTTCAGGGTCCCTTTGAGTTCCTGACTTTAATTCCAGAGTTATATACTCACTCTTCACTCAATTCCCTTTTTTCTTAAATAAATGTTGAACACACAAGCGTCATGCAATTTGTCAATCTTTTCAGACCCCCAAATATATATATATATATAAATTAGCCTCATCCATTTTCATTTTCATTCCTCCTTCGATTCAATATATCAGACCATCTTTTCACTCCCGGCCAATATGGCTTTCTCTATCAAGCTGTTAATTGTGATCATATACCTATCGACATGGGCCGTGACCACAATGGTTATGGCAAGGCCTTTAACTTCCACCACCACGTCAACCTCAACCCTTGCAACACGTTTACGATTAGAAGCTGCCAACAACAAATGCTGGGAAACATTGTTTCAGCTTCAAGCATGCACTGGCGAGGTCATCACGTTCTTCCTTAACGGCGAGACCAATCTTGGATCAGGTTGTTGCCATGCACTCCTAACCATAGCCCAAGAATGCTGGCCGGATATGCTAACCACATTGGGACTCACACAACAGGAAGGTGACATCCTCCGTGGCTATTGTGACGGCGCCCCCAACAACAACAATAACAACAAATCGGTGGCATCATCTGCTACGGTCAATGCCTCTTACACCATGTCCAATAACAACAACCATGTTCTTAACTGAAGTACTTCCCACTTGTACTACCTCGTTCATAAAATACATATGCCATATTTTGTCCATCAATACATAATATACGATGAGTTAGAAGTTTTTTTTTTTTTAATTGATATACGGAAGAGTTAAAGGCATGTTTGGTTTATACTGTGCACCCCCTCCCCTGACTATGGTATGATCGGTTCAAACAAAATTTAATCTCATCTCGTATATATTTGATAAAATAATTTTGGTTTATTTATATTGATCTCAAATTTACAATTTGAGAAGAGGCATTTTTTGTTTTGTTTTTGTTTTTCCCTTAGTTCAAATTCAATTTTGCCATAGACAAGCGAAAAATTAGTACGAATTCTAATGGGTAGATAACAAGAATCAGTGGTTGAAATGAAACCACATCATTCGTATTTAAGTATTAAACCTCACTTCATATTTACAAGGGAAAAGTTGTTCTTTGCACCATGTTTTTATGGTATTTTTTTAGAGTGCGTATAGAGAAGAAGATAAAAAATAAGAGAGAAATAGAAATAAAAATATATGATATTCAAATTTTAATGTTCAAATAACATAACTATATTTACAAAGCATTACATCTCTTATTAGAATGTTATTTTGAATGAAACTATTTCAAATATCAAATTGTAAACAAAAAGTATTTGGCAGCGTCATCAGCAAAATAATATTTTTTTTTGGTAGATCAGTAAAATATAATATATATATATATATATATATATATATATATATATATATATATATATATATATATATATATATATATAGAAGAATAACAATTAACGAAACTTGAAGGTCATCAGCAAAATATATAGAGTAAGAGAAATGCTATTAGTAGAAATAACAATTCAACAATATACGCAACTTGACAGAAATGAAGCAACACATTAAATCTACTTTAAACGGAACAACACTCACGCTCATCCATACTAAATAGATAACTTCTAATGCAATGCAATTTCAAATTGCATGTTTCTTGTTTTGATTTCATATAAACAGAGGATATTAAACACAAACAGCATCTCCACATACTTCAATCATGAACTTTTTTTCAAGACTCTTATTCCCTTCCAACGGGTCTCCATATAGTAAGAAGCATCATTCTGTGAGTAAACCCCGATCTTGAAGTAATGGGAGGTACCTCCACGGCCTGGTGCCTCATGAACCAGAACCCCATCAATGTAAATCTTCACATTGGAGGCACCAACATCATGGATCACATTTAATTTAAACCATCTCCCCCAGATGTTTGGAAGAAGGACTGGAGTCCTATAATATGATAGAGAACCTTTGTAAGTTCTAAGCATAAAAGTGGTAGCACGAGGACGGGATGCTCCAAACACTTGCATAATACTCACACCAGATGTACCAGAAGGCACAAAACCATGCCCTTCAAATTGCCACACCCCAGAGGAGTAATCGTAGCCCTGAAAAGTCAAGGAAATGAAATTGACAAGCAAGCAAGGCACGTTAAAGTAATTCAACCATTAGCAATTGGCAGGGTATTTAATTTAACTCTTGTACTGCGTATGAATATGGATAGTTTATCCTATTGTGTGATTCTTTTTTTACTTTAATAGAGAAATACACAAAAAGCAATTTTTCGTTTGTGGAGTCTATTTAGATTTATTTTTGTGTCTTTCTTTACTACAACCAAGTTTTAAATTGGGATTGGAGTCATGTTACGGTCAGATGCAGTCAAGTGTGGCTGATGTAATCCATACCACATAACGTGACGTGATCCATATTTTGAAACTCTGATTGTAACGTGAGAGAAAACTTGACAAAAAAAAGGAGGATTCAAATCTAGAATTCTCTCCTGTTTTGAACTAATAAGATAAAGTCTATTTGAGAGAGAGACACACACAATTCTTTTTATACAAGAACCCATTATAGATGGTTACGAAACGAGGTCCATTGATTACATTTCAAAACAATTGTGTCTTACTCTCTTTAATAAAATTAGGTAGAAAGAAAATATATAAGAGCAAGGTCTTGCTAATAAGAAGGATACTAGTTAAAGGAATGAAAAACGGATTTCTTAAGAGGTATCTTAGGACACTAGGTATCATTTTACGTAACGGTATATAACTAATATGAAATTGCTTAATGCTTACTTTAATGCGGATTTCTGTTCTGGGAAGAGTTTTGCTACTTTTGGAATGAGGTTTGTCCGTGGAATAGACCCACAGCTTGTGCACTCCACCTACAAAGCTATAACGTGCGCTTTGTGGTAAATTATAAGGCTTCTGAATCACAATATTTGAGGGGCGCAATGGAAGTTCAGTGAATCCTCGGGTCGGGTCTACTGGCGCGCTTCCTGCTCTGTGCATGAATGAACAACAAACAAGTATGCTCAAAACAGCACCAACCGTGGCCTTGCATATATATCCCATCTTTCTAAATTGGATTGTTTGGATTCTATTTGGGACTTGGGGTTGGGGTTATATATACTAAGGCTGGAAAGGCCATGGGCAGTTTGAGAACTTCAAAATTTTGGAGCACAAGTTGAGTAGCTCCAATAAGCAGCATAATTGCATGTTATTCTAATTTTCTGTAACTTTGTGATTGGATGGCCTCAATATTGTCTCTATTGAAGCAGCTTTCCCAGCTGATTTCTTGGAAAAATGCAAATTGAACATTCCATTGGACGGATAACTTTGTCACATTTTATTATATATATATATTTTTTTACAAGACATTTTATTATATGTTAGAATTAGAATTTAAATATATAAAAATTAAAAAAATAATAATTATAGTTAAATGTTAAAAACTGATCAAGTATATAAGAGCATTTTCAATAAGATTTGCTTAAAAAATAAGAATCAATTTTTACATGGTAGCATTATTGACCAATGATATAACATCTAGTTATAAGAATCACTGTTTATAAAAACATCCAATTTTTATATAAATCATTCTAATTTTTTAGAATCACATCATTGAAATGGAGAATTTTTAAAATAATCTAAAGTAAAAACTGGAGTAGTCAAGTAACTCCAATAAATTATGGAAATATTGTTTTTCTCGTGACCTAAATCAGTTCTCAAAGCGGATATCTTCTTTTTGACGTAAAGATATGAGGTTATATATTTTATATATCTTAAAATTATCTTATCAAATATAATGTAATGGTCACTTTTGAAAAGCCAAGCTCCCGGATCTTCTATCTTTAAAACAGTATACCTCTGTTTATCCTATTCGGTGTATAATGTAAATTCATTTTTTATATCATTAAATAAATTTTTATTGGATAAATTTAGAGTTTAGTTTATATGTATTGTTAGTGTAAATGATTTTTACACAGACATCCAATAATATCTCTACATAATCAGAATTGTTGTTATTTCTCTCTCTAAATTATTAAAATAAAAAACACACATATCAAAATTATTGGATAATAGTGTTAAACTTTTTACACTAACAATACATGTTACTTTAATTCTAAATTTATTTATATATATATATTAAGATTAATGTAAGACTTGGAGAGGATTCACTTGACATGATGCACAGGATAATCTTCTAGGCCAGACCCGGTATCAGTCCCAATTGCTTGATGGCAACAGGAAGAGCCATGGTGCTAGGCCCAAACTCTTAACAGTAACACGTAATAAAGTTTAATTGTGTAAAATCCCTTGGTCATTATCCATTTGTATTAGTTTGTTCGAGTTTGGGACTGCAGGTGGCATCTTGTTTTTCACGGATAAGGATCTTCTAAAACGATTTTTTTTAGTGTTTTTTTTTATCATGAAGCTTCGTCAATGACTAATCTCCATCGAAGAACCTGACTAATAATTTTTAGTGGGGTCTCTCCTCTCAATCATATTTTTTCCATCCATAATACTCGAACTCGAAACATTACTTAAGGGATCCGAGTTCAGTTCCACTCAGACCAACATAAGATTTGTCTCTATTTAATTAGTTCAACTTCATTGAAATATCAATTTACTTTAAAGAATTAAAAAGTGGATATATCATTCCTTATTATTTTTATACTTAAGCTAATGTTAAAGGAATTTTATCCGTATTTTTATTGCATATAAGGGGATTAAAATCGTCATCTGTAACACCCCATCTATGCTACATCTCAAATTCAGTGCGGAAACATCAATAAAACGCTTTGCTTTTGAAAAATACTTTAAGTAAATAACTATCTTCAAAAAGCTGTCCTAAAAGTTTTTCTTTACTATACGAACGTTTAAAGCACAAAGACAATAAAATTAAAACCATATTATATAATGCATGCATCAAAATATAAACATCTACAAGATAATTAAAAGATTTTTCACTGAAGCATAATAGTTTTCAAATAGACATAATTACAACTTTCCAACAAGAAGATAAAAGAGCCATGACTTACGGTAACACCCTGAATTTTCCAAGTGTTTAAAAATAGTAATTATTTAATGAGATATGTTATAAATTAATAAGGAAATTTTTGCAACGCAGAGAAATTCAATTTTGACTAATTAAGTTCAAACACTGGTGACAGTATTAACCGGCACTGTTAGAGCGGACACTGTGAATTAAAAATCCTGACTTTACCGAATCAAATGGCTTAGAATAATTTTGAGGTGTTAGTCAATACATCCGGATATTAAATCACTTAGAAAATCGATACTGTAAAAATAATATTATTTTATCAATATTTGCTCCATTTGTATCAACCGGCATTGGTACTGGGTCTCGTGTCAAACTTAGAACTGGGAACCTAAATCCAACCCCTAAAATATTTCCTCCATCCAATTCCAAAATCTGGAATTATTTTGACAGTCCGAAGTTTAAAATCTTACACTAAAAATATTGTACACTGTATTATTTAAAATTGATTATCATCAAAAAGCAATTTTGTTCCTTTTCTTCTAATAACAGCATTATGTACCACTTTTCTTGGAGTGAGAGTTGATTTTGTCTTTTATGGAGAACCAATTTAATGTCTTACTTTATTCTCTTTAATTCCTATCCTTAGATTGCTTCTTTGTCCCCAAATCTTACATCATTGATTCAAAATTACAAGAACTCACACAGCTGCACAAATCAATTAAATGTCTTATTTTATTCTTTTTAATTCTTAACCCTTAGATCATGCTTGTTTGTCTCCCAACCTTATTCCATTGATTCAAAATTCCCATTTTCTCCTCTCTTTTTTCCATCCTTTATTTTTATTTCCTTCTCTTTTACGACAAATCAAACATAGTGAATGTGTGGTTTATACAATGCACACCCCCGAAATATGGTTTGATCCGTGCAAATTTATTTGTATTGGTCTGTTAATAGGAATTTAAAATTCTTGACGGAAACAGATCCGACAAGATGACGGAAAAATTGAAGAGCCATCAGATAACCACAATCAAATTCAGCAAAGTTGACAGGTTGAAAAAGTTGACATAAATTAGTATGTCAGGCAGATAAAGCCGTCAAGAAAGGAAAGTATGTCAGATATTCGACAAATATATCCAGCTGACTGATGGAGGAATAGAACAACCCAACTTTCGACAAAGTTGGTAATAAGAATTGTCAGACAAACAAAGTATAGAAATGGCTAAGTTTCGAGTTGACAGACATCGAAAAGATAAGTTGTCAAATAACCAAACCGTGGACGACAAGTGGACATAAAACCACTCGAAGGATCGAGCGATTAGAGAAGTTTACTTGTCGGAGAGTTTGAAACATAGCAAAACTGCCATACAGTGTCCAATTTTAAGATAGGAAGTTTCTTTAGGCGATTATTTTGTATGCTTATAAATACTATCAATTCGATGTAATGGAGGAGGTTGCTTGATGCTATATCCTACATATCTCGATCACACAAATAGATTAAAGGATTGTACTCAAGTACTCCTCTCCATCCTTTTATTTCCAGTTCAATTTACAATCTAAGATCTGGGGTCATTTAATTTCTTTACTTTCAAAGATTACTTTCATGCCTTTTAATTGCTTTATTTTAACTTTCTCGCACTTTTAAACGCTTTCTTTTACTCTTCACTCATTTAAATACTTGTCTCTTTCCTTTAATTTACTCGCCATTTATCTTTACTCGTCATTTACAAGCTTTGATTAATATCCCGCAACTTACACGTTTTTTCCTTTAAATTCCTCGTTGTTTATTTTTTTTTCTTCTCGCAATTTATATGTTTCTTCCTTCAAACCCATGAATCCTTAGAAATTCAAGTAAGGGTTCGCTCTCATTTAAGAATTACGACCTTTCCGTTAACTCAAACGCATATTACCAAACTCAAGTCCTTGCCGATATTTACCAAGTTTGACTGGTTTGTCGAATTTATACTTGGCGTGAACACGCCTACACGTCCTTGCGAGATTACCGCATAACTCGTCCGTCCCTACACTCGTCTGATCTTAAAATTATTTGTGACAAGAGGATTTTGGACACCAACCAAAAACCAGCGTCAACAAATTGGCACGCCTTGATGGGGACGAGTTTAGAGTAACTCGTAGTCGGAATTTGACATACAATTTTATTTGTATGCGTTTCTGAGTGGAAAGGTGATTCAAACATCTATTTCCCGAACTCTGTAAATATGAGTAATGCAAGTGATGCAGGCGTAGTAGACACTAACGCCGTGTGTCAACATGGATGCTATTGCACCGGTTGATAATATTCCCGCAAGTGGAACTAATGCGAGATTAATAGTACTAATGGTCTAGGAATAAGAAGAGGCGTTTCTTATGCCCAAGTAGTTAATCGATTTGATGAAGTTGGTCAAGGAACACTTCCGTCACCAACTTCACTGTCTTACAACAAATAAATACATCAACTATTGGATTGTCATCAAGAAGTGTTGTGAGTTCAAATCCAAGAGGGACTACACAACCTCTCTCACAACCTTTATATGGGATGCCTTATGGGTCAACAACCGTCAACCCAAATACTCCATTTGCTTACATACCATATCCGAATGGAATGACAATGACTGCCCATACATCTGGACAGGCAGGGCCATCGACTGGGGGGCAAATTCCCAGTCACGCGAATGGAATAACGGGGTCCATGATAGTTACCCATTCTCGACAAGAACAACCGGTAGAAAGGCCATATATTTCTCCATTGAGGCAACTCCCACAAAACATAGTTGGTCTGTCGGAGGCTACTTTAGCCAATGTCCGACAACAGATTGATTCTAGTAATTATGACATGGTGAACACATTTACTCAACAAATGAGTACAATAATTACACCATTGATGGAAAACACAAACAATGCATGTTTAGCATTGACAAATGAAATACGTCGGCTAAATAGAGCCTTAGGTGTTGTAACCCCAGGCGAAAATCAAAATACTAATAGAAATTTCAATGCAAATCTCAATAGGATTAATCAACCACAGGTTGAACCACAAATTGATGGATTTGAACAAAATGATGAACAACAACAGCTTCATCGTCGGGTTCCTTTGAGACGTGGAAATGTACATATTCTACGACCAGAGGAAGATGAAGATTTGATCCTAAACCAGGGTGCTGTTGGAGCGTTCCGTCAGAATGTTTTAAATCAAAATATCAACCAAGTGGTTGAACATGCATTAAATAGGTTTGGTTTTAACATTGGTTATGCTAACCAACCATTTTTCGCATCAGCATTTCTCGATTGGGTCCAACAGCAGAAATGCCTCGAGGGTATAAAATACCCAAGTCAGTCGAAAATTCTCAGGAGAAAGTGGAGAGTCGACAATCGAGCATATTGCTCGATATACCATCGAATTAGGAGACTTGGCTTTGGAAGAAGGATTAAAAATGAAGTTCTTCCCCAGCTCGTTAACTAAGAATGTTTTTTCTTGGTTTTCAACTCTAAGGCCTAATTCAATCCATTCTTGGAATCAATTGGAAAGAGGTTTCCATGATCAATTCTTTAGAGGAGATTTGAAAATAGGATTGACAGATTTGTTTGGAATTAAAAGAATGAATAACGAATCTGTTGACGACTACCTAGCTCGATTCCGTCAGATGAGGAGTCGGTGTTTCACCCCTATTCCAGAAAGCAGAAATAGTGAAAATTGCTGCGGGTGGTCTAGATTACTATATCAGGAAGAAACTTGTTAACCAACACTTGATGGATCTTGCCCAGTTAGGAGACAAGGTTCGACAGATTGAACAATTAAGAACTGAAAAGATTTTTAAGCAGAAGAGATTCCTTAAGATGGAAAGGGTTAATTTTGTCGGATGTAATGAATCCGACGAAGAGAGTAATGATTCTGAAGAATATGAGGTAGATTATGTCGAACTAAAGAATGGTCCACCTTATATTTGTCAAGCTTTGAAGCCCGCAAGGGCAAAGAAAGAATCCCTTTCATTAATAAGAAAGTATACACATTTGATGTGACCAAGGCCGATCAAATATTTGACATATTACTTAAAGATAAGCAATTAAAATTGTCAGATGATCATAGGCTCTTGAAAGCCCATGAAATTAAAGATCGAAAATATTGTAAGTATCATAATACTTTTGGTCATGTGACGAATGACTGTATGCATTTCAGGGATATCATTCAGAAAGGTTTGACAGACGGAAGGTTGAAGTTTTCAGACAAGAGACCGGAAATGAAGATTGATACAGAACCCTTCGGTCCTGAAGTTAACCAAGCAGACCGCCAAGTCGATATGGGAGTAGGCATGGTCAACATCACGGCCGGACAGAATATCCAAATGGATTTGTCAGATCCATTTGATGTTTATCCGAAGCCGGGGGAACCACTTATTGAATATATGACACGAAAGAAAGATGAGGGCATAATTAAAGTTTGCCCTAGATGCGAAGCATTTTATGATGAGGTAGCTGCCAGAAAAGCTAGGGAGCAGAAATTACCATCGCATCGTCCACAAGATGACCATAGCAGGTTTTCACATTCAAATAGCCATGCCGGATCCAACAGTGTACAGAGGAGTGCTGCATCTGCTGTAAATAGACAGACAAACAGCCGTCAGCAACATATACACCAGTCAAAATTCGGACGGCACCATACCGGAGGCTGGCTTGATTCAACCAGAGGATCAGCAGTAAGGCAGACAGATAATTGTCGGCCACATATACACCAGCCAAAATCTGGCAAGACAATACCGGGAGGCTGGCTTGATTCAATCGAGAGGATCGGCGTGAGGTAACTCTTCGGTGGCGAGAATTAATCCTGCTAAGACAAGGTTACCCCCATCCAACGTAATGGTGGATAAATGGGTAAGGAATTCAGCCATGACACAGTACCCAGAATTGCAAAAACAGATGTGGGCTCGGAGAAACAAGGGCAATGAACGAGGGCCACCCTTTTGGAATGAACATTACCGAAAAGGTCAACTGGCTAAAAATGCTCAGATGGAAGGGCCTGGTCTTTCAGGACCCTCAACTCAATTGGCCATTTCCAAGAGCCAAAAAAGGAGACTACAAAGACTCCGAAACAAGCCCGAAAAAAGAAACTTGCCAAACAAGGAGGTGTCATTATAAAAGAAATGCCTTCCCAAGATGCTGGTTGTTTGGTTGCTACAACTGACAACAAAGTTGATAAGATAGCAGATACCAAGATGAAGAGTGTAATAGTAAGTCACCCCACGGAAACTAATGTGAGGAAACTCAGTAATCAGACCAAGCAAGGCGAACCTATATCTCAGGTTTTTATAGAGAAGAAGACTTGGGACAAGCATCCTCACCAATAAAACCCAAAGGCAAATGGCCGATCGGATGTGGAGTAGAGAGAGTTGCAGGGCTCGAAAAGAAAGTTGAGGCTAGAATAGAAGAGCAACAACTGACTACATTCAAGCCTGAATGTGATTTAACAAAGGAAGAGTTGTCATTTGATGCTGTCATTGAAGCATTGAATGATCCGAATGATGACATAAACGTCAATGGAGCCATGGATATGGACGGCCAGAATGAAGATTGGGCCGACATCATGGAAGCGTTAGATAACTGTGGCGCTGGAATTGCCCGGCCTTTGTCAGATAGGTCAGGGTCAGATGACGAAAGTGACTTAAAGAGGAATCACGGCAGGACAGTGGGAGGTGCTTTTCTGGATGAGGATCCAGACAATGAAATCATACTGGAGCCTGGAATGAGAATGAATATAGGTTTAATTTCTTTCATCCCAGCAGAATACGAGGGATATTTTGAGTTTGATCCCTCTGACGACGACAGTGATGTTATCAACAATGTAGGAGACCCAAATGATCACTGGATGTTTGTACAAGAGAATTTAGTTACTGTATTCGACAACGTGGCTCAGTTGGAGAAACCTACCGACGAACAGAAAAATCATCTAAGACCTTTGCATGTGAAGGCCATCATCGATGGAAGACCCACCAATAGAGTCTTAATTGACGGAGGTGCTGCTGTAAACTTGATGCCTAGGGCGATGTTTAAGAAATTAGGGAAGAATCAGTCAGACCTAATCCCAACTGATATGATTGTCACTGATTTCAGTGGCAAAACATCTCCATCAGATGGTGTCACTTTATTAAACATACAAATTGGCACTTTGTCGAAAGAATGACATTGTTCGTCATAATTCCCGGCCAAGTCAAGCTACAACATTTTGCTTGGCGGGGATTGGATCCACGCTTTGTAGGGGCAGTTCCATCAACGGTACATCGAAGGTGATTTTGTGGAATGAACAAGATCGGTGGAGATTGTGGAAAGCGAGACGATAGTGCTTGTTACGCTCAACAAGCACATATTGATTTCCGGTGTATTCTCCGAATGTGAAGCCAATAACTACCATTGAGGGGGTTATCAACAAGGATGCGTTGGAAGCAAGCCTTTTTAGCCAGTTTGGAGTTACAATACAAGACAAGGCCGACAAGACTCGGCGGGAATCGACAATGAGTATTGAGACCAAATAGAGAAGACTATCGGCGTAACTGGCCTAAAAATAACTACACACACAAGAAAGTGTATTGGCGGATTGTATAATTGACGACGGCCCTTTGGGTTTTGAAAGAGGAGCCGAAGTCAAACAAAATATGGAAGTAGAAGATCCTCTGGAAGAAATAAATTTGGGGTCAGAAGAAAAGAAAAGACCCATTTTTGTCAGTTCTTTTCTGCCAAAGGATTACAAACGAAAACTTGTTGGTTTAATAGCAGAATACAAAGATTGTTTTGCATGGGATTACAATGAAATGCCTGGTTTAAGCAGGGATCTTGTTGAACATCGCCTACTACTAAGGGAGGATTGCAAGCCTGTTAAACAAGCAAGCAGACGGTTTGCTCCAGAGGCGGTACATAAAATTAAAGAGGAAGTACAAAGACTGCTTAAAGCCAAGTTCATACGAACAACCAGGTATGTCGAATGGCTCTCTAATGTAGTCCCTGTTATTAAAAAGAATGGAAAAATGAGGGTATGCATAGATTTCAGAAATTTGAATACGGCTACCCCTAAAGATGAATATCCGATGCCTATAGCCGATATGCTTGTCGACTCAAAGATCGTGGAAATGAGATTTTAAGTTGTATGGATGGCCATGCAGGATATAATCAAATCTTTATAGCCGAAGAAGATGTGTCAAAGACCGCTTTCAAATGTCCAGGATCAATTGGGACATATGAATGGGTCGTCATGCCTTTCGGTTTAAAGAATGCAGGAGCCACCTATCTACGAGCAATGAATACAATTTTCCATGATGTTATTGGAAAATTTGTAGAAGTATATATTGATGATGTGGTCGTCAAGTCCAAGAGCAAAGATGACCATTTGGAGCATCTGAGGCAAGGATTTGACAGGATGAGAAAGCATAATCTAAAAATGAACCCGAGAAAGTGTAGTTTCTGAGTGTCACCTGCAAAATTTTTAGGGTTCTGGTTCACAAAAAAGGAATCGAAGTAGACAGGGAATAAAGCTAGAGCAATCATGGAGGCCTCCGCACCAACAAATAAGAAAGAGCTACAGTCCTTCTTAGGGAAGGTTAACTTTCTCAGAAGATTCATATCCAATCTGTCAGGAAGGACAAGGGTATTTGCACCACTGGTCAAGTTGAAATCAGAACAAAGCTTCATTTGGGAACCTTGTCACCAAGAGGCTTTTGACCAGATTAAGCAGTATCTAGTCAGTCCACCGGTCATGATGCCTGCAGTGCCCCGTCGACCGTTGAAGTTGTACATATCGGCATCAGAGGACACTATAGGATGTTTATTGGCCCAGGATAACGATAAGAATGTTGAAAGGGCTATATATTATCTAAGTAGAGTCCTAAATGATGCTGAAAGAAGATATAGTGCAATAGAGAAGTTATGTCTAGCATTATATTTTTCTTGTACAAAACTCAAATATTATATGATGCCATGTCATGTATTAGTTGTTTCCAAGACTGATGTAATAAAGTATATGTTGTCGAAACCAATCCTTAATGGACGAATTGGCAAATGGACCATTGCTTTATCCGAATATTCTTTACAATACGTGCCAGCTAAAGCTGTTAAAGGACAAGTAATAGCTGACTTTCTGGTAGACCATCCAGGACTGGATGTGCCAGAAATAAATATTGTCAGTTTACTACCTTGGAAACTCTATTTTGACGGATCAAGACATCAAGGAGGAAGTGGTATAGGAATCCTTATTGTGACCCCACAAGGAGTTCCTACAAAGTTCATGTTTGAACTTAAATATCCCTGTTCCAACAATGAAGCCGAATATGAGGCTTTAATTGTCGGATTGGAAATATTGATAGAATTAAGAGCACGAAATGTGCATATTTTTGGGGATTCTCAATTAGTCATCAAACAACTCACACAAGAATACAAATGCGTTAGTTACAATTTGTCAAAATATTGTATCGTAGCTAACAAGTTGATGAAAAAATTTGATGACGTAATTGTTCAATACATTCCCAGAAATTTAAATCAAGAAGCTAATGAGTTAGCTCAGATAGCCTCAGGATATAAAATATCTCAAAAGACTTTGTCGACACTAATGGAAATCAGAGAATTGCTGTATCCATTAGAAGAAAGAGATATTTTAGTTAATGATGTAATTCTGCCTAATGATTGGAGGTTGCCAATAATAGAGTATTTGGAAAATCCAAGTCAGAATGTAAATAGAAAAACAAAGTATAAGGCATTGAATTACACAATGCAGGGAGGATCATTATACTGAGAAAATCTGTTGACGGAACTCTACAAAAGTTCCTGAGTGAGCAAGATGCTTATTTGGCTCTATTAGAAGTCCATGAGGGTATATGTGGAGCCCATCAGGCAGGTGATAAAATGAAATGGGTCCTGCGAAGAAGTTTATATTACTGGCCAACTATGGTTAAAGATTGCATTTTATTTGCCGATCTTGTGAAGAGTGTCGAAAGCACGGTCTCATACAAAACGTCACCTGGCTAGCGTAATTACATTCTATTGTCAAGCCTTGGCCATTCAGAGGATGGGCTCTAGATTTGATTGGTCAGATACATCCTGCTTCGTCGAAAGGACATCAATTCATTTTGGTTGGAGTTGATTACTTTACTAAATGGGTAGAGGCAATCTGTCTTAAAACAGTCACCCAACAAGAAGTAATTGATTTCATTGAAAACCACATTATCTGTCGGTTTGGCATACCCCAAACTCTGACAACGGATCAAGGGTCAATGTTTGTTGGAAAGAAAGTTGTGGAATATGCCACTTCTAGACATATAAAAATGCTCACCTCTACGCCATATTATGCACAAGCAAATGGCCAAGTTGAAGCCATAAATAAGATTATTATTAATCTTATTAAAAAGCACGTGGGCCGACAACCTAAAAATTGGCATAATACCCTTGATCAAGTGTTATGGGCATATAGAAATTCACCCAGACAGTCGACAGGAACTTCGCCATATCGTTTAACTTATGGACATGATCCTGTATTACCTGTTGAAATCAATCTCCAATCCACTTGCATTCAAAGGCAAAATGACCTGCCTACTGACCAGTATTGGGATGCAATGTTGGATGAATTGAATGAATTGAGTGATGACAGATTGATTGCGTTGGAGAATTTGATTCGGCAAAAAGAAAGAATTGCCAGATTTTATGATAGTCGAGTTAAGTTCAAAGCATTCAAGGTAGATGATTTGGTCTGGAAAGTTATATTGCCCATGGATAAAAGTTGTCGAGAATATGGGAAGTGGTCACCTAAATGGGAAGGACCATTTAGAGTTGACAGAATATTTTCTGGAAATGCTTACGCTCTTGTCAATATTAATACTGGTTCGACAATTAAGTCGATTAATGGCAAGTATTTGAAGGAATACAAACCGACGATGTTAGAAGTACAAATTGACGAATAAAGAAAATAAGTATATTCATTAAATTGACGATACAATGAAATATTGTCATTTGATGATAGAAGTCAAGTCATCAATTAAAGCTAGTCCGATCCTAAAATACAGGACAATATACTAATAATATTTTAGTTTCATACAACAAAGAAAGAAGTGCAGCTAAATTTGTTGAGGCTTTATTCCCATGAAATTCCGATTGCCTCATTTGTCAAGGAGGCTCCAAAAGGGAGATAAAGCACGAGCAGATGTCACCATCATTTCATTCAGAAGGTGGTTGTTGCTACGGTAGATAACACCAAACCCTTCTTGATGAAGATGATGGAACTAGACAAGGTACACTCGTTCTGTATCAAGATCTGCCTCTCTCCGGATAGGCAGTGAGGCCAGTTATGGATGTTACATTGGTTACTGACCTTCACTATATGTTTTTACATTGGTTATTGACCTTCATGAAGTATATGACCATTAAGACAAACACCTTGGTTTAAAAACTTAATACAGACAAGGTCATATTCTCGTGGAGGAAGAAAGAGGAATAGGTAGAGGCCTGTTGTAGAGAAAAGCATGGTATGTGAAAATTCAACTGTAAAATACGAGATTTACAGACCTCGTTATTTATAGTTGAACACAAAAGGCATTTATTGCAATTTGGTTTACCAAAGTTTCGAAACTTATCACGGCATTTATGATGATTTGATAAGGCATGAGTTACGAAGTAGGTTGGAAACATGCAGTCAAATCAAGTAATAAATAAACGTGCAAGGAAATAAAATATCTAATCATTAATTAATGACTCAAGACCAGACTAAAAGTGGACATGTACAATAGTTACAATTGTCAGTTTTGGCCTAAATAGAGGATAATTGATCCCATGCAAGGGTTAGATTAGTTTTGTCGACAATAGCTGCTTCATAGTCAGGCTGCAATGCACGGAGTTTGCCGACTACACTTTCAGCTTTTTGGCCAAGTTGAACAGATTCATCATCAATAGCTTTAACTCTGTCTTTGCTTTTTTCCAACGCGTTGTCAAATTTGGCACACTTTTGGTCCGTCGCTTCAATCTCGGCCAACAACTTCTTCCCAGTACTCCGAGAAGCTCTCCTTGGTTTGAGTCCCGATAGAAATAAGGTCAAGTTCTTTTTGTTTAGATGACTCAAGATTTTGAAACTGAACTAAGAGATCGTCCTTGATTCTTTCTTCCTCTTCATAAGAAGGAATGACAAAGTCATCCTTTCTAATTTACCTGGGAGAGCCGTTCCCAAAATGTCTGAATAGAGATAAAAAGCGAACGGCTCGACAAAGGAAGATTAGAATGAAGAGGAGTAATCTCCTTGACAAGTCGAGATAATTCTTTTTGAATCTTGATGTCAGACAGAAGTTCATCAAAAGGATTGACCAAAAGAGCTTGAAGATCATGCATGAGGTTAGTAACTAGAGAGTCATTGGAATCATGTTGAGTCGATGAGGAAGTGGTAAAGGATGACTCTTTCCGGCTTACTTCCGACAGCATATTAATCCACGTATTAAAATGTAGAGCCGGTTTAGGATCAGGAGACTTCATGGTAGGAGGTTTGATAGCAGGTGGAGAAGGGATAACTGTTTCAGCCAACAGGGCCTCCATGTCAATATCTTCATCCGGAATTTCAATCATGACAGTAGTTCCTTATGGGTTATCAGCTGTTGGAATTGAGGTGATTGAAGTCGGATGATGAGGGCTCGTAGGCATTCCTTGATGAGAGTCAGGAACCTGCAATTTAATTGTTAAACTCTTAGTACCAACAGAGATACCTCCTAAAGTTTGGTCGAAGATACGATTCGAATCATATACATTTATAGGCTCGACGATTTGTGATAATCTCCCGAATGGTTATTGAGTCATCAAACTGGGGACACTTTTCCTGACATGAGAAATAAATAAGAATTTATACAAGTATATAAAAGAAAATGACAAGATCAGTGGAAATACCAGATTAGAATCAGAAGATATCAGGTCAACATCAACAATAGCCTTCTCAGAAACCAGAATGGTCTCGACGGTTTTGTTTTTCTGTCAAGAATAGCAAGCATGTGAGCAAAAAGATGTAACTTGACAGACTAATCTAAAATTATTACCTCAGATTGGTTGGAGGGCGAAGTGTTGGAAGAACTAGTCATGGTATCTTGAACTTTGGAGCTAGTGGAAACTTTGGCAACATCAGCGAGCTAGCCACGGTTTGAAGACTCTTGCGACTTTGATTTCTTGGAGAGAGTCGAAAGAGTCGTTTTCTCTTTTCTTTTCTTGGATCCTTTTGACCGAGGATCGAAACATAAGCTTTGGTTGACCGAGAGCTCTTCTTGACCAAGGGGATAACAGGTTCATTATCATCTTCGAAGCTTCTCCCGTAAGTGCGTTAGACTTAGACTTGCCAGGGAGGGTTTTTTCAAGATGAACAGCTGTCAATAGCAATGAAAATAAGTTGATTGTCGACGAAAAGAAAAGCGAAATAAGTAATTTGATAAATGAATACCTGAGTTACAAGTTAGAATTCTTGAATAGAATTCAAAGTCGTCATCGAGTTGAAGAAACCGAACGAGCGAAGGTAATCGGGTTTGGTTTTTCAAAAGGGTCAACGTAAGCACTCACGCTGTCCAAAAAGAAAAAGTTACCTCCTTTCGACGGTTTTCCCGGGTGTGAATCAGCTAAACCAAAAGGGGCACAAGGAATAGGCACTCGGCTTAGGAAAAGGAGCTTTCAAACTGTCAAAATATTCCCCGGTCATATTGGGAATATTCCTATACATGGCAAGCCTCTCGCATTCCTTATTATCATGCTTCCTTTTGGCTTCAAAAACACTATTGACATGACGAACCATATCAAATGGTAACTTGGGATTCCACTTAATTTTATAAAATTTCTCAAAAGCTTGAATTTCTTTCTCAAGTTCACCTCGAGTTTTAGTTCTTGGATCCTCGTTCTCGCACGAGAGAATCATCAGTGTTACCCGCGGTGTCTTCAATACAACTCAAGCAAGTATGTAAATTCAGATGATGGCTGGAGTAGTATTCATCCCACCAGTCAAGGAAGCTTTGAGTGACTCCGTGAAAGGCCGAAAATGAAACGGGTTGTAAGAAAGCCCCGCGAACTTTGTCTTCCTCACTAATGGCAACAATATGCTCATACGTCGGGACTTTGATACCGATGAAATTCTCGTCAAGATCCGGACGAATAGGGAGGCGAGAATAGCTTGGCGGCAAGGTGACAAGCAAGCAACAATGGGTAAATGGAGATAGGCTCTTTGAGTTTTAAAACCAGGGCCATCAACAAAAAGAATTTTCTGACAAAGAAATTTGGTCCAAATAGATTTATTGGATTTAGAGATGGTGGTGCTCAGTTGTGTAAACCATGTTGGACCATATTTCCAGTCGGAAAAGGGAGAGAAGTTGATCTTTGGAGATAAAGATGAAAGCGAATGGAGAATTTTAAAATAGAATTTGAAATTCGCAGTCTCATCTCTCGTCAAAGACTCGGCAGACACATAACAGAGATAAGATCCATACGTGTCGATTGTCAAATCTGCGGGAGCTTTATATGAAAATTGACGCTCCAAAACTGCATTTAACCATAATTGGAGAAGCCAAAGGGGCCCTCCTATATTGGTTTTCTTTTTGGATTTGATGATGTCAACTAGCATACTCATGCTATCATAAAGATTAGCCAAGAGACATTGCCCTAATGCTACTCTTTTACCGCAGACGACAATTGGCTAGAGGGACATATGAAGCGACCAAAGAAGCGATTTGCTACAAAAAACGTAAGCACATAGCCAAAGAAACAAAAAGGCTACATGCTCAGTATCCGTCACAGGATCATGAGCTTCACCTCTAAAATCTGCTATGTATTTAGAAAAAGAACACTTCGGCACGTAAACATCAATTTGATTTTCAATTTCTACTTCAGTATGCATGGTGGGACCATCTGGACGAAGGCCAGTAATAGCCGACATATCAAATAAAGTCGTACCCATCATTCAATAATGAAAATGAATATTATTTGTTGTTTTGTTCCAAATGAAAAGTGATTCTCCTATTAAAGAGAAGTCTACCAGTTTAACATGACGAAAGTTGAATGAATTCAAAGATTCCAGCTTTTTCCCATACACTTTGTTTTTCGTTTGAATTCGGTCCAGCCAACTAATGTAGGCATCGAACCGAAGTAGCAGGAGGCATTCTGAAAATCCTATTACTCTTCTTGAACATATGAATGGAAATAGGAGTAAAAGAAGATAGAATAGCCTCATTTACGCTAGAGAAGGAAAGGAATTGCGTAAACCCTCGAAAATTTCATTGTTGGCCACAATGGGACCCAAAAATGCAGCAGGAGGATTTAAAGCAATAGCGGGATCAAGAATAGGGTAAATTACCTTGGATTCTTGCCATAACTCGGATTTCTCCAAAATTGGGTCTTGGACCACCTGTCCTAGGAGGTACGATTGTAGTATGAGGTAGTCTAAGAAGGCACCTTAGAAGATGTGGCCATGGTTAGATGGAATAAAAATACGGGGTTCCTTTTAAGAAAAAAAAATTTTTTTTAAGAGGGAGAAGAAAAGATCTTTCGTTAGAAGAGATTTACTAATGAAGAAGGAAGGATAGGAAGAAGAAAGTCAATTCGATGTAATTGACATTTAAAGAAGAACCTTGATGACGAGTTCCAAGAAAACCTACAAGTACATGATTATCCCTATTAAGTAGGGATGAGATAAGAAGCAAGGTTTAATTAATGAATAGGAACCCGGATTAAGACAATCGTTAGGGATTTGAAAAATCAAATTTTGCTATTCTTACGGACAAAAACCGTCGAAAAGCAAAATTTGGGGGGCATCTGTTAATAGGAATTTAAAATTCTTGACGGAAACAGATCCGACAAGATGACGGAAAAATTGAAGAGCCATCGAGATAACCACAATCAAATTCAAAGAAAGTTGACAGGTTGAAAAAGTTGACATAAATTAGTATGTCGAGGCGATAAAGCCGTCAAGAAAGGAAAGTATGTCGATATTCGACAAATATATCCAATTGATCGATGGAGGAATAGAACAACCCAACTTTCGACAAAGTTGGTAATAAGAATTGTCGACAAACAAAGTATAGAAATGGCTAAGTTTCCGAGTTGACAAAGATCGACAAGATAAGTTGTCAAATAACCAAACCGTGGGACGACAAGTGGACATAAAACCACTCAAGGATGAAGCGATTAGAGAAGTTTACTTGTCGAGAGAGTTTGAAACATAGCAAAACTGCCATACAGGTGTCCAATTTTAAGATAGGAAGTTTCTTTAGGCAGTTATTTTGTATGCTTATAAATACTATCAATTCTGATGTAATGGAGGAGGTTGCTTGATGCTATATCCTACATATCTCGATCACACAGCAGATTAAAGGATTGTACTCAAGTACTCCCTCCATCCTTTTATTTCCAGTTCAATTTACAATACAGTACTGGTCATTTAATTTCTTTACTTTCAGCATTACTTTCATGCCTTTTAATTGCTTTATTTTAACTTTCTGCACTTTTAAACGCTTTCTTTTACTCTTCACTCATTTAAATACTTGTCTCTTTCCTTTAATTTACTGCCATTTATCTTTACTCGTCATTTACAAGTTTTCAATTAATATCCTGCAACTTACACGTTTTTTCCTTTAAATTCCTCGTTGTTTATTTTTTTTTTTTTCTTCTGCAATTTATATGTTTCTTCCTTCAAACCCATGAATCCTTAGAAATTCAAGTAAGGGTTCGCTCTCATTTAAGAAATACGACCTTTCCTGTTAACTCAAAACGCATATTACCAAACTCAAGTCCTTGCCAGTATTTACCAAGTTTGACTGGTTTGTCGAATTTATACTTGGCAGACACGCCTACACGTCCTTGCGAGATTACCGCATAACTCGTCCGTCCCTACACTCGTCTGATCTTAAAATTATTTGTGACAAGAGGATTTTGGACACCAACCAAAAACCAGCGTCAACATGGTCATAAAATTATAATTTGAGTAGGAGCAATTAATTTTATTGTTTTTCCCTTCAGTCAAACTCACTAGTGTCGTACAACAACAATAGCACCCAAAATTCGAAATCTAGTTCCTACTAAATACATTACTAGTATATAGATAGACTCTTAACTTGTAATGCAATGTAATTTAAAATTGCCATACTTCTTGTTTTTATTTCATTTAATTTAACCAGGGATATTAAACAACATCTCCACATAGTTTAATCACGAACTTTTTCTCAAAACTCTTATTCCCTTCCATCGAGACTCCATATAGTAAGAAGCATCATTCTGTGCATAAACCCCGATCTTGAAGTAATGGGAGGTACCCCCACGGCCTGGTGCCTCATGAACCAGAACCCCATCAATGTAAATCTTCACATTCGAGGCATCAACATTATGGATCACATTTAATTTAAACCATCTCCCCCAAATGTTTGGAACAAGGACCGGATTCCTATAATATGATATAGAACCTTTGTATGTTCTAAGCATAAAAGTGGTAGCACGAGGACGACTTGCCCCAAACACTTGCATAATACATACACCAGAAGTACCTCGAGGCACAAAACCATGCCCTTCAAATTGCCACACCCCAGAGGAGTAATCGTACCCCTGAAAAGTCAAGGAAATGAAATTGACAATTAGCCTACATTAAAGTAATTAAACCATTAGCAATTGGCAATGGCATATATAAGCTTCTAATGTAACAGTGTATAATTTAACTCTTTGTACTAGATATGAATATGAGTAGTTTATCGGATTGATCTCTCCTTTTTCTGTCATGTTAGATAAAAAAGCAATACAAAAGCAAATTTCTTTTTATTTATTGGGTCTATTCAAAAATTTTTTTCCGTGTGTATTTCTTTTTAGTAACATTATAGGAAACATGGGAGAAAAAAGGATGTGCAAAATCCAGATGTGAGGAATAGATGTGATACTCATAGGTTAGATAGAGAGCATACTCTGATGGTAGCATATTGAATTGATTGAAAAGACAATGAAATGAGATATATGAAACTCTATTTATAGAGGTAGCAACTAATACAACTGACTTCCAAACAAACTTTTAACATCCTATGTAAAACTCTAAGGGAATTTATTTTGCACTCCTAAGAAGAGGACCCAAATGTATCCCTGCAAAGGATTTTGTTGAAATTGAAGGGAAAGAATTATGATCTTCTCTTGTTTTGAAAGAATAGGATGTTATGATGCTCATAGAGAGATAAATTACACAAATCTTTTTTCTACAAGGACCCATCATATATGATTACTGGGGTCTATGAGTACATTTAAAACAATTGTGTTTTTTCTCTTTCCAATAAGATCAAGTCCTGTCCTTTCAAAACTGAAGGAAAATATTCAGGAGTAAATAGCTAAGAAGAAATTGCTTACTTTAATGCGGATTTCTGTTCTGGGACTAGTTTTGCTAGTTTTAGAGTGAGGTTTGTCCGTGGAGTAGACCCACATCTTGTGCACTCCACCTACAAAGCTATAACGTGCGCTTTTTGGTAAATCATAAGGCTTCTGAATCACAATATTTGAGTGTCGCAATGGAAGTTCAGTGAATCCACGGGTCAGGTCTACTGGCGCGCTTCCTGCCCTGTACATAAATGAACAACAAACAAGTATGTTGAAAACAGAAGCAACCGTGGCCTTGCATATATATCCCATCTTTGCTTTCCAAAATGGATTAATTGGATTCTGTTTGGGACTTGAGGTTTGGGGTAAATATATATATACTGAGGCTGGAAAGGCTAGGGGCAGTTTGAATTCTTCAAAGTCCTGGAGGTAGCTCCAATAAGCAGCATAATTGCATGTTATTTTTATTTTATGTAACTTTGTGGTTGGATGGCCTCGTTGTCTCTTCTATTGAAGAAGCTTTCCCAGCTTGTTTCTTGGAAACATGCTAATTGAACATCGCATGGACTCACACCTTTGTCACATTTTGTTATATGTTATAATTAGAATTTATATGTATAAAAATAAAATAAAATTATTTATAATTAAATTGTAAAAACTGAATAGGTATAATATGTTTAAGTGTGTGAATAGCGCTATTGTATAAATATGCTGCATATGTGTTAGTGTGTGAATAGCGCTATTGTTTTTCTCGTCACCTTAGATCTCAAAGGGTCTAACGTTTTGAGGTTATTTTATTTAGAGTTTAATTGGTATATATTGTCAGTATAAAGATTTTTTATACTTTTAACCAATGATAAATTGCTACATCATTAAAAATCTTTGATTCTTATCCAAATTAACTTAAAAGTCATTCAAATCATGATTTGTGATTGGTTGACAATGTAAAAAGCTTTTACACTAACAGTATATATTAATTAAACTCTTTTATTTATATATATTAAAATCATTTTCTCGAATATAATGTAATGGTCACTTTTGAAAAGTCAAGTTCCCGGATCTTCTATCTATAAAACAATCCATGATAAGACCATGTGATACCTTTATTTATCCTATTCAGACTATAATGTGTATGCATTTTTATATTGTTAAATAGGTTTTATTGGATAAATTTATTGATATATATTAAGATTAATGTAGTATATATTTTTAAAATATATGAAAATAAAAATTACTCTGATTTTATCAAAATTTAAGACAAATAATCTAGATGATAAATAGTTAGAAAGGCATTAAATCAATAAAATTTATATTGTATAAAATGTTGTTGGATGGTGTAAGAATATTAAGTGGTACACCATTATAAATTGACTATTCTCTCTCTCTCTCTCTCTCTCTCTCTCACACACACACATATATAGACTACAAAAAATATGGTGTTTTGTGGTGGTTTTATATATCAAATAGCGGCAGTTTGAACCGTTGCTAAAATGTTTTTCGATGGTTTTGAAACTGCCTCAGAAGTGACCGTCGTGAAGTTGTTTTGCGGTGGTTTTGCACAACCGTTGGTACTACGGTCGCAAATTTAGCGGCGGTTAGAAACTGTCACAAAAAACATATTTTGAAATAACTATAAAATGTAACGTTGGTTTGGAACCGCCACCAAAGCTATTACATAAATTATAGATACAAATATAGCGGCGGTTTTAACCGCTTCAAAATATTAAATATTTGTTTTTTTAAAAAAACTGATTCAATTCATTATTTGTCTAATTTTTTTTAACATCCCTGCTTTAATAAAAACTTTAGACTAAGAACTAATAAATTTATCAAATAGATACACAAAAATGCTTCAAAACCTAATCATTAAAATGATAAAAAATTATTAATAATATGCAAAAAGTAAAATATTGTTCAAAATTATCCTAACATAAAAACATATGTAAATACAAGTTTTCGACAACATTTACATATAATATATCTAATTAAGTCTGTGTGATGATGAAGCTCCACGATCTTCAGGGTCATGACTAGAGGCAGAAGATCGTCTCACTTCTCTAGGCGATTGTAAGTCTGCTGCCTAGAATTGAAAGATAAAACCACAAATTAGATACGAATAACTAATTTCACAACAAAGACATCCAAATTCAGCAAGTTGCAACCATAACTAATTACCTGATTTCCCTTAAAAAAATTCTTAAGAAAAGCAACTTGGGCTTTCATGTCATCATAGTCAACAAGTTTTGCCTTTAATGAATCAATTTCAACTACTTGTGTCTTTAACCCATCAACTTCTGATTCTAGCTTTTGAATTTTGGCATTAGCTGTTGCCAAGTCACTAGACCGATAAGTGGGTCCATATATTTGAGTTTTGGTCACCCCGAATCCCACACCACGGAGTCGTCCAGGATGCTCTGGTCCAAAAACTTTTACAAAAGCCTCATTCTCAGTAGCAGAGTTATTAATTTCATTTTGTAATTGTTCCTACATATAAGTCACCAGACAATGTTCACAATATGTAACAGTAAATCCAAAGAAAACAATTTCCATCCATACTTACTGCTTTGAGTCTTGCCTCCTCGCTAACATAGGATTCATCCATTATTTTATGAGCGATAGGATACATATCACCTTTACTATATGGTTGCTTGTCTTGCTTTTCCTAAGTTTTTGTACCATACAAGCAATTATGTTATAATAAAATCACTTCATTTCCAAAAATTATTCAACATCATAACAATATATACGATTATACCATTTCATCTTTCTTTCTTGGAAGTGACTTTGACGCTAATGTGTGAAGAATCACTTGCTTTTGTCGATTTGCTGCATTTTTTTCAGTTTTTTCCTGCATATTTAACAAAAATGACAATCAATAAATGATATATTGAGTTAGAAAAAAAAATTCAGATTTATGATTATTACCAGAGATTTTTCACTTAGTCTATATTGCAAATAGACAACCCAATGGTTGGGGGGGGATTTTTGATGGGTGCAACTGACAATTTTGGTTGAAACTGAGCTCCCAGTTATAAAAGTTATTAAACATTTTGCACCTATTGTCCTTCCATTATTTCCCCAAGCTAGCAAAGATATATCTTTTGTGACCCGGATCATCAACAACAAATTTAGTCTTCAAGGCAAACATAAAAAAGTTACTGTTAGTAAATAATATAAACAAGAAATCAAAACTCACTTAAAAAGTTATTGTATCAAACATTTGGAAACCCAAGTCATACCCAATGCCCAATTCTTAAAACAACAATTAAGACATGAATGTTCAAAAAAATAAGGCATGAACATGGCCAAACCAAACAATTATTTCCCCTGTCAAACCAGCAAAATCAACAAGAGAAAAGTAAGAGTTGACCAAGGAAACAACAGATGATTGAACATGGCTTTAAGAATCTAAATAAAACAGAATCTGTTTAAATGAGATCTTAAAAAAAACAGTCCAATGCTTTATAAGTTATAACAACATTATAGCATGTCACCACAAAATAATAGCACAGATTGTTTTGGGCTTACATGTTGATACGTCCAATATCAATATAATCCTAAACTTACATAGCTAAAAATTTGAAGCATATAGAAACCTGATTAAGGAAAAATAACTACTTATTCTTAAGACAATGGGGCAGTTTACATTCTAGTCTGTGAACTGATATTAGGAACTTAACATTAACTGGAAATTTGGATTTTTCACATAGCATCAATAATCAAAGAAATTGAGAAAAGGTAGATGTATAATATTCTTCCCATATTAAATGTTGCTAGACTAAGAGATATCAAAATGATAACAATAAGCTTGACTGCATTGAATCCATTGATTCTTGAAGGTTCTTCAATACAAGTACTCACAGAGAAAAAATTGATACCTTTACAGATCCATCATAAATGTTTAGCTTGTATTGATTGGGAACTTTACGCCAAGTTTCAAATATAATAGGGAAATGGTCAAAATTGCTCACTATCGACCCTAAAAATCCATTCAGTAAACCACCAGAGTCTCCTACAGGTTGACATTCTGCATTCCACTCGATCACAACTCGTTTCCCGTCATCAAGTGCAAACACATCCTTAATTCTCAGACGTGTTTGTGTAACAATGCCTTCGTCATCTAACACAAATTACACCAAACTATTGCTATCCAAAAGTATAACAAGATTAAAAAAAAATAGAGAAACTAGGAAGATGTAAATCACATACCAATGACATCCACTATCCAACATGCACGAGGCAGTCTCTGATTTATCGATGAACAATTTGGAGCCGCTTCAGGTTCACGATGTCCAATATTTTCAGATCCAGACTGAGTTACCGATCGAGTGGCAAGGACTGTCTGTAGCCCATCTTGAGTGGATGAACCTATGTGAGCTACAGACTTACTCAAAGGTGGACTAATAGATGCAGGTTGGGAAGTGCTCGAATATGATACATGTTGATTTGATGTTGATAGACTAGGAGGAACACTCCTTTTTTTTCGAAGCATGCCTATAATACCATTAATGTCAATAACTTTAATTCAAAAACTATAGCATATAATTGTAAATGAAAGTGCAAGATATAGATATTCACATAATAACGTCGTCATATGCATAAATACAAATATTCATATTAAACTAATAGAATAAGATGGAAAATTCTTATTAAAATATATAAAAAAAGGAATTAAAACCTAAAACAATTTTACTTGTAGTAATCATAAACTCATATCATTGTTATCATCCTCAACATTTTCATTAATGGTTGAAGTTTGAGGTTCATCATCTATAGCCACTCTTGCCAATTGTATATGTGTAGTATCATCTTCACTCATTTCGTACAAGTCTCTTGGCTTCAAATGAATTGGTATGCTCCAACCGTCTTCCTTCTCATCCTCCACATAATAAACCATTTGAGCTTCGGAAGCTTTAATGTATGGCTCATCATCTTCATGTTCATCGGTATGTATTAATCTTGCAAAGTTGATCGAGGTAAACCCCAACTTATCTGTTTTCATACATCTAGGATTAGTGGTATTAGCCCAATTGCATTTAAACAATGGCATTGTGAAGCCAATGTAGTAAAGCTCAATGATGTCTATCAATTTTCCATAATAAGGCATCCCTCCAAACCTCATATGGGCATCACTATTGCTTGAGTAACTTATTGTTCCAAATGTGCCAAAAACGCCACTGTTTTGAGTTTTTAAGCATTTGTCTCGTTCCAATGTTGGAAACTTGAATCCATTAACATTATATGCAGTGAACCTTCTAGCTTGGTTGGAAGGACCTTGAGCAAGACTAATAAGAACATCTTTATCTAGTCCAGTAAGATTGTCAACATTGTTAGCAATCTAGAAACAAGAATTTCTGTTGTTAGTGGTATGCATATCACCAAAATAAATGCAATATATAAATTTAACAAACTTTTTCACTCACGCGATTGGCAAACCAACGAACAAACTCTCTATGAACTTTTTTGTCTATCTCGGAAGCATTCCTTGTACGACTCCTCAGTTGCCTTCGTACAATATCTCTATATTGCCTATATAGATGTATCATGTTAGATTTATTAAAACAAAAACTTTTTAAGTTATACAATTGCTAGAATTACTCACCAAAGGTAACAATCAACTGCAGGACAGTTGGTTAAGACATGTCTATGAGCTTGTAGCTTTTCAATGGGTGTAAAGGTAAAATATGAATAGCCACCAACCGGTTTTCTGACTCGAGGAAACAATTCAGAAACTCGTGATTGAGGCTGTATATCATTAGGGTGATCATTTACACGGCCTAGTCGATTCCATCGTGTCTCAATGTTATCTAAATACCTTGAACAAAATGTCAAAATCTCTTGCATAAGGTAACCTTTTGCTATAGACCCCTCTGGTCGTGCTTTATTACGCACATAGGATTTCAGTTGTCCTAAATACCTAACAAACCACAACAAATGTTATTAATAGCAACCTTAAACAATACAATACTAACTTTTTTTAAAAGAAAAGGAAATGTCACCACACTTCTTCTACCTTTCTATAGGATACATCCAACGATAATGCACAGGACCTCCAAGCTTGGCTTCTTCAACAAGGTGAACAACCAAGTGAACCATGACAGTGAAGAATGAAGGAGGAAATAACATTTCCATGTGGCATAAAGTGAGGACGATTTGATGCTGCAGTTTGTCTAAATCTTCAACATTCAACACTTTACCACACAATTGTCTAAAGAATGAGCACAACTCAATTAATACTACTGACACCTCATCTGGCAACCCTGTTCGCATGGCTAATGGTAGCAATTGCTCCATCAATATATGAAAATCATGACTTTTCAACATCCCATTCAACTTAAGGTTATCCAAATCAATGCACCTAGATATGTTGCTTGAATAACCATCTGGCACAGTGATGTTCCTCAAAGTCGTTATAAATGCCTTCTTGCCAAGATTAGTCATTATGTAGATAGCTAAAGGATACTTTCCATTTTCATCAGGCCAAAGGTCTGGTTTAAAGCCCATATCTTTAAGGTCTCTTCGAGCATGGATATGATCTTTGGTCTTTGTACTATCATTAAGCAAAGTGTAGATGACATTGTCGCACACATTCTTCTCAATATGCATCACATCAAGATTGTGACGCAAAGAATTATGCTTCCAATATGGAAGTTCAAAGAATATGCTTTTCTTCTTCCATTGTTGGGTGCTACTTTGTGGAACACGCCCACCATGTGTTCTTTTTCCCTTGTTGTCTATCTTTGGTCTTTGACCAAATTTATATCCCGGACTTGTTCAAAAATTTCAATACCAGATAATGTTTTTGGTGGTTCACGTAAATCTTGCTCTCCATTAAAACGAACCCTATTCAATCTAAATCTATGCCTTTGATCAAGAAAACGACGATGACCCATAAAACATGATTTCTTACTATGAGGAAGACGACAAGGAATAGAGTCAATGTTGCAAGACGGACAAACAAGTCCTGTGTATGTGTTCCACCCAGAGAGGGTTCCTAGACTAGGAAAATCACTAATTGTCCACATCAAAGCTGCATATAATTTGAACATCTCTCGGCTGAAAGAATCATAGGCATCCACACCCTCATTCTATAATTCCTTCAACTTTTGATTAAAGGTTGTAAGTACACATCTATATCATTTCCTGGCATTCTTTTGCCAGGAATTATCATTGAAACGATAAAAGATGTTTGCTTCATACACACCCATGGAGGAGTATTGTATGGGATGAGAATAACTGGCCATATATTGTAACTTGCATTCATAACACCAAAGGGATTAAAACCATCACTAGTCAATGCAAGACACACATTTCGCATATCTGATGCAAACGAAGTGTGTGTTGAATCAAACTTCTTCCAAGCTTCTGAATCTCTAGGATGCCTCATTATTCCATCATTTTTACTATCCACAGCATGCTACCTTATGTCCTCAGCAGTTTTTGAAGACAAAAACAATCTCTGTAATCGAGGTTTTAGTGGAAAGTAACGAAGAACTTTTGCAGGTACCTTACTCCCATTATTGCCATCATTAGACACTTCAGTCTTACCAACTTTTGTTCTTGATTTCCATTTAGACATGTTACAACCTTTGCATGTTTCCCTTTCTTCATCCTCTCGATTACCCCAATACAACATACAATTATTAGGGCATGCAAGTATCTTTCCATAGTTCAAACTAAGCTTGTTGATAATTTTTTTTGCCTCGTAGAATGAACTCGGAATCTTTGGATGTTCAAATGCATCATGCAATAATTCTAATATCATTGTCATTGCTTTATCGCTCATCCTACACAAACATTTGATATGATACAACTTCACCAGAAAAGACAATCTAGAATATTTTGTACACCCAGTAAACAAGGGTTGTTCTCCATCTCTTGCTAATTCATAAAAATCTTCATCTCCGTGCCCTTCTTGAGTTACATTCGGTGTCACTCCATCCCCGCCAACCTCTATATTTGATGCAACAGGTACTTCGTTTGCATGGTGTCTATCAACTCCAAAAGCATCGTTGATCATGTTCCGAATAGGATCTTCAACAACCATGTTGTCTTGAACTACATTTGGAGTATTACTAGTTGAGACATTACTAGTTTCTCTTATCCTGATCTCCCCATGATAGTACTAAAAAGTATGTCCTTCTGGGAATGGTGTGCATATTAGGTGATCGTACATCACATCCCTACTTTGTCGTTTCTTAAAACCACACAGTTTACAAGGGCATATTGATGTGTCATCAACTGAACGATGTTCAAAGGCAAAATCAATAAATCCCCTAACACCTTGCTCATACTCAACAGAGTTTCGCGGCTTTGTAATCCATGATTTATCCATTACTTGTGAACTTTCCTTCTAAATTTAAACAAAGTAATAAAAAGTTAGTAAGTTAGTGACATTAATAACATATTAACCTCAAAAGTGAAGGATGTAATGGAAAACTCCAAAATAGAAAGAACCTTCTGTACAGCAATTAAACTCTTTCCTTTCTTGAAAACTTTATTTAACTAAGTTATTGTAGTCAATGAATAAGTGATTGATTAATTTCTTTTATAAGAAAAATATATATTATTAAACCGGGTACGGGAGTATCCATAACTCATAAACAAGTGACAGAAGTGAAGGGGCAAAAACACAAGCCCAACACCAACATACACAAAGGACAAGCTTAACAGATTAGTAAAGCAACAAAAATCCAATGGGAACCAAATTCTACCAACCCAAGTCAAAAATCTGATAAAGAAAAGAAGGAGTTGTACACTTGAGAAAACAATTTGCTGTTATTGAACCAGCAAGCCAAGGTTATTAGTTGTGGAATTCCAAATAATGTTATTCAGACGGCAAAGATTAAACAGCAAAACTCTGAACCAGCTGCAAACCAATACTTTGCTAACAGCACATATAGAAGAACCATAGCAACCAGAAAGACACAAAGTTTTTACTTCAAAATATTTTTTGCATCCATAAAACTAGTTAATATTAATTTACTAATATCCAGTTCCTAATGATAGTATTTCAGCCAGAGAATGAAGACCAAGTCCTAAGAGACAACACATTCTACTATTTCAACTAAGTATATATACAGAGAACACTATCAACTAACGAACCAAAGGGAAAGTCTCACGGATGCTAGCTGGAAGTATCATATAGATAAGAAGGCAACTTGTATATACATGCATATAATTCATAAAGTATATATTCCAAGTTCCAACTGCTTAAAAACACTTGGTCAAGCGTGCAAATGTGAATCCAAGATTGCTAACCTTAAATGAAATAAGTTGAAAGTTGCAGCTCCAGCTGACAGAAACAAAGAAGCAACCAAGCCAGAGAAATTAACCCACAGCTGAATTAATTCTATCAAAAGACACAACCCAAAGCAGCAGATCAAACACACAACTAGATAACCACCGATACTAAAAAATTAAACCAGCTCCTAAGCATAGTTATTGATAATTAGATCATGAAAGATATAGCCTATAAAGACTTATAGATAGGTGTGAATAGCATGAATGTTTTAAAATGCTTAACAGCCAAAGACATATAGCATGAACTTGGCTTCTACTTTTTGCTTAAAATTATCAACTTTGACTGATTTGCTTACTTTTGAACCTTTTCAATTATTTTCTGCAATGAAATGAGTCATACAACTATGACATGCGGCCTATTATACTTTAATGGTTTACTCTAATAACTAGTTTGATTACATACGAAATTGCTACTTAAAGATGGTTTTCCATGCTGTAGCAAGAAAGAGGAAAACAAAATGGGCATGTCCTGCACCAAAAAATATAGTGTATATTAGACGGTGAATGAAAAAATGAACCGTAGATATGGGCCAAATTAATTAATTAATTGTATTATATCATTGTGTATGATCTTCTACGTGCCTAGCTAATTTATTGTATTGTACTTTATAGAGAAAGGGAGAAAGTGCTGAGAGAAAAGCCTCTGCTTCTAGTGAGTAGTGAGCCTGCACCTATCTGTTACCGTGCCTGCATATTTTGATATTCATGAGGATTTTTAACCAACCATTCAGATCAATATTCCATTAGATTAATTGGATATAAGCATATATATACCAATATACCATTCAATTATTTTTAAACGGTATCATTTTTTTACAAGATACGTATTAAGGGTGGGTTTTCAAATATCTCATTGGCTATTAACTATTTTTTTTAATATCCCTGCTATAATTGCTAAATAAAAGTCATCTCACCCTATAATTGCTACCATGACCGACAAGATTGCTATACTTGAAATGCAAGCAGAGCAGAATTTGTCTAAGCCAATCAACGTCATAATCTCTGAATAATTAAAGTAGGAATACATATTACATACCTTTAAGCTTGCGACCAAAAATCAGAATTTAGAATCAATCACCATCGATCAAAAAACCTAGCAACCAACTGAGCAAAGCAACGAACAAAAAGAAGAAGCAAATGTAATAGAGTATCAGTGATTTCCATTAAATTGATCATTATAACAGAGTAACAAAGCTTTAAAATCAAAAATACTGAAATAATATAGTGAAAAAAATGCAAAGAGTAAGAAGCAGACGGAGGAAAATGCAAAGAGTGACGAAGCTTGAGGAACACTTGCCTTCCACAACGGCATTGACGAAGCTTGAGAAACCCGTGGAAATGGTGTGGGTTAGGGTTCAGAACGACGAGTGTGTGGGTTATTTTGGGAAAGTAGTGGGAATTTAATTGAGAAACCCGCGAAAATGGTCAAATGAAAAAAAAAAGGATTAATTTTGTGGCGGTTCAACATTAAACGCCGAGAGCTTAATGAAGATTGGGGCAGTTTCTTTAAAAACCGCCGCTAAAATTAAGAAAATAGTAGCGTTCATCAACACCGCCGCTCTTTTAGACGCTTACCCATTAAGCGGCGGCGGTTTTATAAACCGTCGTTATATTTTTACCACTTTTCACTCATTTTCATATAGTGATATATACGTGTGTGTGTGTGTGTGTGTGTGTGATGTAAAAAATGAAGATAATTGATGACATCAAAATTTGTAAACTATTTCTATATTGGTTTATGATATCTTTTTATTTTTTATTTTGATTTTGATATATTGTCTATGAGATTTTTTATAATATTAATCCATCCTAAATCATCTTATGTATGATTTTAAGGCAATTATGATAAAAAAACGAACTTTTTAATGACGCAACAATCTATAATTAGTTAACGATTATAAATTTCTGATGAAAAACGATAATCAATTAAATGCTTTTTAATTAGAAGGTATATAGACTGGTTCAGCGACCAAGGATCTGTTAGTGATGAGCTAGTAATAGGTTATTAGTTCATTTACTAATGTATATATATTTTATATTTTATTAATTAATAATTAAGTTAACATGTAGACATCAACTATATATTATCATGTTGACGACAACGCGGAGCAGCAAATGATCCGGCCAAGGCCACCAAACGCGTCGGAAAGACGGAAACAACACCAGAACAGGTGCAAGACTGCAACACTTGGACAAACATGTGAACCTCAGGAGCATGCCAATGGAGGATTCAGTTAACATGATGCATAGAATAATCATGGGTAGACCCGGTATTAACCCCAAATAACTTGATGGCCACAGGAAGAGTTATGGTGCTAGGCCCAAACTCTACTAGAAATATTAACAACACATTTTTTTTAATATGGTTTTTTATATTAGTTGAAATTCATGTGGGTCCTATAAAATTCAAGTAGGACTCACATAAATTAATATGACTCATTTTTAAAATAATGAAATCCACAATTTTAATCAATAGAAAGAAATGTATTCGAAAGTTGTGGACAAGAACGTGAAAGAGAGTTTGTTGTTATTTGTTAATACTCCTCCTCTACTTATATAACAGTAACACGTAACAAAGTTTATTTGTTGAGAATTCCTTGTCATTATCCATTTGTATTTGTTTGTTCAGGAGTGTTTGGGCCTGCAGGCACTGCCGTCAGTATATGGGCAGTTTTAATGTTACACATACATTGCGAGAGTCCAAGAGTGGCATAATGTGTATAAGGTGAATAAGTGAAGTGATGAAGGATATGCGGTAATCGAATGAAAAAAAATACATAAATGTAAAATGTTTTTGTAGAAGTATCTATATATATGTCATTATTCAAATTTTGATTATCTTTTATTATTTTCTTTTCTTAAGATGATGTCAAGCGAAGGAAAAGAAAGATAAAAATTATTTTTGCATGGGGACATTTTGCAAATACAATGTTACGTCCTTGGACAAGAATATTTTTGTGTTTTTCTCTTTAAGAATAATATCATGTTCTTAAAAAAATAAGGAAGAAATCCAAATAAAATTGTTTTGTCTTTCAGTTCAGGAGGTATACTTTTTGAGTTTTTGTGATTGTGAATAATTCTTCTAAACAAAAAATTTTATGCAAAGAATCATATTTTGGAGCCTTGTTATAAAAAAACAAATAAAAGGATAGTAATTGTCTCACTTAAAAGTTATAAGTATAATTGAGAAGTAAAATAATTAGCCTTTTAGAATTATCAATAACTTTTGTTATGAACTCAGCTCTATGTGGCAGCAGATTAATTGAACAGAGATGTTCACACACACGCGCGGGAAAAAGAAAAATACAAAAAAAAAAAAAATAGAAGAATGCACAAGGGAATTATCGTGGTTCAGGGTACCGGTTAATGGTGAATACCCCTACGTCCACACTAGGACGATTTTATTCCTCTGGTCAGCAACGGTTAATGGTGAATACCCCTACGTCCACACTAGGACGATTTTATTCCTCTGGTCAAGAATCGGTTCAAGACTTCCAGAAAGAACTACAACACTCTCCCTCACTTGCACTCAATATATGTTATCATGAATTGCCCAAAGTCTACTCTCCTATACAATTGCTAAGACTTTATATACCCTATCCATGACATCCTGCTACCCCGCATGTTATAAAGCAATTTAAAGACAAAGATACAAAACCAAAACATGCATTTACTGGATAAAATAAAACATTTGTCCACGGGTAGAAAATTCTCGCATGAACGAGTTCTCAAAACGCGAAAAATAAAAGTTTAAAACAAAAAAACCAAAAGATAAACAACATCACCCAACCCGATGTCACAACAGAGCTGGTATAACCGTTCCGGAATAAAATCCTCGCAATACAACTGAACTAACTAAACATAAGGAAAAGTCCTAACTATGAGTGGTGGCTCCTTAGAGTCACTCCCCTCCTTACTGTTCGCCATCCTTAGCAAGGTGCCAATCAGGCCAAACAAACAAACAAAGAACGGGGAGTAAGAATCATGTAAACATATACGGCATGGAGATAGGAAGCAAGGTAAAACATACAGCATAGCATCATCATAACATACATCACCGTATATATGTATATATATATATATATATATATATATATATATCATTATCAACATCATATCAACCAAGTATGCTATGCAGTGCAGTGCAACACTACTCCACTGCTCCAACATGCATGTGGATCCAAACTAACTCAGGATGAACGACTTCAGAGTTAAATATCCACATCGAGAATCTACTCAACGCCGGAGAATCTACTCCTTGGATAGGCAACACATCAAACCAACAAATGCCTCGTCACGGGGGCGCACGATTATCAAACCTTGGGTAACCTACCGTGGATGGCCAGATCGTCGTACTCTAGGACGACCCCCCCTATGTCGAAAATCCACCAACAACATCATCTCCAATGATACATGCAGCATACAACAAACAACGGGCAACTGCCACCTCCTTTGCTTCGACAGAATCAACCGAAGACTTCAACGGAATCGACCGCAGCGAAATCTACCGCAACACTTAAACCTTTAGCGGAATCGACCGCAACACTTTAGACCCAACCGGGTCAAGGCCCCCTTGGAGAAAACTCTCGACCACCAAGGTACAACATCAACAGCACCTTAGACCTAAACCGCGGGGTCAAGGTTCCCTTGGCCAAAAAGCACCAAGGTGCAACTCATCAACGTGCGGTAACCCAACAGTTACCGACTCAACCATCTTAATTAGTCTTTAATTAAGTGATCAAACCTTCATCATTGATTAACTATGTCATCATCATCGTTGGGGGAGATTGGGGTTAAAAACCCCTGTTTTAAGTCCTTGATCTCAGATTCTGTCCAGAGGGGTGAGCACGGTCGTGCTTGACCCTAGCACGGGCATGCTGCCACTTATGTGGAGCAAGGTCGTGCTTCATTTTGAGCATGGTCGTGCTTCCTAAGAAGCTCACTTCCTCTAACCAGAACTCACACTTGGACAACTTAGTGTACAACTGCTTTTCCCTAAGGGTCTGCAAGACAACTCCCAGGTGTTCCTCATGTTCCTCCTTGCTCTTGGAGTACAGTAAGATGTCATCTATGAACACCACCACAAACTTATCCAAGTATGGGTGAAAGGTCTTGTTCATGTAGTCCATGAACACCGCAAGAGCATTGGTCACACCAAAGGGCATAACCAAGTACTCATAGTGACCATATCACGTTCTGAATGCTGTTTTCGGGATGTCCTCAGACTTAACCCGAATCTGATGGTACCCTGACCTCAAATCTATCTTAGAAAAAACGCAAGTGCCCATCAACTAGTCCATGAGATCATCATTCCTAGGGAAGGGATATCGATTCTTTATGGTCACCTTGTTGAGCCGTCGATAGTCGATACACAACCTCATACTACCATCATTCTTCTTCACCAACAACACAGGTGCTCCCCACGAAGACACACCGGGCCTAATGACCTGCTTCTTCATCAGGTCCTCCAACTACTCTTTCAACTTAGCTAGCTCTAGAGGAGACATTCTATAGGGTGCTATGGAGATTGGCCGGTGCCGGGCACTAATTCTATGGTGAACTCGACATCTCTCTCTGGGGGTAAGTTATACACATCCCCCGGGAACACTTCAGGAAAGTCTCGCACAACAGGCAAGCTGGCGACATCAGGAGGGCTACTCTCTACTTCCATAGAAGCTATCATCATGTACACTTGTGCTTCGTCTTTCATCGAAGCTTGGACTTGGCTAGCAGAGGGAAGGTCCAAATTCTTAGACTCCGTTGGAGTTTCAAAAATCAGGGTTTTATCAAAACATTTCAGAAGGACGTGGTTGGAAGATAACCAGTCCATGCCAAGAATGATATCAAGATCTTTCAGGGGTAAACATACAAGGTCGACAACAATGGTTTTACCATTAATGACAAGATGACAGTTCTTGCATGCATAAGATGTGGAAACAGGTTTATTTGTAGGTGTAGACACAAGCAAATCAAACTCAAGAAAGGTAACAGACAATTTAAGACTCTTGACCCTATCATGCGATATGAATGAGTGAGTAGCACCCAAATCATACAATACAGTTAATTGAGTTCCATCAATAAAACATGTACCTTGGATCAAGTCATTAGACTCGGAGACTTCAGCTCCACTAAAAGTAAAGACTCTTCCAGTGGTCTTCAATCTGTTGGCCTGGGACTTCTGATTCTTGCTAGCGCTGGGAGGCTCCGCCTTGGCTCCTTCACACTCGTGACTGATATGACCAGACTTGCCACACCTGAAACAAATCACAGCTGGCTCCTTGCACTGGGATGAGTAATGATCTGGTGCCCCGCACTTACCACACTTCTAGGCCTAGGGGCATTAGAGAACATGCCCCTAAACCTTTCCTGCCACTCTGCTTGAAGTCCTTGCCGGTCGGAGCATACCGCTGCTTACCCTTGTCTCTATGATCAGTCCTCTTGTCGCTCTGACTATCTGATCCATTGGCAACTCTGAACTGACTAGCATCCTCATAAATTCTGCACTTGTTGACAAGAATCAGGAAGACCCTGATCTCCTGGTAGCTGATGGCCTGCTTGATCTCAGGTCGGAGTCCAGCCTCAAACTTGACGCACTTGGAGCGGTCATCTATCTCATGCTGATAAGGAGTGTAGTCGCACGCCAGCTCCTCAAACTTGGATGCATACTCACCAACTGACAACGAACCCCGCCGCAAGGACAAGAACTCCATCTCTTTCTTGTCCTTGATATTCGCTGGAAAGTACTTCTCTAGAAACCTCTGTTTGAAAACAGCCCATGTAACCGCTGTGCCCTCAGCCTGCATCCTCCGCCTGCAATTGTCCCACCAATGCTCAACACCGGAGAATCTACTCAACGCCAGAGAATCTACTCCTTGGATAGGCAACACATCAAACCAACAAATGCCACGTCACGGGGGCGCACGGTTACCAAACCTTGGGTAACCTACCGTGGATGACCAGATCGTCGTACTCTAGGACGACCTCCCCTATGTCTAACATATACCAACAACAACATCTCTAATGATGCATGCAGTATACAACAAACAACGGGTAACCGCCACCTCATTTGCTTCGACGGAATCAACCGAAAACTTAAGCGGAATCGACCGCAGCGGAATCTACCGCAGCACTTAAACCTTTAGCGGAATCGACCGCAAAACCTTAGACCCAACCTGGTCAAGGCCCCATTGGAGCAAACTCTCAGCCACCAAGGTACAACATCAACAGCACCTTAGACCCAAACCGGGGGGTCAAGGTTCCCTTGGCCAAAAATCACCAAGGTACAACTCATCAACGTGCGGTAACTCCAACGTAAGCACGACTTAACCATCTTAATTAGTCTTTCATTAAGTGATCTAACCTTCATCATAGATTAACTATGTCATCATCATCGTTGGGGAGATTGGGGTTAAAAACCCCTGTTTAAGTCCTCAATCTCGCATTCTATACGAGAGGGGTGAGCACTGGTCGAGCTTGACCCTAGCACGGGCGTGCTGCCACTTAAGTGGAGCACGGTCTTGCTTCCTTTTAAGCATGGTCATGCTCAGCTGCACGGGCGTGCTCCTCTGCTGTACGACCTTGCTGAATGCGCGACCATTTTCCAGAATTCAAACTGGGAGCACGGGCGTGCTCAATGCACGACGGTACTATTCTGGGCAGAGTTCAATATCAATTTTAGCCGATTAAATTAAGGGATTAATTCTATTAATCCTAAGCCAGTTAACAACATATTCTAGGAGTAAATGTCATTATCAATATAGTAACAACAATATCATCACAATCATGGTATCAACCTCCAGGTAAGTTGCATCCTTTCAGTGTCCCAGAATGGAAATGGGATAATATCTCCATGGATTTTGTGTTTGGACTCCCTAGGACTCCAGAGTGTTTTGAGGCTATATGGGTTGTTGTGGATAGATTGACCAAGTCTTCCCATTTCATCCCTATGAACATGGAGTATCCTTTAGAGAAGTTAGCCAAGATGTACATCAAAGAGATAGTTAGGCTTCATGGTGTACCCTCTAGCATAGTATCAGATAGAGACCCGAGGTTTACCTCTAGGTTCTGGGAGAGTTTGTAGTATGCTTTAGGGACAAAGCTTAGGCTTAGTTCAGCTTACCACCCACGGATCGATGGGCGATCCGAGAGGACCATCCAGTCCTTAGAGGACTTGTTGAGGGTTTGTGTGTCGAAAAGCTCCGGTAGTTGGGACAAGTTTTTGCCCCGATAGAGTTCACCTACAACAACTGACTTCCATTCCAAAGATTGAGATGGCACCTTATGAGGCTCTTTATGGGAGGAGATGTAGGACACATTTGTGTTGGAGTGAACTTAGTGATAGTGTGGTGCTAGAGCCAGAGATTGTCCGAGAAACAACAGAAAAAATCAGGTTGGTTCAGGAAAATATGAGAGTTGAACAAAGTAGGCAAAAGAGCCATCATGATAAAAGGAGGAAGGCACTCGAGTTCTAGGAAGGCGATCATGTATTCTTAAGAGTTACTCCAACAACTAGGGTTGGTAGAGTGATGAAGGCGAGGAAACTTACTCTGAGGTTCATTGGTCCTTACCAAATCCTCAAAAGAGTCTGCGAAGTCGCCTACCAAATAGCCTTGCCACCGTTCTTGTCAAATCTCCATAATGTTTTTCATGTGTCTCAACTCAGAAAGTACATCCATGACCCTAGTCACGTGATAGTACCCGACGCTACACAGTTGAAAGAGAACTTGATGTTTAAGGTGTTACCCCTTCGAGTCGAGGATAGGAGGGTGAAGCAGCTAAAAGGCAAGTGCCCATCAACTGGTCCATGAGATCATCAATCCTAGGGAGGGGATACCAATTCTTTATGGTCACCTTATTGAGCTGCCGATAGTCGACACACAACCTCATACTACCATCCTTCTTCTTCACCAATAACACAGGTGCTCCCCACAGAGACATACTGGGCCTACTGAATTGCTTCTTCATTAGGTCCTCCAACTACTCTTTCAACTTAGCTAGCTCTAGATGAGACATTCTATAGGGTGCTATGGAGATTGGCCCCATTCTAGGTACTAAGTCTATGGTGAACTCGACATCTCTCTTTGGGGGTAAGTTATGAACATCCCATGGGAACACTTCAGGAAAGTCCCGCACAACAGGTAAGCTGGCGACATCAGGAGGGCTGCTCTCTACTTCCAGAGAAGCTATCATCATGTTCGCTTGGGCTTCGTCTTTCATCGAAGCTTGGACTTGGCTGGCAGAGAGAATGTCCAAATTCTTAGACTCTGTTGGAGTTCCAAAAATCAGGGTTTTATCAAAACAATTCAGAAGGACGTGGTTAGAAGATAACAAGTCCATGCCAAGAATGATATCAAGAACTTTCAAGGGTAAACATACAAGGTCGACAACAATGGTTTTACCATTAATGACAAGATGACAGTTCTTGCATATATAAGATGTGGAAACAGGTTTATTTGTAGGTGTAGACACAAGCAAATCAAACACAAGAAATGTAACAGGTAATTTAAGACTCTTGACCCTATCATGCGATATGAATGAGTGAGTAGCACCCGAATCATACAATACAGTTCATTGAGTTCCATCAATAAAACATGTACCTTGGATCAAGTCATCAGACTCGGAGGCTTCAGCTCCACAAAGAGTAAAGACTCTTCCAGTGGTCTTCAGTTTGTTGGCCTGGGACTTCTGATTCTTGCTAGCGCTGGGAGGCTCCGCCTTGGCTCCTTCACACTCGCGGCTGATATGGCTAGACTTGCCACACCTGAAACAAATCACAGCAGGCTCCTTGCATTGGGATGAGTAATGATCCGGTGCCCCACACTTACCACACTTCATAGCCCTAGGGGCATTAGAGAACCCGCCCCTAAACCTTTCCTGCTGAAACCGTGGCTTCTTGCCACTCTGCTTGAAGTCCTTGTCGGTCGAAGCATATCGCCGCTTACCCTTGTCTCTCTGATTAGTCCTCTTGCCACTCTGACTATCTGATCCATTGACAACTTTGAACTGACTAACATCCTCATAAATTCTGCACTTGTTGACCAGAATCGGGAAGACCCTGATCTCCTGGTAGCTGATGGCCTTCTTGATCTCGAGTCAGAGTCCAGCCTCAAACTTGACGTACTTGGAGCGGTCATCTGTCTCATGCTGATAAGGAGTGTAGTACCTCGCCGGCTCCTCAAACTTGGCTGCATACTCGCCAACTGACAACGAACCCTGCCGCAAGGACAAGAACTCCATCTCTTTCTTGTCCTTGATATCATCTAGAAAGTACTTCTCTAGAAACCTCTGATTGAACACATCCCATGTAACCGATGTGCCCTTAGCCTGCATCCTTTGCCTGCAATTGTGTGATGACTGTGAAAAATAAAATTAATAATAATAATAATATCAAATGGTGTGAACGGAATGGTAAACACACATGGAAAGTGTGAAATTTTTTTAGATCTTACAACATGTACTCAAGTGTCCTAACATAGTTCATGTGAAATTATGATATCATAGATTTAAGGGTATGCTAAATATACAAAACAAGTGATAGGTGTGAGCCTATTTTTGCAAAAATGACCCTACCCACTTAGGGGAAGGCCTTGGGGGCCCAAAAATAAGGTTGATGGACGATTTTGCAAATCTTAAAGTGGTTAAATAGAAGGGGGTAAGGGGACATACAGGTTTAGGGAATGAGAAGGAAGAAAAAGAAGAGGAATATAGAGAAGTAGGGGAGGAAGAGGTGGAAGGAGGGTTAAGTCAAGCTCCTCACCATCTCCATGATCTTCACCTCATGGGTAAGCACTCCTACTCAATCAACTTCTTCATCTTTGTCCATCACCTTTTTCCCCAAAACCCTTCTTCTTCCTCCATTTTCGTGTAATGTGGGAACTCCATTTTCAGAGCTTCATTTTTGTTGGATTTGAGCTAATAGAGTGGAGAAATCACTCTCTTATGTTTTAGGACTTATAAATGGACTTCAAAGGATACAAAACAACCTCTTGGAAGCTCCAATTAGGGGGGAACATCCCCTCATCCCCTAAAATCGAGTTGACTCAATGGTTTGATAAGAGACCCAAAGGTGAGGGATTTTAGTGTCATCATTAGTTTGTTTTGGTTTAATTTTGCTTATTGAAGTTTTTGTCCATGAAATTAAAAGGAATATAAAGGTTATGATTGATGGGTTAAACCCTAGAAATTGAGGGTGAAGAACTCCATTGATGGAGCTTTAGTTTTCTTGGTTGTAGGTGTTTTGAAAGTTTGAAACTTTACATGTTTCTCTTGGTTATTTAAAGTTGTATTTTGGCTATGAAAAACCCTTGACTTAGATGTTAAAATGTGTGATTTTTTAGGATATGGAGGAGTGGTCGTAGGTGTTGCAAAATGAGTTTTGATCCCTAAATCCTTTTAAAAGCAAAGTCATTGTGTAAAAGTGTCTAAGCTTGACATATCATATTGAAGTACACGAAATTAAGCTTGATAAAAAAATATATGGTTGATGACCTTGTTTGAAAATAAATCAAGGTAGGATACTCTAGTTTGAGTGACCAAGTGTTGGGGAGAAGCCTTAAAGCCGAGCTCAACATGTTTCTTGATGAAACTTGTTCTTGTCCAAAATCTTGACTAAACTTTAAATGAAAAAATGTATTAAACCACTTGATGAAAAATTCCGAAAATTTGTACATAGATGCTATTGTGTGTTATATTTCAAATGAGATTAGAACCAATTCATTTGGGTCACTATATCCCGAGATATGCGCAATTGAGTCTAGACAATTCAGATTCTGTCACAGCAGAAAAACGTTTCTGTATAATGAGTTTTTGGGAGCTTATATATTTATAATCATGAATTTCCCAAAATATACTCTCCTATACAATAGCTAACACACTACAAGAATTTAAGCTATTTCCCAAGGCATATTACCCAGGGCAAAAAATCCCTAGGAAATTTTGACGTTTCCCACGATTAAAGCCTTGGGAAAGTTCTCTCTATGGTTCCCACGGGTTGGGCCTTGGGTAACAGAGGCGCCAACTGCTCCCGCTTGTTTTCCCACGGATTGGGCCGCGGGTAACAGAGGCGCCAACTGCTCCGCTTGTTTTCCCACGGATTGGGCCGCGGGAAATATGTTACACGATCGAGGCGCCGTTTCCCAGGGCGTTGGCCCTGGGAAATATGTTAAAAGAGGCACCGTTTCCCAGGGCTGTGGCCCTGGGAAATATGTTACATGAGGCGCCGTTTCCCAAGGCTGTGGCCCTGGGAAATATGTTACACGATCGAGGCGCCGTTTCCCAGGGCTGTGGCCCTGGGAAATATGTTACATGAGGCGCCGTTTCCCAGGGCTGTGAGGCGCCGTTTCCCAGGGCTGTGGCCCTGGGAAATATGTTACATGAGGCGCCGTTTCCCAGGGCTGTGACCCTGGGAAATATGTTACACGATCGAGGCGCCGTTCAGACTTTTTTTTCTTTCTTCTTCTTTCATCTTCCTCCTCCCATCCCATTTCTCTTCTTCTTTAAGAACCCATCTCCATCTTCCTCCATTTTCCAAATCTAGCTTTCTTGCTCTTGTATGGAGAACTAGCTATAGCCATAGAAAAGATCAACGACACCAATGTCATGTCCCTACAAATGAAGGTTTGTTTAGTGAAAGACACAGGTCCGGTGTTGTGTGAGTTTATTCTTCTATTTTTATTGCTAGATGTCTTATGGGCACGAAGTTATGTTACGCATTGATTACATAAATCCTTGTTTAAATTTTTATCCACGCTTTAGAAAGGCCTAAATTCAACAAGTTCCTTCTTTCATCTTCAGTAATTTTATTATACAAATTGTCATATACTCCAAATATGCTTTAAACAGAGGTCTAAAACACATAATGAAATGCTTTGGTTTGACGCAGCTATAACATTTGTACCATACCATACGAATCTCACATAGTGGGACAATTCATATGGCTTCACAAATGGACACCTTTATTCTTTCAAAGAATCTATATCCGAAATGTTTCCCGGGGAAAATTCCGTGGGAAACGCGTTCCCGGGATTTTTCCGTGGGGAAACGCTTCCCGGTGGAGTAGTCCGTGGGAAATTTCCCAAGGGGTGTGACCATGGGGTATTTCCCAGTGGCATACCCGTGGGAAACGCTTCCACCAACAAAACCGAGGGATCTAAATCAGTGGGTTATCCCCGGGAAATGTGTATTTTCCCACGGATTTTATGGATTTCCCGGGCCATAGGCCCCGGGAAACAAATAAAATTCTTGTAGTGACACTTTATATATCCTATCAGATATAGTTACAAAGTTAGTTGCATTGCAATTACAAATAACAAACTGAAGCAACTAACAGAAAACTAATTAACTAAAATAGATATCACATTGATACTACAGATACACACGAGTATTACACCCATGTACGCGACCAAGCTACATCTGTTAATACACCCGTGTATAGGGGTGGGAATAGGCTAGGCCGAGCTAGGCCCTTGTAAGCCTGGGCCTGGCCTGTGTTCCAATCACGAGGTCTGAGCCTAACCTATTGCCTAATATAGACCAATTTCTAAGGCTTGAACCTGGCCTACTGATGAGTGTGATTCCACATCATCTTTGTCTATCATTTTGCATGCATTTTCATGTAGTTTAGGCATATTTTTATTAGATTTTAGGTTAATTTTCCTTTGGAACGGGTAAGGCGGTTTTCGTGTGTTGTTTTGCAGATATAAAGGGTAAATTGCTCAAGATCAACCATGATGAAGTTTGGATGAAGATGGAGCTTTAAAATCAAGAAAATGAGCCAAACAGAGTCCATCACGGCCTTAGCCGTGATGCCCATCACGGCCATGATCGAGCATAACTCAAAAAGAAGAAAGGTCAAGTCAGAGTCTGTCACGGCCTGGCCGTGATAGCCATCACGGCCGTGACCCAAAACCACCACAAGTCAGAGCACATCACGGCCCAGCCGTGAAATTCTTCACGGCCATGAAGCAGAGGGCTCGCGTCGCGAGACATATCTCGCGTCGCGAGAAATTGAATTTTCCAGAATTAGCAGAGGCAGAGACCGTCACGGCCTGGCCGTGATGGCCATCACGGCCGTGACGCGCATTACTTGGACCTGAAGAAACCGAAATAGATCAGATTTTGAGTTGGTTTGGGACTCTAACTTCCCCATTTCTATAAATATGGACCAAGGCATCAGATACAAGGAGGACACACACACATTAGGGGCTACTACTCTAGGCTTAAATCTCTTCTCTTCTTCTCCTCTCTTCTCTTTTCTGATTTTTATTATGTTGTCAACCCAGCTTGTCATCTCCATGGCAAGACTGGAGTAGTGGCATAGTTTCTAGGGATTAGGGCTCTGCCCAAGTTTGTTTATGATGTAAATTTGATGTAAACTCTTTGTTAATTTCGAATTGCTTTAGATCTGAATTCTAGTGTGTTATCCACTCATAAATTTCGGCAACCGTTATTTGCGTGACATAGACGTTCTAAGGAGGAATCTAGCGGTGAACTTAGGATTTCTAGGGTGTTTCACTCGTAAAGCCCGGCAGCCACTAGTTTGTGAGATGTGAATGATCCAAGGAGGAACCTAGCGGTGAACTTAGGTTATTTGCATGACTTAGGCATTTCAAGGAGGAACCTAGCGGTGAACTTGGATGTCGGACCTATAGAAGTCAGACTTGGGACTGAAATCACGAGAGTTAGAAGCCGTCCCTCGAGGAGCAACGAGTTGTCACAAAACGCAAAGGGTCCAATCTGGGATCGACTACCACGAGAGTAGGGGTCGGGTCAATTGGGCACAGCTTTTGTAACCCGAGAGGGAGCTTAAGCTATTAGAGGATAAACTCGCCTTCAAGGCAATTTCGGTAATCAACAAAGGTAAATCAGATTAGCAACATAAACAACCTCAAAGGTAACCCAAATCCCTAGGAATCCATTTAAATCGAAAACCCCAAAAACATTTGTTTTCAGTTCGTTTATCATTCAATTTCAAATTCAAACATTTTTTCAAAACTCTTTAAAATTGTCCAGAACTAATCGATTCGAAAACCGATTGCGATTCGAGAACACAGTCTCTGTGGGTTCGATATCTTTTATTACTTGACGGCAGTCCGGTACACTTGCCGGATACGCACGAGCGCCGCGCAACCCGCGCGACGACATCAAGTTTTTGGCGCCGTTGCCGGGGACTGTGCCTTTTCGAATCTCAATTCAAATTTTGAATTGATTTTTCTGGACCTTTTCTTTTCTTTTTGTTTGATTTTTATTTCTGAAATTTAAAAAACAAAAAAACAAAAAAACAAAAAAATTCTTTTCCTTCTATTGTATCCATCTCTCTGTGTGTTATATGCAAAGATCTCTAAGTCTTGGGAGCCTTAGTGAGATTGATCCGGAGATCGAGAGGACCTTCCACCGACGTAGAAGACTACAAAGAGAGGGAGAAAGGTTGAGTCCCGTTCCACTCATGGCGAATCAACCGGATACAAAGCCTTTGAAGGACTACGCAGCCCCAAATGCGAGAGGCTTGTGAACTGGGATTGCAAGGCCAGAGATTGAGGCGGAAAACTATACCATACCGCCCATGCTAATCAACATGATTAGGCAACATCAATTCGGAGGATTGCCTTCGGAGGACCCGACCGATCATATAGAAACATTTTTAGAGTTCACCGATGCAATCCGGATTCATGGAGCCTCAGTCGATGTTGTGCGTTTGAGATTGTTCCCCTCATCTCTCACTGGAAAGGCAAAGGCCTGGCTAAAGCAAATTCCCGCTAACACCTTGACTACTTGGGACCAACTGGAACAGGCGTTCTTGGAGAAATTCTTTCCTCCATCCAAGACGGCCTACATAAGAACCCAGATCACCGGCTTCTTCCAGAAAGACGGAGAATCATTATCGGAAGCTTGGGATCGATACAAGGGACTGCTGGAGTCGTGCCCACATCACGGACTCGAGAGGTGGTTAATAGTGCACACTTTCTATAACGGATTGGACTACTCTTCGAAGGTGTCACTAGATTCTGCAGCTGGTGGAGCGTTTATGAATAGGCCTCTCACTGAGGCATTCAACATCATCGAGAATGTCGCCACCAACTACCACCAATGGGGATCCGAAAGAGGTAATAACCCGAACAAGATTTCGGGGGGTAAGTTTGAGGTAAATAGCACAGATCTTATTATGTCAAAGATAGACTCACTTAATAAACGTTTTGATCGGCTTGAAAGAGCTAATGTGAGTGCATTAGGTGCTAATAACTGATGAGTGTGATTTCACCTCATTTTCCATGTACATTTCTGCATGCATTTGCATATAGTTAGGCCATTTTAGTGTTTATTCTGTTTAGTTTTTCCTTTGGAACAGATAAGGTGGTATTGTGTGTTGTTTTGCAGATATTCATGATTAAATGCCCAAGAATTAGCAAGTATGAAGCTTGGATGACTTAGAGCTTTGAAAGATAAGAAATTGAGCCAAGCAGAGAGTATCACGGCCTAAGTCGTGATGGCCTCCTCACTACCGTGAGGAGCAAAGAGTCAAGAGAGAATTGAGCCAAAAGTCGAAGTCGTCACGGCCTAGCCGTGATGGCTATCACGGCCGTGACGTGTCACCATGCCAGATCTCCAAAAGTCGAGACGATCACGGCCTAGCCGTGATGGATATTACGGCCGTGATAAATCAGTTGGAAAAGTCAGAGACTATCACGGCCTAGCCGTGATGTCTATCACGGCCGTGACCTGTTTGTTGGAAAAGTCAGAAAGGATCACGGCCTAGCCGTGATGAGTATCACGGCCGTGATGAATCAGAAAGTGAAGCGGTGCCAAGTCAGAAACCATCACGGCCTGGCCGTGATGGCTGTCACGGCCGTGACCGGCCACGAGTACTAGAAAAACTGAGCAGAACAGAAGAAGAGGCATTCAGAAAACCCTAAAGAAAAATCCTCTGCTGCTGTGGCTGTGTGCATCATTCCATGGAGCTCTCCCCTTTGTTCATCTCTGTAATTATTCCTTTTGTTTTATCTTCAATTATGCGTAGCTAAACTCCCCTTTGTTGGGGTTAGACTATTGTTATCTGAACTTGGTTGTAATATGACTTGAGATTAATACAGTTTCCTTCTTCTTTATGAGTATATAATTCTATGCTTAATGCTTTCCTAGGCTTGATCATCTTAGGAATGATTAGTTGCTTTAATAGACAATTGAAAGGTTGATGTTAAAGTATGCTCATGAATTATATGCCAAGTAGTCCAAGAATCTAGACATAGGTGTTGGCTACTTGCAATCTTATGAATCTTGTTCTTAATGCAATTTCTCTTATTAATCCACCTAAGACATTAGGGTTTAATTTGGGATTTTAGGCTCAATGCACCTAAGACATTAGGCTTGAGTATATTAGAAAAGATTCGATTGTCATAAGGGGAGTAGGAACTGTGTTAGTTATCATTTCATAACAATCAAGGGAGGATTAGCTTAGTTTAACCCCAGCAATTCCATCTCATTGTTATTCATCTCTTTGTTTTCACATTAACTGTTTGAGAAAAATCCAAAAAAAGAACAAAAATATTTTCTTCTTGTTTGTTTGCTAGATGTTAAAACAACCTTCAATCCAAAATTCGATCGCCTAGATAGTAGTCAAATTTGCGAAGTGGTAATTGTCCACGATCCCTGAGAACGATATCCGGTCTTACCGTTTTTATTACTTGCAACGAACCGGTACACTTGCCGAGTCCGTGTCAAGTTTTTGGCGCCGGTGCCGGGGATCGGTGTGCCAATATCACGAGTACCAAAGGGGACTCCTAATTTAGGCATTTTATTTTTTTTTACTGTTTTTCCTACTGTGTTGTTTTCGTTCTTATTGTCTGTATCTCTGCTGTGAATTTCTGCAAGTGCTGTTTTTCTGTTTGTTCTGTGCTACTCCGTTTGTTCAGTGTATGCGAGGTACAATCGACCCCAGTGGAACTCCAATTCGAACCCGAGATCGAGAGACTCTGCAGAAGGAATAGAAAGAGAACCAAGGCAAGACAGAACAGAGAAAGAGCATCTTCTAGTAGACAAGAGCAAAGAAATTGAGTTACCCAAAGTGTGCAAGAACCACAACTTGAAATAGCAGATTTGTCACCATGGCGAAAGAGAATGCACCAAGGAGAACAATGGGGACTACACTTCCCCTAGAGTTGATAGATGTGGAACTCCGATTGTGAGACCTGCAGTGGCCTGCAATAATTTCGAAATCAAGGCCTCACTTCTCCACCTTGTGCAAAGAAAACCAATTTGGAGGGTTGGAGAGTGAAGATCCTCATGCTCATATTGGTACCTTCATTGAGCTGTGTGACACCATCAAGTTAAACGGAGCTTTCGATGAGGCCATTCGGTTAAGGCTTTTCCCTTTCTCCTTGAGGGATAGAGCCAAGGCATGGCTTCAATCTCATCCTCATGGAAGCATCATCACCTGGAACGACTTGGTCAAAGCAAGTTTTTATCTCGATTCTTCCCTCCGTCAAGAATGATTAAGCCGAGGTCGAGATCAATGCCTTTGCACGAGAGGGATGGTGAGTCACTATATGAAGCCTGGGAGAGATTCAAGTCTTTACTCACAGCTTGTCCAAATCATGAACTGGAGACATGGCAAGGCAGTCGCAACTTTTGTTAATGGGCTCAACAGGAACTCAAGAAGTATGATTGAAGCGGCTGCAGGAGGTACATTGAGTCAGAAAACACCGGAAGAAGCAAGGGACTTGATTGAGAACATGGCTAACAATGACTATCAAATGCCTAGTTCTCGGTCAATGGTCGAAGAGAGGTGTTCTAGAGCTGGATGAAATTGGTGCCCTCAAAGCACAAATGGCTATTCTTACCAAACAACTGGGGTCGGTTCAACTGCAGAACTCTCAAGTACAAGCTGTTCAAGTTCAAGGTGCCTCAGTGTGTGATTTCTGTGGAGGCAACCATGCAAATGGAAACTGTGAGATCAATGTGGTTGGAAGCTCGGGACAAGAAGAGGTAAACTATATGGGCAACCAAGGGCCTAGAAATGATCCCTACTCCAACACCTACAATCCGGGTGGCGCAATCATCCCAACTTTAGTTGGAGACAAGGGCAAAGTTCAAATACTCAAGCAAAGCCTCCTCAAGAGAGTTCAAGCAAATTGGAGAACCTTCTAGGCCAGTTCATGCAAGTTACTCAAGAGACTATAAAGAATCAGAATGCTTCAATCAAGAACTTGGAGCATCAAATGGGCCAACTAGCAAGGCAGATGGCAGAGAGACCTCCAGGACAATTGCCTGGGGATACTAAGAAGAACCCAAGGGAAGATTGTAAGGCCATTGTTACAAGAAGTGGGAGAATGTTAAGTCCACAAGAAAAAGAGAAGGAAGAGAAGACAAGTGATGCTGGAATTGACAAGGGGCAATCTGAAGAGGTAAACAATGAAGAACCCGGAACTTCCCAAGGTACTACCTCTAATCCTATTGATGTAGAAGCTGAAGAATCACAGAGGGAGAAATTGGTTGATGAAGAATTTGCGAAGAAGAAGACTAAAAGACAGATTCTGGAAGAGGTTGATAATCCCAAGGAGCTGCCCCCATATTTCAGAATTCCATACCCCCAACGGTTGAAGAAAGAAGCAAAAGATCAGCGAGCTTTCTAAGTTCCCTGGATGTATTCAAAAAGCTACAAATAAACATCCCGTTTGTTTGAAGCTCTACAAAGAAATGCCTTCCTACGCAAAAATTCATGAAGGAGATCCTTACAAACAAAAGAAGGTGGAAGGAGGAGACAGTTTATGCTTATCGAAGAGTGCAGCTATACTTCAAAGGAAGCTGCCAAGAAAATGAAGGACCCGGCAGTTTCACTATCCCATGCACGATTGGTCATCCGAACATAGGGAGAGCATTGTGCGATTTAGGGGCAAGTATTAACTGATGCCGCTCTCCATTTTCAAGAAGTCGGGGATTGGTGAAGTAAAACCAACAGGAATTTCTCTTCAACCGGCGGACTGTTCAATTACATACCCCTATGGTGTTGTGGAGGATTTGTTGGTGAAGGTAGATAAATTTATTTTTCCAGCAGATTTTGTGGTGTTAGATATGGTCAAGATGGTGATACTCCTCTGATTCTTGGGAGACCATTCCTAGCAACAGGTAGAGCCTTGATCGATGTCAATCAAGGGGAATTGGTGCTTCGGGTACAAGACGAAAAGGTCATTTTTAATGTGTTTGAAGCGATGAAACACCCAAGCGACAAGGACACATGCATGATAGTGGACCTCATTGATTCATTAGCCGACAAGAGTTTGCACCGAAGTTTGAAGATTCGTTAGAAGCCGCTCTAATGGTAGAGGATGTAGAAGAAGAAGTAGGTGCGAGAAGAAGTTGATCTCATGATTAAATCTCTGGAGGCTTGTCCGGTTGTGTGGGACCGATGAAGACAAAGTGGTGGAAGATGTGAGAATTGAAGATAAGGGTGACCCACCGGTGCTAGAGTTGAAGGAATTGCCATCCCATCTCCGTTATGCCTTCCTAGGGGATGAACTCTTCATTCCCAGCTATCATCGATAGTGGGTTGAATTCCTTGGAAGAAGAGAAGCTGTTGAGGGTGCTTGGGGAGCACAAATCTGCAATTGGATGGTCTATGTCCGATTTGAAAGGGATAAGCCCCTCCTTCGCATGCACAAAATCCGTGTGGAGGAAAAATTCAAGCCGGTTAGGCAACCGCAAAGAAGACTCAACCCGAATATGAAGGAAGTTGTGAGGAAGGAGATTGTGAAGTTGTTGGATGCTGGCATTATCTATCCCATCTCCGATAGTCCATGGGTGAGTCCGGTCCAAGTTGTGCCGAAGAAAGGGGGGATGACAGTGGTAGCGAATGAAAGGAATGAACTTATTCCCTCCAGGACCGTGTCTGGATGGAGGGTATGCATTGACTACGAGAAGACTGAATGAGGCCACTAGAAAAGACCACTTTCCATTACCCTTCATTGATCGAGATGCTAGAGAGGTTGGCGGGTCATGCTTTCTATTGTTTCCTTGATGGATACTCCGGTATAACCAGATTGTGGTTGACCCGGAGGACCAAGAGAAGACCGCTTTCACCTGCCCTTATGGAGTCTATGCATACAGGAGAATGCCTTTCGGGTTGTGCAATGCACCCGCCACTTTTCAAAGGTGCATGCTCTCCATATTTTTCGATATGAATGAGAAGTTTATTGAGGTATTTATGGACGATTTTTCTGTATTTGGTGATTCATTTGATAACTGTTTGAATAATCTTGCCTGTGTCCTAAAAAAGGTGCCAAGAAACTAACCTCGTTTTAAATTGGGAAAAATGCCATTTCATGGTTAGGGAGGGTATAGTTCTTGGGCACAAAATTTCATCAAGGGGGATGGAGGTTGATAGAGCCAAAATTGAAGTGATTGAAAAACTTCCTCCTCCCTTAAATGTGAAAGGTGTTAGAAGCTTCCTAGGGCATGCGGGTTTTTATAGAAGGTTCATAAAAGATTTTTCAAAAATTGTGAAACCCTTATGCAAGCTTTTGGTAGCTGATACTCCTTTTATATTTGATGATGATTGCATGCATGCCTTCAAAATTTTGAAAGAAAAACTCACCACCGCACTTGATCATTGCTCCTCCAGCATTGGAGTTTACCTTTTGAGCTAATGTGTGATGCAAGTGACTATGCGGTGGGAGCCATTTTGGGCCAAAGAAAAAACAAAGTGCTGCATGTCATTTACTATGCCAGTCGTGTGCTTAATGATGCCCAATTGAATTACACTACGACTGAAAAAGAGTTGCTTGCTTTGTGGTATTTGCTTTTGATAAATTTAGATCCTACTTGATTGGTTGTAAAACTACAGTCTACACTGATCATTCTGCTTTGAGATATCTGATGACTAAACAGGATGCTAAGCCAAGGCTTATTAGGTGGATACTGCTACTCCAAGAGTTTGATTTGGAAATAAAGGACAAGAAAGGAGTGGAGAATGTGGTAGCAGACCATTTGTCCAGGCTCCCACAACAGATGTCCAGCAAAGCAAAGTTGCCAATTCAAGAGGAATTTCCAGATGAACGGTTGTTTGTGGTGCAAGTGGCACCTTGGTTCGCGGATATTGCAAATTACAAGGCGGCCAATAAGATTCCTAAGGACTTCAATGCGCAACAGAGGAAGAAGCTCATTCATGATGCCAAGTTCTACATTTGGGATGAGCCGTATCTTTTCAAAAGAGGTTCAGATGGAATTCTGAGGAGGTGTATACCTGAAGAAGAAATTAATGGGGTGTTGACCCACTGCCACAACTCACCCTATGGAGGACACTTTGGTGGTGAGAGGACCGCAATGAAGATTTTGCAAAGCGGGTTGTTTTGGCCCACCATTTTCAAGGACTCCCGAGCTTGGGTGATGAATTGTGATAAATGCCAGAGGGACCTAAAGTATTTCCAAGAGAAATGAGATGCCCTTAAAGGGTATATTGGAGGTAGAGCTCTTTGACGTATGGGGGATTGACTTCATGGGTCCTTTCCCGTCGTCTTACAACAACAAGTACATCCTGGTGGCAGTTGATTATGTGAGCAAGTGGGTGGAAGCCGTGCCAACTTTGAAGGATGATGCAAGAACTGTGATCAGTTTTGTGAGGAAGAATATTTTTACCCGGTTTGGGACCCCTAGGGCTATCATAAGTGATGGGGGTACCCACTTTTGCAATAATGAGTTCAATGCAGTGCTTGCCAAGTTTGGGGTGAACCACAAAGTTACCACACCTTACCATCCCCAAACCAGTGGGCAAGTGGAATTGTCCAACCGGGAGTTGAAGAGAATTTTGGAAAAAACTGTGAACAATGCAAGGAAGGATTGGGCGAAGAAGTTAGATGATGCACTTTGGGCTTATAGGACTGCTTATAAGACGCCTATTGGTATGTCACCTTACCAATTGGTGTTCGGGAAATCATGTCATCTCCCGGTAGAGCTCCAACACCGTGCTTTTTGGGCAGTGAAGGCCCTAAACTTTGATACAAGGCTGGCCATGGACAAGAGGATGCTTCAATTGAATGAGTTAGATGAGTTCCGACTCTTGGCTTATGAGAGTGCTAGGATATACAAGGAAAGGACAAGGTTCTGGCATGACAAGCACATTCTTCCCAAGAAGTTTGAAGAAGGCCATCGGTTCTGTTGCTTAACTCAAGACTCAAGCTCTTTCCAGGCAAATTGAGATCAAGATGGTCCGGCCCATTCTATGTCAAGTCTGTTTCTCCATTTGGTTCCGTTAAATTGGAAGATCCATCATCCGGTGATACCTTCACGGTTAATGGACAAAGACTCAAGCACTACCTTGGAGGAGATTTTAATCGTCAGGCAGTCTCCATCCTCTCTTGAGGCACCATCTTAGAAATCATCCGTCAAGCTAGTGACGTTAAAGAAGCGCTTATTGGGAGGCAACCCAATCTTTATTTTTTATATAATTTTCATCTTCTCTTTTGTTTTTAATTTCCCCTCTTGAATAATTTGAGAAGCTCAAGAGGTTTGTTAATAGTTTGTTGAGTGATTCCAGATGTTGAAGGAAGGAGGAGAAGAAGGGCAAGAGGAAACAAAACCGTAAAGCATGTGATTCAAAGACCACTACCACCTTGTGAGTTGTTCCAGTTTTCTCCCCTCTCTAAGCTTAATTATTTACATTGAGGACAATGTAAGTCTTTAAGCTTGGGGTAGGGGTACTCTTCTTTTCTTGCATTGTAAATATTGCATCCATATATGCATTGTAAATATTGCATTCATATAGGCTTAAGTTGCATGATCGCATGATTCTGTTACCCCCTGCTTAGATTGAGCATACGATAGTAAGAGCTAAGTGCCAATTTTTCCGTGATAGTGAATTTTGGACCCTGATTTTCTATTCTTGTAATTTGGCTTCATTAAATATGCTTGAGATGTTCTTGGATAGTTGATGATTAGCATGTGTTTCTATGGATTTGTGTTCTCACTGGTTCTTGAACTGATGAATGTGAGCTTTTGAGCCATTAGGTGTCACTCACTAAATCTGCCCCGTTCTTTGTGTAGAGTGTTTTCCTCTTGGACTGTTTTTCTCTAGAACTTGACTTGAAACCATTTCGAAACTAGAAAATTTTTGGAAACATTTTTGAAAATGATTGAGGCAATAGGTATTTTTTCCGGCCTTCTGAACTTTGAATGTGTAAATGCTACCCTTAGTTGCCCATTTTGAGCCGGAATGAATAGCATGCTTTTCTTGGTACCCTGAAATGTTTTGTTAAATATGCTTATGAGGGACCTTCTAAAGTACTGTGCAAAAATGGGTTGGAAAATGTAGTTGAAAGTTTGGGATGATGAAAAGAAAAAGATGAATCTGAAAAAAATTTACTTCTCTTGAATTGAAAAATCTCCCCTTCTCCAAAAAAAAAAAAAAAAAAAAAAAGAAGAAGAGAAAAAGAAATAAAAATGGGGAAGGGGATGACAAAAAAGGAATGAGAAGTAGGAAAAAAAAAATGAAAGAATGGTGGAAGAGTAAACTGAAACCCAAAGAAAGGTATTTTAGAAGGTCGTGCCTTGCAATGCTTGATTGTTTGTATAGCCTTTTGAAATTTCCTGTTTTTGAAATTCCCACCTGAAAATTGATCCCATGGCCTCATTACAACCAAAGAATAAGACCTCTTGATTCTTAGATGTTTTCATTAATAAAGTGAAGATTTGGTTGATAGTCAAGCATATGGTAGGAATCATTCCTTGAGGAAAATGGAGTGAATTGTTATATATACTTGAACACTTGAGTGAGTGAGGCAAGAAAGAGAGCCAAGCAAATAAACAAGCTTGGGGTGAGCTTCAAGTGAGCAAGAGTTCCCGAATCAGTGAGAATGTGAGTCTAGGAAACTTAAGCCCCTAATTGGACTTGAATTGATTGTCTCTTGCTGAAATAATTGACTGCCTGTTGCTTGGATCATTTTATTCGGGTTCTTAGTTCACTATCATTGTCCTGGTTGTTTTCATCTTATGGCCTTGGTTTTTGCTTGAGGACAAGCAAAGTCTTAAGCTTGGGGTGATTTGATGAGTAGGATTTCACCTCATTTTCCATGTACATTTCTGCATGCATTTGCATATAGTTAGGCCATTTTAGTGTTTATTCTGTTTAGTTTTTCCTTTGGAACAGATAAGGTGGTATTGTGTGTTGTTTTGCAGATATTCATGATTAAATGCCCAAGAATTAGCAAGTATGAAGCTTGGATGACTTAGAGCTTTGAAAGATAAGAAATTGAGCCAAGCAGAGAGTATCACGGCCTAGTTGTGATGGCCCTCACTACCGTGAGGGAGCAATGAGTCAAGAGAGAATTGAGCCAAAAGTCGGAAGTCATCACGGCCTAGCCGTGATGGCTATCACGGCCGTGACGTGTCACCTGTGCCAGATCTCCAAAAGTCGAGACGATCACGGCCTGGCCGTGATGGATATTACTGGCCGTGATAACTCCGTTGGAAAAGTCAGAGACTATCACGGCCTAGCCGTGATGTCTATCACGGCCTAGCCGTGATGTCTATCACGGCCGTGACCTGTTTGTTGGAAAAGTCAGAAAGGATCACGGCCTAGCCGTGATGAGTATCACGGCCGTGATGAATCAGAAAGTGAAGCGGTGCCAAGTCAGAAACCATCACGGCCTGGCCGTGATGGTCACACACTGCGCGTGACCGCCACGAGTACTAGAAAACTGAGCGAAACGAGAAGAAGAGGCATTCAGAAAACCCTAAAGAAAAATCCTCTGCTGCTGGTGGCTGTGTGCATCATTCCATGGAGCTCTCCCCTTTGTTCATCTCTGTAATTATTCCTTTTGTTTTATCTTCAATTATGCGTAGCTAAACTCCCCTTTGTTGGGGTTAGACTATTGTTATCTGAACTTGGTTGTAATATGACTTGAGATTAATACAGTTTCCTTCTTCTTTATGAGTATATAATTCTATGCTTAATGCTTTCCTAGGCTTGATCATCTTAGGAATGATTAGTTGCTTTAATAGACAATTGAAAGGTTGATGTTAAAGTATGCTCATGAATTATATGCCAAGTAGTCCAAGAATCTAGACATAGGTGTTGGCTACTTGCAATCTTATGAATCTTGTTCTTAATGCAATTTCTCTTATTAATCCACCTAAGACATTAGGGTTTAATTTGGGATTTTAGGCTCAATGCACCTAAGACATTAGGCTTGAGTATATTAGAAAAGATTCGATTGTCATAAGGGGAGTAGGAACTGTGTTAGTTATCATTTCATAACAATCAAGGGAGGATTAGCTTAGTTTAACCCCAGCAATTCCATCTCATTGTTATTCATCTCTTTGTTTTCACATTAACTGTTTGAGAAAAATCCAAAAAAAGAACAAAAATATTTTCTTCTTGTTTGTTTGCTAGATGTTAAAACAACCTTCAATCCAAAATTCGATCGCCTAGATAGTAGTCAAATTTGCGAAGTGGTAATTGTCCACGATCCCTGAGAACGATATCCGGTCTTACCGTTTTTATTACTTGCAACGAACCGGTACACTTGCCGAGTCCGTGTCACTAACCTTGTTTGTGAGATTTGTGGAATGCAGGGACATGACATGATGGAATGCCCACATGGATCCAGCGCTTCGGGTGAACAAGTGAACTCTTGTAACAACTACTATGATACGAACCCGAAGCTGCCCAACTATGCTCCCCCAAATCCCTACAACCAAAGAAGGAACAACCCTTACCTCTCCTACGGCAACTACAGCAACACGCTTAATCATGAGTTCCAAGAAGGTCAAGGTAATAAGAGAGCAGCACCGGGGTACCCTCAGGTACAAAGATCTAAACTCGAGACTTTATTTGAAAGTTTTGTCGAAACTCAGACAAAACAGAATGAGGAGTTTAGACAACAAGGAAGGGCAGTGAGTGAGGCAATAAAGGATCTAGCATCTAAGGTAGACAACTTAGCAACTCATAACAAGATGCTAGAAACCCAGATTGCCCAACAAGCCAGCACGTACTCGAGACCTAAGGGTACATTCCCGGGGCAACCCGAAGCAAATCCCAATGAGCATTGCAATGTCATACACTTGAGGGATGATAAGCTTGGGGTGGGGGTAGCTGAAATGGACGTGGAACCGGAGGAGGACACGAGCGAAAAGGAAGAGCCAGAACCGAAATATGTCCCTCCACCACCGTACCAACCCCCGATACCTTTCCCACAGAGGTTGGTCAGGAAAAAGCAAGTAGATGTAGAGACTAAAATGCCTACTAAACTGAAAGACCCAGGTAGTTTCTCCATCGCTTGCTCGATTGAAAAAGTGCACATTGACCAAGCCTTATGTGACTTAGGGGCTAGTGCGAGCTTGATGCCCCTTACTATCATGGAAAGGTTGGAAAGTAAAGAGTTGAGACCGTTCAAATTCTCCTTACAATTTGCGGACGGCTCAACTAGGACTCCTCTAGGCATACTAGAGAATGTCCCTGTGAAGGTAGGGAAATTCTTCATCCCTACCGACTTCCTGGTATTGGATATGAAAGGGAATTCTGAATTCCCCATCATTTTAGGAAGGCCATTCTTGGCAACTGCTGGAGCAGTAATAAACGTAAGGAATGGGAAGCTCTCTCTAACTGTAGAGGAAGGTAGGATCGATTTTCAATTGTCTAACTCTGATAACAACCTTCCTTTTGAGAGCCATGTGTGCAGAATTGATACAACGTCTCCAGTGGTAAAAGAAGAACTGAACATGGAAGCAACTCCGAAGGTATGCATGGCTAATGATGCACCCAGCAGTGATGGAAGTGGAGTTGCTGTCCATACTGAAACAAAACTTCCGCCGAGAGGAAGGAAGGCTAGGAAGCTTCGAGAGAAAAGAGTGAAGCGGAAGCATTATTGGCCGTATGAGCAGAAACGGCTATTTGAAGGAGCTCCTTGGAAAAGAAGTGTGCCTGCAGTTCTACGCCCAGCCGACCCCGGTTGACTGAAGGAAGTTTGGTCAAGCTTAAGACCATAAATAAGCGCTTCTTGGGAGGCAACCCAAGTTTTCTTTCCCTTTTTCGTTTCGTTTTTGAATTAACCTCTTGAATAATTTGAGAAGATCAAGAGGCAAAAATATCATTAATAGGTTTGTCTAGTGTTTTCAGGTTGAGAAAGAGAAGAAGAGCATAAAAAAGGATAAAGTCAGAGGCCATCACGCCCTGGCCGTGACAGTGGTCACGGCCGTGATGAACTAAACAAGAGCACAGTAAGGATCACGGCCTAGCCGTGACAACCATCATGGGCGTGATGAGTAGGATGCCAAGGTCAGAGAGCATCACGGCCTAGCCGTGATGTAGATCACGGCCGTGACAGGGCAACTCCTGAGGACATAAACGATCACGGCCTGCCCGTGATGAGCCTCACGGCCGTGATAAAATTCCTACCCAAGTTTTGACTGGAATGTGAAGCCAACACCCGCTACCGACTCGGTAAGTTGTTCCATTTTTCTCTTCTCTCCGACTTGATTATTTACATTGGAGACAATGTAAGTAATCAAGCTTGGGGTAGGGGTATTTATTTATTTTTGCATTTGCATTGTTGCATTCATATTGCATTCACATAGGCATAGATTGGTATGATCACATTCTTTAGATTGCCTCTCACTTAGAACATGCATCCAATTGTGAGAACTCGGAGCCAAATGAGTTGAGATAGTAAATTTTGAACCCAATTTTTCATTATTCTTTGTGATATGGCTAAAAATAAAAAATTCTTGAGATAGTCATTTGATAGTTGATAATTAGCATGTGGTTCCTTAAGTTTGTATACCTCACTGATTTTTGAACTACTAAATGTAAGATTTTGAGCCAAAAGGGGGTATTCACTAAATCTACCCCATTTCTTGTGATAGAGTGATTTAATTCCTCATGGACTGTATTTTCTAGAACTTGACTTGAAACCATTTCAAAACTTAAAAATTTCTGAAAACATTTTTGGAAATGATTGAGGCACTAGGTATTTTTCTGGCCTCCCGAGCTTTGAATGATAAATGCTACCCCTTAGTTGCCCAATTTTGAGCCTAAAGAAAAAAAATACTTTTCTTGGTACCATGGATTAATTTGATAAATAATGCTTGGTATGGCACCTTTTAAAGTATTACAAAAAGGGGCAAAATGGTAGTTGGAAAAAAAAAATGGGATGAAAATATTTCTCTTGAGCTAAATCTCCCCTTCTCCAAACAAATAAAAATGAAATAAACAGAAAAAAATGGAGAAGGGGATGACAAAGAAAGTGAGAAATGAAAAGAAAAAGAAAAAAAAAAGGAAGAAAGGTGGAAAATGTAAACCAAAGCCCAAAAAGGGGTATTTTAGAAGGTGTCATGCTTTGCAATGTTTGATAATCTGTCTAGCCTTCTTGAAATTCCCTTTTCCTTGATTTTCCCACCTTACAATAAATCCCATGGCCACATTACAACCAAAGGAAAAGACCTCTTGATTCTTAAGTGTTTTCTTAAATAAAGTAGAGATTTGGTTAATAGTCAAGCCTATGGTAAAATACTTTACTTGAGGAAATGGAGTGAATTGTCATAAACCCTAAAACACTTGAGTGAGGTGAGATGAGTGCCCAAATCAGTGAGGACATGAACTTGAAGAACCTAAGCTTCTAATTGGACTTGAACTTGATTATCTCTTAAGTGCTTATTGAATATGCCTATCACTTGGATTAGCTTCTAGGGTTCTTAGTTCACTATCCATACTTTGAATGATTTATATCTTATGGCCTGAGTAATTGCTTGAGGACAAGCAAAGTTTTAAGCTTGGGGTGATTTGATGAGTGTGATTCCACATCATCTTTGTCTATCATTTTGCATGCATTTTCATGTAGTTTAGGCATATTTTTATTATATTTTAGGTTAATTTTCCTTTGGAACGGGTAAGGCGGTTTTCGTGTGTTGTTTTGCAGATATAAAGGTTAAATTGCTCAAGATCAACCATGATGAAGTTTGGATGAAGATGGAGCTTTAAAACTGAAGAAAATGAGCCAAACAGAGTCCATCACGGCCTAGCCGTGATGCCCATCACGGCCTAGCCGTGATGCCCATCACGGCCATGATCGAGCATAACTGAAAAAGAAGAAAGGCTGAAGTCAGAGTCTGTCACGGCCTGGCCGTGATAGCCATCACGGCCGTGACCCAAAACCACCACAAGTCAGAGCACATCACGGCCCAGCCGTGAAATTCTTCACGGCCATGAAGCAGAGGGCTCGCGTCGCGAGACATATCTCGCGTCGCGAGAAATTGAATTTTCCAGAATTAGCAGAGGCAGAGACCATCACGGCCTGGCCGTGATGGCCATCACGGCCGTGACGCGCATTACTTGGACCTGAAGAAATCGAAATAGATCAGATTTTGAGTTGGTTTGGGACTCTAACTTCCCCATTTCTATAAATATGGACCAAGGCATCAGATACAAGGAGGACACACACACATTAGGGGCTACTACTCTAGGCTTAGATCTCTTCTCTTCTTCTCCTCTCTTCTCTTTTCTGATTTTTATTATGTTGTCAACCCAGCTTGTCATCTCCATGGCAAGACTGGAGTAGTGGCATAGTTTCTAGGGATTAGGGCTCTGCCCAAGTTTGTTTATGATGTAAATTTGATGTAAACTCTTTGTTAATTACGAATTGCTTTAGATCTGAATTCTAGTGTGTTATCCACTCATAAATTTCGGCAACCGTTATTTGCGTGACATAGACGTTCTAAGGAGGAACCTAGCGGTGAACTTAGGATTTCTAGGGTGTTTCACTCGTAAAGCCCGGCAGCCACTAGTTTGTGAGATGTGAATGATCCAAGGAGGAACCTAGCGGTGAACTTAGGTTATTTGCATGACTTAGGCATTTCAAGGAGGAACCTAGCGGTGAACTTGGATGTCGGACCTATAGAAGTCAGACTTGGGACTGAAATCACGAGAGTTAGAAGCCGTCCCTCGAGGAGCAACGAGTTGTCACGAAACGCAAAGGGTCCAATCTGGGATCGACTACCACGAGAGTAGGGGTCGGGTCAATTGGGCACAGCTTTTGTAACCCGAGAGGGAGCTTAAGCTATTAGAGGATAAACTCGCCTTCAAGGCAATTTCGGTAATCAACAAAGGTAAATCAGATTAGCAACATAAACAACCTCAAAGGTAACCCAAATCCCTAGGAATCCATTTAAATCGAAAACCCCAAAAACATTTGTTTTCAGTGTTTATCATTCAATTTCAAATTCAAACATTTTTTCAAAACTCTTTAAAACTGTCCAGAACTAATCGATTCGAAAACCGATTGCGATTCGAGAACACAGTCTCTGTGGGTTCGATATCTTTTATTACTTGACGGCAGTCCGGTACACTTGCCGGATACGCACGAGCGTCGCGCGTACGCGCGCGCGATGACATCACCTACTTTAAAGCCTGGCCTGGCCTAAAAGCCTACTTAAAAGCCTGCTTATCAACAAGACCTTTAAATATGATGAAATAGACAACTATAAACACGAGAAGGGGGGTTGAATTGTGTTTATCAGAATTTAAACAAAGTTGAAAACTTTTTGCAACAGAAGCTTAATTCAGACGAGTGGAAAGATACAGGACAGACGGGTGACCTGTGAGATGAAGTTTTAACAGTGACTTTAGCAAACACACCACTTGATAAACGTAAGAAAACTAAAGAGTTTAAGGGAAGGGAGATTGACACAGTTATTTATCCTGGTTCACTCTTCAAAGCAAAGAGCTACGTCCAGTCCTTGGCGCATACCAAGATTTATCCACTATAGCTGATCAGGTTACAGACTCAAGTATTGTTTGCACACCTAGCCTCTTCAGGCTCCAAGACAAGTATTCTTTGCACACCCAGCCTCTTCAGGCTCAAGACAAGTATTCTTTGCACACTTAGCCTCTTCAGGCTCACTCAAGTTTGTTTGAGAGATTTGGTTTGTAATAAATACAACTTCAGATAAACAAAACTTTCACTAACACTCAGAGTGGTTTAAATGTAAAGCTTAAGAAAGTCTGCTAAATAACTTCAAATGATTGAAGAATACAGAATGAAAGAGTGTAGATATTAATGCGCAGAGTAATGACTTTTTAATGCTATGTGTATTCTCTTTGTATACTCTATCTTCATCTTCAATGACTGTTGTATTTATAGTCTTAAAAGTATTTAGGATCCGTTAGAGACATTCCCTCAGATGTTGGCTTCAAGCAGAACTTCATTAAATGCAATAGAGTCGTTCTGTGCAGCCATTAATGCAATAGGAACGTTGGTTGTACTCTAACATGAAGGATCATGGCTTTATGCATCGTGATACAGCCATATCAGAGTTGTGCAGGGAGTTTTTTGTACTTTGCTGAGTACAATTCCCTTTTCGTGTAAGGATCAGAGGTACTAGGGAATAAAGCATGTTGGAAGTATTCTTGAAATAAGATACTGATAATTCTTATAGAATTCGCTTAATAAAGTAAGTGCGTCCATCTTGAAAATAATCGCGTCCATCTAGCCATTTAAGATTTTACATTCGGACGGGCTAGTAGACGAGCTCCATATGCCATGACATTGGATGGAGCTTCTCATTAAGGACTTAGCAAGTCCAAAGATTTGTGTGGACGAGCGCTTCTGTTACTTTAGTGGACGAGCGCTTCTGTTACTTTATTGGACGAGCGCTTGTATCACTTTATTGGACGCCCGTTTTTATCACTTATGTTGGACGTGCACTTCAATTACTTCAGTGTTGGATGTGCGCTTTTATCACTTGTGCTGGACGTGCGCTTCTATCACTTGTGCTGGACATGCGCTTCTATCACTTGTGTTGAACGTACGCTTCAATTACTTTAGTGTTGGACATGCGCTTCTATCACTTGTGTTGGATGTATGCTTCAATTACTTGTGTTGGACGTACGCTTCAATTACTTTAGTGTTGGACGGATGATTCTTACAGTTTTAATCTGCACACTAGATAGATAGGTTAGCAACTAATACGAAGGTTAATTAAATCATTAACCAATGTTTATTTCTCATCAAAACTTAGGGAAATGCACATCAGACATTTTAGAGACTTAACATATGCCTCCATCTATAAATAGGTCATAGTCCTTCACTTGTAAATTGGCTCATAGGTCTCTAATGACAAAGAAGTTGGTAAACATATACTAATAAATAGGTCACTAGGTATTCACAAATAAATAGGCAAGTAGGCCATTACATGGCCAATAGGCCTTTACCTTTAAATATTATGAACAATGTAAATAATATATTATAGTATTATAATATATTATATTATACATATATATTTATGTGTGTGTATGTTTTAAATAGGCCGACTTGGTAGGCCTACTAGGCTTTTTTTAAAGCCTTAGGCCCGACCTATTTAGCTATATAGGCTTTTTATAAAGCCTTGACCTGTCCTTTTTACTAAGTAGACTAGGCCGAGCTAGGCCTTAAATAGGCTAGACCGTAGGCCCCCGACGAGCGGCCTGACCTATTCCCACCCCTACCTGTGTACAACACCCATGTACGCCTATTTTAACTGATGCTCTTTGATGATGATCCACCTAATTCTAATAACTTTCTATGATATGCTGACAGTTTTCTGTTATAATTCTAATTGTCATTATTTTTCTTAAAGCTGTCAATGTTAGATGCAACATGTGAGCCAATTCGATTTATCACGGGTTTAAGGTGAATAACATTGCATTTTTTATTTTCAACCTGGAAAAGGGAAGGTTTAAGTTGAATTGGATTGGATTTTTTTTTTCAACTTGGAAAAAGGCAAGTTGATACCAACTCGATACACTTAACTCATAGTTCATCCTGGTTCAATTGGACAAATTGAGTCAGCTTAACAAAAAAAAAATCTTGACTAAGGATATGCCACATTGGTGGGTTAGTAGGCGCCTGTAATCACATTTAATCATTTTTAGTTCCATCAGTAACCATCTCTAGCATGGGTGAGGGTTAGGTGAATCTCAATAGATGCAAGGTCTAGGGATTTGATGGGGATGACGACTCCATTTCTGGGATTGTTAGTGGTAAATCGAGAAATGAAGGGTTTATGGGTGGCATCTACAATGGAAGCAGGAGTTGGGGATGGTTTGGAGTGGTAGTTTAAAATTTAGAGTCAACATGGTTTACTGTGAATGGGATATAAAAGGATGGGTAAATATGGAAATGTGTTTTAGGAATATGGGGAAGGCGTTTGAGGTGTGGAGAATGAGGTTTTGGAAGTGGTACCCGCCGTTGTTGAATGTAGAGTGTGGTGTGAACAAGGCATAATGTATAGTGGAGGTTGGGGGAGCTTGTGATTCAAGGTGATCAGAGAGTGTCGTTATTCGTTGTTTTGGATTGGATTCTATAATGTGTACAGGTTAAATTCACAAAATAATTTTATTATTATTTTTAGTTTTATTTTATTTTAAAAAAATTGGTCAGTTAATTTGTTGAGCTCATCAACCTGTGGCAGGTTGAGACAGTTTGGCCAAAACCTGGATCTCCACTAAAACGAGTCAACCTGACTTGACACACTTTAGTGGCAACTTGTGGTGAGACAACACCAAAGTCGAATCATTTTTTTTTTGGAGGCAAAAGCCAAACTAAACAACTACTTTACATGGGAATGCAATCCTAACAATGTCTTAAGTTAATAAGGCACCGCATCCTTGAGGTGGTTGAACAAGGAGGTGAACTCCCAAATTCACTATTTGGGAGAAGTTTTCAAGCTTGTCAGCCACCATATTGCCCTCACAAAACTGTTGAGAGATTGCAATCCTAGATCCTTATCAAAAGATGATTGATAGCCTGGCCTAGTTGGTAACAAGGATTTGAAGGGAGACACCCTTGATGCACAAATTATCCAATTATCCACTGGAAACTCTCAATTTTCCATCGGTTTGGCCGACTTTGCCAACTCTAATATTATTTTTTAACTTGATTAAAACTTATTTTTAAATGGTTTCCTTAATCAGTCATGGCAGTTAAATATATGAAGTCCAGATCACGAGCTTCCACTCTTGTGTACCAATAATAGAATGATTATAAGTTTTAGAAAAATGTTAAATACACACTTATATTCATATAATCTCACATCTGCATATGATTTTTTTTATTCGATAACATTAGGTTGCACGATATTTTGCATACATATATTATGATTCTGCCACCTACCAAATGACGTAAGAGAAATGACGTAAGAGAAGTGAGACTAACTGCTGTAACACAAGCATTTTCCTTATTTTTATAGGAAGGACAAAATTAGATCATGAAACTTACACTAGAACATCACATGAAGCTAGATAGAACGAGAAAATTTGGAGAAGTTGCTAGAAACATTTCATTTAAGACGTACAAGGTTGAAATACCAATTCTAGGTTCTAAGCATCTTACCATTTCAAGCACTAAAAGATAGGAGTGTTCATGGATCTGGGTCGGCCCAATGAACCCGAAAATCCAACTCAAACTATTTCAATTGGTTAGGGTATTTTTACTTTTCGGGTCCAACCCGAGCAAACCTGAGCTCATTTGGTTCAGGTAACGGTTTTAGTGGTTACAAACCCGCACACTCGAGACCCGACTCCTCTACAAAAAATGTTATTATTTTTTAAAACAAAATAGGTGCTTTGCAGATTATGGCAACTATCTCACTCACACTCACTACCGTTTCACACTTTCACAATGTCAGTCTCTCATCTTTCTCATCTCTCTAACCGCCCATTTTGTCTCTCATCTCCTCCGTCTCTTACCGTTGTTCACGTTCCCATCTCCTCCATCGATGATGAACCTATATTGTGGTCGTTCATGTTCCCATATCCTCCGACCTCGATTTCTCAACAGAACATGTGAACATTGCACAAGCTCCACCCCTCATTCCCTGTTCTTCCATGCGATGCAACTCACTCTCAAACCAAAACCATCGCGCTTCATCAAGGTCGGTCACCACCGTTGCAACTACTTTTTCCGCCATCTGCAGATCCACCAACACGCAGCTGCGAGCCACCTTTTGCTCCATTGTGAAACACCTCTGCCCCTTCCCTCTCATGTTTTTGTCGTTCTTGGTTTAACTCGTCAGATCTTTAAACCCACTCTAGGCTCCAGAAGCTTGTGTCTTTTCTTTTTTCCTAGTTTTATTGAATTTATTTTAATTTTATTCCAAATGTTGAAGTTATAAGTGTATTGGTTTGAAATTGTTAGTTCACGTGATGTTATTTGCTAACAGGCCAAGGTGATGATATTTTAGGCTTTTGATATATGTTTGTCTTTCCCGGTAGAGTGTATGGTTGATATTTTAAAAAAAGTATATGCTTGACCACATAGAACTGACCCAAACCAACCCGTTTTTTGACCGGGTTGGTTTTTTTCGGGTTTTCCAAAAAAAACCATATGACCCATTATGTAAAATGCTGATTGGTTTGGATAACGAGTTGAGTCAAATCCAACCCAACTCGACCCATGTACACCCCTATTTAATGAGGGAGTCATCATCCTTTTTCAAATTTCTTATTTTTTTTAAGTCATCCCTCATTTGTGTACACCTAGCTTGTACATGGCCTTTCTCGCCGCAGTAGTAGCACTCCTCATTACTCATATCTCATTGCAGGTGTAACTATTTTGATCTTCCTCTAGGCCCACTTTGTCTCCTTGATTGACTCCTCTCTCACTTGGACTCCTCCACAACTAGTTTCCCTTCATCATTGATCATCTCATTCTCTCATTTTCTCGTAGAGCGGTGGTCACCTCATCCAACTTCAATGTTGTTCTCCCTACAAGCAACTTTTGAACCAAAGGTTTGTAGGACCTTGGTAGTAAGACCAACAAAAACAACACCGGCTCCTCATCAGAGATTTTGTCATCCGCATTCAACAATTGGCATACTAGCTGATTGGAGTTATTAATATTGTCATGGAGATTTCCTCCCATCTCCATTTTGAGCTGATACAACTCCATCTTCAAACATAAGTGATTGGTTAGTGACTTTGACACATAGATACTCTCGAGCTTCTCCTACTAGGCCTTTGGAGTTATCTCCTTTAATACGTTGTATTTGATCTCGGGAGCTAAAGCTAACCAAATCGTGCTCACCGCCTTCCGCTGGATTCTACTCCATTCTTTTTCATTCATGGTAGCCGCTTCTCTTCCTCCAAAGCTTGATCAAGACCTTGCTGCACAAAGAGGTCTTTAATGGCACTCTGCCAAATTTTGAAATTTATTTTCCTAATCAAACAATGGGATCTCAAACTTTGGTGTATTCCCTGCCATAGTTCAGATGCCATTGTTGGGTAAAATTGCATACACCAATGGAATTACCACACACCCAAGGATCTTAGATGGAACATACACAAGCATACCACAAAGAGAATAATAGAAGAACACACAAAAAATTTAATATGATTCGGCACCTCTTGCCTACATCCACAAAAAACACCTCAACAAAGTATTTCACTATCTCAAATATGATTACAAGAATTATAACCCACCCCAAATTGTGTATCACTCTACAAACTCAAGTAACCCACTCAAGTTACACGAAATGATAACACTCACTCACACAAGAGACTCTCTCTACAAGTGATCACTCACACACTTTCTCTCTCTTGCATTGGTTGGGATGCTTCAACTCTTCCTCACATGATCCTTTTATATAGTGAAGGGACATAGCTTCCATTAATGAATGTTACTTAGTAGACATTAATTGTCTCACTTTTGTAGCTAATCTCTCTTTATGATAGTGGATTTCTCCAAAAGTCAAGATACATCCCTCCACAACATGAAATGTACATCTTAAATTCTTGCTCACCTGCGTTTATTTGGAAATTTGAATTGCCTTTCCAACATATTTAATATTTTAAGATATATTATATTTATCGAAAAATGTTGTATTTAATATAAAAAAATTCATTGAAAAGTTTTTTATTTAATATATTATCACTTCCCAATTAAAACTTGTTGTATTTAATATAAAAAAATCATTGAAAATGTTATATTTAATGTTTTAAGATTTATTATATTTATCTTTTCCATAAAAAGTTGCTTCTATGCACAGGTAAATAGGGGTGGGCAAGAAACCGACCCCCGCCCGAACACGTTAAACCCGATGACATTTTGAAGTGTTCTGGACAGATGGAAGCGGGTCAGCGAGTCATCGGTTGTTCGCAGCAGTTTCATAAGGGTGACGGCGGGCGGGTTCGGTTCTTTATAACAAATTTCGTCGGTGACCGAACCCGACCGACTGTCATCCCAAAGCTTTGCTCCAGAGCAACAGAAAAGGAAGATAAGATGAGGTGAGGCTTTCCTCCTCACGTTCGAAACGAGGAAAACAGATCTGAAGGAAAGGAGGAGGAAATAGAACGTAAAGGGAGACTGAGAGGCGCGACTGTGATGCGAAAATGGAGACTCAGAGACGAGGAGCCAAGGGCAGCCGCTACAGTCATGATAAAGGAGAAACAAATAGTAACTAGGTAAGCATTTTAGGGTTTAGAAAAACAAATATTGGGCCCGCCCAAATCGTTTATAAAAAGGCCCAATTACTTTTAAAAAGGTAAAGGTAACTAGGTAAGTTTTTTAGACTTTATTAAAAGGCCCAAAGTACTACCATTAATTTTTTGATTTGTTAAATGGCCCAAAAAAACTATGGCCATGTTCGACGGCCCACACTCAAATTTTATCTGGTCCTTGCAAACCCTACTAACTAATAACTGTTGGAACCAAAGTGGTTATGGTTAAATATTCCACTACCAAAAATCTGCTATTTAGAGACCGATTTTTATATCAAAAGTTTTCAGTCACTGTAGTGACCGATTTTCAAAATCGGTCGCCAAATCGGTCTCTAAATTAGTTGCTAAATGAGATTTTAACCGATTTAGAGACTGATTTGAACTGGTCGTCAAACCACTGGTGGCTAATGTGTAGCGACTGATTTAGTGACCGATTTGAAATTTTTGGTCTCTAAATCGGTCGCTAAATCAGTCACTAAATAGTCATTTTTAGTAGTGATCTCTTAAGTTTTAATGCTAACAAAAAGATTAAATTTGTATGGCAAAGTTATGTTAAGAACTAATGCGTCTACTCAAGTGTGCAGGACTGTTTTCATTATCGCTAGATGAGGGAACTAGTTTAAAGTTCCTTAGAAATAGCATAAAAGCTTATCGGGTCCAAGGTTTACTAGCTAGACGAGCCCTCAAAGGAATACGGTTAAAATCTAGTCTATAAGGTAATCGCTAGACGAGGCACTAAAAAATAACTAAGCTTAAAAGGCACTAGACGAGAGTCTAAGTATACCTCTGTAAGAAGCGCTAGACGAGCTTTTAAAATCTATCAGGAAAAGAACTAGTCCAAAGACTTGTAACTAGACGAGTAGTTAACTGGACTAGCTAATATAAACATATCTAAGTTATACTAGTCCACTCAGTAGAAACAACTAGACGACAAGTCAGTATACTACCCAGTTTCTCATTAAAGTTAAAAATGTGCGTCCAAAGGTATGCTGGAATTGAACCCGTCTAGTCAAAGCGAATTTATTTCAAATGATTGTTTATTTAATACGAAGGTATCCATGACTTTGTTTGTATTGTTTGAATTTGTTTATGCTCTGTTTTCGGGTAAGAGAAACATAATACCATCGAATACAAAAACTTTGTACTCTGACACATACCCTGCTGTAAACTTGAATAAAGTACAAAGTAGGAAAGACAAAAAGCTACTTTCGAGTACAAGAGAGAAGTGACAACCATTTCCAACTCTACTGATAACCAAGAGTGATTTTCTGAAGATCACATATCAAGTTATCAGACTCAATGGATCCCAGCATTTAATGCTATGTCTAAACGGATATTTCAAAGACCGTTGAAGGAGAAGAGAGCTCAAGCTGAAGACCTTCTATAAATACTGGTCGACCCCAGTAAAGAAGGTTACCGAAACTGAACAAGCAAAAATAATTGAAAGTGCATAAACTCTGTCAAATCTTTTCTAGATTGCTTTGTAACCTTGATCTTAAACTTTCATACCCTCACACATAGTGAGTTTCTTAGATCAAAATCTTAAATCTCTAAGTTAGAGTGAGCCTGAAGAGGCTTGGTTGAAAAGACTTGTAAGCCTGAAGAGGTGTTGAATACTTGTTGTTGTAAGCCTGAAGATGTGTTGAATACTTGTAAGCTATTGAATTATGGTGGAGAAAACCTTCAAGTAGAAGGGACTGGACATAACTCTTTTGAAAAGATATTTTCATTTGTGTTTATTTCTCTTCTTGCTTGCAAAAATGTTTTTTGAAAAACTGTTAAGAAACATAATTCAACCCCCTTCTTGTGTTTTCATGTGTCAACTTCAATAACCTAGTATTGCGTTGCTCTGCTCCATGGCTCACTCACAGTCTCACTCTTCTTCTTCTTCTCAAAGGTACACGAAGGAACACGGGATGGGAGGCGCGACAACGACGAGAGGCACACCAGATCCGGCCTCTCCTCTTTGATGTCGAACACCTTGCTACTGTGTTTCTTCTCTGCTTGATACTTTCATCTTTTCCATCATTTTTTTTGGTTGAAAATTGATTTTTTGCTGTTGTGTTTCTTCTCTAATTCATGCTTTCATCTTTTCCTACTTCTTTCTAATTTTATTGTTTGGTTAAAGCCGGCCAATTTGACTGTCACCTACTCGTCAAACGACCTAACCGTTCGTCAAACGGATGGAAACGAGCTATATATTATCCTGGTCAATTTTGATTGTATTGAGATTTTTGGATCGAAACCGACCGTGGTCCATCCCTACTATAAACAAGACCTAAACAATGAAAGGTCCATTAAGTCAATAAAAAACGCACAGGGTCAGTACAGACTGTCTTTATTTTCCTTCTTTTCAATTAATTTTGTTTTGTTTTAAATATTAGTGTGTCCTTATTATTGCCTAACAACCGTAGCTGGTGATTGGAGGAAGCAAATCCTACGCGGCTTTGCTTCAATGGCCAAAATTGCTACGCACCAATCCTAAGCACAACACAACGCACATATCAATATTCTAGCATTTATTATATCATAAATCATAAATATAAGTCCACTTTAGAGTAGAGGCCACACTTTAATATCAATAGATTTCTTTCAATTTTTTCCTCCTTAAATTCAATTTAAAAAATAAAAATAGAAAAAAATTATCAAATAGAAATCTTAAATAGGTGGCAATCTAATCCCCAAAGTCGAAAGTCATCTAAAGTTCAAAGAATCTCTCTTCTCCCTCTTCCGGTTTTGTCCATTCCTCTCCCTTGCCCACAGCAAAGCAAACATTAAAAAACATACCAAACGCGCACCAAATAGAATAGTTGGGGTGGTATTGGTCACCAGACACAGCTTTTGGCACTTACCAGTTACCATTACCACAACAACACAACACTGTACATAACATGGATAAAGCTTCTAAAGAGAGTACAAGTGTTAATTAGTTAAAGTGAAGATGTGAATTAGTTGAAGTGAGTTACATCTTAATATACTTTAAATGTGTTTGGAACAACTTAGAAAGGTTATAAAAATAGTTTATGATAAATAATATATGATATTCCTATAAGTTTTTTTTAACTTATTTTTATATATGCTTGTTAGAGTAGCTTATGAAAATAAGCTAATTTTTAGATTATTTTAAAAATCTTATTGAATTAGTACTTAATTAAATTGTTTATCTAAACCCACCTCAATAAATTAAGTTTAGCACACAATTATCTTTTTTTAATAAAAATCACGTAATATCTATTCTACAAAGCTTCTGTTTGACAAGTCTAATAAGCTAGTTTATAATTTATTTGACTAGCTTATAAGCTTGTTTGATTGAAATAGAGATGTTTGATAAACAAACTTATCTTAATAGCTTATATCTTTCTTCATAAGTTAATTTATTTAGAATGACTTATAACTTATTGACTTTTCTATCGTTTTTACCCTCATTCATTTTATGAAATTCCCGTTTTACCATTCTATCATAAATATGTCATTTTATATCATTTAACATTCATTAATGATATTTGGACACAATTTTATTGTCCAACACCATACATTTATACAATACAATATATTTTTTTTTTTTTTTCCCTCACTCATTTTATAACCCATTAGTTCAAAAGATCACCAAAGCTACGATGTCCCTGAATTGGTGTCTACTTTTGTTATCAAAAATATCACCACTCTTTTACATTTATAAATTAATTTAACAATTAATTTTATCAAACACGTCAAATTCAATCAATTAATCTTTTAACTACCATATATGAGATATAAACTAGGTTTTCAGCTATACAGCAGCTTATCAACTAATTTTCTAAATCGATGCTATATCCTTCAAACTACCAAAACTAAAATCAAAATAAAATTACAAAAAACTCGAATATACTCTCTCCTCTTCAATACTATCCTTGTTACGCATTATTATTATCCATAACCCACACTACCTTTTATTTTCCCTTTCCGGATCTGCGAATCCATACCTCAGATCTATGCCGTTTCCGCCTACCATCGTGCCGTTTCCATTCCTATCTATCTCGTCGTTTCGACCCATCTACGAATCTTCTTAAGATTCTTTCGTGTCCCTTCTTGTTGCGTTTTATTTATTCAGCTCAAAATTGAAAAACCTCTTCTATTTTCTTCAGTTCTCAATCACAATCGTCGTTTTATTGTTCTCTGATTCATCGATCGGTTCATTCTCTGAACCCTCTCCACCGCTCTACGCACGCGGGTCGGGTATGGATTCGGACGATCTCCGATCCATATTAGAGACGGCGGGCGTAGACGTCTTTACTTTCATCGACACCGCAATCGCCGTCGCGTCGTCGGATTCCGCCGACGAACTGAAGCGCCGGAGAGACGCAATCGTCGAGCGTCTCTACGCCGCCACCACCGCTCCTCCGAGGTGCCGGAATTGCGACGGCAACCGTGACGTCAGGTCCAACGGCCACCGAATCGAGAAACGGAGCAGCCCTAGCCCTAGCCCTCAACCACGACAGCTGCAGCAACGTCGTTCTGGTTCCTCACCCGAAACGCCGCAGTCTGTCGAAAACGACGACGGCGAGGTAGATCCTTACGGTGGATTGTTCGACGATGAACAGAAGAAGATTCTAGAGATTAAAGAGCAACTCGAAGAACCCGAGCAGGTACTGTTTGATAACCGTTTTCGTTTTAATTCGTGATTTTTTATTAGATTATATTATTAATTATATTATAAGCTTAATTAATTAGGTTTTTTTTTTCAGGCTGAAGATTTTTTGGTGGAGTTGCTACAAACTCTTGCGGACATGGATATTACATTCCAAGCGCTGAAGGTAATTTCTGTGTTTTGGAGCGGTTTTTTTTTTTTTTTTGAGTGTGAATTTGTTTGATTAATTTTTTTTTACTTTACGTTACGTCGTTTTGATTATTTTCTGTTCTGTAGGATACCGACATTGGGAGGCACGTGAATCGGTTGCGGAAGCATTCGTCTAATGACGTTCGTAGATTGGTGAAGCTACTTGTCAGGTTTTGAAACTGTTATGATTTTTTATTTATTTATATTGTTGTTGCAGAAATTAATTAATGTTGTATTTTCAAGTTTGATTAACTTTATTCAGTTGTTATTTTGCAGGAAGTGGAAGGAAATTGTAGATGAGTGGGTGAAGTCTAATCCACAGGGAGAAACTGCTACTCTAATGGGTAATTTTGAGCTTAATTTTTGTGGAAAATTTGAGATTTTAAAAATAAAAATTAAAGGGTTTGGGTTTGTTAATGATGTTGATATTTGTATTTGGCAGCTGATGGAGACTCCCCTCTTCAGAAAACCACTCAAAATGGGCATCATCAGGTGAAATAAATCTTTTTCATTAGTAAAGTTAAGGCTTTGTTTGTTTGGGTTGCTAATAATGATATTCCATTCCTTTTGCAGATTCCTGATTTTGCATACTCGCCGAATCCACACAGTGAGTGTATATAGGATTTTGTTCAAATTTTCTGTTTGGATTTGGTTGATACATGTTACATAAGCATTTTTTGATGGCACAGATGGGAGTTCTGGGTCTGACCGCAACAACTCAGAAGCAGAAGTGAAACCTAAAGTGATTCCTCGCAAACAAGCTCCTCCAAAACCAGCTCCACCAGCTGCAATTCATACCCCTGCTTCTGCCCTTCAAAACGTATGGATATATGAATTATAACCGTTTTGGATGGAGTCTCTGATAAAATGTTGATGTGGTTGCTAAAATCACGGAGGGTGAAAATATAATACCCGCCACAAGTTAGAAACTGAAATACCCTATAAATGTGGATCTTAACTTAAAGTGGAAGTGTCTTAGGACATAATTGAGCTTGTAAAGCTCTTCAAGTGGTCCTGACTTATTGCTGAATGTTTGCATTGCAGAGACAGAGAGAGCAGAGAGAGAGCAATTTTGATGCTGAGAGGCTTGCTTCGGCAAGAAAAAGGCTTCAAGAGAACTATAAAGAGGCTGAAAATGGTGGAATTTTCATTTCCATAATTTACATTTTCATGCTAGTTCTCTCTCTCCATATATGCACTGACCAGTATTTTTGTGTGTTTGTGGGGGTGTTTGTCTAGCCAAAAAGCAAAGAACCATTCAGGTGATGGACATTCATGAGTTACCAAAGTCAAAACCCAAGAATGGCTTCTTTGGAAAGAACAAAGGCAGTGGCGGTTCTCAGGGAAGGCACTGGTGATACATACATGTTCGATTGTTCGTGCCATGTTAACTGTAAAAAAAAGGTGGCTTGTGGGTGATGCCTGATAAATCCTAATCTCGGTTCATCCTTGTGGATTTTTTGCTCCAAAAACCTTGTGGTTTTTATTTACTCAAATTAATAATACCCGGAGAAAAACTTGAACTCTTCAATAATTCTTTTTGAAAGGGTATTTACCAAACCAAACAATCTTTTTGGTTGGTTTGTTGAGTAGTAGCACGTGAGTTGAGGAATCAGGACAGAAATGCGGTGGATGGAAAAAAGGGTTTTCTTTAAGACACAAACACTGATTTTTCGGGTTGAAACTTGAACTACATTGGTGAATGGTTGGTTGCTCCGATATAATAGGGATCATGGCCTTCTTTTTTTTTTTTTTTTGTTAAAACAAAACAACAAACAAAACTCGAGATTGTCATACTTGACTATTTGCGCCGGGGCGGGGTTTGGTGGGTGGGAGTTTTAAGTTTACTTGATGCTGCAGTGTTAATAAGGAGAGTTGGTGTTTTGACACTGCAAAGTTGACATGTGCACACGACGTGGTCCTTGCTTTGCGTCAATGAATTTTTCTCTGATTTGGTCGCTCGTGTTAACTTGGTGCCTTTGTAGATTGGTCGGTAACTCAGTATGATCGCGTTGGGCTAGTAGGGGGTTACGTTAAACTTGCATAAGCATTTGGTTAACATCTTTTTCAGGAAGGTTTTCTAATAATTGAAGTTAAGCTAAATTTAAGGAAGTTAATAAACCATACTTGTTGAATCGAGTTTTTTCTGAAATAATAATAATCAATTCTTGTTCGACAAAAATTAATCAACTTATTTATAGTAATTTTTGCTTTAGCCATTTGAATTAAAGAATCTACCAATAAATGAAAAAGCTCAATTAAGATTTTTGAAACTCGGATTGTATAAATGATAATCCTAATTCAACAATTTGAATGTGAATAATAACTACTTGATTTTTTTGAAATGGAGGAAAAATCTGTATATTGTATCTGTAATGTAGTTATGCTACGTAACAACAAATTTTTTTTTCGGGAAATTAAAGATTCGAACATAGCAACTTTTACTCTTTTAGGATGTAATGTAATGATAAATACTAGTGACGTTTGTACCAAAAAAAAAAAAAGACTAGTGGTGATATTAAAAAAAAAACTAGTGTTTTTTTTGTTTGGAACGGGAATGAAGCGAATATATGTATAATTCCATAAGGAATAAACCTGGGGGAAGAATGATGAAGGGTACTTCAAATTACTTTCCGCAGAAAGTCAGAAACCTCGTCGTTAACTTTATACAAACAACATTGGTTTAAAAAGTTAGTAAGCAGACTATTGAAAAGTATAGCTATGTCTGGATTCAATGATTAATAAATTGGTATTAGAATTTAGAAAATGTAATCTTTAAATAAAAATTACCATTAAATAAAAAAAAAATTGTGCACGGTACAAAAGCAACTATCAATAAAGTTTGTATATAGATTTTTTTATTAAGCGATGCCCACTATATATGAGTCAAATAAGGGTACGTTTGTTTTAGATTTTGATAGAATTGATTTTGGAAGAGTTGATTTTGAAAAAATCAAGGTTAAAAAAATTGATTGTATTTGGTAATAATATTTTAAAAGTGAGTTTAGAAGAATTGATTTTGTTTGGATGATAAAGTAAAATCACTTTTGAAGTGTAAATATGTAGAATTTTGTGGGTCCTTTATCTAGAATCAATTATTTTCAATGGAAAAACTAGATATTTTTGCTTCCACAAAACTCAATTTTGACCCACCAGGAATCAATTATTTCCAACAGAGTTTCGTAAACAAACGAATGAACAGTACTCATATGCATGAACAATGACTCCAAACTGAAAAAAATTGCCGTTTGCGTAGAGAAGAATCTCAACCAAACAGGCACTAATATGTCATGTCAAAAACCAAATTTTTATAGAGGCTATTTGAATGTAAATCCTCTCTAATTGCTGTGCTTAATTAGGGATTTTCTATTGTCTCTCTCCACCTCCTAGCAAAGCTTTTATCTGTCATTTCCTCATATGTCCAAACTATTTCAGGTCAAATTACATCATCATTTTTTGTGTTACTCCTACTTTGTGTATGATACATGCATTCGTGGTCCTTTTTTCCCCCCTTGTATAGCATCACAACATTAATTCTCTATTTTGCAACACTTACATTCTTGTCAGCTTGAGAGGCATCTTTTGATTACAAATAATATCTGAAACAAACATCCATCCAGATTGAATCTTATGATTTATATCTTCATTTATTTCTCCATTATTCTATAGTTTGAATCCTAAACTATATGACTTGTGATGTGGTATTATCTTCAAATTTATGTTTAGAATTGCTTTAAAACTTTAAAGTATGTTAAAATTATTTAATATGTTTACTAAATAAATTAGATGAGCCTAAGTTCTTTCTGAAACCACCTAGCCAAGTACCAGTGGCATCATAGAACGTCCCTGCACAAGAAGCATTTAGTCCCTCATTTATAACAGACCCATCCACATTAATTTTCATCCAAGGGTGTGGTGGGAACTAACAACAACAACAATAACCAAGCCTTATCCTACTAAGTGGAGTCGGTTATATGGATCATACGGTGCCATAATATTCTATCATGAATCATGTTAATAGTTAAATCATTGGCCTCTAAATCTTTCTTAATAGTTTATCCTATAGTTTTTCTTGGCCTACCTCTGCCTCTAGCTATTAGATTGCCCTCCACCTCGTCCACTCTCCTTACTACAGAATCTAAAGGTCTCCTCCCTACATGCTCAAACCACCTAAGTCGATATTCAACCATCTTTTCTACAATAGGTGCTACCCCAACTCTCTCTCTAATGCTATCATTCCTAATCCTATCACGTCTAGTTTTTCCGCTCATCCAAAGGCAACATTCTCATCTCTCGCTACATTGATTATACTCTCGTGTTGATTTTTTACCGCCCAACACTCCGTCCCATACAACATCGCTTCCGTCTAATAGCCATTCGGTAAAATTTTCCCTTTAGCTTAAGAGGTACCTTTTTATCACACAAAAAACCCGAAGCCTTCCTCCATTTCGACCACCCTGATTGAATTCGATGATTTACATCTCCCTCAATTTCTTCGTCATTTTGTATGATAGACCCAAGATATTTAAACCGTGTGACTTGTGGTATGTTGTGGTCTCCAACTTTCACCTCTAAGCTAGAGGTGTTTCACCTTTTGCTAAACTTACATTCCATATACTCCGTCTTGCTTCTACTCAAACGAAAGTCATGTGCTTCTAAAGCTTATCTCCAAGTCTCCAACCTTCCATTTATATCCTTTCTCTACTCTCCAACTAGAACTATATCATCTGCGAAAAGCATGCATCGCAGTACTGGCTCTTGAATGTGCTCTGTAAGTACATCCAAGACCAAGGTAAAAAGATAGGGGCTTAAAGCTGACCCTTGGTGCAGACCTATGGTTATTGGGAAATCTTCTGTGGCTCCACCCTGCGTTATCACACTAGTCGTGACCCCTTCATACATATCCTTGATAGCTCAAATATAGGCAATCCAAACACCTTTCTTTTCTAGGGCTTTCCACAAAACCCCTCCTGGCACCCTATCATACGCTTTATCCAAATCAATGAAGGTCATGTGTAAATCTTTTTGATCCCTTCGATATTGTTCCATCACTCGTCGTAGCAAGTAAATTGCTTCCATGGTCGACCTCCCGGGCATAAAACCAAATTGGTTGCCGGTGATTTTGGTTTCTTTTCTTAGTCTCCGTTCAAACACCCTTTCCCATAGCTTCATAGTATGACTCATAAGCTTAATCCTCCTATAATTTGCGCAATTTTGTATATCTCATTAAAAAACTTCGTGAGCCAACTAATGCCTCTATTTCCTAGACTCTTCCATACCTCCACATGTATATTGTCCGGTCCAACTGCCTTTCCATTATCCATCATTCTCAAAGCTTCTTTTACCTCATGCTCTTGGATTCTACGATAAAAAGTGTAATTTTGGTCCTCCTCTCTGATGTCAAGCACCCGTGAGCATGATAAAACTTCAAATCCTTCATTAAATAACTTATGGAAATAATTCTTCCATCTATCTATAATATCTTGTTCCTTAACCAAAACTCCATCTTCTTCATCCTTAATGTACTTCACTTGGTCCAAGTCTCTTGTCTTTTTTCTCCCTATTTTTAGCAAGCCTATAAATAGATTTCTCACCATCTTTGGCGCCTAAGGATTGGTACAACCCGTCAAAAGCTTTAGTTCTAGCTTCGCTCACTACCTTCTTGGTCTCTTTTTGGCCACCTTATAATTTTCCCAATTTTTAGCATTTTTACATAAAGACCAAGCTTTAAAACATTCCATTTTAACCCGAATATTAGCTTGTACACTTTCATCCCACCATCAGGATTCTTTACCCCTAGGTCCGAATCCTCTTGATTCACCAAGCGTCTTTATAGCTACCTTCATGATCCCCTTGGCCATCTTGTCCCACATATCATTTGCACTTCCGTTTGCCTCTCAAAACCCTCCTTTCAAAACCTTGTGTTGGAAGATCCTTTGTTTTTCACCCTTCATTTGCCACCACTTGATCCTTGAAACCGTTTTCGTGGCCTCTTCTCTTCACACTCGTCTTAACTCTTACATCCATAACCAAGACTCTATATTGGGTAGTCAAGCTATCTCTAGGTATGACTTTACAGTCCAAGCAAATCTTTCTATCCGATCTCCTAATAAGAAAGAAATCTATTTGAGAGCTTGTCACCCCACTTTTGTACGTGATAAGACGCTCCTCACATTTCCTAAAACACGTATTGACTATAGTAAGATCGAAAGCAGATGAAAAGTCCAGAATAGACTTACCCTCACATTTACCTCCCCTAGGCCGTATTCCCCATGCAAACCCTCGTAACCTCTAGGTGCCCTCCCTACATGCCCATTTAGATCCCCTCCTAAGAAAATCTTTTCAGCTAGCGGTATTTCCTGAATTAGGCCTTCTAAATCCTCCCAAAATTTTACCTTGAAGTGTTCTTCTAACCCTACCTGTGGTTCATAAGCACTAATGACATTAAAGGTGTCTTGTTCCACTACAAAATTTAAGGCAATGATCCTATCTTCAACCCTTTTTACATCCACAATATCATTCTTCCGATATTTATCGACAATTATGCCCACCCCATTTCTCGATTTTATTTTGCCAGTGTACCAAAGCTTAAAACCTGAAGAGTCTAATTCCTTTGCCTTTTCTCCCACCTACTTAGTTTCTTGTAGGCACATGAAATTGATCCTCCTCCTAATCATAGTGTCAACTATTTCCATTGTTTTACCTGTAAGTGTGCCTATATTCCAAGTTCCAAAGCGAATCCTACTCTCGTGAACTAGCTTCTTTACCCACACTCATTCACAAAAATATGGGAACCCTTGTTTATTTTTCACTACATCCAAGCGGTGATGTAGCGGCACTTGCTCATTTGACACTATACTCGAGCTATACAGCGCGTTGCTTCTGAGCAACGACCTAGCATTAATATTATTACATCGTTGATCCATGTCAAAGATATTCGACTAAGTTTTACCTTGGCTGTCGATGGAAGTGGCCTGAGATTAACTTGGTGATATTCACGAGCAGGGGGGCAAGCATATCCCGGAAGCCAAGCATATCCTGCATGAGCGCATGCACCAAGAAGGAAATGTTGGTCAAATTAAAAGGCTTTCCATTAAAGACACTTTCATTCCTTACCTTCCAGATTTGCCATATACTTAAGCCAAAGAAAGTGTGCCATTCCTTTCCCTGTACTTCCCTACTACGAACATGGAGATTATGGGTCAACCACTCATGTAAGTTTTGACGGAAGAAAGTCATATTAGTTCTATTATTTAAGCAAAGATTCCCATAGTGGTTTGACATACACACAATCCCTAAGGATGTGCATGATCAACTCCTCCTGAATGCCACATAAGGGACATAGAGCTGAAGTAGTCATATGTCTTTCCCATCTAAATAGGTTTGTCATGAGCCCACACCCTTTGCAATCTTCCAGAACAGGCTCTTGCATCGATAAATCCTAGGCCACTTCCATATAGATCTCTAAAGCTCATCTCCCATACCTTGAGAATTTGCGTTCACTAACTCATAAGTGGTGGCTGTGGAAAAAGCACCATTCGTGGTCCCTGCCCAAGCAACACAGTCCATACCCATCCTTGGATTTCTTCTCATAGAGCCATGAATTTCTGCCACCACACTAGTAGGTAAGAGGTCCCTAAATTTCTCACTCTGCCACCCTCCCAAGGCTGAAGAGTAATCAACAACAAAGAGCTGTAAGTCCTCATTTGGAATTGGCACGCTAGCTACCTCTTGAAGGATAGTACCCGAATGGAGCCATTTCCCACGTTCCATCGCAGGCCCTTAACCGTGTAATCCCAAGTTTGGCATTACCCCCACACATTAGACATATTTTGTTTCTGCTCAACCAAGGGAATTATGTCAGACCCACGTTGATATTTGCTCCTCAAAACTTGGACCCACAAAGCATCTTAGTTGGTGATGAGGGAACCAGATCCTCTCCGGTCCATGAGAAAATGGAGAGGTCCGGTCCATTTAATCCTGGGTGTACACGTGGCATGAGCATTATTCAATGGCCGAGATTTAAAACAGAGATTTAATTTATTTTTAAATTAAAAAAGAAAGAGTCATCTCCCCCATTCTGACTGCCTTATAGCGTGAACCACCCCGCCCCGTCCTTTGTCCGGCCGTCGACCACCACAACCCCGCCTCCACCCCATCTCCCGCCATACGCCATCAACCACCACATCCCACCTCCTTCACAATGACGTTGTTTCCTCGAAGGTCCACAACCCTCCTCCACCCCGAAACTATAGTAGAACGAAACAGTGTCTCCCCGCCACCGCGCCCCACTACCGTATCGTGCCATCACGCCTCCCTTATGCCCCACCGCAGAACCACCTTCATGCCTCATTGTTTTGTCACTACGCCGTTGAGTCGCTGTCACTCCGCCACTGACGTTACAGATTTGCTATTCAACATGATGGATAAGAAAAGAAAAAAGCAAGAACAATGGTTAAATCTGATGGTGCATAACCAAGGATGTCCATGAATTTCGTCGATGGAGATGTCAATGGGGCGGCGAAACAGAGGCGGGGCGCCGGAAGTCGAGCGTCGTTGTGAAGGTGTTGGGGCGTGGTGGTCGATGGCGTATGGTAGGAGATGGGGCGGAGGCAGGGTGTTGGAGGTCAACGGTGGAACAGAGGGCGGGCCAAGGTGGGTTCACGTTTGAGAATTGAGAGAAATTAGAATAGGGGAGATGACCCTTTAATTTTTTTAATTTAAAATAAATTAAATATATGTTTTAAATCCCGGTCATTGAATGATGCTCATGCCATATGTACGCACAAGATTAAATGGACTGGACCTCTCCATTTTCTCATGGACCGGAGAGGATCTGGTTCCGGTGATGAGTCCCCATCCTAACTTCATAATTAAAGCTTTATTAAAGTTGTGTAAATTTCTGAAGGACCAAACTTAGATCCAGTACTCAAGGTACTTGTGGTATTGTTCTCCTATTGCAATTGGACAGGTAGAAGTTTTTCCACGTCAGTACTAATGTCTAACTTTGGCCAGTGAACACCGTCAATTCCATTCCTCTCCTAAACGGCTAAACGCTACTCTACGCCGCCTCATCTTCATCTCACTCGTTTTCCTCCACCACTCCTTCTCTTCTCAGCGTCACTTTGTCTCCTCTATATCCGAGTTTCCCCGAATCGCTTACCCTAGCTCCAAAATTCCATCATGTGTTCAAGGTTTTGGCGGAGACAACATGGATAGTTCATTGGTAGCGACGGCGAAGATGCAATAGAGGTGAACATACTCTGTAAGTTCCTCCTGCTCCCCAAATTTGCTCCTCTAGCGAAGACGACATGCATAGACACTTTTTCTTCTTCATCTTCCACTTTTTGTATTTGATATATTGATATTGATGATTGATGGTGTGTGAAACTGGAACAGAGCAGGTATGAGTGTGCACGGATGGAGGTGCGAATCAAGTGTATGATGAAATGCTTGCACGTGAGTGTATGATGGAGGTGTGAATCAAGTTATGATGAGCAACACATCAACCTTGAATTTATTAGATAGAATAAACATAACAGTAACTTGCTAGTTTTCATGCCCTTTTGTTGGTGTTTTTAAGTAGCTGTTTGGTGTTTGGTCTTTCCATGGTAGCCAAAATTAGTGCTCTATGCGTGGTAAGTTTTTGATTGTCTCATATCTTATTTTGCTACTGTTTTATGCCTAATATAGTAGTGTGGGAGCCTATTTTTTGCTGCTGGTTTTTAAAGATGAAGGCTTTGTTGCCACGACAGCTTGATGCATATCAATATAGTGGTTGCTATATTCTCCTTTGCTCTGGCTTTATTCAAATTGACAGTGATATAGCATTGGTTAATAATTCTTTCTCCACTCTTTCTTTTTATATTATTATTATAGAACCATTTGCTGTGTGTTTTGCTGCAGGTGATCTAGAGGGATTCATAAAATTTATATGAAAGGACAATGTGATACTTGAACTTGCAGAGGAAATAAAGATAGGAGTTATTGGTACTTTGTACCTTGGATTGAAGGTAGTATTCAATTGTGTCATCTAATCAAGATATTCCTTCAGGGAAAAATCAAAAGAGTTGTTGCAAGTTGTATGTGGAAAAAGAAATGCACTTTGGGAATTTCTTCAAATGAAGACAAAGGACCAAGACAAGTCTATGGACATGTATTTGCTGCTTTGTAGTCAAATGGAAACATTAAGTACATTGTTGATTTCTAGCAAATGTAAACCAAATGTACTTATATACATTGTTGACTTCTAATGCAAAGTTGATTGTTGTCTTCAAATTTAGTGTCTATTTCCTTTATATATATTAGATGGCTAACAATGTTGCAAAATATATTTACATGGTTAAAAAATGCAACCCTGCAAAGCATTACTTGAACAAATAATGACTGATTGAATGTGAAGATGCTTAGACTTTTTTTTTTGCATTATTCTTTATAAGAATGCAACCTCTTTATTTGGGGCAAGCGTGAGTTAAAGAATTTCTTGCTTCTGTTATGAGATTAGCAGTAAAATCAAAAGGTAGGATGACTGAAATTCTGCCTCTGTTTTATTCAGAATGATTGTGTCCTTTAAATAGGCAAAGTACATGACAAAAATTTCCTAAAGAATAGGACCTATATCCAGCATATTCTCGATAACTCAACTACTCCTAAATAATAGTGTAACACCCAACTTTTTGTTAAGTACTTTTCTTAAGCTGTTTTGTTAAGTTGGAATTGTTGGCTAAGGGCTTAGTGAGATTTTTGGCTTAAAAGTCCCTTTCTGGTACATGAGCACGTCCGTGCTCATTAGCCAGCACACCCGTGCTTAAAGTCAAAAGCGTGTTTCTGATTTTAAGTTGAGCACGCCCGTGCTCAAGGAGCTGACCATGTCTTGGTGACTCTAAGTCGAGCATGACTGTGCTCAGGTGTGGTCTTTATAAAGTTGGCATAGAAACCGAGGGTTACGAATTCACCCTATTTTCTGTCATCAGCCGTCGTCTAGTGCGGCCAGAACAACCCTCTTCCCTGTTTCCCTTAAACTCAGTAAGTTCTTGGAGTTTTGGAAGCCGTTTGGGAAGCTTAGTGCATCTGCGTTGGGTTAGAGATAAAGGCCCCTTTTCCTTTCAGTTTCTCTTTCGTTTTTGGTTTGAGAAATTGATTGTTTGTGTTTCTGATCAACAAGGCTTAGTACCAGAGTAAGCCGCTTGTGGATTCGGGACCGGTTTGCTGTTTAGGACGCCGTTGGAGCTACCTTCAATCCAGGTATGGGGAGAAGGGTAGTGTACTCATAGGCTTGGGGTTAGAGTAAAGTAAAGGGGTTCCCATAACCCCAGTTGGATGCATGCTATTGTATGGTTTTAAATGCCTAAATTCCTATGTTGATGATATGTTTATTTAATGTTAGATGCCATGTTATGTGATTCATGTTCGTATTGGCTATTGTATGAATATGCAGTCATGATGAACACGATATGTTTATGGTTGTTGATATGTTGGTTGAATGGTTGATGCCATAACTGTTATGATGATATTGAATGTTGATAAGATATGTTAATTGGTTAAATTAGGTTTTAAAACGATTTAGAAATTAATAGTTTGAATGCCCTAAAATTTGTTAGAGTTTCGGACTTAGTTTCTACCCAAAACAAGATCTTTGCGCATTGAGCACGACCGTGCTGAACAGGAAGCACGACCGTACTCCTAGTTGAATTATGGAAAGTGGTTATGCTTCAAGCACGATCGTGCAGAACCAAGAGCACGACCGTGCCTAATAAGGAGCACGACCATGCTTCACTTATGTGACCAGCACGACCGTGCAGGGGATCAGTACGCCCGTGCTCTCCTTCTTGACCAGAATGTGATTAAAGGTTTTTAAGGGGTTTCTGACCCCAATTTCGCTATGATGATAAGATGACTTAATCATACAATGTTGCTAATTAGATAACTTGGTTAATAATTAACGAAGATGGTTAAAGAGATGAGATGATGAGATGTTACGTTGGTTAAGTCGGTACCCGATGGGTTACCGCATGCTGTTGATGTTGTACCTTGGTGGCTGTGAGTTTGCCCCAAGGGGGACCTTGACCCGGTTAGGTCTAAGGTGTTGCAGTCGATCTTGCTGCGGTAGATTCCGCTGGTTGGTGTTGCAGTCGATCCTGCTGTGGTAGATTCCGCTGGTTAAAGTTGGTGCGGTTGATTCCGTTGAAGTTGAGGAGGTGGTGTTTACCCGATGTTTTGTTGGTTGTTCATGCATCATTGGAGATGTTGTTGGTGGTCGTTCGACATAGGGGAGGTCGCCCGAGAGTACGGCGATCTTGGCCATCCACGGTAGGAGTAGATTCTCCGTGCGCCCTCGTGATGAGGCATCCGATGGTTTGATGCGTTGGTTATCCGAGGAGTAGATTCTCCGGCGTTGAGTAGATTCTCAATGTGGATATTTAACTCCGAAGTCGTTCATCCTGAGTTAGTTGGATCCACATGCATTGCTGGACTAGTGGAGTAGTGTTGCATTGCACTGCATAACATACTTGTTATCACAATGATGATGATGATGATGGATGTTGTGATGTTATTATGATGTTGTATGCTAGTTGTTGCCATCCTATTTGTTTACTTTACCTCCTATCCCCTTGCTATATATGCTTAGATGATTCTTACTCCCCGTTTTTCTTGTTGTTTGTTGGGCCTGATCGGCCATTTGCAGAAGATGACGAGCAGCCCGGAGAGGAGTGACTCTGAAGAGCCGCCACTCATAGTTAGGGCTTATTCTTGTGTTTAGTTAGTTTGTTTCAGTTGTATTCCGAGGATATATTTTTCGGAACGGTTATACCAGCTCTGAGTTGTGACATCGGGGTTGGGTCGTTAGTTGTTATGTTTTATTTGCTTTAACTTGTTTTAATTTTTCGCGTTGGGAACTCGTTCATGTGGGACTTTTCTACCCATGGACAAATGTTTTAGTTATTCAATAAAATGCATGTTTTTATTTTTAATAGTTTTTATATTAAATGCCTTATAACATGTGGGATAGAAGGGTGTCACAAATAGGGCCCATATCAACAAAGGAATTACATAAATTTTGCAATAAACTATCCTAACAGCTTCACACTACAGCTAATTCAAAAGAATTAGAACAGTGACAATTCAACCTTTAACAATCAGGCAAGCAAATTTTGGATAGCATACATTACCATAATGGAATTAGAATGCAATGTTGCTTTATTTCAAAAAAAAATTGTTGAACCAAGTAAAGAAGGAAAAAAAGGAAGATAAAAAAGAAGAAGAATGAGAATTGGATATCATTGAAGAATGATGTTACGCAACTCACACTCTTGAAACAATAAACTTCCTAATCTTATCTAGAGATTCACATAATTTCTGCTACAGCGACAAGTTTGTGGATAACATTTACGACACAATGATACATTAGAAAGAGGAGGTCTACTGCCAATGGAATTCAGTTTCGTTGCACTCTTGCTTTAATCAAACGTCCCAAGCCAAACTCTACCACTTTTCTTAGAAGAGTCTCTAATCTCTGCTGCATATTTACCTTTTGGCCTTCTCCTTACTGCCTTGAAAAATTAAACATTGAACACCATAACTATACCTGTACTGGTCAAGGAGTAAAACTCATCCACCGAGCTTGGATACCCGATCCAACCCAGATATTAAAGGATAAAATATCGATATTATTAATCCTGATATTATCTTAAATAACCTTACCTGATTAAAAGAGATAATATCCCTTAAATTAAGGGTAGGATATTGATATTACCTTTAATAATCCTGATATTATCTCAAATAACCTTATACGGTTAAGAGATCAATTTAAGATATTATCTTAAATCAATCATGATATTATCTCACACAACCTTATCCGGTTAAAAGAGATAATATCCCTTAAATTAAGGAAATCACATCTCAAAGAAGATTTAAGAGATCAAAGGAAATATATCCAGATAGGGGATCCTATTATAAAAGGAGGAGAACCCCAAGAGAGAGACTCACTTTTCACTAAATCCCGGTGACTCTCCCTTAAGCGTATTAGAGAAACTAGCTTGACCGAGAGACTATTGAAGAGTCCTTACTCTTTGGTATTCATCAGATACAATATTAAGGGATCGAGATCACCGTATGGCCAAGGGTTGAACCTAGAACTACGTCTGGCTTTGATTCCCATTGGGATACGTGGGGACCGGGAATACAACATTCTGTCAAGCCATAATCTAAAACAACCCCCATTGTTCACTCTTGGTTTGACGTTCTACGACGAGATTCCGGCAAGTCGGATATCGGCAGGAACATTTGGCACCCACCGTGGGGCCGAGGAAAAACTTTCCTTGGTTTCATGAGAAAGCTTGATGGTGACTACACGGAATGGCCTGAGGGGAAGGGCGAACAGCATGAACCATGAAGATCATGAGGCTTCAAACACGAACCATAACCGTGACAATCACCCTCCCCTTCCCATCGATGAAGATAACCCTCATCTGGGAGAGGTTATGGCACAGTTAAGGTAGCTGCAAAAGGAGAATGAGGAGATACGTGCTCAGAATCAAAGGCTGTTAAGAGCTCGGAAAAGAGAAAGATCAGTGATGCCTTCCGAGGAAGAGCAATCCTCACCCGAGGGTAGCCAAAAGGATCCATCGTACGTACCTTCTCCTCATGATACGAGCCGACCGTTTAAGACCAAACCTCGCCCAGAGGGATCAGGAGTTAAATCTCGTGCAAAAAGGACTGTCCAGAAAAAGGGTAACATACCGACGATCGAGGTTGCCATTCACGGATGACATCGATGAGGTAATCATGCCTAGACATTTTAAGCCTCTTAAAATTGATAAATTCAACGGCACCACTGACCCAACCGAGCACGTAGAATCCTTTATTTCTTCTGTTTATCTGGTGATCGATTCAAAAGTCGTCATGTGCAAAATCTTTCCAACTACTTTGCAAGGCCCTGCCTTAACCTGGCTTACGAATCTCCCACCTCGGTCAATTGATTCCTTTGATGTGCTTGTGACTAAGTTCACTGCACAATTCGCAGTGAGTCGAAAGCATAAAAGGCACTCAGTCTCGCTGGTGAATTTTAAACAAGAAAAGAATGAGTCACTTAGAGATTATATGGCTCGCTTTAGTGCCAAACAAATTTTAATTCCCAATATGAGCTCGGAACTCTGTCTACATACCGTCATGGGCGGCTTGAAGACGGAGCCATTCTTTGAGTATTTATTTCGAAAACCACCGAGAGATTTTGAAGAGTTGCAGGAAAAAGCCACAGGTTTCATGAACTTGGAAGAAATGGTAGAATCCAAAAGGACAGAAAGAGATTTGGAAGATAAGAGCTCACCCGAGCAAAAAGAAAGAGATTGGGGGACTTGTGTACTGGCCGAAGACTAGGCCCGGCCACCGAGCTCGGATACCCGACCCAGTCCGGAAGTTAAGAGATAAGATATTAAATATTAAATCATGATATTATCTGATTTAACCTTATCCGGTTAAAAGAGATAATATCCCTTAAATTAAGGAATCATATCTCAAAAGAGATTTAAGAGATAAACCAGATCTCTAAAAGATATCTAAGAGATAAACCAGATCTCTAAAAGATATCTAAGAGATAAATCAGATCTCAAAAGAGATTTAAGAGATAAACCGGATCTCTAAAAGATAGGGGAATCCTATTATAAAAGGAGGAGTACCCATGATAGAAATTCACTTTTTCACTGAACGTCGGCGACTCTCTCTTAAGCATATTAGAGAAACTAGCGTAGACCAAGAGACTATCAGAGAGTCCTTGCTCCCTAATACTCATCCGATACAAAATTAAGAGATCGAGATCACCACGGCCAAGGGTTGAATCAAGCACTACGTCTGGCTTTGATTCCCATTGGGATACGTTGGACCGGAATATCATATTCTATCAAGCCATAGCCTAAAACAACCCCATTTATTCATCCCTGGTTTGACGTTCACGGCGAGGTTCCGGTAAACCGGATCTCGGCAGGAACATTTGGCGCCCACCGTGGGGCTTACCAAGCATTCTGTGGGCTTACCATTGCTCACCACAATCCTCAACGGGAGAAACACCGTTCAAACTAACCTATGGAACCGATGCAATGATTCCAGTTGAACTCGGTGAGCTCTCCTTTCGGAGGCAGCATCACAATGAAAGTAAAAATGAAGAAGAACTCCGAGTTGAACTTGACATGGTCGAGGAAGTCCGAGATACAGCAAGAATCAGGGACGAGCTGTGCAAGCAGAAAGCAACACGGAAGTACAACTCAAGGCTGCGCCCAAGGGAATTTGTGCAGGGCGACTTAGTGCTGAGACTGCAAACTGGTCAGGCCCATTCAGGATAGCAGAAAATCTAGGAAATGGTGCCTATAGGCTAGAGGAATTGTCAGGAAAGTCGGTTCCCAGAACATGGAACACTTCCCACCTCAAATTTTATTTTAGCTAAAGTTAGAAGTGATGCACTCTTTTTCCTATCTCGGTCTTTTTCCCATGAGGTTTTGACCGAGAAGGTTTTAACGAGGCACACTAGGAAAAGTAAATAAATGAAATTTTTTTCTTCAGTTGAGCAATTATGTTAAAACTGTTAAATCCTAAAGAGGCCGTCCGAGCCTATAAAGGTGCTTAAATCCTAAAGAGGCCATCCGAGCCTATACAGGTGCTTAAATCCTAAAGAGGCCGTCCGAGCCTATAGAGGTGCTTAAATCGTCCGAGCCTATAAAGGTGCTTAAATCCTAAAGATGCTTAAATCCTAAAGAGGCCGTCCGAGCCTATAAAGGTGCTTAAATCCTAAAGAGGCTGACCGAGCTAAAGTCGACCGATCAGGGTTGAAGTGCCGAGCCTATAAAGGTGCTTCAATCCTAAAGAGGCTGACCGAGCAAAAATCGATCGAGTTGAGGTCGAAATGCCGAACCTAAAAGGTAAACAAAAAGCCTAAAAAGCTAAAATCGACCGAGCAGAGGTCTAAATGCCGGACCTAAAAAGGCAAAAACTAAATACCTAAAAAGGTTGACCGAGCTAAAATCGACCGAGCTAAGGTCGAAATGCCGAACCTAAAAAGGTAAACAAAAAGCCTAAAAAGGTTAACCGAGCTAAAATCGGCCGAGTTGAGGTCGAAATGCTGGACCTAAAAAGGCAAAAACTAAAGGCCTAAAAAGGTTGACCGAACTAAAGTCGACCAAGTTGAGGTTGAAATGCCGAACCAGAAAAGGTAAAAACTAAAGGCCTAAAAAGGTTGACCGAGCTAAAATCGACCGAGTTGAGGTCGAAATACCGAACCTAAAGAGGTAAACAATGACAAAAGGCAACATCTTTTCCCTCTCGCTTGGAAGTCGAGGAACGACTCCTTCCAAGCAAACAACTCGGGAGTCGAAGAGCGATTCCTCCCGAGGTTCAAATCGAGAGGCGAGCTACGGCCCTGTCGCGTGGAAGTCGAGGAATGACTCCGTCTAAGCAAACAACTAGGGAGTCGAAGAGCGATTCCTCCCGAGGTTCAAATCGAGAGGCGAGCTACAACCCTCTCGCTTGGAAGTCGAGGAAGGACTCCTTCCAAGCAAACAACTAGGTTGAGCTCCGGCTCCCGACCACTCGGTTGAGCTCCGACTCCCGACCACTTGGTTGAGCTCCGGCTCTCGACTACTAGGTTGAGCTCCAGCTCCCTACTCGGTTGAGCTCCGACTCCCGACCACTCGGTTGAGATCCGGCTCCCGACTACTAGGTTGAGCTCCAGCTCCCTACTCGGTTGAGCTCCGGCTCCCGACTACTCGGTTGAGCCCCGGTTCCCGACTACTCGGTTGAGCTCCGGCTCCCGACTACTAGGTTGAGCTCCAGCTCCCTACTCGGTTGAGCTCCGACTCCCGACCACTCGGTTGAGCTCCGGCTCCCGACTACTAGGTTGAGCTCCAGCTCCCTACTCGGTTGAGCTCCGGCTCCCGACTACTCGGTTGAGCTTCGGCTCCCAACTACTATTTTGAGCTCCAGCTCCCGACTACTGTTTTGAGCTCCGGCTCCCCACTCGGTTGAGCTCCGGCTCCCGATCACTCGGTCAAGCTCCGACTCCTGACCACTCGGTTGAGCTCCGGTTCCTGACTACTAGGTTGAGCTCCAGCTCCCTACTCCGTTGAGCTTCGGCTCCCGACTACTGGGTCGAGCTCCGGCTCTCGACTCATCGTTTGAGCTTCGGCTACTCGCGGGACTTGTATATGGGCCGAGGTGCAAAGCTTGGCCACTTACCTCGCCAACTCGAAAGACCAAAGAAGAAACCAAGTTCCTAAGCTCGGCTAATGTCATGAAAGCTTCTACGCTTTACTAGCTCAAAGCTTGGGGGGACTTGTGTACTGGCCGAGGAGTAAAACTCGTCCACCGAGCTTGGATACCCGATCCAACCCAGATATTAAAGGATAAAATATCGATATTATTAATCCTGATATTATCTTAAATAACCTTACCTGATTAAAAGAGATAATATCCCTTAAATTAAGGGTAGGATATTGATTTTTCCTTTAATAATCCTGATATTATCTCAAATAACCTTATACGTTTAAGAGATCAATTTAAGATATTATCTTAAATCAATCCTGATATTATCTCACACAACCTTATCCGGTTAAAAGAGATAATATCCCTTAAATTAAGGAAATTACATCTCAAAGAAGATTTAAGAGATAAAAGGAAATATATCCAGATAGGGGGATCCTATTATAAAAGGAGGAGAACCCCAAGAGAGAGACTCACTTTTCACTAAATCCCAGTGACTCTCCCTTAAGTGTATTAGAGAAACTAGCTCGACCGAGAGACTATTGAAGAGTCCTTACTCGCTGGTATTCATATCGAGATCACCGTATGGCCAAGGGTTGAACCTAGAACTACGTCTGGCTTTGATTCCCATTGGGATACGTAGGACCAGAATACAACATTCTGTCAAGCCATAATCTAAAACAACCCCCATTGTTCACTCTTGGTTTGACGTTCTACGACAAGATTCCGGCAAGTCGGATCTCGTAAGGAACAATACCCAAATAAAAATTTAAGTGATGAAGTTTGAGAAATTGAAGTAAAGATTTGAGGAAAGAAAGCCCTTCTAGGAATTTGAAGAAAGTTGGCAATGATGTTGTTGCGTGTGTTTTGATTCTAAAAAACAATGAAAAATGAGAAAGATCCAACTGTGCGTGTGATGGCCACTTGAATGAGTTCCCCCTTTTCGATCAAGTAGAAATAAAATATTAAGAGAGAACTCGAACAGTAGCAGAAATAGAGGAAGATTTCAAGCAGTAGTAGCAATGGTGATGAACTGTGTTGGGGAAGGTAGGAAAGGAAGTGGCGATGGGATGGGGAGGGAGGTTAAGGTGGAAGGTTTCGAGCATGGGAAAGAAGTTGAGATGGGAAGATGAGACTTCTACAGTGTTAACGGTGTTAAAAGTTAGTGATTGGTGGGTGCTTGGTTGGAAAAACAATTGGACGTGTCCACCTATAATTGGAGAACAGTATGACAAATACCTAAGGTACTTCATGTAAGTTTTGTCCATTTATGAATTAACCCAAGCCACCCATTCTCAATGGTAGACAAATCTGGTTCCAAGCAATAATGTGGCACTTCCTGCCATTTTCCCTAGAGCCCCCAAAAAAATCTCTCATCAAGCGCTCCAGCTTATTACACACATATTTGGGGAGAAGAGTGATTTGCCCCCCCTACTCAAAATAATAGGTTTCTAGCTCTTATTGTCAACTGTATCATGGATACAAACGTTCAACACAAAGGACAAATAAATAGGGTGATAGAGGGTCACCCTGTCTAATTCCTCTAGTTGGCGAGAAACATTCAAACTTGGCTCCATAAATAGAATCCACATGGAAGCCGTAGAAACACACCGCATAATCAGATGACAAAGACGCGGGCTCATGCCAATAATAGAAAAGGTTTCCTCCAAAACTCCAATCGGATCCTATCATATGCCTTTGTTAAGAAAAATTGGCAAGTGTACCAAATCGTCATCTGTAGTATAAATTTATCGTCCTCTGGGATTGAATTGTTAACTACTAACGTACCAACTCAACTTCGTTTGAGCGATCGAAAAGTTGGAATTGCTTTTCACCAATAAACAAGAACAAAAACTTTGCAAGAACAAGAAAATATTTTTGTTATTTTTCAATTAAGAAAATTCAAGCAACAGAAAATTGGTTTTAAGCAATCAAGAAAAAATTGTTAGATGATCGATTTCACTGCCTTTCCTACTTGTTCAATCTCGGAAATTAACTTGAACAGTTTATCCAATTTCAAGAAGCTGAGTTTTTATCATTTACCCCCTAATTCCTTAGGTTGATAAACCTTCCTGCCTAAATTACTAATTAAATTCCTTGAGTATTAGCAATTTAACAAGAGCAATGAGAATGGTTACAACTCAAAAATGCTAATTTGATTGTGTTCTTATTCCTAAGTAACACGCACAAACCATCTTTTCACAAATAGCAACTATGAATTCGAATTTCCCAATTACAAATTCATACAGTAGATAAACATGAAAACAGTGAATAAACTCTTGAATTTAAACAAACCAAACAAAGTCGAAATCCAGAATCAAAACAAGTTATCCATGCAGTTCCATCTACCTCTAACAAAAGGAAATTAGCTAGACATAATAAAAATAGAACAAACAGAAGAAGAAGATGAAGGCAAGATAGTCATCACGAGTCTCTACTCGTCAGCTTTAACTCTCTTGATTGCTCCCTTTCCTCCTCCTCAAAACTGTCTATCTCTCTCTGTATGAATGTCTCTCCAAAACTGTCTGAGTCTCTGCTTTTCTGTCTTGCACGATTTTATTTTATTTTTCCAGGTTGTAACTGCCATGCTCAAGCGTGGCATTCTTGGCACTTGAGCATGGATGAACTCATGCTTGAGCGTGATCCACCAATTCCAGCAACTGTCCAAATCTGCTCAACTGCTCGTTAAGACACCATAAAAACAACATAAAAACTAATAAAAGCAAAAATAAAGCTAACTACGAAATTAAGAAAATTAAAACAGAAAAATAACCTACAGCTAATAAAAACTAATAAAAAACTAATTAAAATTAGCAACCTATTAACTACAAATAAAGATTCATCACACCCCCACACTTAAGTGTTTGTTTGTTCCCAAGCAAAATAACAAAAACCAAACAAACAGTGGTTCAAGAGACACCCACAACTTAACAATAACAAAACAATGCACCACCCAACCATGTAAGAAATCCTAAAACAAAAGAATCACCTTATGACAAGTTCATATCCAAGAATTTTCAAAAGAAGAAATCATACAAATGATGCACCAATATTTCCACACTTGAAAAATTAAAGAACACGACTAATTCAATTAAGAAAGAACCAGTGGACACCCAACTACAAACAAGAAGTGCAATTTCACTCAATCACTTAAATTTATGTAGGTAATAATTGCAAGTGTAGCACTCAAATTCAAACATCAAAACCATGCAACTTCAAGTTTGATTTTCATCTGAATCATTCATTCACAATTCACAAAATGCATAAATCAAAGGGACTTTATTTAGGATGTAACGTGGTCATGGCAAATGGGAAGGATAAGAAAGGATAAAAAAGCTAGTGCCAAAGGAAATATGAGAGCAACAATTATTTTTAAAACAAACATGCTTTGTATGCAACCCGTTTCTCACTTCTTTCTTTTTGACTTCCTTCACCTTCTTTATTTAAATCACCATTTTTTTCTTCTTCAAGCATTTCATACCATTTTCCATATTTTTTTTTCTTTCTTTTTACATTTCTTTTTTCCTTCCTTTTTTTTTTTCTTTTTGATAACCATTCCTTCCTTTCACCAACATATAACCACAAAATATTCTCCCCCACACTTATGTCAAACCCACACACAATACTTTAATGCTCTCATATCCACTAAGGTTGGGTAGAAACATTGTTTTTCAAGTTAAGGCTCATGGTTAAAAACAAACAAAGATTTACATGTAAAGCTCAAAGGGGCTAATCAAAGGGAAAAATTTAAGGTTGGCTATTTGGTCAAAGTAGTTATATGAAAAACGGCCCAAATCATTTTTATAACATGCATGTGAATCATGAACTTCATCAAACAAGAACCAAGCAAACTCAAGAGCATGAATTTCAATGGTGCACTCTCAAGATTTTTTTTTTACAATTATAGGCCCAAATAACTCACAAGGGTAAAGCTAAGCAATCCAATTAATTCTCACCAAAATTTTATAGCCATGGACTTTAATCAACAAGGTTTAACACAATGCACCACAGTTTTGAAATCCACTCAAGAACAAACTCAAAATGATAAGCTAAACCACAAGTGTCATCTTCATATTAAAGGAAAACAAACATGGTGGGTGCACAACACAATGGAATTTCTAAGAACGGGGTTCCACACAAGCATGCTTATTATTTTTCTTTAAAAAAGGGCAATGATCTTAACTTGTAGACACTAAAAAACACACTCAAAAATAAAACAACACACAATCAGAAAACATAAAAACAAAATAAAGTAAAAGAAAAGAAAACTCCCCTATCTTGTGCTTCCAAAATTTGGTCCAAACATGAGGTCACCATCAGTAGTGCCTCCTATCCTTCCATTTTATCATGAGATACCCTAAAACACAACTAAATATATATCTCAAAACAGAGAAAACATTAGCACAAGATAGGTAAGTCATAAAACAAAATTAAAAACTAAAAAAAACTAAAAAGAAAGTAAACTAAAAGCTACTCCTAAAAACTATTCATTCTTCATCCTCTTCTTCTTCCATCTCTTGATCCTCCTGAACTTCCTCCTCCTGGTCTTGCAGATCCAACTGTATAAACTCCCGATGCAGCTCATCCTTCTGGTACTAGAGGGACAAACCTCTACTGAGGCACACCCACGTGCTCAGCTACAACAACAATAAATGCATGCACTTGATCTATATTGTGATACATTCTTTGAATCGCATGAGTCATCAATTGCTGCCGACCAGCCCGAGACGCCAAAAGTCCTTCTCCCACTATCTGTGGAGGTCGGTGTAATGTCAGAATTTTGCCCCAATTGTCATCAATATACCTCGCATCAATGGGTTTTTCCAATTTTGCACGCTCAATGATTGGGTCTTCCATCCCCGCAAGCCTAATTAAGTGAGTAATGAGCTGAGGGTAACCTAACTTTTTCTTTGGATCATTGGCAAGCTGATAATTGTTAAAAGCAATAACTCTTCCTACATCCACAAATCTGTTAGTCAAAATTGAATTAATCAACAAAGCACGAGTCACAGTAATTTCAGATTTGTTGGAAACATGAAGAAGTTTTGTAGTCACAAAAGTAGCCCAGATCCTAGGAATAAGTTTCAAAGTTGTTCTCCTCAAAAGCCTAGGCTGCAGAGACCTTTTTTTGGTTCCCCGGCAACAGCCTAAAAACTTGTTAAGCAAAATTGGCAAGTGTAAAAAAATATATTTATTAGAGAAAGACGATGGGAATGGTCCCATAAAGTCAATCCCCCAAACATAAAAAATTTCAACCTCCAAGATGGATTTTATAAGCATTTCATTCCTCTTAGAAATGTTGCCTAATCTTTGACATCTATCATATTTTTCAACAAAATTGTGGGCATCTTTAAACAAAGTAGGCCTATAAAAGCCACATTACAAGACCTTAGCGACATTTCTTTTGCCACTATAATGGCTACCATATTTAGACCCATGCACAAATTTTTTTCAAATTCATCATCTGGGACACATATTCTAATGATCCTATCAGCACATCTTTTATGCAATAAAGGTTCATCCCATTTATAAAATTTAGCATCATGAAAAAACTTTTTCTTTTGCTCCCAACTAAAATCAATAGGGACAATACCTGCAACCTTATAATTTGTAAAATCAGCAAATCAAGGGGAATAATTTACCATCATCAACTTTTCATCAGGAAACTCCTCCGAGAGAGATGATCTGCAACAACATTTTGCTTTCATTGCTTGTATCTTATATCCAAATCAAATTCTTGGAGAAGAAATATCCACACAATCAATCGTGGCTTAGCATCCTGCTTAGCTGTGAAACCTGACTCTATTTTACAGGGTAATAAGAATTTAACTTCTTTTATCTGGGTTATTATTATTATTTATAAAAATATTATAAGACAAAAATATTGAGGTAAGTAAAGTTGAGGGGAAAATAATGATATTTGAATAATCCAATGTGAAGTTTCAGTTTATCTTTTTTTTTTTTTTAAATATCAAATATTAATTTTGGATTTATAAGTGGGAAATAAAATGAATGGGGCTTCTCCCCTTCATAGGGGCAGACATAACATATAGAAAGAAATAAAAAAGAAGAGAGGAAGAGAAATAGACAAAAAAAGAGGAAGAAAGGAATGAGGAAAGGTGAGAGCTTTTGAAGATGGAGCTTCCTTCTCATATTGGCCATGAAAGAAAGATTGGTGAGCATCTTCCAGGCCTCCCAAAAATCCCACAATCTTCTCATCTTCCTGAACCTTATTTGTTCTCCATGGTTGGGTAAGAACCCCAAGGCAAGGGAGTCTAATGTTTTCTTGAATTTCTCTTGTTCAATCTTGTGCAATCTTCTTTAATTAATGTTTAAGTTCATGAAATTGAAAGGAAAACAAAGGTTATGACTGTTTGGTTGAACCTTAGAGATTGGGGGTGAGGAACTCCATTTTTGGAGCTTGAAGTTTGATTTTTTTAGATTGTCTCGGTTTTGTGATGAAAATATGACATACCTGTAATCAAAAAATCGTATCTAGAGTTGTAGAATTCGAAATGATATGAAATTTGTCTCATTTGAAAGCTAACACATAGAGTTAACTATTATATAATTTTCGAGATTTTTGGAGGCCTGAGATGTTCTCAGTTAATTTTTGAAAATAGGGTTAGGACTGTCCCGAATGCATCCTGACAGTCTGCATTCAAAAAATTATATCTTGGGTTATAAAACTCAGAATGCGATGAAGCTTGTTGCGTTCAAAACTGAGATGTAAAGGTTTATTGTGGTAAAATGTCGTAATTTAATGAGACCTGAGGAAGTCCCAGTTTAATTTGTAAAGTTGTGTACTGTCTGTTTAGGATGTACTCAGACAATCTTTACTCCAAAATTTATATTTGGAGTTTAAGACCTCCTTTTTATGTGAAATTAGTGTCGTTTGAAAGCAGACATAAAAGTCTTATTGTGATTAAATTTAGGAATTTATGGACCTATGTATTATTCCCAGCTTTAGTTTGAAGTTTGTCCAAGCTTGCTGAAAACCCCCTATGGCAGTCAATCTTGATAAGGTTGCATCTTAGGCCATAACCTTCGAACTTTAGTGCTACTAGTTACATTAAAAGATTATTAAAAAGGATAAGAAAACTATCTAAATGTTAGAAAGTATACTCATGAAGTGTATTCATAGAATTGAGTAAAGATCATTAAAGTGAGACGACAAGATGTAAACCTTAACTGAGACATATATTGTCCATAAACAACAATTTTGTGAACAATGAGGAGAATTTTAGTTGGTTGGCCAATGAGACTCTATATAATTGGAATAATAATATGAATGCTTTATTAGTGACTAAATGTTCTATATTTTGAATTGCTATGTATACAATGAGTGTTCTAGTAATATTGAATGAACAAGTTATGATAAAGGAATTGTATTGCTGAAGGAAGATAAAAGAAAGATGTTTGCTTATAATATACTACTATGAGTTATGTTTATGTGATTATAATGTAGGTTATTAGAATGGAAGTATAACAAAATTGTTTTGTCAATATTTATAATTGTGAATGACACCATGTACTCGTGTCTTAATGATTGACAATTGAGAAATAAATGAGTGTTGAGATTATCTATTATGGGAGGGTAGTATATATAGATATATGTATATACATATACTAGTGAATGATTTGTTTTGATGCTTATGTGCATGCTTGCCGGTGATGAAATATTGAAATGAGTCCAGTACATGAGTGATGAAGTGTGGTAAGTCCTTGACTTTGTGAAATGACTAACAGTAAATGTATGAGATGTGTATTCCATATGAATGGTTGAATTGCCACTATGGTTATGGGATCATAATGCACAGATAAACTTACGTATTCTTATTGTGTAATATGGGTGAACATTGTTTGATACCTGCTGTATGTTTTATAAGCTATAAAATAGAGAAAACCTTAAGGATGAGATGATGGAAAACACACATTTGTTATAAATGGTACGATCTCTCAAATGAGAGTCACTTTATATGCGAAAGGCTTTATTATAAGCTTGAGATATGTTTCGGTATAAGCATTGGTTATGATTATTTAGTTGCGGAGATATCATGTGATATGATATTGGAATTTAGGAGAGGTATGAAAGTGATATCAACTGTTAGGTTTGGACATGTGTATATGATGTGAATTATGGAATATACTTGATGCTTGAGTTGACAATTGAAAATTCGCACTGGGGATAGCGATACGTAACACCCAGCTGTGCGAGATTTTCGTTACGAGAATGCACTGGGAATGGCGAGACGTAACACCCAAAGAGAGCTTGGATGTGATGGTATGGCCATATACCGGGACGCCTAGATGGTGTGAGACCACACTGGGGACGGCGAAACGTAACACCCAGTGGCGGATAGATTGTATGCCTATCGAGGATGGCGAGACGTAACGCTTGATAGTGCGAATGAAATATGTTATACGATTTTTGAGGTAATTTAAGCATCATGCTAGAAAATATACAATGAGAGTAGAAGATGTTAAATATGTGATATTAAAGGTTTTGATGAGTTGGACATTGTTGTATTTTTTGTTTGCATGATTTTCCATGTTTTTACTCGTGAGGCCCTTACTGGGTTTATTTAACTCACCCTTCATAGTGTTGAGATGCAGGTGTGGAAACCGCTGGATCATCCTGAGCTGTCTGGCTCATAATTATGGAGTTAATGTTCCAAGCCGCCACCTCTAAAGATGTTTTTATTTATCGCCTAAAGTTAATGTGTTTATATTGTAAAACAATGAAAACTAAATTGAATCATTTTTTTTATATAAGAGTTTGGTATTCAAATATGTTATTAGGAGTTATTTGTATCCCATTTATGAAAGCTTATCATATGAGGACCACAAGTTTGTCTTTTCTTTAAAAGAAGAAAGGTTCAATGTTTAATGGTATTGAATATTTATTTTTCTTGAATTAAGAATGAGGAAGTGTTAACCTGGGCAAGGCTTCGGATTTGGGGTTGTCACCCCTTTTCTGGCCGGTCACCGACACCAAATTTGGGTCGTGACATTAGCAAACAAATACCCCAAGGCCGAGTGATCAATGTAAACAATGACTTTAGACCCAACAAGATAGGATCTAAATTTGTCAAAAGCAAACACAATATCAAGCAACTCTTTTTCGGTCGTGGCATAATTTTTCTGAGCATCATTCAACACGACTTGCATAAAAAATCACATGCAGAATTTTATTTTTTATTTGTCCTAACGTTGCACCTACAGCATAGTCACTTGCATCGCACATAATATCAAAAGGTAAACTCCAATCGGGAGCAACCATCATTTATGCAGAAATTAGTTTTTCTTAGATTTTATTAAAAGCATCCAGGAATGCATCATTAAACACAAAAGTAGCATCTTTTTCCAAAAGGTTTGTCAAGGACTTAGCAATTTTAGAAAAATCTTATATAAACCGCCTATAAAAACCAGTATGCCCAAGAAAACTTCTTATACCTTTCACATTAATCGGTGGCGGTAACTTTTCAATTACCTCCACCTTTGCTCTATCCACCTCAATTCCTCTTGCAGAAATTTGATGACCAAGAACTATACCTCCTCTTACCATAAAATGACATTTTTCCCAGTTAAGAACAAGGTTAGTTTCTTGGCATCTTTTTAAAACCAAAACAAGGTTGGATAGGCTAGTATCAAATGAAGATCCAAACACAGAAAAATCATCCATAAAAATTTCTATGTAATTTTCAATTAAATCAGAAAAGATTGAGAACATGCACCTTTGAAATGTGGTGGGTGCATCACACAACCCGAAAGGCATACGCCTATAGGCAAAAACCCCAAATGGACAAGTAAAGGTTGTTTTTTCCTGATCTTCCGGGGCTACTACAATTTGATTGTAGCCCGAGTACCCATCCAGAAAACAATAATATTCATGCCCCGCCAACCTCTCTGTCATCTGGTCAATGAACGGAAGCGGAAAATGATCTTTCCTTGTAGTTTGATTAAGCTTCCGGTAGTCAATACACATCCTCTACCCAATGACTTGCCTTGTAGGAATTAACTCATTGTTTTCATTCATCACCGCGGTCATACCACCTTTCTTGAGAACCACCTGAACCGGGCTCACACACTCACTGTCAGAAATGGGAAAAATTATACCTGCATCAAGCAACTTTATCACTTCTTTCTTCACCACTTCCTTCATAGTTGGATTGAGCATCCTTTGATGTTGAACCACTGGTTTAAAGTCTTCCTCCATAAATATTTTATACATGCAGAATGTAGGACTTATCCCCTTCAAATCATTGATATTCCAACCAATGCTGACATGTGATCCCTCAATACTCGAAGCTATTTTTCCTCTTCACTTTCTGACAACTCCACATTCACAATAACTGGATTCTTCTTTTTCTCATCCAGAAAAGCATATTTCAGATTTGAGGGCAATGGTTTTTGCTCCATGGATGGCCCCTCTTTCACTACCTCTTCCTCTTTTTTTAATTCTTGTAATTTTTTATTTGAAGAAGAGGTAGGTTCCAAAGCCTTCAATTGATAGATACATTCCACTACTTCGGAATTAACTTCCTCACGAACCTCCTTAATTTCTTTGCCTTTCATCAAAGTTGCTTCCAAGGGACTTTCTACTGCACTTTTTTCAAATTCCTCTAAGACCAAGGAATCCAAAACTTTGACCTGTAAACAACAATCAGAATCTTGAGCATGCTTCACTACATCTTTGATTGAGAAGACCACTTTTTCATCTTCTACTCTCAAAATCAGTTCACCTTTCTGCACATCGATCAAAGCCCGACCTATAGCCAAAAATGACCTACCAAGAATAAGAGAAACTCTAGCATCCTCTTCCATGTCCAACACTACAAAATTTACAGGGAAGATGAATTTATCAATCTTAACAAGCAAATTTTCCATAATGCCATAAGGATATTTTATCGAACGATCTGCCAACTGAAGAGATATCATAGTAGGCTTCGATGTACCAATTCCTAGTCTTTTAAAAATTGACAAAGTCATCAAATTGATACTTGCTCTCAAATCACATAGAGCCCTGCCAACCTCCATATTACCAATCTCACAAGGAATAGTGAAGCTTCCTGGATCCTTCAACTTAAGAGGCAATTTTTGTTGAATGATAGCACTACACTCCTCTGTAAGCATAACAGTTTCCACTTCATTGGCATTCCTCTTCTTGGACAACAAATCCTTCATGAACTGAGCATAACTTGGCATTTGTTCTAATGCCTCAGTAAATGGAATATTAATTTGCAGCTTTTTGAACACCTCTAAGAAGCTGGAAAATTGGTTGTCTTCATTCTTCTTCTTCAACCTTTGAGGATAAGGAATTTTATGAATAAAGGGCAGCGGCTGTTTTGGCTTGTCAACTTGTGAATTTTCATATTTTTCAGCTTCTACTTTCTCCTCTTCAACCACTACTTCCTCCTCCTCTTGCTTTTCATCATGAACAATTTTTTCAGCATTATTATCCTTCAAGGACTCATCTTGGACAACAGTGTTCAGAACCTTACCACTCCTCAAGTGAATTGCTTTGCAATGCTCTTTTGGATTAGGAACAGTATCACCTGACAAAGTACCTGAAGCTCTTTCAGACAACTGTTTAGAAATCTGCTCAATTTGTACTTCCAAATTCCGAATAGGCGCCTCTTGATTCTTGAAATTGGCCCTTGTCTCATTCATGAAATTTGAAGTTTGCTCCATAAAAGTAGAAGTATTAATAGACAATTTCTCCAAAGCACTCTACAAAGATGACATTCTGTTTTGAGGTTGTGATTGCCCTTGGAATGAAGAATTCCCTTGTTGTTGTTGTTGAGGCTTGAATTGATTCTGACCTTGTCCACCCATGAGAAGTTAGGATGGTTCCTCCAACCAGGATTGTAAGTGTTTGAATATGGGTTATTTTGTTGCCCCAATGCATTCACTTTCTCTCCGAGTTGATTTGTACCACAATCACCATTACGATGTTCACCACCACAAAAATCACACACCAAGGGAGGTGTATTCAGTGCATTAACTTGGCCATTCCCCAACAAAGTAGCAAGCTGTTGAGAAATCACCTTATTAACTTGCTGCTCAATCATATTACTATCCACAACATTCACCCCCAAGACTTTTCTGTTTTGCCTATTATGTTGCATATTAGCACTGCGGACAGCCATGGTCTCTAGTATTTCCAAAGCCTCTTCTGGACTCTTCAAATCAAAAGATCCTCCACATGCATCATCCATCATCTGTCTTGCATTCGGTTCCAGCCCATTATAGAAAGTTTGAGCTAGCAACAAATTGGGCAAAGCATGATGATGACATTTTCTGAGTAGCTCCTTGAACCTCTCCCAAGTATCATACAAAGTTTCTGACTCTAGTTGCATAAACGAGGTAATTTCACTCCCCAACTTTGCTGACTTTGATGCTGGAAAATATTTCTACACGAACCTGGACTCCAAATCATCCCATGTCGAGATACTGCCCTGTTGCTGTGATTCTAACTTTTAGCTTTATCCTTCACTAAGAAAGGAAATAGCCTCAATCTGATAGCCTCACCACTAACTCCATTGTACTTCACTGTATCACATATCTGCAAGAAATTCTCCAGATGTTGATTGGGATCCTCCTGAGCTCCTCCACCAAACTCGTTCTGATGCATCAATTGAAGGAGTGCAGGCTTGATTTCAAAGTTGTTAGCCTACACAGGAGGTCTCACAATAGAACCCCGAACACCTTCAATATTGGGCTTGGAATAATCCCTCAATGTCCGCTTAGCAGGTTGCTCGGCCATGACTGTTTCAGCTTCAACTACCTGTTGTTGTAAAAGTGCTTGTTCCCTTTCTTGTTGCCTGCGTTGTCTGACTGCTTTCCGGTTACTCTTAGCTGTCTTTTCAATTTCAGGATCAAACAGCAAAGAATTCTTGTCAACGGTACCTCGCATACATAACTCGAAAGAAAATCATTGCACACTGACAATATAAAATAAAATAAAATTGCAGCAACTATAATAACAAAATAAAATGCTCAAATTGAGATTTCCCTGGTACAACTAATACTAACAGAAATCAATCCCCGGTAACGGGGCCAAAAACTTCTTTAAGCAAAATTGGCAAGTGTACCAAATCGCTAACTGTAGTATAAAATTATCGTCGTCAGTGTAACGCCCCAACTTGAGGAGTACATTATTACCCCTTTTAAGAAAAATAACACTCTCAGAAATAGCTAGTTGCTTTTGGAAATTTAATATTTTTCTAAGTAATGTTACTTTTCAAAAATGTGATACTTTTTCTTTCACGCACAAATAATTATAAAACAGCATAAACACAAAAGAAGTAAAGGGACACATAAAACTATACATATATTTATCATAAGGCCTTCATGGATACAGGCCACTTGACAAAAGTTTTACATGAGGAAAACAAAAGCTACATTGACAGAGGTAAGGTAAGGTAAAAGGAAACACGAATCAAAAGAAAGATAGCTCTCAGAAGCCAGATGCAACTATCAAGATATCATTACCCCAAAAACATGATCCTAAAACTGGTCAGAAACTAATGGTACCCATTGGGGAGACCATGGTGGCCATCCCTGTTCCCAGAAGGTGTGTCGGATAGGGAAGCGGATGCCCCAAATCCCACATCGGGGGAGTCATCATCATCGTCGTCAAGAGGGTAGTACTATGGCTCCTCCTCCATGAGCTCCACAGGGTCCTCCTCAAAGAACTCCTCGGGATCCTCCTCTATGGGTGAGGCCGGTGTTGCTGCCTGCAGAGGTGGGTCCTGTGGGGGATCCATGATCAACTGTCCCTGGTTAGCTAGGTGTTGCAGATAGAACCATTCTGGTGGCAATGAGATCTCGATAGTCTCTACGGTATGAGTCCTCCGCTCCGGTCCTCCTACCTTTGTACCATCGACTGTACAAACCGGGCCAGTATATGTGGCAGAGTGATTCCCCGGATGAAACACCCACGTGCTGGGGTTATGGACATTCTAAAAAATGAGGGCCCTCACCCTCGAGTAAGCTAGGGACATGGCCTGATCCATCTATACTCAAAACAGATATACGCCACATAGGGAAAGAAAAACCAACAATAAAAATACAAGGGTAAGACACCAATATATAGATTAATTACGATAACTACATGCACGACACACATGAGAACAACATGTACAAATAAATATTCATATTCAACATAAGATTTTCAGAAATTAGCATGACATCCAAAAATCATCGTCGTTTTTGAAAAATGCATGACACTTCTATTTTCAACAATCTATCCTAATCTCCGGAGATCCCAACTTCGTTTTAAAATAAAGTGAGTTGATCAGGCTCGATTTCCAAATAAGGCACAACGTGTATTCCACAGAACTGTCCATTTCAAGGCTCAGTGATCAACGTGTGTGGAGTCCATAGCACACTCTCCAACACAAGGCACAGTGATCAAGGCAAATGGATTTCATTGTCCATCAAGGCACAATGATACAACGTAGCATGAAATACCTTACCCTTCAAGGCATTCATACAAAACAACCTGGGCACGTCTGCCAAATGCATGTAAAAATATTTTATTTTCGCCACTTTTCTTTGTATTTCATTCTTTCCTTTGTCAAGGCTCAAGGCACACGACCATTCACGAATTTTTCAACATTTAAAACTTTTCCATTATCAACACAGGATGTTCTGTCCGAGTGTCCAATCAAAAGAGTCTTAGACCGATGCACCAGTCTTAGACTTTGTGGTCATAGAAAACAACTTTCACATTTTTACCACGTTTATCACAACGTATGTAGGACACACAGTCCACAACAACGTATATAGGACACGAAGTCCCCAACAATGTGACACGGATCATAGATCTACGTGTTCTTAAACACTAGTACCCCGACATCTCGGTTACTAGGTTTACTTTTCAACGTTATTTTTCGTTCAGTGAAACACAAATACAAAACAAAACCTCCGTAACTTATCTAAGTTATCGGAATCTTTTTGTTGAATAAAACTTTTTGGTAAATGAAAAACGTTTTCATTTGAAATTCATTTTTAAACTTTAAGTTATAGAAAAATCCATTTCAAAAATCTATTTTTATTTTGGAATTTTCCTTTTTTTCAAAAATTATTGAAATGTAAAAAAAAATCTTTTTTAAATCTTAAAATAAACTTGTTTTTCTTTATAGTTTTCCACCATAAAATGTTTTCAAAAACTGATTTCTCTTAGGGTAAAATTATTTAAATTTTCAAATAGTTTTCCTTCATAATTTTTTTTTTGTTTTGATTCTTATATTCTCATCAAATTTTGAAAAGGTAATTTATTTTCTCTTTCACCAAAATATTTCTTCAGATAAATACTTATTTTCAATATTCTTCGTATGGTTTTTTTTCTTAAGGCTTTTATCTTGATAATTAAATTGAGGTCTAACCAATTGTTAGGCTTTCCAGGCAACAACCAAACAGCCTAATAACATATTATAACATGTACCAACTATATTCACATCTTCATAAATAATTAACCAAACACAAAAATTTTAAACATATATTTCAATCAAGTAAACAACTTAAACCACCACATCAAAACTTAAACAACCACATTAAGTCAAACACAAACAACATATAGTTATCATAAAGTGTATCCCTCAGGCAGTCTCCCCTTACCTCAGTTTTTGAAGGGTACAAAAGGTCGTTTTTTTTTCGCATTTGAGTAAAACGAACTTCGTTTCCTTATCACGTTTGCAAGTCTAAACAAAATCAAGCATGAAAAACAAGTTAAAAACTCATAAAATCACCCTATTTCTCCCCTGCATGTCTCGGTCATGACATGAAAATGATGATAAAAATATTAGTTTTTTACAAGTTTTTGGATCAATGATCCTTAAGCATTATAAAGGTAAGATCAAGGTTCATATATTTAAAATAAATTTCAATTCATCTACATCATGAATGAGTAGGTTTCGGTCTACACAAAAAAATAGGCTAGGAATTGATCTTTCAACTCTTGAGCTACATGCATGTACTTAAAATGATAATCAAAACAAGCACTTTTCTTAAAAATTGAAACTAGGCTTCCTCAACTCTCATAGCTAGAGTTTCTGCCATGGGTATGAAAATGGGAAAGAAAACTCATTTTTGATTTTACTCATGAACTGGAAAAAAATAGATATATTAGAGAGTTTTAAAATCAAGTAGAGAAAAATTAAACAAAAACACTAACTTGCCTACGTAGGGTTTTTGGCCACCCTAAAAAAAATGTGTTTGGAAAAACTTTTTGTTACATGCAAACATGTAAAATGAAGTTAGAGTTGTGTATGAGTTCATAAATATTTGTTTCCTAATAAAAAGATTTTTCTAAGAATTTTCTTAAAATTTTTTTGAATAAAACTTGAACATGCAACATGATAGAGCAACATGCATGTAGATGGAAAGGAGATTTTTAAGAAAATAAAGTGTAAGAGAGAAGAGTTATACCCTTGATGATGAAGGTAAGATGAAGATGAAGATGAGCAAGGCTTCAATCTTCCAAGAGTAACAATGGTGAAGTGAGTGAGCAAGTGAGTAAGCAGCTGAGTGTGCAAGTGAGTGAGTTTGAGAGAAAGAGACAAAAGTAGAAGTGGGAGAAAATGGAGACGAATTTTCAAATTTTTTTTGAATGTAGAAGCTTGTATTTAATATAATAAAAAGGTTTCCTGCAAGGTTTAGAAAAATGATTTTATGTGTAAGTCATAATGGCCTTTCCTTATGACACCTTCATCATTCATATATCAAGTCTTGTCAAACCTACATCAACTCCATTTTAAATTAATTCAGCTTCCTTCCGATTCCGTCGATTCCCCGGCTGTAAAATCCGATCGTATTTCCTTTAAAGATTTCATCCGAAAAATTATATTATATTATTTACAAACGGAAATTTTCAAAATTTTGGGATTCATTGCAATCGTGTTAGGAAACCTGATGATTTCGTTTACGCGTCAAAATTTGGTTTCTCAATCATTAAAATCTTACTGATAGTGAAAACGCAGACCAGATTTCGTCTTATGCTTGAGCATGCCAGGCGCTTGAGCGTGAATGAACTCATACTTGAGCATGATCCACCAATTCCAACAACTGTCCAAATCTGCTCAACTGCTCGTTAAGACACCATAAAAACAGCATAAAAAATAATAAAAGCAAAAATAAAACTAACTACGAAATTAAGAAAATAAGAATAGAAAAATAACCTAAAACTAATAAAAACTAATCAAAAACTATTTAAAATTAACAACCTATTAACTACAAATTAAGATCCATCAGCGTTCTCCAGATCAACCTTAACCGCCACAAAACCTTTCCTCCCTTTCTTCGCACGCATAGAATGGAAGATATCTTGGGCTATGACAATGTTGTCAGAACTATTTCTCCCTGGGACAAAGCTGCATTGTAAGTGAGATTACATAGACTAATAGGGCGGAACTGTTTCAGAGTATATAGGTGTATAACTTTTGGAATGAGAACAACTAAAGTTTCATTCAACTCCCCAACCTGGTCAGGATCCTCAACTGTGGCCCTTACCAACTGACCAACAGACAGCCCCACAACGTTCCCTCAGGCTAAGATCATCAATTTTCTTAAAGCTGGAAACAGTAGTCATCTCAGTCAAGTCCATAGATCCCTGAAGAAATCTACTGTCATATTTCCGCCGAATGTGGAAGAACCGTGTATTTCTATCTCCAAACTGAAACCAGTTGCATCTCGCCTTCTGCCTCCAGAAAACCTCTTCTTGACCCAAGAACTGAAAGGTACTCTTTCCAAAGTTTTTGAAGCAACTTTGAAAGGTAAGTATCAGTCCCCATGGTTAGCCTTTTATTAATGGGCCATTAGACGTTTCTTTTTCTGAAATATGTTGCCAAAAGAATGTACATTCGAATCCTCCACATCCCTTTGAAATTTAGTAACGGTAAGCTTTCAGTTACTTGCACTCTGCCATGCCTGTTGAATAATAGGTTTGAAAGTGGAATCCGCGCGCCAACCAAGAAGCCATTCATACCTGAACGGTTTTCCATGACAAGGTTGGGGCCTCCCAGCTTCTAGGACTAGTAACAAAGGCTTATGACCAGACTTCAAAGCGGGAGATGATATATAGATGCATCGGGAAAAGCCAATCTGCAAGCACTGTTGCTCACCCCCTATTAGAAACCAAGATCTAGAATTTCCAGATGAAGTAATTTCCACATGCATGAATTGGGTATGGACCCGAATAATATCCACTGTCAAAACACTGTTCCAAAGCAACCAAATGCCACCTGAGAATCCTGAAGCATCAACTTTCCAATAAAGTTGAAAGCCCAACTTCCCAAGGAATTTGTCAGCTCTACTCCTACTAATGTGGGTCTCAAACAGAAATAAAAGATCAACATTATGTCTGTTTACCAAGTCCCTAATAAGGCCAGGGAAAGTCCTACCCCCAGCCCCTCTTACATTCCATGTCATGCACTTCATAATTAACATAATGAAAAAGACGGAAAGAGAAAACCTGACCTTAGGGATCCCTCATAGGATTATCATCGAACACCTTTTGGCCATCACCATTCGGTGAAATATCCATATCGACATCACTCGTAACACATCCAGACTTAGCCACCTCATGAGAGCCCTCTACATCAGCATCAAGAGACGTATTCGGGGGTCTTTGGTTTAGGACCTTCATATCCATCGGGACTTGCAAAGCTCCATCTCCCTCCATAGGAACCACCCCATTTTCATGTGTCTTCCCTACCAACTCAGTGCCTTTACAAACACTAGCAATAGCTCCCCTCAAGTTTCCTTTACCATCCCCAACCGTAACATCCTGATGAGATGCGTTTTCATGAGTCACTGAGTGGACTCGGTATGATGACTCGCCCTTAACCCATTGTGAAATCGCCTGGTCGGCTCGGACCAAGTTGCTCCTCCACATGTTTCTTGGCCCGTACCGAGTTATTATTTACCTCTGCAACAGTACCATGCACCATCCCTGCTTGCCTTTATTGTTCCCACGATTACTTTGTACACCTTTTGACACTCCACTATTTCCACCAATACCCGACATTCCCTTATTATTGGGAGCAGCTGTTTCGTCGTGTAGCTCTCCATGATTGGTCATATGTCCTCTTGTGCTATCGTGAAAACAATATGAAATAAAAGTGGTTATAGTTAAATAATCTTTTAAGTTTTCATGTTAATAAAAAGTTAAATTTATATGATAAAATTGTGTTAAAGAACTAATTCGTAAAGTTTGCAAGACTATTTTTAGTATTAGACGAGGAAACCATTTTTGTGTTCCTTATTTTTTTTGTTAAGAATGAGTATCGGGTTCAAGCTATCACTCTTTAGACGAGCCTTCGAAGGTTATGGTAAAATTCTAAAACTATAAGGTTATCACTAGATGAGGTATTAAAAATTGACTAAGTTAAAAGACATTAGATCAGTGTCTAAGTCTATATGTAAAATAAATAATAGACGAGTCAATTAATAACTCTCAGGAAAATAACAAGTTTAAAGACTTGTATCTAGCTGAAAAGTTAACTAGACGCAAATCTGTAGACGACCCAGTTTTTATACATAGTTAAAATTGCGTGTCCAAAGATATGCGCGCCCACAGGTCATTGGAACTGAACCTGTCTATTCAAAGTGAATTTAGTTCAAATGATAGTTATTTAAAATGAAGGAATTTGTGTCCCTTTCTTGTGTTATTTGAATTGTTTAAATCTTTGTTTCTTGAGATTAGAAACATAGTACCATCGAGAACACAAACATTTGTACTCTGACACAAATATTGTTGTAAAGTTGAACCAAGTATGAAGATGGAAAGTCAGAAAGCAACCTTCGGTACAAAAGAGAAATGACAGCACTACTTTGAGCTTACTTCTAATAACCAAGAGCACTTCTTGCAGAAAGCATATCAAGCAATCAGTCTCAATGGATCCTAGCATTTAATGCTATGTCTAAACGGATACAAGTTGAAGACCGTTGAAGAAGAACTAGATAGAGCTGCACTTCATCTATAAATACTGGACAACCTCCAGTGAAGAAAAAAAGATCTAAGCTCTGATATTCTTAGTGCCAAAACTCTGCTTAAAGTTCTCTTGAATACCTTCATTTGTAAACACAACTGATCTTAAACTTTTATACTCTCACACATAGTGAGCTTGTAAGATCATACTTTAAATCTCTTTGTTAGAGTTAGAGCTTGAAGAGGCTTGGTAGAGAAAGAATACTTGTCAGCCTGAAGAGGTGTTGAATATTTGTAAAGCTATTGGATTATAGTGGAGAAAACCTTCAGGTAGAAGGGACTGGACGTAGCTCTCGGTTGGAAGAGAGTGAACCAGGATAAATCAACTGTGTGAATCTTCTATCCTTATCTTTTACAGTCTTTGTTTATACTAACTATGGGATTTGAATATGAGTTTGTTAACTCTTTTGAAAGGTTATTTTGTCTGTGTATATTTGTCTTGTTTTGCTTGCAAAAAGCTTTTGAGAAAGACTTTTTCGAAAAACTGTTAATTAAGAAACACAATTCAACCACTTTCTTGTGTTTCCCTGTGTCAACTTCAATTGGTATCAGAGCTCAGCTTCGAAAGCGTTGAGCATCTAACAAGTACCGAGGGAGTACGATCCAACAAGCATCGATACAGAAGGACACGCAATCAACAGACATCCATTCTTTGATTGTAGTGATTATGACTACTGGAAAAAGAGAATGATGACTTTTCTTGATGCACAAAATGTGGATATCTGGGAGCTGGTTGAAACTGGTTATACTAAAACAAGAGATGCCACTACAAGAAATTAAGCTATTTCCTAGGGCTTTTTACCCAGGGAAAAAAATCCCTAGGAAATTTTTACATTTCCCACGGCCAAGACCCTCGGAAACGTCTCGCTTGATTTCCCACGGCTTGGTCCCTAGGAAAAAGAGGCACCAAACATTCCCGCTTTATTTCCCACAGGCTGGGCCGTAGGTAACAGAAAGCGCTATTTCCCACGGACCGAGCCCTGGGAAATGACTCAGTTTTCCTATGGACTTGGCCGTGTCTAGTCAACACGGAGTTTCCCACGGATGGGACCATCGCAAAATCCAGCAGTTTCCCACGGCTGTGACGGTCGCAAAATTAGGCGGTGTTTCCCACAGCCAAGCCCGTGGGAAAATGATGTTAACCTACTGTGCGCCTTCCTCCTCTTCACTCGGTCCATTCGCGCCTCCAGCCATTAATAGTGCCGCCCAACCCTCCTTCGCGCCTCCAGCTCCTTTCCGGTCCGCTCCGGTCGCGCCGCCCTCGTCCGGGCCCACCTCCGCGCCTGCTCGTCTTCTCTCTCCACGGGTTTCCTCTTTCTCCTCCATTCTTCCTCTGCTATTCATCACTCTCGAACTCGAAGAGACCGAACCACAAGTGTACGTTTTCTATTCTCATGATTCCAGTTTTAATATTTACTAAGCTCACACCCTTTCCTCTCTTTTGATTTCAGGCGCAGAAGCAGAAGCAGAAGTCGAAGCCGCTCTCTCCGAGCCACAAGCGCCGGCGAAGCAGAACTCCGAAACGGAGAAGCAGAAGGCACAGAAGCAGGAGTAGTTCATCCCTCTCCCCTCCCCCTAAATCACGAAGTTCTAGCCTTGTCTCCAATAACCTTAAACTCAGAAAATACGAACTAGAAAAGAAAAGGTTCTTACCAATTCCTCTCTTATTTGTTTTTTGTTTTTGTATAAATGATAAATGATGATAATAGGAAAATTGCTTATGAAAAAGAAAAATAACACGCCTTGAAATTCATATTAATACTAATTAGCAATGATTCAAGCTTGTTTTTGGTTTGTTTAGTTGTTAATACCTACCCACATCCCCAGATCATGATATTTCAATAATAGTAAAAAAATCTTGGCAAATGATGAATAGTTAAATTAGGGTGTTGAGAGAGGTAGAAGAGGATAAAAAATGCTGAAGTTCTGTTGTTGGTATCATTGGAATAGTCACAATATTATATTAACTATGTAACTTTAAGTCTATGATGCCAAGATCCAATAAATAACTATGTATTAGTCATTTTAGCTACTAATACTGTTTTTGTTAGCATTATTATGTATCAGTACCACATTGTGTTAATTCAATTCTTATAGTTGTTTCACTAAACAGTTTATGCTCATTTGATATGCACATCAATCATCTTGTAATTGTTAGTGTTATATGGAACTAGGTTCAAGCATTGACAGCATTAGACACCCTTGCAAATGCAAATTATAGACAGAAAGGAAGTAGTTCCTATCTCGCTTGTGTGTGTCAATTGCCTTGTTTCTGCTTTTGCATGAGACATTCATTTATAGACTATGAAGCATTAAATTTTCTTCCATTATTACAATCATTTGCCTCTTATAACTATTTACCCTTCTTGATTTAATGTTTTACTTTTGAATCAGCAAAGTTGTTTAAATCATGGCATCTTAGTGACCTAGACATCACTTTAAGGTTCACCTGGCCCTCCAAATTCCTCATTTTTTAGCCTACACATGACAAGTCCAACAATTATTTAAGTTGGTCAAATTTACCATCCCTTTCACATAGATAAGAGAGATAGAATGAAAGGTAAAATGCTTTATGGAATATCTGTTACCTAGGATTTCCTCTTGATTAGCTAAGCTAATTACTGGTGGATGATTTGATGAATTGAATTGGACTAATTTTGGCACTTTGACTTGTCATCATTACTTCTATATTTTTTTGTGTATACTTTAATAACTGAAGTCCATTTTCTATGTTACATAAAGTTGAAGATCATTGTTTAGATTAGTTTTGAAGAGTGGTCTTGCTTTCATCATATATAGAATTCTTCGCCATGTTGGCCAGACATTTTGCTTGAATTCATGACATATATCATGAAGACTAGAGCAGTAATGCTAAGAATCTCAGATTCAATATTGAAGTTTGAGAGAATTATGAATGTCCCATTCAAGTGAAGCACATTTATCGTGAATAAAAAATCTGGTATAGTCATTTTAGCTCATTGCTTGTAGTTGTACCTCCCTATTCACGATGCTAATACTATCTCTAAGTGGACATGTTGAAATTTAATGTTAAAATTTATCTGGATTTTTTATTAATATGCAGAAGATGGATTGTTATCCTTCGAATCGTAGTTGGGTGTATGATAGGCTATATCCGAAAAGAAGGGGTTTGAAACCAACTTTCGTAGATGGGGTTGAAGAGTTTGTTACCAAAGCAAAGCGACAAAAGTGTTTCATCGATGATGGAAACCGAATTAGATGTCCGTGTGCTAAATGCCGATGTCGAAAGATTAACAATGAAGACCTTGTGAAGACTGACTTGTATATGAATGGGTTCCAGGAAAATTACTGGATTTGGACTCTCCATGGTGAAGAAGTGCCACATGTTGATTTAAGGGTTGGCGAGAGTTGCACGGGTGCCTCAAGCACTCGTGCAGATATGGGATGTGGGGAACAGTTTGTGTCAATGCAGGAGATGGTGGTTGATGCTCTCGGGGTAAACGAGGTGCATGATTACGATAACACTGAAGATCTTCCGAATGAGGAAGCACAAAGATTTTATAATTGACGAGCCTCTAGTTGACTGGTTTTATAACTAGTAAAGACCTTGGCTTTGTGCTAATTTTATATTATTTTCACCCAAATTAGACTTGATTGTCCTTAAGTAGTATTTTGAGTCTGTAAAGTGTTTTTAGGTTAATTTAGTTGATTTAGAGTTAAATAAAGTACTTATGTTATTTTCTGTTTTTCAGGTTAATAAAATAAAATAAAATAAATCTGGAGCCACTCGCCCCGCGAGTCACGCAAGCCTGAAAAGTCAGAGACGATCACGGTTTACCGGTGTTGAAGATCACGGCTGTGGCAGTTTTGAAGTTGAAACGTTCGCCTCGCGAGAATTCGTTCGCCTCGCGAGCCTTGGAAGACCAGAAGCCATCACGGTTTGCGCATGTTGAAGGTCACGGGCGTTACAGTTTGGGATCTGAAGAGATTCGCCTCACGAAGGATATGCTCGCCTCGCGAGAAGATGAAAGGTTGCAGACTGTTCGTAATGTTCGCCTCTCGAGATGTGCTTCACCTCGCGAGTCCTCTGATTCCAGAAACGTGTATATAAGACAGTCATAGTTAGGATGGGTTGGGAAGCTAGTCAGAGTTAGCCAGTTTTGGCTAGTCTTTGGTAGTCAGTAGTAGTAGTTTATTTTCCTTTCTTTTCTTTTGTGTTTAAGTCTGTAATGGAGAGCAAGTCTCCTAGATTAATCTACTGTGATTGGTTTTAATTACACTTGAGGTTCTGTATTTCCTGTTTTAATTGCTTTTCTCTTTTCAATACTATATTATGCATTTCTGTTTGTTTAATTCAGGACTGTGTAGTGTATTGTTGATTCATTTCAGTGATGCTATGTTCCTATACTTAATCGCGATTGTTTAATTCGCGTGTGTTCATTCATGTTCGTTTAGTTCATGAGGGCTTAACCCCGTTTGTTTAATTCGGGAATAGGAACATGTATCCGTAGTAGCGATTTCGTTTGTTCATTGTTTTCTTTATTTTATTTCAATTACCCAAACAAACCCCCCCCAAAAAAAAAACTAACTTTTGATTTTCTGTTAATAATAACAACAACTAAAGAGTCCTTGAGAGACGATACCCGAGTTGTCGCTCTATACTACATTATTTTAATAATCGCTCGTTCTTTTTGGCGCGTGACGACAGCGCGGTCAAAAATTGGCGCCGTTGCCGGGGACTCTGGTTTGTTGTTATTAGCAGAAAATATTGTAAAAAAAAAAAAATAATAATAAAAAATTCTCTTTGCTAATTAGTTTTGTTTGTTTTGTCTGGTTGTGAATTTTAGCACCCCCCATGGATAGTTATATTCGAAATTACATGCCTAATGCCTACTATGAGCAACCACCATGCATATATTTTCCTGATTTTCTTGGTTTATCACACTGGTTGCCAAAGTTTAGTGGTTTTGCAGGTGAGAATCCGCAGGAGCATCTGAGGGAATTCCAGATTGTTTGTTCTATAATGCTGAGACCTGCAGGAATAACAGAAGATCACATTCAGATGGAAGCTTTCCAGTTCTCACTTGAAGGTGCTGCAATAGATTGGCTGTATTGTCTTGATGAGCATTCCATCTCAAGCTGGTTTGATTTGAAGGAAGCCTTCCTGTTTAGATACTATCCTAGCCAAGTGACCACCTCTGCACCTTCCGAACCTTCACAGAGCACCTTGGATGAGATTGCTTGTATGCTACAACAAATGGCTGAGAACACTCAACGGATGATGGAAGAGAACAATCAACGGTGGGCACAACAAAATCTTGAATTTCAACGGATGATGGAGGCAAGTAATCTTGAATATCAGAGGGGAGAAGCTGAATCTCAGAAGTTGGCCATGCAAATTGATCAAATTGTCGCCAACTCGGCTGCAATGCTAACTCCACAGCCCCTTGAAGAACATAAAGATTCACAGATGGTTATTCTTGAAGATACTTTTGTTGATAATGTTGATAATATTTCTATTGATGAATTGTCTGTTGAATCCCCTGATTCTAATTCATGTACTGATTGTTATTGTGATGGTGGCACTGCTTTGTGTATACACTGTTATGCAGCTTTATACTGTTCAGGAAACACAGAAAATGAGGATCAGGAGGACATCTGCTCCCCCGTGCCTGAAGATGATGAAGAACCTTTGGGAGTAGATGATTCAAGTACATCAAATGCATGTGTTAAGAGTGATGGGGTGGATGAACTAATTGCTGAATTTCCAGACATTCAGAATTTTACTGATTCATTTTATTGTGATATATGTACTGACTCCACTAACTCTAACCTTTGTGTGGTGTGTGCTGAAATTTCTGCATGTATAGCAGGTGATAACTTTGTTAGTGCAGTGGATGAAGACCTTGCAGGAGTTGAAGCAGCACCGGAACCCCAAATCAACTGTTTGCCACCTCCCCCTGTGGAACCAAAAGCTCTGGATTTTGCGCCCTGGGATTTTGCACCATGGCCAGTCCAAGAGGTTGAGCCCACTTCTATTGGGGAGACTTTGTAGATAAAGAGGTCAGCTGTGACCCGAAGGGGAGTGAGAAGTCCGCCGCACTCAGCGAAGTCATCATAATTGTCAAGTGCTCACCCCCACATCAAGGCTGCGAGTTAGGGAAGCATGGAATGAACTCCCACTCTTTGTCCATCACGTGGGCCTTATGCTACAAGCAATGGGATCCTGGTGGAACCGCCCTTAATGAGTTTTCTTAACCCTTTCTTCTTTTTAATTTTTTTTTCTTGATGGCTTCTGGTCTTCCAAGGCTCGCGAGGCGAACGAATTCTCGTGAGGCGAACGTTTCAACTTCAAAACTGCCACAGCCGTGATCTTCAACACGGGTAAACCGTGATCGTCTCTGACTTTTCAGGCTTGCGTGACTCGCGGGGCGAGATATCATTCGCGGGGCGAGTGGCTCCAGATTTATTTTATTTTATTGACCTGAAAAACAGAAAATAACATAAGTACTTTATTTAACTCTAAATCAACTAAATTAACCTAAAAACACTTTACAGACTCAAAATACTACTTAAGGACAATCAAGTCTAATTTGGGTGAAAATAATATAAAATTAGCACAAAGCCAAGGTCTTTACTAGTTATAAAACCAGTCAACTAGAGGCTCATCAAAATACCCCAAACTTAAACTTTGCTTGTCCTCAAGCAAACTAAAACTCAAAAACTTAAAAAGACTCAAGACCTGGCAAAACATGGCAAGCTTAAGGATTCAATCAAATTTACACAAATTTCAAGCAATTTCATCAAAACAGTTTTCCTCAATGTCCCCCCTTTCAAACAAAGTAGTCCCCACAATCATTTATTCCAACAATTGAGAATTTCATCATTCAAACAATCATTACTCTAAGCAGGGGATCCAAGTCACACACAAGAAGGAGATCACCAAAATCAAACAACTGCCTTCCTCACAAGGGAGATTTGTGTTCACTCATTCGCTCAGTTTGTGTCAGGCTATCAACATTTCACTCAGTTTAACTTTTAAGAGCACTTCCCATAAATTTGATTTTCATCTCTAAATGATTCCCACAGAAAACATGCAAGCAACATCAGAAGGTCTTTTATGGGTTGTAATGGGGCCTGGCTAAGGGTAGAATATACAAAGGTACTAGGCTGAAGACCCTAGGAACTAAGAGAGCATGAACTTTATTTACACTTTGAAATTCACTCAAGTTCCTTTCTTAATTTTTTCTTTATGCTTCTGGGTGGCTACAGCCATTTTATTTCCAACAGCCTTTTTGGCATTTTTCCACTTTTAATTTTTTTTTTCTTTTCTTTCTTTTTTTTTTTCTAATTTTTTTCACAATTTTTTTTTCAATCCCAAACAACACATTACACCTTGCAGCCACCCCAAACTTAGTTCTTGTACCCATTCTAAGAGTCCATGCTCTCCTAATCCTAAGATCGGGTTAACATGGTTTTCCAGATTTTTGGGCTTATAACATTAGGTTATCAAGAAGCAATAGGCTAATCAGGCTCAAAGGGGCTAACTAGGGAACATGCATCAGGAATTGGTTATTTTTAGGCTAAGTAGCTATTTACAAAGAAAATGCCTAAATCATCTGAAGCAAACACATAATCATGCAAACCAAAAAGAGATTCAAGCAAATTCAGGAAAGTGCAACTTGAAAAGTGATTTTCACACAATTTAAAACATGTTGGAGGCTCAAAACCTCACCTGGACATTTTTTGCAAATTATTTGAAAGATATTCTATCCCTAGTGTGTGCTTCCTATCACCCCAAACTTATCATAAATCATGCCATCATAACAAAATCCCAAAGTTCAGTTTTCAATCATATGGGGATCATTTTTCAAAAAAAAAAAAAAATCAAATTCTAGGGGAAACACAGTCAAAACATATCATGCAATCAATCTATGCAAAATTAATAAAATTCAATAAACTTGCCAATACCAAACTCAACACAACTCCTGAGCTTCTCAAATTATTCAGGAGCTTTATTAAAAACAAAACAGAAATAAAGCAAGGAAAAGAAAATTAAAAAGAAGAAAGGGTTAAGAAAACTCATTAAGGGCGGTTCCACCAGGATCCCATTGCTTGTAGCATAAGGCCCACGTGATGGACAAAGACTGGAAGTTCATTCCAAGCTTCCCTAACTTGCAGCTTTGATCTGGAGGTGAGCGTTTGAGAACCATGATGACCTCGCCGAGTGCGGCGGACTTCTCACTCCTTCTCGGGTCACAGACGACCGCTTTCTCTACAAAGTCTCCCCAATAGAAGTGGGGCTCAACCTCTTGGACCGGCCATGGTGCCGAATCCAGAGGTGCAAAGTCCAGAACTTTTGGTTCCACATGGGGAGGTGGCAAACAGTTAGCTGGGGTTACTGGTGCTGCTTCAACTCCTGCAAGGTCTTCATCCACTGCACTAACAAAGTTATCACCTGCTATACATGCAGAAATTTCAGCACACACCACACAAAGGTTAGAGTTAGTGGAGTCAGTACATATATCACAATAAAATGAATCAGGAAAAGTTAGAATGTCTGGAAATTCAGCAATTAATTCATCATCCACCCCATTACTCTCAACACATGCATCTAAGACCAAAGATTCTTCTTTATCCTCAAGCACGGTGGAGCAAATGTTCTCCTGATCCTCCTGATGCTCATTTCCTATATGAACATGGCCCTCAACCTCATCTGTCTCCTGTTCCATATGGATGCTTTGCTTAACATACCTTTCAAAATAACATTCTACACACAAAGCAGTGCCAGAACAATAACAATCATCAGGGGATTCAACACACAATTCATCATCAACAGAAATATTATCACAATCATCATCAGAAATATCTTCAAGAATAACTTGTGCCTCTGTAGGTTCTTCAAGGGGCTGTGGAGTTAGCATCGCAGCCGAGTTGGCGGTAACTTGATCAATTAGAGCGGACAACTTCTGAGATTCAGCTTGGCTCCTCTGGTATTCAGCCTCCATCTTCTGTTGAAATTCAAGAAAGTTTGCTTCCATTTGTGCATTTATCTGTGCAGTCATCTGTTTGCACAGGTCCTCTAGGGAAGGTTCGGAAGGTGCAGCTCTGAAGGCAAGATAGTATCTACACAGGAAGGCTTCTTTCAAATCAAACTAGCTTGAGATGGACTTCTCATCAAGACAATACAACCAATCTCTTGCAGCGCCTTCAAGTGAGAACTGGAAAGCTTCCATCTGAATGTGTTCTTCTGTTATTCCTGCAGGTCTCAGCATTATAGAACAAGCAATCTGGAATTCCCTCAGATGCTCCTGCGGATTTTCACCTGCAAAACCACTAAACCTTGGCAACCAGTGTGATAAACCAATAAAATCAGGAAAATATATGCATGGTGGAGGTTCATAGTAAACATTAGGCATGCAACCATACATATAATTATCCATGGGGGGTGCTAAAATTCAAAACCAGACAATGCAGACAAAACTAATTAGCAAAGAGATTTTTTTTTTTATAAATATTTTCTGCTAATAACAACAAACCAGAGTCCCCGGCGACGGCGCCAATTTTTGACCGCGCTGTCGCCACTCGCCAAAAAGAACGAGCGATTGTTAAAATAATGTAGTATAGAGCGACAACTCGGATATCGTCTCTCAAGGACTCTTAGGCGTTGTTATTATTAACAGAAAATTAGTTCTGGGGGTTTTGGGAAATTGAAATAAAATAAAGAAAACAAAATAAAAACAGAGTAAGAAAACAAGCAGTTAAAATATTATCAAATAAACTAAAGAACGATTAACCTACTGTTCTCGGTTTTCCACTATCATTGGTTCATGTAAATCCAAGCCCTAAGCAGATTCTAATCCCCTCCCGGTTGTAGCAACAATTAACAAACGAAACCGCTACTACGGATATATGTTCCTATTCCCGAATTAAACAAACGGGGTTAAGCTCTCATGAACTAAACGAACATGAATGAACACACGCGAATTAAACAAACGCGATTAAGTATAGGAACATAACATCACCGGAACGAATCAATACAATACTATACACTCCTGAATTAAACAAACAGAAATGCATAACATAGTACTGAAAAGAGAAAAGCAATAAAAACAGGAAATATAGAACCTCAAATGTAAATGGAAACCAATCCCAGTAGATTAACCAAGGAGACTAGTTCTCCATTACAGACTTAAACACAAAAGAAAAGAAAGGAAAATAAACTACTACTACTGACTACCAAAGACTAGCCAAAACTGGCTAACTCTGACTAGCCTCCCAACCCAGCCTAACTATGACTGTCTTATATACACGTTTCTGGAATCAGAGGACTCGCGAGGCGAAGCACATCTCGCGAGGCGAACATTACGAACAGTCTGCAACCTTTCATCTTCTCGCGAGGCGAGCATATCCTTCGCGAGGCGAATCTCTTCAGATCCCAAACTGTAACGCCCGTGATCTTCAACACGGGTAAACCGTGATCGTCTCTGACTTTTCAGGCTTGCGTGACTCGCGGGGCGAGATATCATTCGCGGGGCGAGTGGCTCCAGATTTATTTTATTTTATTTTATTAACCTGAAAAACAGAAAATAACATAAGTACTTTATTTAACTCTAAATCAACTAAATTAACCTAAAAACACTTTACAGACTCAAAATACTACTTAAGGACAATCAAGTCTAATTTGGGTGAAAATAATATAAAATTAGCACAAAGCCAAGGTCTTTACTAGTTATAAAACCAGTCAACTAGAGGCTCATCAAAGTGTTATAAAACCTAAAAACACTTTACAGGCTCCATTGAAAGATTAAAAAAAAAAATCTTTGCTAATTAGTTTTGTCTGCATTGTCTGGTTGTGAATTTTAGCACCCCCCCATGGATAATTATATGTATGGTTGCATGCCTAATGTTTACTATGAACCTCCACCATGCATATATTTTCCTGATTTTATTGGTTTATCACACTGGTTGCCAAGGTTTAGTGGTTTTGCAGGTGAAAATCCGCAGGAGCATCTGAGGGAATTCCAGATTGCTTGTTCTATAATGCTGAGACCTGCAGGAATAACAGAAGAACACATTCAGATGGAAGCTTTCCAGTTCTCACTTGAAGGCGCTGCAAGAGATTGGTTGTATTGTCTTGATGAGAAGTCCATCTCAAGCTAGTTTGATTTGAAAGAAGCCTTCCTGTGTAGATACTATCTTGCCTTCAGAGCTGCACCTTCCGAACCTTCCCTAGAGGACCTGTGCAAACAGATGACTGCACAGATAAATGCACAAATGGAAGCAAACTTTCTTGAATTTCAACAGAAGATGGAGGCTGAATACCAGAGGAGCCAAGCTGAATCTCAGAAGTTGTCCGCTCTAATTGATCAAGTTACCGCCAACTCGGCTGCGATGCTAACTCCACAGCCCCTTGAAGAACCTACAGAGGCACAAGTTATTCTTGAAGATATTTCTGATGATGATTGTGATAATATTTCTGTTGATGATGAATTGTGTGTTGAATCACCTGATGATTGTTATTGTTCTGGCACTGCTTTGTGTGTAGAATGTTATTTTGAAAGGTATGTTAAGCAAAGCATCCATATGGAACAGGAGACAGATGAGGTTGAGGGCCATGTTCATATAGGAAATGAGCATCAGGAGGATCAGGAGAACATTTGCTCCACCGTGCTTGAGGATAAAGAAGAATCTTTGGTCTTAGATGCATGTGTTGAGAGTAATGGGGTGGATGATGAATTAATTGCTGAATTTCCAGACATTCTAACTTTTCCTGATTCATTTTATTGTGATATATGTACTGACTCCACTAACTCTAACCTTTGTGTGGTGTGTGCTGAAATTTCTGCATGTATAGCAGGTGATAACTTTGTTAGTGCAGTGGATGAAGACCTTGCAGGAGTTGAAGCAGCACCAGTAACCCCAGCTAACTGTTTGCCACCTCCCCCTGTGGAACCAAAAGTTCTGGACTTTGCACCTCTGGATTCGGCACCATGGCCGGTCCAAGAGGTTGAGCCCCACTTCTATTAGGGAGACTTTGTAGAGAAAGCGGTCGTCTGTGACCCGAGAAGGAGTGAGAAGTCCGCCGCACTCGGCGAGGTCATCATGGTTGTCAAACGCTCACCTCCAGATCAAAGCTGCAAGTTAGGGAAGCTTGGAATGAACTTCCAGTCTTTGTCCATCACGTGGGCCTTATGCTACAAGCAATGGGATCCTGGTGGAACCGCCCTTAATGAGTTTTCTTAACCCTTTCTTCTTTTTAATTTTCTTTTCCTTGCTTTATTTCTGTTTTGTTTTTAATAAAGCTCCTGAATAATTTGAGAAGCTCAGGAGTTGTGTTGAGTTTGGTATTGGCAAGTTTATTGGATTTTATTAATTTTGCATAGATTGATTGCATGATATGTTTTGACTGTGTTTCCCCTAGAATTTGAATTTTTTTTTTTGAAAAATGATCCCCATATGATTGAAAACTGAACTTTGGGATTTTGTTATGATGGCATGATTTATGATAAGTTTGGGGTGATAGGAAGCACACACTAGGGATTGAATATCTTTCAAATAATTTGTAAAAACTGTCCAGGTGAGGTTTTGAGCCTCCAACATGTTTTAAATTGTGTGAAAATCACTTTTCAAGTTGCACTTTCCTGAATTTGCTTGAATCTCTTTTTGGTTTGCATGATTATGTGTTTGCTTCAGATGATTTTGGCATTTTCTTTGTAAATAGCTACTTAGCCAAAAAAATAACCATCCTAATGCATGTTCCCTAGTTAGCCCCATTGAGCCTACTAGCCTGTTAATTCTTGATAACCTAATGTTATAAGCCCAAAAGTCTGGAAAACCATGTTAACCCGATCTTAGGATTAAGAGAGCATGTAATCTTAGAATGGGTGCAAGAAACTAAAGTTTGGGGTGGCTGCAAGGTGTAATATGTTGTTTGGGATTGAAAAAAAAAATTATGTGAAAAAAAAAAGAAAAGAAAAGAAAAGAAAAAAAAATTAAAAGTGCAAAAATGCCAAAAAGAAATAAAAAGGTTGTAGTCACCCAAAGCAAAATGAAAAATGAAAAAGGAACTTGATTTAAATTCAAAGTGTAAATAATGTTCATGCTCTCTTAGTTCCTAGGGTCTTCAGCCTAGTACCTTTGTATATCCTACCCTTAGCCAGGCCCCATTACAACCCATAAAAGACCTTTTGATGTTGCATGCATGTTTTCTGTGGGAATCATTTAGAGATGAAAATCAAATTTATGGGAAGTGCTTCTTAAAAGTGAAAATTGAGTGCAATGTTGATAGCCTGACACAAATTGAGCGATTGAGAGAAACACAAATTTCCCTTGTGAGGAAGGCAGTTGTTTGAATATGGTGATCTCTCTTTTGTGTGTAACTTAGATCCCCTGCTTAGATTAATGATTGTTTGAATGATGAAACTCTCAATTGTTTAGAATAAATGATTGTGGGGATTACTTTGTTTGAAAGGGGGGAACACTGAAGGAAAAATTCTTTTGAAATATTGCTTGAAATTTGTGCAAAGTTGATTGAATCCTTAAGCTTGCCATGTTTTGCCAAGTCTGAGTCTTGTTTAAGTTTTAGTTTGCTTGGGGACAAGCAAAGTTTAAGTTTGGGGTATTTTGATGAGCCTCTGTTTGACTGGTTTTATAACTGGTAAAGACCTTGGCTTTGTGCTAATTTTATATCATTTTCACCCAAATTAGACTTGATTGTCCTTAAGTAGTATATTGAGTCTGTAAAGTGTTTTTAGGTTAATTTAGTTGATTTAGAGTTAAATAAAGTACTTATGTTATTTTCTGTTTTTCAGGTTAATAAAATAAAATAAAATAAATCTGGAGCCACTCACCCCGCGAATGATATCTCGCCCCGCGAGTCACGCAAGCCTGAAAAGTCAGAGACAATCACGGTTTACCCGTGTTGAAGATCACGGCTGTGGCAGTTTTGAAGTTGAAACGTTCGCCTCGCGAGAATTCGTTCGCCTCGCGAGCCTTGGAAGACCAGAAGCCATTACGGTTTGCGCATGTTGAAGGTCGCGGGCGTTACAGTTTGGGATCTGAAGAGATTCGCCTCGTGAAGGATATGCTCGCCTCGCGAGAAGATGAAAGGTTGCAGACTGTTCGTAACGTTCGCCTCGCGAGATGTGCTTCGCCTCGCGAGTCCTCTGATTCCAGAAACGTGTATATAAGACAGTCATAGTTAGGCTGGGGGGGAAAGCTAGTCAGAGTTAGCCAGTTTTGGCTAGTCTTTGGTAGTCAGTAGTAGTAGTTTATTTTCCTTTCTTTTCTTTTGTGTTTAAGTCTGTAATGGAGAACTAGTCTCCTTGATTAATCTACTGGGATTGGTTTCCATTACATTTGAGGTTCTGTATTTCCTGTTTTTATTGCTTTTCTCTTTTCAATACTATGTTATGCATTTCTGTTTGTTTAATTCAGGAGTGTATAGTATTGTATTGATTCATTTCGGTGATGTTATGTTCCTATACTTAATCGCGTTTGTTTAATTTGCGTGTGTTCATTCATGTTCGTTTAGTTCATGAGAGCTTAACCCCGTTTGTTTAATTCGGGAATAGGAACATATATCCGTAGTAGCGGTTTCGTTTGTTAATTGTTGCTACAACCGGGAGGGGATTAGACTCTGCTTAGGGCTTGGATTTATATGAACCAATGATAGTGGGAAACCGAGAACAATAGGTTAATCGTCTTTAGTTTATTTGTTAATCTTTTAACTGCTTTGTTTTTTTATTGCTTTGTTTTCTTTATTTTAATTGCACTCAATCCAAAACCCCCAGAACTAACTTTTGATTTTCTGTTAATAATAACAACAACTAAAGAGTCCTTGAGAGACGATATCCGAGTTGTCGCTCTATACTACATTATTTTTGTAAACGCTCGTTCTTTTTGGCGCGTGGCGACAGCGCGGCCAACCATACATATAATTACTTTGCTTGTCCTCAAGCAAACTAAAACTCAAAAACATAAAAAGACTCAAGACCTGGCAAAACATGGCAAGCTTAAGGATTCAATCAAATTTACACCAATTTCAAGCAATTTCATCAAAACAGTTTTCCTCAATGTCCCCCCTTTCAAACAAAGTAATCCCCACAATCATTTATTCCAACAATTGAGAATTTCATCATTCAAACAATCATTACTCTAAGCAGGGGATCCAAGTCACACACAAGAAGGAGATCACCAAAATCAAACAACTGGCTTCCTCACAAGGGAGATTTGTGTTCACTCATTCGCTCAGTTTGTGTCAGGCTATCAACATTTCACTCAGTTTAACTTTTAAGAGCACTTCCCATAAATTTGATTTTCATCTCTAAATGATTCCCACAGAAAACATGCAAGCAACATCAGAAGGTCTTTTATGGGTTGTAATGGGGCCTGGCTAAGGGTAGAATATACAAAGGTACTAGGCTGAAGACCCTAGGAACTAAGAGAGCATGAACTTTATTTACACTTTGAAATTCACTCAAGTTCCTTTCTTAATTTTTTCTTTATGCTTCTGGGTGGCTACAGCCATTTTATTTCCAACAGCCTTTTTGGCATTTTTCCACTTTTAAATTTTTTTTTTCTTTTCTTTCTTTTTTTTTTCTAATTTTTTTCACAATTTTTTTTTTCAATCTCAAACAACACATTACACCTTGCAGCCACCCCAAACTTAGTTCTTGTACCCATTCTAAGAGTCCATGCTCTCCTAATCCTAAGATCGGGTTAACATGGTTTTCCAGATTTTTGGGCTTATAACATTAGGTTATCAAGAAGCAATAGGCTAATCAGGCTCAAAGGGGCTAACTAGGGAACATGCATCAGGAATTGGTTATTTTTAGGCTAAGTAGCTATTTACAAAGAAAATGCCTAAATCATCTGAAGCAAACACATAATCATGCAAACCAAAAAGAGATTCAAGCAAATTCAGGAAAGTGCAACTTGAAAAGTGATTTTCACACAATTTAAAACATGTTGGAGGCTCAAAACCTCACCTGGACATTTATGCAAATTGCTTGACAGAGATTCTATCCCTAGTGTGTGCTTCCTATCACCCCAAACTTATCATAAATCATGCCATCATAATAAAATCTCAAAGTTCAGTTTTCAATCATATGGGGATCATTTTTCTTTTCAAATTTTTTTTTTTTCAAATCCTAGGGGGAAAACAGTCAACACTATCATGCAATCAATCTATGCAAATTCAACCAAATCCATCAAACTTGCCATAACCAGACTCAACACAACTCCTGAGCTTCTCAAATTATTCAGGAGCTTTATTAAAAACAAAACAGAAATAAAGCAAGGAAAAGAAAATTAAAAAGAAGAAAGGGTTAAGAAAACTCATTAAGGGCGGTTCCACCAGGATCCCATTGCTTGTAGCATAAGGCCCACATGATGGACAAAGAGTGGGAGTTCATTCCATGCTTCCCTAACTCGCAGCCTTGATGTGGGGGTGAGCACTTGACAATTATGATGACTTCGCCGAGTGCGGCGGACTTCTCACTCCCCTTCGGGTCACAGCTGACCTCTTTATCTACAAAGTCTCCCCAATAGAAGTGGGGCTCAACCTCTTGGACTGGTCATGGTGCAAAATCCCAGGGCGCAAAATCCAGAGCTTTTGGTTCCACAGGGGGAGGTGGCAAACAGTTAGCTGGGGTTACTGGTGCTGCTTCAACTCCTGCAAGGTCTTCATCCACTGCACTAACAAAGTTATCACCTGCTATACATGCAGAAATTTTAGCACACACCACACAAAGGTTAGAGTTAGTGGAGTCAGTACATATATCACAATAAAATGAATCAGTAAAATTCTGAATGTCTGGAAATTCAGCAATTAGTTCATCCACCCCATCACTCTTAACACATGCATTTGATGTACTTGAATCATCTACTCCCAAAGGTTCTTCATCATCTTCAGGCACGGGGGAGCAGATGTCCTCCTGATCCTCCTGATCCTCATTTTCTGTGTTTCCTGAACAGTATAAAGCTGCATAACAGTGTATACACAAAGCAGTGCCACCATCACAATAACAATCAGTACATGAATTAGAATCAGGGGATTCAACAGATAATTCATCAATAGAAATATTATCAACATTATCAACAAAAGTATCTTCAAGAATAACCATCTGTGAATCTTTATGTTCTTCAAGGGGCTGTGGAGTTAGCATTGCAGCCGAGTTGGCGACAATTTGATCAATTTGCATGGCCAACTTCTGAGATTCAGCTTCTCCCCTCTGATATTCAAGATTACTTGCCTCCATCATCCGTTGAAATTCAAGATTTTGTTGTGCCCACCGTTGATTGTTCTCTTCCATCATCCGTTGAGTGTTCTCAGCCATTTGTTGTAGCATACAAGCAATGTCATCCAAGGTGCTCTGTGAAGGTTCGGAAGGTGCAGAGGTGGTCACTTGGCTAGGATAGTATCTAAACAGGAAGGCTTCCTTCAAATCAAACCAGCTTGAGATGGAATGCTCATCAAGACAATACAGCCAATCTATTGCAGCACCTTCAAGTGAGAACTGGAAAGCTTCCATCTGAATGTGATCTTCTGTTATTCCTGTAGGTCTCAGCATTATAGAACAAACAATCTGGAATTCCCTCAGATGCTCCTGCGGATTCTCACCTGCAAAACCACTAAACTTTGGCAACCAGTGTGATAAACCAAGAAAATCAGGAAAATATATGCATGGTGGTTGCTCATAGTAGGCATTAGGCATGTAATTTCGCATATAACTATCCATGGGGGGTGCTAAAATTCACAACCAGACAAAACAGACAAAACTAATTAGCAAAGAGAATTTTTTTTTTATTATTTTTTTTACAATATTTTCTGCTAATAACAACAAACCAGAGTCCCCGGCAACGGCGCCAATTTTTGGCCGCGCTGTCGCCACGCGCCAAAAAGAACGAGTGATTATTAAAATAATGTAGTATAGAGCGACAACTCGGGTATCGTCTCTCAAGGACTCTTTAGTTGTTGTTATTATTAACAGAAAATCAAAAGTTAGTTTTTTTTTTGGGGGGTTTGTTTGGGTAATTGAAATAAAATAAAGAAAACAATGAAAACAAAGCAGTTAAAGAGAATAGCAAATAAACTAAAGACGATTAACCTACTGTTCTTGGTTTCCCACTATCATTGGTTCAAATAAATCCAAGCCCTAAGCAGATTCTAATCCCCTTTCAGTTGTAGCAACAATTAACAAACGAAATCGCTACTACGGATACATGTTCCTATTCCCGAATTAAACAAACGGGGTTAAGCCCTCATGAACTAAACGAACATGAATGAACACACGCGAATTAAACAAACGCGATTAAGTATAGGAACATAGCATCACTGAAATGAATCAACAATACACTACACACTCCTGAATTAAACAAACAGAAATGCATAATATAGTATTGAAAAGAGAAAAGCAATTAAAACAGGAAATACAGAACCTCAAGTGTAATTAAAACCAATCACAGTAGATTAATCTAGGAGACTAGCTCTCCATTACAGACATAAACACAAAAGAAAAGAAAGGAAAATAAACTACTACTACTGACTACCAAAGACTAGCCAAAACTGGCTAACTCTGATTAGCTTCCCAACCCATCCTAACTATGACTGTCTTATATACACGTTTCTGGAATCAGAGGACTCGCGAGGCGAAGCACATCTCGCGAGGCGAACATTACGAACAGTCTGCAACCTTTCATCTTCTCGCGAATAATCTTTTAACTGAGACAGCAAAAAAGCCATTGTTTGAAGGGGCCTCAGACTCTAAATTATCGCTGTGTGTGAGGCTTTTAGCTTGCAAGTACAATTGGAATATTCCTGAAAAGTGTTTGGATTTTTTTATGAAAATGCTTCAGGACGTGACACCTATAAAAGGAGTTGTACCAAAGAATTATTATGGTGCAAAGAGGTTAGTGTCGAAGCTGGGATTGGAAGTCAAGAGGATTGATTGTTGCATTAATGGATGCATGTTGTATTACGACAATGAATTCGGCATAAATGATGGAGCTTTGGTCAAATGCAAATTTTGTCAAGCTCCGAGGTATTGCCCTCCCAAGTCTGGGACAAGTAATAACAAACCAATTCCCGTAAAGGCGATGTTCTATTTGTCAATAGTTCCAAGGCTACAGAGAATTTTTGCATCAATGCAAACTGCAGGAATAATGACAAGGCACTTTGAGAACAAAAGAACTTCAGACGTCTTACGGCATCCATCCGATGGCGAAGCATGGAAGCACTTTGACCGGGTACATACTTATTTTGCTTCGGATCCACGTAATGTACGACTTGGTTTAAGCTCCGATGGTTTTACCCCATATATCCAAGCGTCGGCTTCACCATATTCTTGTTGGCCCGTAATTGTTACTTCATACAATCTTCCTACTAATATGTGGATGTCGAAACCTTATATGTTTTTGACGTGTCTCATACCGGGACCATCCAATCCGGAGGCTGGTATTGATGTTTATTTACAGCCTTTGATTGATGATTTGAAAAGGTTGTGGAGCGGCGTGTTGACGTACGATATCGCAAGGAAGGAAAATTTTATAATGAAGGCAGCTTTGATGTGGACCATTAATGACTTCCCTGCTTATGGTATGTTGTCTGGTTGGGGGACTCATGGTAAATTGGCATGTCCACATTGCATGGAGTATACAAAGGCCTTTACCTTGAAACACGGGGGGAAAAGTTCTTGGTTTGGCTCGCATCGTATGTTCTTGGAAATGGATCATTCATTTAGACGGAATAAGAATGCCTTCAAAAAGGGGGAAGTTGAAAAAGATGCACCGCCGCCTAGGTTCAAACCGGAAGAGATTTGGAGTAGAGTAAGAGAACTACCAAAAGTCACTGGCAACGGTCGTGTGTCCAAATTACAAGGATACGGGGAAGGCCATAACTGGACAAAAAGAAGTACTTTTTGGGACCTCCCGTATTGGAAAGATAATTTGTTGAGACACAATCTCGATGTTATGCACATAGAGAAGAACTTTTTTGATAACATAGTAAACACTGTCATGAATGTCAGTGGGAAAACCAAGGACAATGAGAAGGCAAGAATGGACTTAGCTTTGTACTGTAGGCGATCAGAGTTGGAAGTCGGAACATACCTTGCAAGTCGCTGGTGAAGAAGTGAATATCGCCAATTTGTCATCCATCCAGGAGCATTTGGATGAAGAAGATGATAATTCCACTGAAGAACATGAAGAGACAGCATCTGAAGATGATGACTCAAATTCTGAATAAATCGTAGTTAATTTGTATTAGATCTTCTGAAGACTTTATGATTTGGATGATTAAGTTATTTTTGGCTGTTGGATTATTAGTTAGTTATACTTGTTGACTTTATGACTTAGATAACTTATTTTTGGCTGTTGGATTATTAGTTAGTTATATTTGTTGACTTTATGACTTAGATAACTTATATTATTGCTATATCTGATAACTTTTGTTTTAACATTAAACTGCTCTGTAGACATGTCTGCAGGACGTGACCCACCTCCACCCATCAATAAGGGTAAGGGTATTATGGTTGATACTAATCCCCGTCCAAATCCCCGTCGTCGTCGGAACAGACCTTCCACAAATTTAGTGATTCGTGAGTCTATAGACGGATACTCACGTATGCCTTCAACGCTTACCTCAGTAGCGTCAGCACCACACCCACATGTACCTACATTGCGCCCACCACAGCAAGCACCTTCACTGCCTCCATGTGTTGCACCTACATCGCCTCATTTCGATATGATTCCCACCCCGGGGGTCACGACACATGTACACTATAGAGCATCTCCTTCAGCATGTGTGGATGAGGAGCAACAATATAGTCCAGGCTATTCACGCTTACCTTTAGTTGCAGATGTGCATGAGCTAACCCACAGGAGGACGAGCAGCTTGCGCTGAATGTTTGGGCAGAAGTCGTCGGCGGCAAGTATAAGGGTCATTTGTACGGTGCTGGAGACCTTGCCGGCAACTATCGGAAAGGGGCCTCGCGCAAGTTAGAGATTAGGGTTGGAGCATCCACCACATGCAGACGTTACCCTCAGGAGTCTGTGGAGATTGCCCGGTTGAGGCAGATGTTGGTCGCTTCCCAGGAGAGGGAGCGGCAGAGGGATGAGGAGCATCGTCTGATGATGGATACGATGCGACAGCTGATGGAGATAGTGCGACAGTTGCAACAGCAGCAGCCCCCACAGCAACGACAGCCTAGTCAGATGACCCAACGTGCTCAGGAGGACAACGACTCTCTTGACCATTTTGTTGAGGATCCTTATAATGGGGATTCTTAGACTTTTGAATGAATTTATACGTTTATTTTACTTATCATGTTTATTATGGTTTGAAATAATTTTTTCGTTGAACAAATATGACTTGAATAACATTTTGTGTTGAACAAATTGTTTGCTTGAATTATGATGTTAATTTCTTTGTTGATGCTTTCATATAAAAATAGTAATTATTTATTTATCCACTTTAACGTTAATGTTAAGTTATAAGGTTTTATAATTTAAACAAAACATATATTTCCCAGGGTTTTATCCCTGGGAATATTTCCCAGGGATCTATCCTTGGGAATATTTTCCAGGGATCTATCCCTGGGAATATTTCTCAGGGATATTTCCCAGGGAAATATTTCCCAGGGTTAGAACCCTGGGAAATTTCCCAAGACTGTAACCGCGGGGTATTTCCCAAGGCATACCCGTGGGAAACGTTTCCGACCAGCTGAAAACCGAGGGATCTGAATCCGTGGGTCATCCCTGGGAAATGTGTATTTTCCCATGGATTTTATGGATTTCCCAGGGCCATAGGCCGTGAGAAACAGCGAAAATTCTTGTAGTGTGCTGATGGAGCTGCTATTGCAAAAGCAGTCTGGTCTGTAGATCAGAAAACCAAACACCAGCTAAATCGCAAGGCTAAGCACTACTTAATGTGTGCTATCACCAGATCTGAACATGATAAAGTTCACATCTGCAACACTACCAAGGAGATTTGGGATACTTTAGTCCTAACTCATTAAGGGTCATCCCAAGTCAATGAGTAAAAAATAAGCATGCTGGTTCACCAGTATGTGTTATTCAAAATGGTTGAACATGAAACCATAGATCAAACGTTTGGAAGATTTTCAAACTATCACCAACAGTTTTAGATATCTTGGAAAGACCTATGAGAACAAGGATCATGTAAGAAAGATTTTGAGAAGTCTACCTAAATAGCGGAGACCTAAAGTCACTGCTATTCAGGAGGCTAAGAATCTCAACACTTTCATTCTGGAAGAGCTTCTTGGATCTCTCAAAGTCCATGAGCTTGAACTCAATGAAGAAGAAAGTAATAGAAAAGGAAAGTCTGTTACCCTAAAGACAAAGAAGGTTAGCTCATCTAAAGTTCTCAAAGCCGAGGAATCCTCAGATGAAGGAGGCCCTTCTGATAGTGATGAAGGATCTGATGAGGATGAACTGTCTTTCATCTCCATAAAGATTCAACATATGTGTAGAAAGAAAGTGGTTTCAGAAGGAAGCAGTTTAACAAAAAGTTCTCCAAAGAAAAAATCAGACTCTAAGGAAAAAGGCCCACCTCTGTGCTTCGAGTACAAAAAGCCTGGTCATTTTAAAGCTGACTGCCCAGAACTGAAGGACAAAAGGAAGTTCTTCAATAAGAATAAAGTTCTAATGGCTACTTGGGAGGATTTGGATCTGTCATCATCTGAAGAAGAAGATGAAGCTGAGGAAGAGACAAATATTTGTCTCATGACTGTCACTTCTTCAGAAAGTGAATACACTGATGCTGAGGTAATGGAATCTGACTCATTCACTCTTCAAGAAGCCTTTGATGAGTTATTACACAGCTCGTCCATTCTGTCTCATGAATATAAAATTCTCAATACTAGTGCAATAAGTGCTTTTTACGTCAGTTAAAGTTGATTTTATACGTCAGAATAATGTCTGGCGTAAATACAGCTGACGTTAATAGTTAATATTTTAACGTCACTTGTTTAAACAACTGACGTTAATATTGTTCAAACTAACGTCAGTTCTGTTAAAGAACTGACGTTATATGTTTTATTTTTAACGTCAGTTTCATAATACAACTGACGTTAATAGTGTACTGTATATTTTATAAAATACTATTAACGTCAGTTGTTTGTTACAACTGATGTTAATAGATTTTTTTTTCTTAAATTCAGTTTTAAAATATCACTCCCCTCAGCTATCCCTGCATTCAGTAAATATCCCAGTAACACAGAATATCACACACAATACAGAATTGCAAACACTACCCTTAAATTTCAATATTAACAAAAAGAAAAGAAATATACAAAGGAACAATGGGGGGACTTAAAACCAAAACCCACGTATAGGAAAAACATAACTATCTACAAGTATATATATATATATATATATATATAAATTTTAGTCTCTAATGTCTAAAAACAAAACTACCAATCTAAGTATATATATAAATGTTATTAATTAGTTTCTAAAGTCTAACAAAAAAACTATTCATCTAAGTATTGCGGAGGTATCTTGTCAATTCCTTTTTTAGCCGCATACTTGAAGAAGAATTCTGCCAAGCGCATCCTCAAGTCTCTAAACTCATCTTTTTGAAGAGACGATTGGTTGTTAAATGCCTACACACGTTCAAATAATAACAATAACATTAACGCAAGTCATCACCAGAACTATAATATATAATTTAACAAGTTGTTTAAATATTACCTTCTTCCATCCATCCGTAATAGATGCGGAGACTATGTTCAGCATATGAAGCATCACATAATAGCCGCACGACCACCCGTCAGGTTGAAATCGAGACTACAAACAAAATTAATTTCAATGTTAGTTAAATATACATATAAATTAGTAATTATAATATTAATTATTTGATAAATAAACTACCAAACCTTGAGGATGATCCATTCAGGATTCCCTTTAGCTTAGAAGTCCTACTTCTCCCGTTGGCGCAACTTATGCTACTCACCTTCAGCGCGCTATCATAAACAAATAATCATGTCAATTAACAAATTCATATATCATGTGTGTAATAAACTAAAACAATTGATATTAAAAAATAAATTAAATTGAAGATTAGTTACTTACGTATTTACAGCTTCCACCACATCATGTGGCGGGTTTTGATGGAGAGAGCAGAAGAATATGACAGTATGCCTAGACGGGTGAAGTACGAGCAACTGCCAATGGTTATTCATACAGTAGGGAGCCATATATAATTCTTTCTGATTGTCTCCCATCAAGTTCCCTATGTATTTACTAAATTCATCTCCAGCAAAGAATTGAGGCATAAGGATTGACGGATCTAAGAAGCCGTAAACTGAATTGGAGCCCTTATCAAACTGAAGACGATGGAGATACCTAAGATATGAAAAGGTGTGGATGTTAATTACATAATATATATATTGAAATTAAAATAAATTATTAAATGGAAAAATACCAAAAATAAATAAGTTATAAAATTAAAATTAACTTACGTGCGCCAGAGACTCAAAACCGTGTTGGCCATCCACACGTTATCTCTGCAGGCGTGCCCAAGATCTTCACCACAGAAGGAAAATATCCTCTATTGATTTGGGAGTGCCACCCATCCATCGTGCTCCAATGGACATTCAAAAATCTCAAACGCATAATCCTCACCAAGTGAGAACAAACAAGTGACAGCGACACCGACGTCGACGTCGACTTGGCCTTCAATTTAGGAAAAATAAAATAGATAAGTTGTTGATAATTAAAAAAAACACAAGTAATTATTTGACTAATTTGGACATTAATAATGAATACGTACCTTTGTTAACATTTCGAGCTCACGTCGTTTGAAGTCCAACTCAAGAACACGCATTTTCATTTCCAACTCAAGCTAATGGCGTTGGACTTCCAACTCCTGCTCCCTAGCTGCCAACTCATCGTCCTCCACATGTGCCCTACTATAACTCTCTTTTTAGCTCACATGTGAAGGGTTGGCATGTCCTGCGATGTCCTGGGATGAACCGACGAAGGAAATGTAACACCCCGATTTTCGTTGCTTCGTAATATCGGTAATAAATATATAAATATATATTTTTATCCGAGACTTAGAAAATGATTTTGGATAAACCAAGGTCATTTCCATGTTATACTTATTTTCATAAGTTACGGGGTAGTTTGTGGGTTGAAAATTCAGACGGAAACTGGTCTGCCGTTTTCTGTGTTTTCACTGACAGTAAAAGTTTACTGCTCAAAACCTAATTTTAATTCGTGAACGAAAGACTTAAGATTTTTATTTTATTTCCTACAAGAGTGTATTTTTAGAATTATTTCAGAAATAAATAAAATAATTTACGTTTTACGGGCGGAATACGTAATCGGGTAGACGACAGAAGAGATTTTGGAGTTTCTAAGAGCCGATAGAGGGTTTATCTTAGGATTTTGAGATGATTCAAGGGGATGAATCACATTTCTAAGTCTAGAAGGTTTTTCAAGGTTAAAGTGAAAATTTTTGAATTTTACGCTTAAGTCCCTGAACTTTCTGTTAATTACCCTTTTGTCCCTAAGTTAGTTTCTATGTTTTTCCAAGTAAATTGGGCTAGAATCCTTGTTCCAAATTCATAGAGGACCGTGGCTTTAAGGCCCAAATTCCTTACCCATGACTTAAATTTGATGAAGCCCATTTGGAACCATACAAGTTTCCTATGTCAAGCTTAATGCTTAAATCTTCAAGTGGGCCCCACAAAAATGAATCCAAGCCCAAATTTCCAAGCCCATGCGCAAGCCCATGAGGGATTGAAGGATTCCCTCATTTGTTGTTGGATGAACCAAGCTTTTCTAGAGTGTTCCACAATTTTCTACATCATTCTTGATTATTCTACATCATTCTTGATTTTTCTTCAACTTTCATGATTTGTCTTAAAAATATCTATGACACAAATTCAGCCCAAAATAGTCAAGATATTTTTTCATTAACTGTGGTAAAAAGTCATCATGACAATTTATTTGCAAATTGCAAACTAGTCCTTAAACTTTTGGAATCTTTGCAAAAAGGTCCCTAGAATTTATTTGCATTTGAATCCTTTTAGCAAGACAACTCATCATCATCTAGATCCTTCTCAAGATGGCTCCACTATCTCTATAAATACCATACTCTCACTTTTCACTTAGTTTCTAATGCCTTTTTGTTCAAAACCCTAAGTTCATAAGTTCTTTAGTGATAAGTTTGTGAAGCAAGTTTCTTGGATTTCCTTTGTCATTGGTCTTCAAGAGGTAAATCCTAATCTTCTTCCTTAATCATGCCTATGTTCTTTAGCAAGTTTCTTGATTCAAGGTTTATAGTATAGTTGTTCATCACTTTAAAGTTTCTAACCCTAGAACTTTGAAAATTCATAACTAATTCTAGAAAAATCCTTTTGACATGAAACCAATTGCTATGATCTTACAATCATCTCTATTTTCATCATCTAGAAGCATATGATCATGAGAAATTTCATTCCCTAATTTCTGGACTTGGCCGAACCCAGGTCAATAACATGTTCATAGGTTTTGTTTCATTTTCATGTCTTGATTCATGATTCACTCTTCTAGTACCTTGATAGTTCTTGCATGTAAGTACATAGAAGTTCAAAAATCAAACCCTAACCTATTTGTTTCATAAAGGCCGAAACCCTAGTTCTTGGAACTAGATGAGTTTTGTTCAAAGTTTTCATTAATGATCTTAGTAATCAATCTATTAGTATGTATGCTTAATAAATCCAAGTTGGTTTATCAAACTAAAAACCCTAACCCTATGTTCTTGTGTTGGCCGAATCTACTATTTAGAGGGTTAGGATGGTTTTGATTCTTAACTTTGTTGTTTAATTAGCCCTAATCCATTTCCTTAAGTATATTAGGATCATTAATCCATGACTTAATCATGATTAGAAATTTTAAGGATTTTGAACCCTAAAAGTCAGACCTTGGCCGAAACCTAACCTCCATGAGTCAAGTATGTTTTTGTTTGATTTGATTTATTTTGGTTGCAATTCGTTTGAAGGAAACAATCGGGTTGGTTTGACCTAAAGCCGACGGAGGAAACCGGAATAAATCAGGATCAGGAGATTAACGAAAATTGTAGTTTAAGCTTCAAGAGGTAAGGGGAGCTTACCTGAGGGATTTTCTCAATAACTATTTACTTTTAGTGTGACTTATATGATTTATATGTGGTTTGTGATTAATTGTTTATGTTGTTTATGATGTGTTGTTTCTCTGTGTATCGGTGATTGATCTGCTTTTAATTATCTGCAGTAGTATATTATGTTGTTATGATGCATGATCTGCCTGGTGATAGAATTATGATGATGTTGTTGAATGTTGAATGTTGTTTGAGAGGCCTGACAGTGGTCAGTGCACAACCGATTAATCAGATAAAAGATTTAATAAGCTGTGAAAGTTATATTCAACGTTTTATGGGGAATGTTGGAATATAATAGTGAAGGAAAATATGATTTTGGAAAAATAATGAGTTTTGGGAAATATTATTGTTCTAATGATTTATTAGGGTAAAATAAATTTATGAGTCATGGTGAGAGCGTAACCGTGAAATTTTTTTAGTACTGCTAATTTTTACGCAAGAAAATTCCGAAATATTATAAAAAGTTATTTTATGAAATTAATATTTGAAAATACCTTATTTATTATAAAATAAAATTATTTTAGAAGAAACGTCAAAGTTTGACTTAAAGACGTTTTCGTTGAAAATGCTAAACGATGGCAAGTTTTGAAATTATTTAAGAGGAAAGTTTGAAAACAACAGTACTTAATTTAAAAAAGAGATTTAATCTGAATTGATTTATTAGAGTTGAAGTTTCAATAAAAAGAAGTTGTTGATGATTTGACGTTATTTTGGAAAAAATGTGTTTCCAAAGGAAAGGTGGATTTTCTATGAATTGACATTTTAGCAACGAATTTCAAGTAGAAAGGATTTGCCGTAAATGAGTTTTACCTAATGACGTAAAAGAAGATGTAAAAAGATGTAGAAAGATGTAAGAAGATGTAAAAAGATGTAAGAAGATGTAAAAAGATGTTATGGAACTTAATAACCGAGACGTCGGGGTATTAAGGTTCGTCGTGTTGTAGACTGGGTATATACTAAAAGAAGTTAACACATTGTAAGATGTTTTCTATTACCACGAACCTAAGACTGATTGCAAGGTCTAGGGGCTTCGTGATTGAGCACTCGGACTTTGAGGTCATGTGTTGTTAATAAAAGATGTAAAAATGTTTCAAAAGATGTTAAGTTGTAAGCTTTTGAGAGCTTTGAAAAATAAAGATATAGCACAAAGAAAAGTGTTGAGAACAAAATGTTTTCTTGCATGCATTTGGCAGACGTGCCATGATCTGAAGAGGGATTACCTTGCGGCGTCGAGGTAGATCATACAAAGATGTTCTCATTGTGCCCAGGGTTTGGACAATGAGGCCCCATCTCAGATTGTTATCACTGTGCCACGATGTTGGACAGTGTGCGATGGGAGTGCCTGTGGCGGTGTGCCTGTGGCAATCGAGTCTGATCAACTCATCAAGAGGTTGGAGATATCTCATGAGATTAAGTATGGATGTTTAGATGATGTATTGAAGTGTTCATGCATAGTTTTTCCAATGTTGATGTTTGGGGTGTGAAACCTATTGATAAACGAGATATTATGATATGAATGAGTATGTTGTTATAGACATGTATATGTGTATGTGCCTTCTTTTGTGTTGCGCATTTAGTTATCGTGGTAAATCCATATATTGGCGGCTCACCCTTACAAACATATTAGAATCGTACAAGGGGTATGGTATCTACAAGAAGATGAAGGCTGTCTAGTTCGAGGCATGTTGTGTTGTTCCTTTTGGTTGTAGTGTCCGTTAGTTACGACCAGCTTAGGTAATGTTATGTTTGAGAATAAAGTTGATTATGATTTATGTGAGAAAACATATGAGGCAGTATAGCTGTATGACTTATATACATGATGTATTTAAGTGTGATTTGATTACATTGTTGTGGTTATGAGGTTAAGAGAAAAGAAAAAAAATTTATTACCATATTTTGAAAAGATAAACGTTGAGAAAACATTATTTTCCGAAAGCAACCAGCAAATTGAGTTTTATTTCCGCAAACGGGTAACCATGTGATGACCCAAGTTTAGGGTGTCACAGGAAAGCTCTCTAGCAAACGCCTGCTTGAATTCTGGGTTGGATAGTAAGCTTTTCATCATATGCGTTGTAATAGCAGGATTGGAGATGAGCTGCTGAGTCATGTCATCCAAAATTGATGCTTCATCGACCACCCGCTTTCGTGAAGCAGACTTGCCATGATATTCTTTGATGGTCACGTTCCCAGGAACACCGATAACCTGACCAGGATGGTCTTTCTTGCCTAGAGCAGTCATCAAGACGTCCCGCCGTCCAGAAGGGACGAATGAGCCCTGGGAGCATTGTGCTTTAAGATCCATCTACAATGAAAAAATGAAAAAACGTGCAAGTGAAAAGTGTTAAAAATATCTATACAAATATCAATTGAAATGAAGTTAATTATTTACTTACAATCTTATCTGCCACTTCGCGAGTGGCATCAACTTTAAAAGATCCCGTCTTTGTCATGAGGTCGGCTAACCAGACATCCTCGCGGTCGATGTCCGATGGAGGACTTAATGGTGTGCCCTCAGGCACCTCTCCTCTTTCTATCCTAGCAGCGTGCTCTTCCTGCTTCACCCTCAGCCTATCCGCCATCATCTCCTCGATCCGAGTCTCGTACCCACCCTGAGACATGGTGTGGCGGTGGACGTTCTTCACCTGATTCTGCCTATCCTTCTCTGCCTTAGCCTATTCAAACAAAAACACATAATTAAATACAGTTAAATGATCTATAAGAAGCATACAAAATTAACTTAATCAACCAACCTGAAATTCTTCATCCTGTTGACTCCTAGCAAACATATCCCAAGTATTCTTATCAATCCAGGGATAATCCGAGAACATCTTATCAATCCGCTTATTCCCAGATACATAGTACCTGGTAAGATCATGCTTGAACCCTTTCCAACGCTTTGATGCCATTTTCATACATTTCGTACGATGTCGGCACAGTCCAAGCTACCTACACATTAAATACATAACAACTGGATGGATTATAACTTGGATAATTATCTAATAATGTAAATGAAAAGAATGTAAAGGTAAAATACGGTGATAGCCTCCCAAATCTGATCCTTAACGTTCTGTGGAACGTCATTCCAATGGTTGTAGTTGATACTAACGTGCTGCTTCGCTTGTAGAAACACCCACTTTTTAAATTCTTTAGCACGGGGTCACTGGGGATTTAGATTAGCATCAAAGCACACCTAAAGCTTCTGTCCGCTTTGCCTAGCCTTCTCTAGTTTCTTCAAAGTCGTGGCTCCTCTACCCCGTTTCCTATGAGCCTGTGATGTCTGTATGGACAAAAAAAATGATAATATAGAGGGTTGTAACATTATAAACTTACATTAAAAAGAAGGACTAAAGATAGTATATAACATGTAAACTTACACTAGAATCAGGCGTAGGCGCCATCGAGTCCTGCGTAGGCCCCACAGTGTCTTCCCGTGCATGTGGGCCATCCGACTGATCCATATGTATGCCTGTTCAGAAACAATATATATTTATTAACATAGGTTATAACTAAAAATAAATACAGAAGTATAAATAAAAATAAATGTATATTAAGTTTAAACTACCTATATCAATATCCCTTCGTGATGATCATCACGAGTGACATGTACATCGTCCACCTGTGTCTCCTCTATTATAGTAGGAATGTTTGTTGAAAAAGAAGGAGTCTCAGGAATATCAAGATTTGAATCTTGATTTTCATCACTACCATTATACATGCTTTTTCCTTGGAGAACCACGGACAACCTTTTGTTAGAAGGATCAGTGATGTAGAACACTTGTTTTACTTGGGAAGCCATTATGAAAGGCTCATTTATATGACCTAACTTGTTGAGGTCTACCAATGTGAACCCCAATTCATCAGTTTGTACACCACCGTTACTATCAACCCACTTACATTTAAAAATCGGCACCGTAAGCTTAGTGTAATCGAGCACCCAAATATCTTCAATATATCCAAAGTAAGGTGTCGGTGCTTTAACGGGTTTTGTGTCCTTTGCACTAGAGAAGTGCATAGCTTCGGCCACGATCATAACCCCACTATTTTGCATGGTACTCTTGTTATCTTGTTCCTTTGTATAAAAGGAAAAGTTATTGATGTCGTATCCGCTCCAACATATGACGTTGAAGCTAGGCCCACGTGCTAGCCATCTTACGTCATCAGAAGCAATACTACCATCCTTAAGCATTTCTTCCTTGAACCATGGTAAGAAAGTCTTGTTATGCTTGTTCAACAACCACCTTTCGCTCATTCGAGGGTTTTCTTGATTGACTTTTCTTTTATGTTCAAATAAGAAAGGTTGAACAGAATCGATGTTGTTCAATACATACAAATGTGCTTGAAGCACTTCCTGCCGACCCTTGCTATTAATTCTTAAGCCATGTGTACCCTTACCTTGACATCTTATCTCATCATGGAAAGGCTTAGGAACCCCTACAGGATCCGTGTTATGAAGGTAGTCCGAACAAAACTCAATAGCTTCTTCTGCAACATACCTTTGAACAATAGATGCTTTCGGACGATGAGGATTCTTCACGTACCCTTTCAAGATCTTCATGTAGCGCTCAACTGGGTACATCCATCTCAGAAAAACCGGCCCACATAATCTAATCTCCCTCACCAAATGAACAATTAAGTGAACCATTTTGTCGAAAAAGGAAGGAGGAAAATACATCTCCAATTGGCACAAGATTGTATCAGCCTCAACTTCCAAGTCATCCAACATACCGCAACGACTTTGCTACATATAGAATTGAAGAATGAGCACAACCGAGTAATGGCATGTCTCACATTTTTTGGAGCAATACCACGAATAGCAACGGGCAGAAGTTGTTGCATCAAGATGTGACAATCATGAGACTTTAAGCCAACCAATTTAAGATCACTAGAGACAAGCCTCTTCATATTTGAAGAGTAACCATGTGGAACTTTGATGCCCTGAAGACACCCGCAGTGTAACACCCTGTATTTCACTGTTTTAAATAACAGTAATACATATAAATATGTTTATAAATTTATTTGAGTTTTAGAATATTTTAAATAAATGAAGTTTACTACTCAATCCTACTTGAACGTAGGAATCTACGATTGAAAATTAGGTTGGAAAGTCAGGCGAAACCCGGCCCGCGAATTCCATTGACAGTATAATTATACTGCTCAAAAGACCTAATTTTAATTCGTGAACGAGATAAAAAATGTTTTTATCGTATTTGCTACGATACTGGAAGTTTTGAAAATTTTGGTAAAAAATTAAAATATTATATTTGTTGCGGGCGTATACGTCGAGATTGTCTCTAGGAAAAACCTGCGCCAGATGAAACCCGGAGTCGGCAACGTAGCTGAGATGATGGATTTGACCGACTTGACGAGCATTTATGACGAGCTTATCCGAGTCATAATGGCCATAATGGCGCATTTATGACAGTGAATTTTTGCTATGAAATGACCATTTTACCCTTGTCTTTTTATGACAATTACAAGCCATGCCATTGGAAAATTTGACCAAATCCAACCCAAAACTCACGGCTCCTTCCTCCATTCCAATCACTTGGACATCACTTTTCCTAAGCCATAAATGACATTTATGTTAAGTGGATGAGTTATAAGGCAAAGTCATTCTCTCATCAATCACCCGAAACTGCCACGAAACTCTGACCAATTTCTGCTCTGAATCTCGGAAAACTTTCAACATGAAAGTTGTTCATCTTTCTCTCTTCTTTCCAACGACATAAAGAGCATCCAAAACGGAAAAGTATGTTGAGAGATATACCCAAATTACTAAAACTGTTCTAAACCCTCATCGTGTTCATCTTCTTCTCTAAGTTTCTCAAGAACACCATGAGAAATTTGTGAAGAACATCATCAAGATCATCCTTTTCTTTGATCATCAAGAGGTAGTCTCTCTTAATCTTGCTATTCTAAGCTTTTCTCTTCACAAGATTCTTGAGTTTATGCCTTTGATCATCATGTTCTTCATAAGATTCAAAGTTCATGAAGCTAACTTCAAAAATTCATAACTAATTCTAGAAAAATCCTTTTGACATGAAACCAATTGCTATGATCTTATAATCATCTCTATTTTCATCATCTATAAGAATAAGATCATGAGAAATTTCTTTCCCTAATTTCTGGACTTGGCCGAACCTAGGTCAATGTTGTGTTCATAGGTTTTGTTTCATTTTCATGTCTTGATTCATGATTCATTCTTCAAATACCTTGATAGTTATTGTATCCAAGCATATAGAAGATAAAAAATCAAACTCTCACCTATTGATTTCATCAAGGCCGAAACCCTAGTTCTTGGAACTAGATGAGTTTTGTTCAAAGTTTTCATTAATGACCTTAGTAATCAAGCTATTAGTATGTATGCTTAATAAATCCAAGTTGGTTTATCAAATTAAGAACCCTATCCCTATGAACATGTTAAGGCCGAATCTTAGTATATGAGAGTTAGGAAGTTTTGAGTTTGAAACTTAGTTGTTTAGTCACTAATCTATGATTTAGGTTAATTAAGGACCATTAATCTATGACTTAATCATAATTAGGAAATTTAAGGATTTTGAACCCTAAAAGTCAGCCCTTTACCGAAACCCTAACCCTAAAGGTTAGAGGATTTTGTTTCAAATTTTAGTCTTGTAATAAGTAATCTATGTTAGTTAAGACTCTAGTAACTAGGATCCAAAAGATGGCATTAAGAAGATAATCCTAAACCTATTTTCTAAGTCTTAGCCAAACCTAGCTCTAAAGTGTCATAGATGGGTGTAAGTTGATTAATTATAAGTATGTTGTTTGGTTGAAGGTGGTTGTATTAACTCATGGCGGGATAAAGAGGATCGTCGTGTACGTGTTTCCGGTGCAAACTCAGGTGGGGAAAAGAATCAACCTATCGTCGGAATCGATAAGTAGTAGATTATATGATAATTGTGTAGGGCAACCTAAACCCTACTAGTAGTCGAGTAATCGACAAGACCAAAATCCCATTGGAAACCTTTTCTGTAAAACCAATGGTGATTCGGGGATTGTAGGTTTATCGACATTGAGTTGATTTTAAGTATTTGAGGATGTTTGATTTTATGTTATCAAATTTACTGTGATACGCTGGTTGAGGTATTCCATCTGCATGTGACGTATTATTTCGGTGTTTGAATATTTATGATATTGAGGATGTTTGTTGTCTGTCACGACCGTGACGGCTATCACGGCCAGGCCGTGACAGAGTCTGACTTTATTATTTATTTGGTTGGACTATTATGAGTTGGTTGTGATAAATTGCCTTATATGATATTGAGATAATTGAATATTATGTTGATTAATGTGTTTTGCATGATCTGCCTGGGTTTAATATCGTGTTTAGATGATGTTAAGGAAATATATATATTGCTCGGAGGTAAAATTGTTTGGGTGAGAGAATAAAGGTGATTAGAGGTGCCTAGCCTAATTAAGTGGTTTTATCTATGAGGAAAAAGGTGTTGAGACTTTGATGGAAGGTTTAGGCACTAGGTTGTTATTGATGTAATTTAGGGAGATTCATTTATCGAGATATTGTTAGTCACAACCGTGTGAGTGGAACACACGAGGTCAGGATATCTTATTTTGGGGATATCAGATATTGCGGGTGAGTGCCCTACGGATGTGGATGCTGAGGTAGACTACCATAATACTCTTTAGTTCTTGACGAGTTCACATGTTCTTGGCACTGGACCGTTATGGAAGGATATTCCTTGACGAGTTCGTATGTTCTTGGCACTGGACCGTTATGGAAGGATGTTTCTTGATGAGTTCGCATGTTCTTGGCATTGGACCGTTATGGAAGGATGTTCCTTGACGAGTTCGTATGTTCTTTGCACTGGACTGTTATGGAATGATATTCCTTGACGAGTTCGTATGTTATTGGCACTGGACCATTTTAGACTAATAAGTGTTTAGTCTTTGATGCATTCGAAAGTTATTGGTACTGGACCGTTCTGGACTACTGACTAATGTGACAAGAGTGAAGATGGCCACATCAATATAAAGTTTTAGTTGCATGGGCTGAGGGTAGAGGATGATATAGTGAATTGAGGATGATTGTTGATTTGAGTGATGCGTGTCTGTGACAATTATTGTATAATTTACTATTACTCTTTTCCGCATTTTGATGATAGAACTATTTCTTATTCCCTTTATCTTTCTGTGTGTTGTATTTTATTTCTGATGTGAACGTACGAGAAGACCCAATGGAGGAACCCATTGATGAGGAGTTAGATGGAACTCCGTATAAATCGGATGCTGGAGGTCGAGCTGTGATCCACGGCGATTAAAGTATAGACATTATGGCCAGTGTGTCTAAGGAGTACTTATATTTCTGCTAAGTATGTCCGTAGTGCAGTTTTTACCTGTAAGGGATCCTACTGAGAGGGTACCCTTAACAGTGTTTTGGTATTTGTAATAAATAAACATGTGTGTATTTATGTAATATAGTTTTGGTGTGTTTATATCTGCATAAGTTATATAATTATTATTTAAGTTTTTAATTTTTACGTATTTTCAACGATAAGAGCGTGATTAAGTAAACAAATATTAAGGTTTTAATGTAATAATACAATGGGGCACAACGGGGTGTCTCACGCAGAAACTTTGTCTCTCTTTTTTGACAAAGTATGACATGCTGGCGGCAAATAAGTCCGCTTACCATCCTCAACAACTGGAGCTAACTGCTCTCGTATACCCATAGCAACGAGGTCGAGACGAGCATCCACACCATCCTTTGTCTTGCCCTGAATGTTGAGAAGCGTCCCGATCACACTATCACACACATTTTTCTCCACATGCATCACATCAATGTAGTGTCTGACATCAAGCTTGCGCCAGTATGGAAGATCAAAGAATATCGACCTCTTCTTCCATATGTTTTTCTCAGCAGCTTTAGCTTTCTTTTTGGAATTGCCGAATATAACATCGATGCCCTTTACCCTCTGATAAACCTGCTCTCCGATTAAGGCCACCGGAGCTTCTTCGGTCTCTTGGCATCCATTAAAAGCTTTTTTCATCTTACGATATGGGTGATCACGTCTAATAAATCTCCGATGCCCAAGGTAAACAATCTTCTTTCCATGATGCAACTGAGTGTAGCATGTGCCTTCTTCACATATAGGGCATGCTTTATGTCCCTTGACACTGTACCCGGACAAGTTAACGTATGCTGGAAAGTCGTTGATGGTGCAAAATAACATGGCATTCTCATGAGAATACCCATCAACTACATCAACACCTTCCACCCACAGCGTTTTCAAGTCTTCAATCAAGGGACTTAGATAAACATCTAAGTCATTTCCTGGTTGCTTTGGGCCCGAAATTATCATAGACAACATCATGTATTTGCGCTTCATGCACAACCAAGGGGGCAGGTTGTAAATTATCAATAGAACAGGCCATGAACTATGAATACTACTCATGTTACCATAAGGGTTCATTCCATCCGTAGCAAGTCCAACCCTTAGGTTTCTTGGCTTATCGGCGAAATCCGAAAACATAGTATCAATATTCTTCCATTGCATAGAATCAGCAGGATGACAAACCTTTCCATCACGTTTCCTCTCATCATTATGCCATCTAAGATTCTTCGTATCTTTCGCATTGGCAAACAATAGCTTGAACCTTAGAATTATTGGAAGATACCACAACACCTTCGCAGGAGGACCCTTTTTTCTCACATCATCAAGATCATCATCATCATCACCACCCTTCACTTTGTATCGTGATAACCCACATTTGGGGCAATCGTGATTGTCTTCATGAACACCGGTGTACAATATGCAATCATTGGGGCATGCGTGTATCTTCTTATACTCCATACCCATCGGACACAATACCTTCTTGGCCTCATAGTTACGGTCAGGCAATGTGTTGTCCTCCGGAAGTAAGTCTTTCAACACTTCAAGTAATTCCGTGAAGCTTTTATCGGTCCAACCATTTCTCGCCTTCACACAAACCAATTTTAGCACCGCTGACAACTGTGTATGAGTAGTACACCCTGGATATAAAGGCTTATCCGCATCACCGCACAATCTATCATACACATTAGCTCGATGAAAAGATTCTTGTCCAATATCACGGATCATGTCCTCTATTCAATCATCCTCCATATCTACGTCAACGTCCTCACTTTGGGAGACACTTGCCGTACTACTCAACAACACATCACCATGCCATATCCATCTTGTATAACTCAAGAAAATCCCTTCACAAATCAAATGAGTACGTATATCCTTCACCGTACAATTCCTCGTATTCAAACACTTGACAAAAGGACAACAGAACATTCCATTACTATTTGGAACATTCCTTTGAGCAAATTCTATAAATTCTCCCACCCCCTTCAAATACTCAGCACTAATGCGCTTACAAACCATCCAACTACGATCCATAACTAGATAGGTTCTGTAGATATACAAAACATATATCCAATATAGGGACAATACGGGAGATTGAAAACTAGTTTTTGAAATCCTAATTGAAAACTAGTTTTTGAAATCCCGTCAACCATGTATATCTTATTTGACTAACTGCCTAAAACAAAATTTCCACGGTAATCTCACATCATTCTTCTCATCAAGCAGGCAACAACACATATTAGGACTATTGCTATATCTAGTACTATAACCACTCAGCCATATGAATCGATCAAGAGAGCATGATATATACAAGCAAGGCATTTAAAAATTATTTCAAATTTACACCATTTTCAGGTTGAGCAATGAGCAATATATTGTTGATGTCACATGCTACAAGCAACTCTAAATTTCTTCCCATTTTGAAATAGGTCATGATAGCAGAAGAAAAACAAGAGAAAACACAAAACCCACGACCAGAAATAGAGACATTCCAAACAACTCAAACTCACAGTTTCAAGTTTCAACTACAGAGGCTACAGTTTCAACATACACTCAAAACCAAAAATAAAAAAATGTGCCCTAAAGACTCACCAGAAATCGGTGCTCGCGTGGTGGTGGGGAGGGGAGATCGAGTGGTGGCCAACATTCGATGTGGTTACTGAGAGCAGAGGGATAAGGAGAGTTAGTGCACGGGAAGGAGAGAGAGAGATGTCAAGTTATTGAAAAGAAAATGAGCGGGAAAGACAGAGTTAGGGTTAAGATGGTACCTCACGGTGGTGGCGAAGAAGCCCTCGCAGTGGTTGCGGTGAGAGTGAGAGTGAGCGTGATGAAAAGAGAAGAACAGAGACGTACAGAGCGAAGTGAAGAAGGCGAGCGGGTGTAAACGTTATAATCAAAAACCATCTTTAAAAAAACATTTTATGTCAGTTGTTTGTAACAACTGACGTTAAAAGTCATTTATTTAACATAAGTTGTTTAAGACAACTGACGTTAAATAAATGACTTCTAACGTCAGTTGTTACAAACAACTGACGTTAAAAATAAATATTTTTTATTTAAAAACACTTTTAATGTCAGTTGTTGAAGACAACGGACTTTAAAAGTGTATAAGTTTCTGCAAAAACATTCATTCCTATGACTACTGTGCTACTTACCCATGCACCTTGTAACTTAATCCTTTTAATGAGCATTAAGTTTATAGATCAGTTTTCAAGAAAATCAGGTAGTCTCTCTTCTCTATATAAAGTACCATTCTTCTGTATTAGTCTGTAATACACCCTCTTCTTTTCCTCTATATTTCGTGCGTTTTCTATTCCTTCACAATATGTCTCTATCATATTTGAGACTTTTGTTATTTCTTCCTATACCTAGACTTAAAGGTCTCTGTCTTAATGGTCAAAAAACTTCTGAGGTTGAGTAAATCATGTAACATGGATGGTAAGTTTGAGTGAATCACGTAATGCGATTCCCTCACTTTATTTCATCCCCTCATCCCTTTCACTCCGCTTTCGCAGCAAGTGACTGTGGATTCAGATGGAGCATCAAGGAATTCAAGTGAGGGAGGAGATGCATCCATTGGAGTTTCTGAGGGCAGGACTGAGAAGAAAATGACGTTGAAGCAGAAACTTTTTTATATTTTAAGGCTATGTTGCAGAAATTTTTTATCTTTTAATCATGTAATTGTAACTTATGAATCGCTTCAATGAGATACGATTTGATTATACATATAACTTGTTTTATGTTAAGTGTTTATTTATTTTAATTTGCACAATAATTTGTTTACTAATTCAATCTAATTAATTAATTAATATTAAAAATAAACTTGTTTAAAAAAAAGTTTAGAAATAAACAGCACTATGTATGAAGTGATCTGCGTTAAGAGTGACAACAGGGCGATGACAACGAAAGAAAGATAGGAATGAGTTTCAGATAGGAATACAGGATTATTTACGTCAGTTATTTATTTAACTGAAGTAAAAATCACACTTTTAACGTCAGTTGTATAAACAACTGACGTTAAAAGTGTTAATAATTCTTGCAAATCACTTTTAACGTCAGTTCATTACACAACTGATACAAATAGTGATTTAATATTTACAAAACTGCCACCGCCTCATTTTTTAATGTCAAACATATGGTCAACTGACGTAAACTTTCCCGTATATTACATTATTTCCACTAGTGCAAAAAGAAATTTTCTAAGTTGACTAAGGAGTATGATAAAGTCTGCATGGAAATGCAAGCTCTTGTAAATGAAAACAAGAAGCTTGAGTCAGAGAATGTCAGTCTAACTGACAAACTCAAAGTTGAGCCTGATGTCCCTTGTGAAGTTGCAAAACTAAAACAAGATGTGACATATCTGACAGACACCTTGTCTAAGTTTGTAGGTGGCTCAAAGAAGTTGAACTTGATACTGAGGTACTCTAGATCACCTCATGATAAGTCTGGCTTAGGCTATGACAAAGAGAAGCATGAAGCATCTCACACAGGATCAAAACCTCATGCACATCACAAAATTTCTAAAACTCAAGCACAACATAGTAAAACAAAATCAAGCTCGTCCGACACTTACTGTAAAGTTTGTGGAAAAAGTGATCATAGAAAATCTAGATACATACATAATAAGCATGTCAAGCATACTCGATCAGTGACTACTAACAAAAAAGGACCCAAGTCAATCTGGGTACCTAAAACAAGATTATATCTGTTGCAGATCTGCTTAACAACAGGAAAGAAACACACATCTCGATACTTGGATAGTGGAAGCTCACGTCACATGACGGGAGAAAAGTGTATGTTCCAAGAGCTTAGACACAAAGATGGTGGCTGGGTTACCTTTGGAGGTAATCAGAAAGGAAAGATCATCGGAGAGGTAAAATTGGTAATCATCCTTTTCCCTCTATTGATAATGTTCTTTTGGTTGATGGTTTAAAACACAATCTGTTGAGCATAAGTCAATTATGTGACAGTGGGTTTGTTGTTTACTTTGATAAAAACATGTGTAATGTGAGGAAAACTGATGGATCGCTCTTATTCACTGCCAAGAGGCAAATCAATATGTATAAGATTGACTTAGAGGACCTTACAAATCAAAGTGTCTCATGTCTAGTGTCCATTGAAGATGAGCGATGGTTTTGTCACAAAAGGCTAGGTCATGCAAGCTTGAAATTAATTTCGAAGCTAAATAAGCATAACCTCGTGAGAGGATTACCAAACCTTAAGTTCAAATCTGATGCTCTCTATGATGCATGTCAAAAGGGAAAACAAGTCAAAGGTTCCTTTGAATCTAAGAATGTTGTTAGTACCAATAGACCACTAGAGTTGCTACACCTTGATCTCTTTGGTCCAACAAGGATTGCTTTTGTCAGCTGGTAAGAAATATGGTCTAGTTATAGTAGACGACTACATTAGATAGACATGGGTTATGTTCCTAGCTCTCAAGGATGAGTCATTCAGGGTCTTCTCTGTATTCTGCAAACGTGTACAGAATGAAAAATGCATGTGTATCACTTCAATCATAAGTGACCATGGGGAGAGTTTGAAAATGCGTAATTCAAAAAGTTCTGTGAGGAAAATGATATTCTTCACAACTTTTCAATACCTAGAACACCACAGCAAAATGGTGTGGTAGAGAGAAAGAACATATCTCTTCAAGAGATGACTAGAATAATGCTCAATGACAATTCTGTCCCTAGACACTTCTGGGCTGAAGCTGTTAACACTACCTGCTACATTCATAATAGAATATACATAAGACCAATCTTGAAGAAGACTCCTTATGAATTGTGGAAAGGACGAAAACTCAACATATCTTACTTTCATCCTTTTGGTTGTAAATGTTTTATACTAAATACTAAAGATCAACTTGGTAAGTTTGATGCTAAAGTTGATAATGGAATTCTGTTAGGATATTCTGAGTCGTCCAAAGGCTTTAGAGTTTACAATTATAGAACTTTAGTAGTTGAAGAATGTATATATGCTAAATTTGATGACAAGCAGCCTGATAAGAAATTATCAGAGCTTGATGAAGCTTTTGCAGATTTGAATCTTAAAAATTCAGAAAATCCAGTAAACATCAAGTCTGATCATTGAGTGGACGATCAACAACAACCTGAGTCAGAAGCTTCACAACAAGAAAGTGTTCAAAGATCATGGTACTTCAAAAACTACCATCCTCAAGATCAAATCATTGGAAGTCCTAGTGATAGGCTAAGAACCAGATCAACATTCAGAGAGCAGGATGATTCTGCTTTAGTCTCTGAGTTGGAACCAAAGACAGTAGATGGGGCTCTACTGGACAAGGGTTAGATTATGGCAATGCAAGAGGAATTGAACTGGTTCGAAAGAAGTGAAATTTGGACCCTTGTGCCCCTGCCAAAGAATAAACCAGTGATTGGAACTAAGTGGGTCTATAGGAACAAACTTGATGAAAATGGTAAAGTGGTAAGAAATAAAGCAAGACTTGTAGCTCAAGGGTACTCTCAGGAAGAAGGTATAGATTACACTGAAACCTTTGCTCCAATTGCTAGGTTAGAAGCAATACGCATATTACTATCTTTTGCTGCACATCATAATATTATGCTTTATCAAATGGATGTGAAAAGTGCATTTTTAAATGACTTTATAAATGAGGAAGTATATGTTATGCAACCTCCGGGTTTTGAAAGTGAAACCCATCCTGAACATGTGTATAGGCTAAATAAAGCTTTATACGGTCTCGGGCAAGCTCCTATAGCTTGGTATGAAAGGCTAAGTTCATTTTTAATGGACAATGGATTTAGTAGAGGAAAGGTTGATACAACCTTGTTTAGAAAATCCAACAAATCTAGTTTTATAATTGTGCAAATATATGTTGATGACATAATCTTTGGTGCTACTATTGAATCTTTGTGCAAGGAATTTTCTAAACTAATGCAAAAGGAATTTGAAATGAGCATGATGGGAGAACTCAAATTCTTCCTTAGACTTCAAGTAAAACAAACAGTGGACGAGGTATACATCCATCAAACCAAATATACAAAGGAACTTCTTAAGAAATTCAAGATGGATGACTGCAAACCAATGAACACACCTTTGCACCCCACATCCATACTGAACAAAGATGACAAAGATAAAAAGGTAGACCACAAGGTATATAGATGTATGATAGGATCTCTCTTATATCTTACTGCGTCCAGACATGATATTATGTTCAGATTTTGCTTATGTGCTTGATTTCAATCTGATCCTAGAGAAACTCATTTATCAGCAGTTAAAAGAATATTTAGATATTTGAAAGGTACTACTAATCTAGGTTTGTGCTATAAGAAGAATGATGATTACAAATTAGGTGGTTTTTGTGATGCTGACTATGCTAGAGATAGAATAGAAAGAAATAGTACCGGTGGAGCATGTCACTTCATTGGAGCTAATATAGTCTCATGGTCAAGCAAAAGACAAAGCACCACTGCCATATCAATTGCTGAAACTGAGTACATATCAGCTGCAAGCTGCTGCTCACAACTTCTTTGGATCAAATATCAATTGGAGGACTACAATGTGTTTGTAAGTAGTATTCACTTATGCGTGATAACACTACCGCAATCAATTTATCTAAGAATTCAATCTTGCATTCTAGAGCTAAGCACAAAGAAATTAAACATCACTTTATTAGAGATTATGTGCAAAAAGGTGTTTTTGATATACAATTTGTAGACATTGACCATCAATGGGTAGATATCTTTACTAAACCTCTAGCTGAGGACATATTTATTTTTATTATAAAGTATCTTAACATGATTTGTGTGGATTAATATGTCGTCCAGTCTTGGTCGGCTACTATGTGATAAATGCTTGTCCAATGCTTATTTCGTCTAATGTCTGTTTGCATACTTTTATCTGACTCATCCATACATTTAGTTATTATTTGCATTTATTATGTCTCAAAGACATACTTAATTCAAATTCTCTTTGCTGAGTCAGTTATATCCATCAATCCTATAACTTGCTTTTTACTGTTTCAAAAAACATGAGCCGTGTTAGCATTTAATCCATGTCCTATCACACGTCTTTCATTTATTTTATTTTATTTTATTTTCAGAGAGAAACTCTTCATATTTCGAAACATTTTTAAGTGTGTCTCTTCCCTCTGAAAAACCTTTCACTTTCTCTGAACCTGAAAAGGTATTCTCTAATTCTCAAACCCTAAACCTTCAAAAATGGCTTCTTCATCTGCTGTTGGTACCTACAATGTCAATGCTCTCGAGATTGGGATTGAGCATCACTTTGATTTTGGCATTCTGAAAAAGTACAACATTGATGTGAGTCAGTACATCATAGCTGCTAGTTGGGGATGATTGTTTGTCGAGAAGGTCTTTGTGTATCCAGACCTTATCAGGGCCTTCTGGAAGAACCCCAAGGTTACTGAAACTAAAATTTCTGCTACCGTGCTGGACAGTTAGGTAGTTGTATCTAAAGCGACAATCACGACTGCGATTCATTGTGCTAGGGAAGGTCTAGTCATAACTGAAAACTGGGAACAAGAGGTCGATGGTGAAGAAACAGTGGCTACTGTTCTGATGAGGAGTGGTACTGTAAGAAATCACTCATGGAAGACTGTGGAGATGAAGGATGAAGCTCGTATTCTTCATCAAATTCTAAACAAGACTGTGCTTCAAAAGGCTGGGTCGAAGCACAATCTTTCTACTCTCCACAAGTTCCGCTTATTCAACCTGCTGGCCGAGTCCCTGATCAATCTGCCCTGCATCCTATTCAGTAGATTCAGAAATTAAGTTCTTGAGAAGGAAAAGGTCACTGCTATACCCTTTTGCCATTTGCTCTCCAAGATCTTCAAGTCTTATTAGATTTATGCAAAAGTTGAAGCCAAGACTCCTGAGGAACAAGCTGCAATCCTCAAGGAAAAGGGGGATGTCTGCTGCTATGTTTGAAAAGGTAAACTTGACCAACATGAAGCTGAATCAAGTCATTCAAGTAGAGTTGGCTATGAAGGAGGAGATGATGAAAATTAAAGAACAAAATGAGTTGAATGAAGCAGAGACTCTAGGCTTGAAAAAAAAGACAGTTGGCTGACGAGTCAAAACAACTCGTCTAGCTGCTTCCAAGAAGCCTGCTACTGGGGTTGTCATCAGGGAAGCAAGGGCCGATGAACCACAAACTGTCCCAAGGAAGAAGAGGACAAGAAAAGTGATCATGTCCCACAATGAGGCTGATGATGAGGACAACATGCCTCTTGGATCAGTGCTGAAGAAGCAGAAGCACACCACCATTCCAACCAAGGCAAGGCAACAACCCTCTAGGAAGGCTAAGTCCATTATGATTTCAGAGGTAATCCTACCTGCTAATGATCCAGTTCAATTAGCTGTTGATGCTCTGGTTGAGAGTTTTAATGTTGCTGTCAACACCACACCAACACCACCACATCACCAAACTATTCCACAACAACAAAATCAACCATCCCTACCCATCCAAGAACAACCAACCTTACCCCAAACTGAGCCAATATGTGAACCACACTCCCCTCCTCAACACATAGCCTCACGACAAAGTTCCTATGCACACTCACCCATTCAAACTTCTCCAATAAGACCTCAATTTCAACCTATAATACCCTCTGATGATCCCTGGTTTAATCAACCAGATAATGTTGGGATCAATCCAGGTGCACAATTTCCAAAACTGTTGATGATCCCGGGTTGAATTGAGTATGTAATATTTTTGAAAACATTTCCGCTTTAAGAAAAAACTGAAACTTTTCTAACACTTTTGAAAAGGTTTTGCCAACAAACAAAACAAAATAACTTTTTGCAAGTTTGTTTGATTCAAGACTTTCTTTCTTTAACAAGAAAGATTGATGAAAGATAGTTTTTCAAATTAGAACATACACAAATTTTCCTTAACTAAAACTTAACCACATACATTCAACAATTCAAAGCAGTTAAAGGAGTTATGGGATAGAGAGAAATGCAAATCGAGTTTTATCCTGGTTCAGCTACCTCCTCTGGTAACCTACATCCAGTCCCCACAATCACTTGTGAGTCTCGTCGACTAAAATCAACACAATTACAAAATTCTTTACAAAGCTTCACAACTCAGGTTCATTCTACCCAGTGACAGCTTTTAGACAAAGCAATCTTGTAATTCCCAAGAGTCCCTTCTATTCTTGTCAAACCTCTAAGAGTCCCTTCTACTCTTAGATCAACACACAGAGAGAAAACCTTCTCTCTATTATCTTCCTTTCTCAGTAAAAAGATTGATTTTTCATATTCTAAGAAATCAGAAATATTACAACTTGAAGCACTTAGCAGAAAAGATTTTAACTATTCTCAATGAAGAAGCTCTCTCTCAATTTCATTTAAACTTTCAGAATTGAATGAATTGATTCCTTGAAAACGTTATGCCCAAGCCTTTATATAGGTGTATGTCAAAATAGATCCGTTGGGCATACTTTCAAAATCAGTTAAGATCAAAACAGACTTTTTTATCAAAAACTGGTTCTGTCAGTCAATCGATTGCCTAATCGATGTATTAAACAAGATTTGAAATTTTTACAGAGTACATATATTGCTCAATTGATTGGATTCTTGATTGTTCTTGATTCTCATTGATACATAGATGTGTACATCGATTGTGTTCTTGAAAATCATAAGCATCAGCAGTCCATAAGTCTTTACATCGATTGCACAATCGATTGCATAGTAATTTCAAAAAGTCTTTGCCTCTGTTTGGGCGTATGCATCGATATGTCAATCGATTGGTTCTTTGAAAACACATGACTTTACTTCTATTCTGTGTATGCATCAATGTACTAATCGATTGGATGTATATGAAAAATATATTGGCCTCTATTTGGCCTTACACATCGATGTATCAATCGATTGTATGCTTATATCAAAAAGTACTGGCTTCTGTTTCACTTTATACGTCAATGTTCAAATCGATTTACAGAAGCTTAGTTTGCATACATATCAAGTTGTTCTAGAATCAATCGATGTATACATTGATGTATAACATTTATACATTGATGTACACATAGGCTTTCTTTAAAAAGCAGTTAATTAACTGAATGCACATAGATGTACACATAGATGTACAGACCTTTCAATTAACCTTTTTCTCTTTAAGTTCAATTTTAATTTATGAAAATCATTTTTAATTTGAATTAATTGAGAGAGCTAAATCAAAGAAAATAAGTAAAACTTTTATTTACATAAAACTTTCGAAGTTCCTTTGCTTGAGATTCCTTGTGATTCTTCATTTGAGATTTCTTCATCTTCAAGCATTCCAATCATGATCCTTGCTTTGCTTTTGTATTTCTCCTTTGATCCTTGTCATTTATGTCCTTGCACTAAATGATCTTTACATAACATTTAAACTTGGCAAGTGATTAGTGAATCAAATATTAATCAATTTCTTAAGTTTGATCATTAATCAAAACATACTAGAGTCATTTTCCAACAAACTCCATCTTTTTGATTGATGACTGATAAGCCTTTGGCTTATCTAGTTTTATAACTAGATGGACTGTGGTTTTTGTGCAAATTATTCGAGTTCAATCTCGTTTTCACCCAAATTTGCCTTGTTTTGTTCCTAAGTTGGACTTTGACTCGTTCTAGGCAATTTTTGATAGTTTTTAGTCTATTTTGAGTAGAATTACACTTTTTGTTTTTCTTTTATTGTTTCAGGTTAGAAGTGAAGCTCCAAGAGTCAAGGAAGCATTTCGAGTCAAGAAAACAGTGGAAATTTCCATTGTGGAGATACTCGCCCCGCGAGTAGATGCTCGCCACGCGAGCCTGAAGATCAGCAAAACAGTAACAGTCATCACTTCTGGATCGCCACGCGAGAGGCTTCTCGCCTCGCGAGAGCCTGAAGACCCTGGAAGACAGAGACCATTTCGGCATAGCCGTGATGAAGGTCACGACTGTGACATATTAAGGTTTGAAGACTCGCCCCGCGAACACACTCTCGCCTCGTGAGAATCCAAATTGGAAGCGCGCCAAAACTAATGTTCACCTCACGAAAGCTTGTTCGCCCCGCGAGTGGCCGAGAACCAGAACCCCTATTTATAGGATGTTTCAGATCAGTTTTTGGAGGAGATCCGAATCCTAGTTGCTGCCACTGTTTTAGATCAGTTTTGTTACGAGTTCTTGTTACACTGGAGCTGTGTCTCCCTTTTCTTTTTCTTAGTTTACTATGCTGATTATGTCGGATTGTTTGTGTGTTGTCACGGGCATGAGGAACTAATCCCCTCGTCTAGGGAATCAATGAAGCCACCCATGGCGGTATAGTGTTCATGTGATGTATGTTTTTCTCCCCTTTTCTCAATTAATGTTTTCCAATTCTGATTTGATTGTGTTGATCATATGCATGCGTGATTGACTTCTTAACGTTGATGAGGCTGATCGGCGATTCGCGTTTAGAACTTGAATTGGGATCATCGATCGAATATTGCACGAGAGTGAGTAGGAGATCGGTGCAACCTTATAGGGAACAAGAATTAACAGAGTTTGATGATTAGGATTATGAGACCTAGTAAGTAATTAATCAAATCTTCGAATACATCCTATTGAGCACGACAGTGGATATAGGAGAATTTGGGGGTCCTGGTTGACATTGTAATTGAACTTAGGGAGGAATACATCATCACTTGGGTACTATGCATGATTGGGTAGGTGAATTTGTGACCCTAGATATCTTAATTTCAGATTTTAATACCTTAGCTTTATTTGATTTGTTAATTGAATTGCGATCTTGATCTCTCTCTCTCAACCACTTTCCTCTCTTGACCAAACGTATCGGATTTCCCGCGAATTGGTAGAATTGGTACCCCAATCCTTGTGTTCGACCTCGGTAAATTCTTACCGTGTTATTTTATTACTTGCGACGACCCGGTACACTTGCCAGTGACTCAAAAATGATAAACTTACCATACTTTAATATGAAAGAATTCATTGGAAGTAAAATACATATATCAGAGTTAAATGTTGCAACAGAATTTTATTTGATATGATTACTCCCCCTGTCTAATTGACAGTTTAAAAGCATTTAGGATCATTGAACTTAGAGTCATTTATGTCATTTAATAGATTGAATATGGTACCCTTTCCTTTCACCCCCTTTGTCATTATCAAAAAGAATTTATGGGAGATATAAAGCATAAATCAAGTAAAAACAAGGTACATACTTAACACATTCATTCATTCATTACAAAATATCAAAACATTATAAAATATTGCAATGATAAGAGAAAAGTATAGAGAAAGGTTGTTCATGATATTACAGACCAACAAAAAATGTTAACAATATAAGCACAAACTTAACACAAAGAAGCCCTAAAGATCTAAGCATTATCACTGTTGCTTGACTGTTGAGTGTGTTGTGTAGGTGTTGCATCTTCAGCTTCTTGATTGTCTTCTTCATCAGGTACTAGGTTAGTAGCAGCAACAGCAGATTCTCTGGCAATATTTACAACATCCTCAGAAGTTGGTGTTTCTTCTTGAGGAGCTGTTGCAGGTGCAGGTACAGCCAGGGGAATACCTAAGTGCAGGTGCACGGTGGCCATTTGCCCTTCCAAAGCATTAATCTTTAGACTCATGTAGTCTAAAGTCCTCTTAATCATCAAATGCTGCTTATACTGCCTTTTCTCAAACACTTCAATCATGTTGATCAGTTTATCTATCTTGCCATTCATTTCAACAAACTCAGGTCCAACTTCAACTCTTGCTTCGTTTCCTGTCACCCTCACCTATTCTCCATTCACTCTGGCAAGCTTCATCTTGTTGATTGTGCTTTCTCCAAACTTGTGAGTGACTTGTCTTTCATAGAACCTTTCTTCATTTTCCATCGGAACCTCAAAGTGTTCTAGCAATTTGACCACTAAGCCTGGATTGGGTAGGGTAGCACCACTGATTTTGCAGTCAAGCATGTGTCTGATAATGTTGTAACTCCAGCTGAGCTGTTTCTTCTCTACCATGGCCCACAACATCAGAAGGACATTATTTGGACCACAGCATGATTACCAGACCTTGGTAGGAGGATCCTACTGAGCACATACTGCAGTAATCTGTGTTGTATATGCATAGCACTTATGTTTATCAGCTTTCCTTCCTATGCATTCTCCAATAGAAGCACCTTCTTGGCTTTTTCCTTATCATAGGCTTTTAGCCATGAACTTTCAGGCCCTACACCATCTAGATTACTTCCCAAATAATCCATCCCATTAAACATAGCAAACTCTTCAAATGTCATCTCAATTCTAGTGTTCTTCACTTCAGTAGAGAAACCAATATTATCCATTTCAAAGGTACAGTAAAAAGCCTTGATCAATGTTGGATATATATCAGTCTTGATTTGAAGAAAGTTTGTTAGCTTGTAATCCTTCAAAATATTTTGAAAGCTAAATTCATTGACATCAAAACAATTGAAATCAACAATCCTAGCTTCATGTATTTCCCTACTCTTGAAATCATTCTTGTACTGAAGTATAGATTTTTCATCAGTAAAATACCTCTTTAGCAATTCCATCTCTGTGATCAGATCAGCATCCTCTTCTTCTTCTTCTTCTTCTTCTTCTTCTTCTTCTTCTTCTTCTTCTTCTTCTTCTTCTTCTTCTTCTTCTTCTTCTTCTTCTTCTTTTACTTGCTCAGTTCTCTTCCTCTTTTTCTGAGTTTCTTTCTTCTTTAGAGTTTCCTTAACCACCTTCTTCTTCTTCTTCTCTTATTTCTTTGGAGCTAGTTTGGAGGACTCAGCTGCTTTCTTTCCCTTATCAAGAGTCTTCTTCTTTGCAAGTTCCTTGATTCTAAGCTTGTCCACCCTTTGTGAGGGTTGAGATTTCTCTGGTTCTTTCCTTTTAGGGCGTGAAGAAGCAGGAGAGGGTGAAACTTGTTGAGGAGTGGAGGATTGAGTTGAGGATGATGAAGTGGAGTTAGAGGGAACATGGGTAGCAGGTCCAATTTGCTTAACTCGTTCCATTGGAATGATTCTGAGCTCTGCTAGGGTTTGGGTATTGAGATTTTGATTTGAAATTGTGAGAATTTTTGGAGGGAGAAGCTGGGTATTTAAAGACCTACATCAGTCAATCAATGTATCAATCGATTTATTAAAGGTTTTCAGCTGATTAAACATTTGAGTACATCGATGTACAAAGCTTCAGAAATAGGATTTTAACTTTGTCAATCGATGTAACAATTGATGCATTGGCCGAGACAGAGAGTACCAAGTTCTGATACTTGATCTCAATCGATGTGTGAATCGATGTATAAGGTTGAAACAGAGAGACCAATAGAAGTAGTATTCACTACATCGATGTATAAATCGATGTATAGGTCAAGTCAGTGAGCTCCAAGTTCTGGAGACTTCACTCAATCGACGCCACAATCGATTTATATACAGGGTTGGTCTGAATAACCCAATGCAAATCGATGTAACAATCGATGCATAAGCTCTTCCAGAGAGCTATGTAAAATGGTTCATAGTGTCAATCGATGTTACAATCGATTTATAGCATATAAAATTGAGATTTTCTGATTTCAATTGCAGGTTAATCGATGTAGACATCGATTCATAGAGACTTCCAGAAAGTCACCTATTCTGATTTGGTCACACAGTCGATGTAGCAATCGATGTGCTAGTGTTTCTGAGACTAAATTGGTTGGATCAATTGATTGGTAAATCGATGTTCAGGTACTAGAGTTTGAATTTCTAAGATTATACATAGGTTGCACAATCTGTGTACTAGCTATAGGATGTGGATTTTTGCTGAAGCTAATCAATTGGTAAATCAATGCACAAAAAACAAATATCAAGCAATCATGCATTCAACATACAAAACATCAAGCATAGGTTGGATCAATTATCCCCAATTCTCTTCTTATGTAATAGAAACTTTCTTTAGCAATGGGTTTAGTGAAAATATCAGCTAATTGTTTAGATGTGTCAACATATTCAATAACTATATCTCCACTTTGAATATGATCCCTTATGAAATGATGTCTTATTTCAATTTGTTTGGTTCTATAATGCATTATAGGATTCTTAGTTAGATTTATAGTACTAGTGTTGTCACATTTGATTGGCACTTTCTCTAAGAGAACACCATAGTCAATGAGTTGTTGTTTCATCCTGAGGATTTGTGCACAACAACTTCCTGCTGCAACATATTCTGCTTCAACAGTTGACGAAGCCACACTTGTTTGTTTCTTATTAAACCCGGAAACAAGTGAGTTCCCAAGTAAGTGGCAGGTTCCGCTAGTACTCTTCATATCCAACTTGCCTCCAACAAAGTCAGAGTCACAATATCCTATTAGATTACAAGTTGATCCCTTAGCATACCATAACCCCATATCTTTAGTTCCTAGCATTTCATGATTCTCTTTACAACTGTTCAATGAGATTCCTTAGGGTTTGATTGATATCTTGCACACATGCAAACACTAAACATTATATCAATCCTACTAGTTGTGAGGTAAAGTAAGGAGCCAACCATACCTCTGTACTTGGACATGTCTACAGTTTTACCTTTTTCATCCTTGTCCAAGTAACATGATGGACTCATTGGAATTGCCATTTCCTTTGCATTCTCCATGCCAAAATTCTTCAGTGGTTCCTTGCAAAACTTTGCTTGGCTTATGATGGTTCCATCATCACATTGTTTAATTTGAAGTCCCAAGAAGAAAGTGAGTTCTCCCATCATGGATATCTCAAATTCATTTTGCATCAACTTGGAAAATTCCTTACACAGTGAATCATTAGTAGCACCAAATATAATATCATCAACATATATTTGTACAAGTAGTATATTTTGACCTTTTCTTTTTGTGAAAAGTGTTGTGTCAACCTTACCTCTATTAAAACCTTTTTGTAATAAAAAGTTGGTTAACATTTCATACTAAGCCCTTGGAGCTTGTTTAAGTCCATACAAGGCTTTGGTGAGTTTATAAACATGGTTTGGAAAATCATTCATTTCAAAACCTGGTGGTTGACCAACATATACTTCTTATTGTATAAAACCATTAAGGAATGCACTCTTAACATCCATTTGATATAATTTGAAATTCATGATACATGCATATGCTAGAAACATTCTTATAGCTTTTAGCCTAGCCACAGGTGCATAAGTTTCATCATAATATATGCCTTCTTCTTGATTATATCTTTTAGCTACTAATCTAGCCTTATTCCTCATTATAATGTCATTCTCATCAAGTTTGTTCCTAAATACCCATTTTGTACTAATTATCTGTTTATCCTTGGGTTTTGGAACAAGTTCCCAAACTTTGTTTCTTTCAAATTGATTTAATTATTCTTGCATTGCCATGATCCAATTTTCATGAACAATAGCATCATTAATAGTTTTTGTGTCAATTTGAGAAACAAAAGCCATATTGTTACATGCATTTCTTAAAGAATGTCTAGTAGTTACCCCTTTGGATATTTCACCAATAATGTTGTCTAAGGGATGATTCCTTACAATCTTCCATTCTTTAGGTAGCTCTTCATATGGTTCTTTTTCTGGATTTTGTGCAACATCATCCATATTTGCATCTTCTTGTCTTTCTTCAGTTTGATTTTCTTCCATATTACCTGCATCATCTTCACAAACATCCTTTCCCAACCTCTTGGGGTTAGATTCATCAAATGTAACATGTACAGATTCTTCAATTGTTTAAGTTCTTTTGTTGTAAACTCTAAAAGCTTTGCTAGTAATTGAATAGCCTAGGAAAATGCCTTCATCGGCTTTAGGATCAAATTTGCCTAGATTATCTTTGCCATTATTCAGCACAAACCACTTATAACCAAAAACATGAAAATGTGAGATATTTGGTATTCTTCCTTTGTATAGCTCATAAGGAGTTTTCTTTAAGATTGGTCTAATTAAGACTCTATTTAGTACATAGCAAGCTGTACTTACATCATCTGCCCAAAAGTATTTTGGCACATTAGAGTCATTTAACATGGTCCTAGCAATCTATTCTAGAGATCTATTCTTTCTTTCAACTACTCCATTTTGTTATGAAGTTATAGGTGCTGAAAAATTATGTTGTCTACCATGTTCATCACATAAATTATCAAATTCTTTATTTTGGAATTCACCTCCATGATCACTCCTTATAGATACAATTTTCATTTCTTTCTCATTTTGTACAAGTTTGGCCAATTTCTTAAAAGCAGAAAAAGCATCATTTTTGTGTGCTAAGTACAATGTCCAGGTATATCTAGAGAAATCATCCACAATCACTAGAGCATAAATATTTCCACCAAAACCCTTTGTTCTAGAAGGACCAAAGAGATCCATATGCAACAATTGTAAAGGTCTTCTTGTGGAAACAATATTTTTAGCTTTAAAAGAAGTTTTAACTTGTTTACTCTTTTAACAAGCATCACATAAACCATTTTTCACAAACTTATTTTTAGGTAGACCACTTACAAGTTCTTTGGAAATCAATTTGTTCAAGTGATCCATGTGAATATGAGTTATTCTCCTATGCCATACCCAATTTTCTTCTTCTTTAGAGATTAAACAACATGCATCATTTGAAGATAAATTGTCTAAGTCTAGCACGTAGATATTGTTTACTCTATTTCCTATCAACTTCATGTTTTTATCATTTCTATATTCAATCATACACATATTTGAATTGAAATCTACCTTATACCCTTTGTCACAAAGTTGACTTATGCTCAAGAGATTGTGCTTGAGCCCTTCAACATAGAGAACTCCTTCAATCCTTGTTACTGGACTTTTTCCAATTGTCCCAACACCAAGTATTTTACCTTGGTTATTGTCACCATATGTTACATTTCCTCCTTCTTTTGAGGTAAAGGTTGTGAACTTTGTGATATCTCTTGTCATGTGTTTGGAGTAGCCACTATCTAGGTACCAACTTGAAGTTTTGTCCTTCAAACACACTTACAAGATAGATTTTCAAACTTTTCCTTTAGGTACCCAAATCTGGTTGGGTCCTTTGTTTTTAGTCATGACATATGTTCCCATAGGAACCCATATTTGCTTAACATTTATCCTTGAAGAATTTCTAAAATAACATATAGATGCAGTATGTCCATTTCTTGCACAATAAAAACATCTAACAAAAGGACTAATAGAAGTCTTAGGAGTAACAAATAGTTTCTTAAAGGAATTTTCATGCATAGCTGGTTTGTATCCTATTCCAGCTTTATCATATACACCATTTTGTTGTCCAAGAATTGCATCAAGATTATCTCTTCCTAAAGTAAATTTAGAGAGAGTGGTTTTCAGTTTTTCAACCTATTTTTCAAGCATATTGCAATTACAACATGTAGAGCTAGATGCACTTAGCCTACTGTTTTTAGCTTCCAATTCATTATTCTTAATTCAAAGAGATGCATAATCACTACATTGTTTGGCAATGACTTTTGTGAGTTGCTTAGCAATATTCAGATATTCACTATGCAATTCATCAAAAGCATCTTGCAATTCATCATAAGTAGGGGGGAGATAATTTACCTCATCTTCAATTTCTGTGTCACTTTGATGACTGGTCATAAGGTAGAGATTTGCTTCTGTTTCCTCATATTCTTCAGAGGAATCCATGTCATTTTCCTCCCATACTATGTATGCTCTTCTTGGCTTTTTGTTCTTCTTGTCTTTGGACTCAAAGCTGTCATGCTTGTCCTTCTTTTGAAGCCTTGGACACTCATTTTTGTAATGTCTAGTTTTTCCACATTCATAGCACTTCACATTTGACGTTGAACTTTCGGTCTTTGGGGAATTCTTTTTGGAAAAGAAGTTTGAGGGCTTTTTGTTGAAGATTTCTTCTTCTTGAGGAACCTTTTGAATTTTCTGACCAATAAACCCATGTCTTCTTCAGAATCTTCATCCTCCTCAAGTTCTTCATCTTCATCACTATCATGAACCTCTTTGGAGATATGAACCTTTAGTGATAAGACTTTTTTTTTCTCTTCCTTCTCTTCATGATCATTCAGTCTATGTAGTTCCATTTCATGCTCTTTCAACTTTCCAAATAAGGTAGCAATGTCTGTGGTTTCTAAGTCTTTTACTTCAGCTATAGCAGTAATCTTTGGTTGCCATTCTCTTGTCAAACACCTCATAACCTTGTTGATTTGTTGTTCGTATGAAATAGTTTTTCCAAGTCCGTTTAGTTGATTCACAATGTGAGTGAACCTCCTCTGCATACCATCGATATCTTCATATTTCTTCATGTGAAAGAGTTCATATTCGTGCATGAGTGAGTTCATTCTTGCTCTCTTCATATCACTTGTCCCTTCATGAGTAATTTGCAGTGTATCCCACATTTGTTTTGCTGTCTTACAATTAGAGACCCTGAAAAATTCATCATAACTCAAAGCAGCAGTTATAATATTCTTAGCTTTAGCATTATAACCTTTTCTTTTCTTGTCCTCATCATCCCATTCAGCTCTAGGCTTATTTGTCTTGGTGCCGTGTGCATCAAGAGTATGAGGGATGTATGGACCGTTCTCAACAGCATCTAACACATCAAGACCACATGCCTCAAGGAATATTAACATCCTTTCTTTCCAATACATATAGGCAGTGCCATTAAATGCGAGGGGTCTTGCTAGAGAAGCCCATTCTCTCAAGATGCCATTTGAAGCCATCATCTTAAGCTGTTGGGCTTTACACAAGAGTGAAAGCTCTGATGCCACTTGTTGGTCGTGGCTTCTAATACTCAAGAAGGAGGGGTTGAATTAAGTATGTAAGATTTTTGAAAACTTTTCCCCTTTAAGAAAAAACCGAAACTTTTCTAACACTTTTGAAAAGGTTTTGCCAACCAACAAAACAAAATAAGTTTTTGCAAGTTTATTTGATTCAAGACTTGATTCTTTAACAAGAAAGATTGATGAAAGATAGTTTTTCAAATTAGAACATACACAAATTTTCCTTTACTAAAACTTAACCACATACATTCAACAATTCAAAGTAGTTAAAGGAGTTAAGGGATAGAGAGAAATGCAAAGCGGGTTTTATCCTGGTTAAGCTACCTCCTCTGGTAACCTACATCCAGTCCCCACAATCACTTGTGAGTTTCGTCCACTAAAATCAACACAATTACAAAATTCTTTATAAAGCTTCACAACTCAGGTTCCTTCTACCCAGTGACAGCTTTTAGACAAAGCAATCTTGTAATTCCCAAGAGTCCCTTCTACTCTTGTCAAACCTCTAAGAGTCCCTTCTACTCTTAAATCAACACAGAGAGAAAACCTTCTCTCTATTCTCTTCCTTTCTCAATAAAAAGATTGATTTTTCATATTCTAAGAAATCAGAAATATTTCAACTTGAAGCACTTAGCAGAAAAGATTTTAACTATTCTCAATGAAGAAGCTCTTTCTCAATTTCGTGTAAACCTTCAGAATTGAATGAATCGATTCCTTGAAAACGTTTTGCCCAAGTCTTTATATAGGTGTATGTCAAAATAGATCCGTTGGGCACACTTTAAAAATCAATTAAGATCAAAACATACTTTTTATCAAAAATTGATTCTGTCAGTCAATCGATTGCCTAATCGATGTATTAAAAAAGGTTTGCAATTTTTACACTGAGTACATCGATTGCTCAATCGATTGGATTCTTGATTGTTCTTGATACTCATTGATACATAGATGTGTACATCGATTGTGTTCTTGAAAATCATAAGCATCAACAGCCCAGTAGTCTTTACATCGATTGCACAATCGATTACATAGTAATTTCAAAAAGTCTTTGCCTCTGTTTGGGCTTATGCATCGATGTGTCAATCAATTGGTTCTTTGAAAACACATGACTTTACTTCTGTTTTGTGTATGCATCAATGCACTAATCGATTGGATGTATATGAAAAAGATTCTTGGCCTCTGTTTGGCCTTATACATCGATGTATCAATCGATTGTATGCTTATATCAAAAAATACTGGCTTCTGTTTCACTTTATACATCGATGTTCAAATCGATTTACAGAAGCTTAGTTTGCATACATATCAAGTTGTTCTAGAATCAATCGATGTATACATTGATGTATAACACTTATACATTGATGTACACATAGGTTTTCATTAAAAAGTGGTTAATTAACTAAATGTACATAGATGTACACATAGATGTACGTACCTTTCAATTAACCTTTTTCTCTTTAAGTTCAATTTTAATTTATGAAAACCATTTTTAATTTGAATTAATTGAGAGAGATAAATCAAAGAAAATAAGTAAAACTTTTCTTTACATAAAACTTTCTAAGTTCCTTTGCTTGAGATTCCTTGTGATTCTTCATTTGAGATTTATTCATCTTCAAGTATTCCAATCATGATCCTTGCTTTACCTTTGTCTTTCTCCTTTGATCCTTGTCATTTATGTCTTTGCACTAAATGATCTTTACATAACATTGAAACTTGGCAAGTGATTAGTGATTCAAAGATTAATCAATTTCTTAAGTTTGATCATTAATCAAAACATACTAGAGTCATTTTCCAACATTAACCCCTCCATTTTGTATGATGGCAAAGCTGAAAGCTGGGCCAAGGTAAAAAGGAACTGGAGGATTCTTTATCACACCCACTAACCTGAACCTGAATCAACCAGACCCTTCTATCCTCTGCCAGAGTATGAGTATGAACCAGAACCTACTTACTACCCTTGGCATATACCTATCCCATATGAAGGAGAAGGTCCCCTCCCATCTGCCTTATACAATGCCCATGGACCCCTCATCGCTCACCTACTACAACAGAAATTCCCTCCAAAGAAAATCTACCCTAACCTCATCAAATTTCCACCCTTCAAACCCCATACTGATGGTGTTGACAGAGACATTATCCCTGTCTGTTGGACTGTTCCATCAAATGTGGTAGTGACTAAAGTAACGCTTCAAAGGTCAAGAACCTATGGTTATCCCAGAATCATCCCGGACAATAATGTAAAGTAGAAGAAATTTGTGCATCCAAGATAATATGGGAGTGTTGCTAATGTGTGTCCCAGAATCATCCCGGACAATAATGTAAACTTGAATTGCCAAGGTATATCAGGGCTGCCAATTTTGTCCCACCTACTTGGCTGTTTCACTCAACCAAGGAAATCGAAATTGGCATGCAACCTCCAAGGATTTGTCCCAGATTACTTAAATAAGGACAAAGATGCCAATAAGAGACTAAAAAAGGACAAGATGCCTGCACCAAACTCCTGCATTCTGCAACCTAGTCCAGACTCTCTAGCTAACCAAGAGTTCATGGAATTTCTGCTGAATGAAGATGAGGAAAAGAGGACAAATGCTTGCCAGAAGCCTCCTCCTCAGAACTGAGTGCAGCTGACAAGAGGACCATTCCTATTGTAAGAGGAAGATATGGTCTTTCCTCTGTCAGGTTTTATATACATGAGGACACTATTGGCATTCCTTTGATCAGTCCAACTTATGAGGAAGATGAAGTACACTGGGTTCCATGTATGACCACACTGAACCAACTATACAAGCATCTGAAGCTTCTTCTAAAGCAATGGAAGAGATAATTGTTGAAGATCCTGACATGAATGAACAAGCTGTGCATACTGAAGCTGCTCATAAAGAAGTTGCTTATTCTACAAGTAAACAAGGCACTTCTGGCAAGCACTCTTCTCAGCCTTTAGCACTAGCTGTTGTTCACCCAGAAGCACAACCTCAACATTCCCAAGCTCTGAGCATCATGCAAGGACAAGGCCACATGAATACCACTGCTGAAAGCTCAAGATCTTCCTTGCCACCTAACTTGGAAGAGATTATTAGCAGGAAGGTTGAATCTCAAGTAGATAAGTCCCTACAACCCACTAATGCACTCATCAATCAGATGCTCCAGCTGCTCACTAACTTCCAGCAGATCCATAGTCAACCTGTTCCACCCCCTCAAAACGTTCAAAATCAGAATCCACCTCCTCCTCCTCCACCCTCTTCTTCTTAGTTTGATTCTCTTTTTTTCCCCTATAACTGACAATGACGGTTAGCCTTATTCACCTTTTTGTCTGATGACAAAAAAGGGGATAACGATAGAGAATTAAATTTAATAGAAGTCTTTTGAATGTCAAAGTCTTCATTTGCATATATGTTCTTACTCTTTGCTCTGATGCCTGTTTTTTTATTTTATTTTATGATATTTGCTATTCTGATATTCATATGCTCTGATTGTTGGGAATTTGCGTATAAAACAAAATAACGCAGCAGAACAAAAATTCCCATCGAAGGATCCTTGCCATCAAAATAACGCAACGGGAAAAAAAATTCCCATCATCTAGAGTACATGAGGACTCACAGGGCTTCCTTCTGCCAATTTACACTGGAAAAGGGCTCTGGAAACTTCGAACCACTCATGCCTTGCTTGCTCTTGGTAGAGTAGCTTGAGGTGCACGATCATATCGTACGCCTCCATGGTCTCATGGTGCTTTTGCAGCTCAGAGGTCATGGTAGCAAGCATAAGACAGCCGACGTCTAAGGCGTCATCCTGATGCTTCTTATAAGCATCCCTGTCAGCCCTAGGAGCACTTGAAGCCGGTGGCTCCTCAGGAATAGGCTCATCAAGAACATACATCTTTTTCTCATGTTTGAGGACAATCCTCAAGTTTCTGTACCAGTCCAGAAAATTTGTTCCGGATAGTTTGTCCTTCTCAAGGACGGATCGCAATGACAGGTTACTTGATGTGTTTGATGCCATGGTAATCTACAGAGATAAATATGCAAAATATAAGTATCATGCCATGAAGTTATTTAATAAGGTCTTTAATTAAATACGCCTCCCACTATTTTACTCAAAACAATGACCCTCATCATTGATTCGGAAAATCCTGTTGGAAGATTTTCTAGTGGGTCAAGATCCATATTTCACCTAGCTTTAAGTCAGCTTTGGTCGATCACTCAAAATTCGGTTATATAGGTAGGAAACACTTTCCGATTGCATCTCATGCAACTCTTGGACAGTTGGGTGAATAACTCTTATTCTAATCCATCACATGGACTAAAGCCCAACTTTTAAGCCTCTAAGCCTTTCAATCCTATTGAAGTTGGCTTAGTTAAGTCAGACCCAATGGATAGCAGTTGAACATTACATTTGTCCCATCGCGTCTTACTAGTATAGATAAAGGTACCCCGCTTTGGCGGACCCACACTTAATCGATCATAGTCTTGACGAGTGCCATGCATTGGAAGGCCTTTAAATGTGACTTAATATTTCCTTTTGAGGGATTTGATTAAAATTTGATCTCATCATTTGTTAAACTCTTTAACTTACTATTTACATACACGCATCTCATACATATATTAGTTAAACCCCTTTTAACATACTATATACATACATGCATCTCATACATATATAAGGCAAATAAATGTGATATGGTTATGGCCCCTAACGCATTGATTCTCCCAAGCCAATGAGAGAATCTAAACTGAAACCTAGGAGCGTCCAGGCTTTTCCAAGCATGATCTCCCACAGGATAACGTCTTCTTGTCTCCATCATTACATTACATAAACAGAAACCTCATTTTACATATGAGGGGAGTGAGATGAGAAAAGAATATACATATGGAATATAAGAGAAAGGCACGGCACGCAGACCGTATTTCAAAATATAAACCAAAAGATTAAAGGACTAAGGCCATAACCATTCACCATACATTACCAAATAAATAGTAACAACCAACAATAATACACAATTATTATTATTATTATTATTATTATTATTATTATTATTATTATTATTATTATTATTTATTAATTAGAGATTTCAAAATCTGAATTTTGAAAACATAACATATATATAATAAATCACATTTATTGTAATTGATGTTACTATAAATCACATTTATTGTAATTGATGTTACTATAAATCACATTTATAGTAATTGATGTTACTATAAATCACATTTATTGTAATTGATGTTACTATTAGTTAAGTATTTCAAAATCTAAATTTTGAAACCATATCATATATAATAAATCTCATTTATTATAATTGATGTTGTTATTAAATGGTGACATAAATGATTTCAAAAATTGAATTTCGAAATAACACACTACGCAAAGGTAGCACGGGCTTCCGCTTCCTTGGCGTGTAGGGCTTCAACCTCTCAACCCTAAAACCGCAAGTCCCGTGAACACTTCACGCTGCAAGGAACGCCGCCTAGGGTTTCAACCCTTGGAACCTCAGCCGCAAGAACATCAACTTTTCATGTCTGACCCCCTTTAACCCCGCCAACAGACAATCAAAACCGATCATGTTTAACATCAACACTTGACGCCATCGCAGATCATAATAAGGATTCCAGAACCAATGTACATATCGCATATATATACATAAATAGGCTATAGACGCATATATCATATACATACGATAATTACACAAACAAGGTTTCGCAAAATCGGATGCAAACGATTTTCAGAAAACAATTTTCAGAAAAACGATTCACATTATTAACATGTTATCATACATAACGGGTAAACCACGTAACAGAATCATGGTTTCGCAAGCGGCTTTGATACCACCATGTGGGAATTTGCGTATAAAACAAAATAACGCAGTGGAAAAAAAATTCTCATCGTAGGATCCTTGCGAATGGTTATGATTCATGGTTAGAAGATTTACCTCTTGAAGCGATGACAATTGATTGAAATCGTCTATCACGAACACCGCACGAACGATGTCTCTAAGGTATCCACACGAGCAGATCCCGTGAACGTCCAACGTCACGAACACGAAGCGTCTCTCGCTCACGCTGCTAGCTTGGCAAAACCGAGACTCTTGCTCCACCGTCACTCTCTATGTGCGGCTGGGGTAAAAAAAACCGTGTAGGCACAATAGCTTAAGTGGTCTACTTATGGTAGCACCTCCTTAAGTGAGTTAGTGAGCAGCGTTTGACCTAAGCCCCATGTACTATGCGCTAGGCCCAATAGAAGAGTCCAACTCTCCTTTTAATGCTTCTTTTGATCCGCTCTTATGTGTGTGACCCTGTAGGTTCCCAAAACGTTAGTAGTAATATTAAATCCCATTTAATATTACAAACAGTGAGCGGTATCTAGCAATACATCACTGCCACCTAAGTAGTGAGAAAGTCAGTGATTTGACGAAACCTTTCTGTGACAAATATTCATGTGCATTATTGTCCCTTTTTCCATATATCTATATTGAACACAAGACATAGAATGTGTCACCCTTGTATGGTTCAATATCATGTTCCCTGATACCCGAGTAGACTTAACAACAAATGAGGTCAATATCTCATATTGACTCATTTCAGCACGGCCATGCATTTTACAGTCTCACTCTATCAGGGGGCCCACAGATATTACTCCTGTTATGTAGGAGGGACAAATTCCATCTAGGTCACTCACATCCCTCTGCATGGCTCGTGGTATGCCCAATGACCGTCTTTATAATCATCCTATTACAGATGACGTTTGACGATATTAAAGCACACGACTCCTCATGTAGGGATCGTAGCGATTTCAGGTCGAAGGATTGCATACACCATCGTCACTATGAGAACTACTTATAACACTCACATAACGATCCATGTAGTGTTCTCATGGTGGGTCAATCCAGTACATCATTACTCTAATGTGTACCTATGTGGCGACTCGATATCTCATATCCATGACCCGTGAGATATGGTCATCAGTCTGCACACATAATAGTCTCAATGTATTATTATTGTCCTTATTAATAAAATACTTGACTACGGATATTTAAGAATAGGATTTCATTGTTCAATAGTGTCTCACGATCAAGTCATGTACTTGATATTCTATTAAACTGAAATTTCTATTCTAAGGACTTTATTATGTTTAAACAAGTAACACAATAAACTGGAATGCCTCATATCATATATATATAATGGCAAGATACAAATGTAAGTCTAAGAAATACACTGGCCTCTAGGGCTTACACCAACACTGATACCTGCTCTGTGCTTTGAAACTTGATTTTCTATGCATATTTGTTTGATGTTAGAATTTGTTGAGTTCTGTATGCCTTGTCTTAGAGGGAGCTCTATAGCCCTCTTAGACTTTGCTCACTCAAATTTAATAAGTTTTTGTCATCATAAAAAAGGGGGATATTTTTTGAACCAAAGTGGTTATGGTTAAATAATCTCTTAAGTTTTGATGTTAACAAAAAGTTAAATTTGTATGGCAAAGTTGTGTTAAAGAACTAACTCGTTTACTCTAAGTTTGCAGGACTGTTTTTAGTATTAGACGAGGGAACCATTTATGTGTTCCTTATTTTTTGCTAAGAATGAGTATTGGGTTCAAGTTATCACTCGCTAGACGAGCCTTCAAAGCTTAAGGTAAAATTCTAAGTTTATAAGGTTATCGCAAGACAAGTCATTAAAATTTGGCTAAGTTAAAAAACACTAGATGAGTGTCTAAGTCTATATGTAAAATAAATAGTAGACGAGTCAATTAATAACTCTCGGGAAAATAACAAGTCCAAAGACTTGTATCTAGACGAAAAGTTAACTAGACGTAAATCTGCAAAATTGTGCGTCCAAAGATATGCGTGTCCACCGGTCACTGGAACTGAACCCGTCTAGTCAAAGTGAATTTATTTCAAATGATTGTTATTTAATATGAAGGAATTTGTGTGCCTTTCTTGTGTTATTTGAATTGCTTAGATCTTTGTTTCTTGAGATTAGAAACATAGTACCATCGAGAACACAAACCTTTGTACTCTGACACAAATATTGCTGTAAAGTTGAACCAAGTACGAAGAAGAAAAGTCAAAAAGTAACCTTCGATACAACAGAGAAATGATAGCACTACTTTGACCTTAATTCTGATAACCAAGAGCACTTTTTGCAGAAAGCATATCAAGCTATCAGTCTCAATGGATCCTAGAATTTAATGCTATGTCAAAACGGATACAAGTTGAAGATCGTTAAAGAAGAACTATATAGAGCTTCACTTCATCTATAAATACTGGACAACCCCTAGTGAAGAAAAAAAGATCGAAGCTCTGATATTCTTAGTGCCAAAACTCTGCTTAAAGTTCTCTTGAATACCTTCATTTTTAATCGCAACTGATCTTAAACTTTTATACTCTCACACATAGTGAGCTTGTAAGATCATACTTCAAATCTCTTTGTTTGAGTTAGAATCTGAAGAGGCTTGGTAGAGAAAGAATACTTGTAAGCATGAAGAGGTGTTGAATACTTGTAAAGCTATTGGATTATAGTGGTGAAAACCTTCAAGTAGAAGGGACTGGACGTAGCTATTGGTTGGAAGAGAGTGACCCAGGATAAATCAACTGTGTGAATCTTCTATCCCTATCTTTTACAGTCTTTGTTTATACTAATTTTGGGGATTTGAATCTGAGTTTGTTAACTCTTTTGAAAGGTTATTTTGTTTGTGTGTATTTATCTTGTTTTGCTTGCAAAACGGTTTTGATAAAGGCTTTTTCGAGAAATTGTTAAGAAACACAATTCAACCCCCTTCATGTGTTTTCATGTGTCAACTTCATAAACTTGTGCATCATCTGTAACATCCCATAGAATCTCGTACCGGGACCCACCAACCGAGGCATGCATCCCCTTGACCACATGGCCGATGTCGCCATCCTTCCTTGCTCTTTCTGCCCCACCCTACGCTGCCGGTTATCCTTGTGAGCAATCATCCAGGGACCAAAAGCATCCTCCTCCTCCCACGAACTTTCTTGTGGACGACCTGAAAAAAAAGATTTTTTCTCCTCCACCTTGCCATTTGTATCTCCCTTCTTCTCAGTATCGTTACTAGCTTGCAGCAAAAGGCATGCTTCTTTTCGATGTCCATAGCAGTCACAAACAAAACATACTAAATGTAGTCCCCCTCATATTCCACATTATATATCCTCTTTTTTTAACTCAAACTTTGATACCAGTACCTTTTGCAAGTCCACTTCAATGCACAATCTGGCAAATTTTGCCTCTGTGGACTGGATTCTCCCATTGAACCTTCTTTCTCCCGTAGCATGTTTTTGTCAATGTGCACCGATCTACCTAGGATATTACCGATCCTTCACAGGATATGCTTATTGTAGAATTCAATAGGCAATGTCGGTATCCTTACCCACACAGCTACACATTTGAACTCATCCTTAAAAGGGAAGAATTCTGGTTGCTGTATTTGAACCAATAAATAATGGTCTGAGATCATCCATGGTCCATCATAAACAACCCTCTGTAGATCCTTGACATCTGCAAACTTTACCAGAAAGTACTCGTTCTTCAGATCTATGACATCCATGGTGCCTGCTGGCTGCCACATTCTCATCAGCCTTGTTTGAAGGAACTGAAGTCCCACCCTTCTTCCGAGCAGCGTCACTATCACAGCTTGACACCATTGCTTTCGAGCTTCGTGTATCTCTTCCCTATTTAACTTCACAACTAGACAAAGAGGATCTTCTTGAACCTCCATCCCGGTGGTGTTATCATTTCCCTCTTCAGGAGGAAACTCCTCTTCCATGTCGTCCTCCATACACCATTCAAACTCAGGCTCAACTATGTCATTTTCTTTACCATTAATGCCAACACAGATATCATCATATGATATGCTTTTCCTTGTAAGAGCCATCTCCGTCACAGTAGAGAAAGGCCCTAGTTGTTCAACCGTCTCCTCGACAATTCCTTGTAGTATCGTCTCTCCCACCACGTCTTCCCGCGTCTCTACTACCACCGTGTCCCCTCGAGTGTCATTCCCCTCATCCATCTAAGCTTTCTTGGTACTCCTAGCTAGTTGGTCGGCCTTCTCACCGGAAGGTTGCTCTAGGGAGGTACCACTACCAGCCGTAGGGGACACTCCATTCACGACAAAACCTCCAGTCAGGCTCTCTCTAACTTTCTCATAAGATACATTATAAGAGTTGGATATGGAGAAAGCATCGGGAAAGGAAGAAAGAGAAGTAAAAGTTGAAATAGAATGTCGTGAGATTTATTAAAAACTTGATTTGTTTAACACTATATATTTGAGATAGCAAGAAATCAGTAGTTAGGTTAGTTTAATTAGTCTGTGAAGTTTGACAAAATGATTTTGGATGAAATTAATTTTATAGAATTTATTTCAATAGAATTGAGTTTGAAGTGAAATGATTTATGTTTGGATGATTTTATTTTAAAAGCAAGTTTGATATAAAACTTAGTGCAATTTTTCAATCCAGAAGCAGAAGCTACTCCAAGCTGCTTCTGGAATTCAAAATTGCTTTTGCATTCAAGAGCCAAACATTTCAAAAAATGGTCTAACCCACATTTGACCATTGCAAAAGTGAGTTTGATTATTCCCATCATGGAACCAAACATGCACTTAGTCAACCATTCATTATTAGCTACAGTGTCACATGTATATAAATCATGCTATGAAGAGTTTTTTTTTTCTTTTTTATAAATAACCCAGAAAAAATTTTTATATACTACACTACCCCCTTTCCTTGGTTACTTACCAATCTAACCCACTTTTTCTTTGTAGGTGGGAAGTTGGCTTCCCCAATGTCGACTTCCCAATAGGTTTTTTTTTAAATTGTAATTAAATTATTTAAAACTAAAAAGAGATGTATTTTGTTACTTAATCTAAAAAAGGGGTATTTTGGTTTATAATTTTTTTTAGGATTATTAATAAAAAAAACTCTTCAATGGATTTCAAGGATTCGTATATCTTTAATTTTGCAGGTGTTGTCAATTATGCACCTTCTTAGGGAAGGTGCACCCTTGCACCTTGATTTTTACCCAGAATTATGGGTCATTTAATTTTGGTTTTTTTTTTTACATTTATTGAAAGGTCTCTCCTCCTCTCCACCCTACAATTATTGGAACCTAAAGGTCACTCCTATTCAGGGGCCGCAATGGCACTATAACATTGTGCCCAGCTACTTAACGCATCACCTTCAACGACCAGATCTGTCGTGCTCCACCGCCTCTCCTCTATCGCGTTCCAACACACTGCCACACGTCAGATCAACTTTCTCCTTCATCTCCCTGTGTGCCCCATCCTCATCCGCACATAGAAACTTCCTTTTCCTACACAGGCAATGTAACATCCCTGGCTGCTCTACGGATTGACGACTGCCCCCACAGACCAACACGAGTCTTTTCAGCATGCTTTGTCCTCACTCACACGCTTCCTGGGAAGATCCCAGGAGGTCACCCATCCCAGACTTGCTCCAAGTCAAGCACGCTTAACTGTGGAGTTCTTAAGTGATGGACTCCTGAAAAGAAGATGCATCTTGTTAGTATAGGTAGTACCTATCAATTCATATAAGGCATCCTCAACTGTATAGTCTCATACCTACACAGTCTCAGGATCCCTCTTGAAGGGTTGTTTTTGCAACTGAGGACATTCAGATTTGAAGTGTCCTGGCTTCTTACATTCATAGCATACAATAGAACTTTTGTCAGAACTAATGTTCTCTTTGAAGAATTTTTCTTTATTGAACTTCTTGAAAGGTTTATCCTTTCTGAAATTCTTCTTCCATAACTTCCTCATTTTTCTAGTTAGTAGTGACATTTCATCATCACTGTCTGAGTCTTCTTCAGAGGCGTCAGACTCTTGATATGATTCTTCATTTTTTAGAGATTTTGAAGATCCTTTCTCTGCTTTGAGAGCAATGGTCTTTCCTTTCTTATTTGAGCTGTCTTCATTCAGCTCCTGCTCATGTACTTGTAAAGTTCCAAGAAGATCACTCATTTGAAGGGTTGTGAGGTCTTTGGCTTGAGTTATTGCTGTAACCAGAGGTCTCCACTGCTTAGGTAGACTTCTTAGAATTTTGCCAACTTTCTCAGCATTGGTGTAGATTTTTCCCGGTGACTTCAGATTATTTGTGATAGTCTGAAATCTTCCTATCATCTGAGCAATGTTTTCTCCTTCTTCGATAGTAAATAGCTCATAATTTTGTACAAGCATGTTTATCTTTGTTTCTTTCACTTTTGTTGTTCCTTCATGAGTAACTTCTAGAGTATCCCAGATTTCCTTAGCAGATCCACATGTATGGACCTTTTCAAATTCATCCTGACTGAGAGCACACATCAAGGAATACATTGCTTTGTGATTTAGTTCCCACTTAGTCTTTTCTATAGCATTCTACCGAGCTTTGGGTTTGTCAGTGTCATCATCATTATTTGGAATGTAGGGACCATCAGTAATAATATCCCATAAATCATAGTTTGTTGACATGATGAACCATTGAAATCTTTCTTTCCAATAGATGCAGTTTTCACCATCAAAGTAGGGAGGTCTAGCCATAGATGTTCTTTCTCCAGCGTTGCTTCCGCTTGTTCTAGCTCCAGCCGTCATAATGTCTGTTCAACAAGATATTTCCTCAACATTGTTAAGTGCTCAACCTAGAGGTTAAGTTCTGGTACCAACTGAAATGAACAGATATAAAACACTAGAAGGGGGTTAAATTGTGTTTTAAATACTTTTTGGAAAATGTTGCAGTTTGACCTATAAGACACAAAGATGCGTCTGATAATAAAAAGGAGATTCACTTTCCAACCCAGTTAGCACAATTAAAGTAAAGCAAACTGAAAAGATCACTACAAAAAAAAGGTTATTTAGCGACCGAAAATAGTGACCGAATTTGTTGGTTGTTGTTTGCGACCGAAATGGCGACTGATTGTAGGATCTACATGAAACCTGGTTATAGTTGATACTGCGACCGAAATAGCGACCGAAATAGAGCGTAGCAGAGTTATCGGTCGTTATTTCGGTCGCTAAATAAAGGAAAGTAAAAGTCAAAACTTGTTGACTTTTTAGCGACCGAAATGGCGACCGAGTTAAATGCAACGACTAAATTTTAGTTATATTTGCGACCAATATTAATTCGGTCACTAAATTGCGCGTAAAAAAATTAAAATAGAGCGTGTTAGCGACCGATTTTAAATCGGTCACTAAATTTATGATTTCAAATTTCAAATTAATCCAGTTAGCGACCGATTTAGCGACCGAATAATTCGGTCGCTAAAAATAAAATCCCTAAATCGCAATTTCCTTCCTCTCTTCCCCCATTTCTCTCTTTTCTTCTCTTCTCTCTCACGTGCAGCAGCTCCTCCCCCACAGACCTTCTCTCTCTCAGACCGCCTCTAAGCTCCGACCGCGCCACTACCAACACCACCACAACATCACCACCATAAGTTCTCTATTGCTTTGTGTCTCTTTCTCATTCTCTCTTGCTCTCTTCCTCTCTATCTAATTTCTCTCTTTCTCTGTCCAGCGCACCTCCGATGAGCCACCACTGCGCAACCCCCGGTGAGCCACCACTGCTCCACTTCCTCATCCCCTTGCTGCGTCTCTGGTCATCACTAAGGAGGTAAAATTATCATCCCTCATTCCTCATCTTTAAGTTTTGTTGTATTGCTACTGTGATGGGATGGGTCATAGTGTCTAGTGTTTTGTGTAGGTTAAAATTTCCATTCATTCAATGCTTTTGTGATTGTCTATTTTATGTTGATGCCAATTCATGATTTGGATTTTAGATGATAACAAGAATACAGAACACAAATAGATAGGCTTTGGATGTGGTTTGTTTGATGTTGGGAATAAAGGGTTCAAGGCTTTGTAAGTTGTTTATGTAGGTTTTATTGTAATCCCCTGTTGGATAATTTCACTAAGAGGTATATAACACTTTAATGCTGGAAACTTTGTTATGGGTTGTTGGTATGGTTCATAATAAGTACATGTTTGACAAGGCATTGACACAATTGAGAAAAATTAATATTAAGGCAACAGATTGTTTATTGGCTTGTAAGAGACCTAATGAGTTGTGGATGAGACTCACAAATGATCCTAAGTATAAATCAAACCATGTAACTAACAATGTATATAAATCATGGAATATAAAGTTGGCTAGTGATTATAAGAATAAAAGTATTTTGTTAATGCTAGAGTCCACGACTACCATGACATGGTCTTATTAAACCGTATCTGTTGAGATGTCCAAGTCACATGTGAAATGAATTTAATGACTTATTTTTGAACAGACTGTTGACAATCACTTGTAGCACCCCTCGATCTTTGTCACTATTTATCATTCTTTGCTGGGAGCTGAGATAAGTTAACTACATCTTTATTATGCCTTGATTTGTGTGGTATCTGTAATGTGTAATGTGAAGTTGTGTTGTTTGTTAGTGGAGAGCGGATCTCGATAGGATTTGTGTGCTGATAATTTAATGTTTATGCATGTGTTTGCTAATATGTGTTGTTTGTTAGTGGAGAGCGGAGCTCAATAGGATGTGATCCAGTCCGAAAGGTTGGATGCTGGTTGTGTGCTGATAATTTAGAAGTTATGCATGTGTTTGACAATTATGTGTTACTTGTTAGTGGAGAGCAGAGCTCAATAGGATGTTTGCTACAATATTTTATCTAAGTTTGTATTGATTTAAGTTGCAATATATAAGCTCAATTATATTTATAGGTTACTGGTTTTATTTTCTGTTAGAGTTAATTATTAATTTACGAAAGCCTTAGTTGCCTGTTTGAGATTCAATATTAATGAGCATGCGTACCTTCTCAGGGTACGCATGCTCATTGTATTAAATCTTGAATTATCCAAGTGGGACATTTTGGGAAAAAACCTTTTTCACACTCGTACAATAGTCATTTCAATGTTCAAATGCCTTATATACTTGTTGAAATCTCGGTCTGATGCATTTCCTTTTGTTCTCCTGGTGCAAACTTGATCGTGGTGATTCTCACCGTGCTCGAGTCGTGTACTTGGAGACCGATGGGAAATGCTGCCAAAATTTTGTTAAGTATAAGGTATTTGAATAAGGGAATAACTATTATTAGCCGAGTGTGGTAAAGGTTTCTTCTCGAATGGGATAGGTTCATACCTTGTCATAAGAATGAGATTGATGGAGTTATTGGAATGCACCTTAATATATAAGTGTTATTGTAGGATTGGTCAGGCTATTTAATTGCCAGCAATGGATATTCCGGAGAATCGGAAATGGATGTATCGTAGGTTGGATCGGAATAAACGTCTTAGGGAAGAGTATAGAGTTGGAGTGGGTGAGTTTATAGGGTTTGTTGTTAGCCAGGAGAGATTTATACAACTAGGCGGTGATCATTTGAGGTGTCCTTGCAAATGATGCAAGTGTCAATCTTTCAAAAGCGTGGATGGAGTTGTAGCCGGTCTTTATGAGAAGGGCTTTATGCCTGATTACTATTGGTGGAGTAACCATGGTGAGACGTTGCCTGATTTAAACCCGATTGTGTTTGAAGGTTCGTACTATGGAAGTGGTGACCGGAGGGAAGAATTGAATCCATACGAGCAGATGATAATGGATCATGCTGGACCATCGGTTGGTGTTGTACTAGAAGAAGATGGGGGAGAAGATGGTGGAATGGGTTCCCAATACATGGAGGAGAATACGAATCCCGAAGCTCAAATATTCTATGATATGCTGAGTGCTGCACGATCTCCATTGTGGGAAGGATGTCGGGAGTACACGGAGTTGTCGATGTGCATTGAATGGTTGAGTATGAAATCTGACTACAATATGCAAGAAGGCTGTTTTAATCGCCTCACCAGGTCAGTGTCCAAGGCGTTGCCAGAAGACAATCGGATGCCTACTAGTTTTTATCATGCTAAGAAGTCTGTGGAAATTTTGGGTCTGGGGTGTTTGAAAATTGATTGTTGCCCGAATGGATGTATGTTGTACTATAAGGATGATTCAGCGGAAAGCATAACATGTCGATTTTGTGGTGCGGATCGGTATAAGACAACCACTAGGATGGGCATTGAGAAGAAGAGGTCGCTAAAAAAGATGTGGTACTTTCCTCTCGTGCCAAGACTTACAAGATTGTACTCTTCGATGGCCGCTGCAGCTCACATGAGGTGGAATAGTGAGCATGAGAGGGAGCAAGATGTCTTGTGTCATCCATCTGATGGAGAAGCTTGGAAGCATTTTGATAGGGTTCATATGGCATTTTCACAGGACCCTCGGAATGTCCGATTGGGGTTATCTACTGATGGATTTAATCCTTTTGGGCAATCTAGAAAAGCATACTCTTGTTGGCCGGTTATCCTGACTCCGTATAATCTTCCCCCGGGGATGTGCATGAAGCGGGAGTTTATGTTCCTAACAGTCATAATTCCGGGTCCGTCTAATCCAAAAGGTAAGATTGATGTGTACTTGCAGCCACTGATAGATGAGTTGACGATGCTGTGGAATGATGGTGTGTTGACATATGACGTATCTTTGAGGCAGAATTTCATCATGAAAGCAGCTTTGATGTGGACGATCAACGACTTTCCCGCCTATGGGATGATGTCGGGTTGGATGACCACGGGGAAGCTTGGATGCCCAATATGTATGGAGCGATCGAAGGCATTCATGCTTAAAAACAGTCGAAAGATCTCATATTTTGATTGTCATCGTCAATTCCTTTCAGAAGATCATCCTTATAGGCGGAACAAGAATGCATTCAAGAAACGTTGTGCGGAGACAATACCGCCTCCACCACGTTTGACTGGTCCTAATGTATGGCGCAGAGTACAGTACTTACCACTCGTCTATGAATCCCAAGGAGAACATATTCCTGATTATGGCGTCAACCATAATTGGACAAAACAAAGTATATTTTGGAGGTTGCCGTATTGGAGGACGCAGCTACTCCGTCACAACATTGATGTCATGCATACTGAGAGGAATGTGTTTGACACTGTGATGGACATCAAGGGGAGGACAAAGGATACAAATAAAGCCCGATTGGATCTGGCTGAAAATTGTAATCGGAAGGAGCTTGAGTTGCAGGACGGTGGTCGTGGCAGACTTATCAAACCGAAGACAAGTTATACACTAAGTAAAACACAGAAAGTGGCCGTCTGTAAGTGGGTTAAAGAAATAAAGTTACCAGATGGGTATGCTTCCAATCTGGGTAGATGTGTTGACATTAAGGAAGCAAAGTTACATGGAATGAAGAGTCATGATTGCCACGTGTTCATGCAACGGTTGCTTCCAATTGCGTTCGACGCATTACCGAAGCAAATTTGGAACCCACTTGTTGAGCTTAGCCACTTTTTCAGGGAGCTTACATCGACAACACTAAATGTGAATCAATTAAAGGACATGGAAGTCAAGATACCCGTTTTGTTATGTAAGCTGGAGCAAATCTTCCCACTGAGTTTCTTTGATTTCATGGAACACCTGCCAGTTCATCTACCTTACGAAGCAAGAGTTGGTGGCCCAGTCTAATACCGCTGGATGTATCCATTTGAGAGGTAAACAACATCAACTATTTTACTTAATACATATGAAATTCATGAACACGAAATCGTAGTTTAGCTTTCCCTAAAACTAGTAATTATTTTTATGTATACCTCTTTAATAGGTTCCTGCACTCCCTTAAACACAAAGTCAAGAACAAGGCACGAGTGGAGGGTTCCATTTGTGAAGCATACTTAGTAGAGGAGACTTCCACTTTTGCCTCTTATTACTATCCGGACGAAGTTAACACGAGAAGGACAAGGATGCCTAGAAACATTGATTCGGGCGAAGGAAGTTCAACTAGTCCTCCTATATCAATATTCAACTATCCGGGTAGATTTAGTGGCAAATCAAAACGATATTTCTTGGAGCAGCGTGATATTAATGCTGCTCATCTGTATATCCTTCAAAATTATGAAGAGGTGGCGCCATATTTAGAGTAAGTTTCTACAATGTCTTTTATAATTAAGTTCAATTGACATTTATGATTATTAATCGTCCTGCGGTTAATCTCAAACGATCAGGTTGATCGAGAAATTACTTCTCACTTTGATATGTGGTTCAGTAAATATGTAGGTTAAGCATCTTAATTTGTTGCAATACATTTTATCTCCTTAAATATATAGCATGTATAAGAATAATATAATATTTGATTTTTTAGGTACTAGATCCAGAAAACAATGTTCAAAATCCATTGTTGACAAATTTGGCATGGGGGCCTAACAGATGGGTTACATCATGGAATACTTGCATTGTAAATGGATATAAATTTAACACAAAAACATGGAATGAAGGAATGCAGTCGTGTAACTATGGTGTTTGTGTGCGAGCCACTAATGGCAATGTAGAGGATGATTTCTATAGGGTTCTAACTGACATCCTTGAACTCGATTATACCGGTTTCCCCATGATGAAGTTAGTTATCTTCAAGTGTGATTGGTTTGATCCTACTCTTGACGTAGGGACAAAAATCGATAAAAAATATGGTATTGTTCAAGTTAGGCTGTCTCGAAGGTATAATAAGGCGTACGACCCATTCATTTTCTCACAACAGGCAGATCAGGTTTATTACTCGCCATATCCCGAAGGACATCAAGGCTGGTTGGATGTTATTAAGATAAAGGCTCGCAGTATAATTACTGATAATGTAATCAACCAGCCTGAAAAAGATGCTCCGTACCAAGATGATGAGTTTTCAAGACCCCACGTACCGTTGCAAATTACGCCGAACATTATTGTTAATTCTCTGGCGGACATTTCCGGAAATGGGGAAGAAGTTGAAAGAGAGTTAATGGATCAATCCGAGTTGGACGCATCTAGCGAAGGCACATTCCGATCAAGTGAGACTGATGAGAGTGAGGGTGAATTTAGTGACGGAGATTCTACTTAGGTAATTTATTTATGTCATAATTCATTGTGTAAATGTCATTCTACTTAGGTAATTTATTTTTGTATTATTTACACTGTTGTGTAATCATCTTTTCATTTTTTTACACAGATGGTAGATTCCTCTAGAGGTAGGGGTCATTGTGGAGGTCGTGGCAGAGGTCGTGCTGCGAGAGTCCCTTCGCCGGCCGACCCACAGCCTTCAGATCGAGACCACTCTACCAGCACCTCTGTGGACGGGACACCTCAGGGTGATGGAGTTGCACCCCCTACCCAGCCTCATGTGGTCGGGACACAGGCTGCACCCTCATCATCCACACCTATGACAGGACCATCATCATCATCGGGACAAGAGAGTCGTGGTCCATCCGACATGAGGATTCTTCTTATCCCCAGGGGGGATGACGAGTAAGCTAATTTAATTTTTTAATATATATAAAGTATCGTTAATTTCTATTTACTTGTTTTTTTTTTATAAAATTTATTAATGCTCTAATTTTGCTGCAGCTTTCTGCCCGCGAAGGGCCCTTCTGATTCGATATCGAAGATCCTGCGACGCAAGTTTGATGGTCCATGGCCTACATGGAAGGCCATTCCAGGGGGCCATAGGGATCAATTGTTTCAAGAGTTTAAGGTAACAATTTATTAAGTTATTTAAATTAAATTTACATTATATATATATACACACACACGAATTTTCTAACAACTGTTAAGTTGCAGAAAGAGTATAGGTGGGACGTAGCTTTAGAGGGTCTCGTCAGGGACATATTTGAGCATAAAGGCTCACTGGTCATGAAGAATCTGATGAACAAGCTGAGGAAATGTAAGAATAAGGGGAAGTGGGTGGATCCTGAGATCAGGAGGCAGCTGGACCAGTACTGGGCTACTGAGAAGTTCAAGGAGATATAGGCCACAACTCGGCGTAATCGAGCTTCTGATGGTGGTGCATGTGCTTGGACCAGCAGGTCTAAATCATCCGCCGCCCACTACGACGAGCTGGTAATACATTAAACTTTTGACTTATTATACTATTTAATTAGTTTTTATTTTTAATTATTCTTATGAATTTAAGATTATATTTTTCTGTGTAGAAAGCACAGAAACAGCGGGCGCCCACTGCTATGGAGTTGGTGGAGAGGACGAAGAAGTTGAAGTCGGGGACATGGGTCAACGACAAGACCCGTAACTATGCTGTAAGCAAATAAACAATTTAGTGTTTACTTGTAATTTATTATAAATGATTTGTTAATATTGATTATAATTTTAACTAAATCTCTTCAACTATACTTTGTAGGTGGGCTTCAACGAGAAGAAGGGCGATGCCATATCACGTGCCTCACAATCACAAGATAAGGCCTTGACTGGTGATGAGCCCAGCTCTCCTATCTCCGTTGACGATAATGCCATTTATTTGGAGGTCGTCGGGGGCAGGAACAAGGAGGGGCACGTGTATGGCCTCGGACACCTGGGAGGCGAGTTTATCGCTTCATCATCCGGCACACCTGCTCCTTCCTACGCCGATACCGTCCCTCAGGAGCAGTTCAACCAAATGCAGGACACCATCTCGCAGCTGAACGCGGAGCTTCGGGAGAAGAGCGAGAGAGAGCAGCGGATGGCGAACCAGATTGCACAGTTGAGTCAGGCACACCAGCAACTGATGCAGACGAGCAGCAGGGCCAGACACAGCGGCTGGTGTTGGAGTAGATGAGGATCCAGACTCCAGTTGTTCAGGGTGATGCTCTGACGGTTGTGCCGCCTGTTGTCGCTCCTCCAGTTCCGCCACCAGCTACTGATGCTGCTACTGCAGAGGACGATCAGATAGCAGACGCGTCGGTGTCTGACGGGGCGAGGATGATTGGATTCCTCCACCTCCCCCTCATCATGACTGATTTTTTTTTCTTCATATTTTTTACTTTAAACGATTCTTGTACAACACTTTGGATTATTTTATATATATATATATATTCACTATTTCTTATGATTGTATATTTCATTAGTAATTTGGTGTGTTTTATTAGTATTTTTGCTAAACTTTAAAGAAAAATAGAAAAAATTTATTATTTTAAAAATTTAATTTTAAAAAAATTTAATAAAAACCAGTTTAGCGACCGAATTAGAAACCAATAATTTGGTCGCTAAACATTAGTTACCATTAACAGATTGTGGTCTAGCGACCGAAAATCCGTCGCTAATATAGGTTAACAGTAACCAACATTGGCGACCGAACTAGCGACCGATTATCGGTCGCTACAAATGGTTACCCAAACAATGCGGCCAACCGTGTAGCGACCGTTTTTTATTATTTAGCGACCGAAATTACGGTCGCCATTTAGCGACCAAATTATTATTTCGGTCTCTAAAAGCTTAGCGACCAGGTTATCAGCCACCACCATGAATCGGTCGCTAACTTAAATAGCGACCGAATTAGAAAGTTTAGCGACCGAATATGCCGCTAAACAGTTCTTTTTTTGTAGTGGATTAAGCTAAGAAAAGGATACATGGATTTATACTGGTTCACCCCAAACCTTGGGCTACGTCCAGTCCTTGGCTTCACCAATTATTTGCACTATAACTGATCAGGTTACAGAAGGTATTATTTGCATACCTAGCCTCCACAGGCTCACTGAACAAGTATTGTTTGCACACCTAGCCTCTCCAGGTTCAAACAAGTATTCTTTCAGCAAGCCTCTTCGAGCTCAAACAAGTATTCTTTCAGCAAGCCTCTTCAGGCTCTACGAACAGTAAGAGTTTGAATGAAGCAGCAGCTTCACAGATTACAACTTTGAAAATCTACCGAGTAACACTCACAGAGTGAATAAGTATTTGAGGTAGGTGAGATCGCAATAAAGACTTCTGAATAAATACAAATGGTTTGAGCAGAGAAGTTTTCTATGAAGAACTTAAGAAAGCTTTGAATGCTTTAGAGTAATGAATGTGTGAGTTAATGTGTTCAGGTGTGTCTTCAATGGTCTTCAAAGTCTTCTATTTATACTCAAGAGAGATAAGTCTGTTGAGGAGAATTCTTCAGCTGAGTATTCTTTTGTTCGTCATCCATAAATGCCAAAGAGTATGATCGTTGGTGAGCTTCAAGACAAATTGAACGTATAGGTTGGCATAGTTTTATCAGAGTGCAGTTTGATTCAGAGCAGTGTTTGTTGCTTTTCAGACTTGGGCAGCGCGACTTTTGTAACACCCCGATTTTCGCTGTTTCGTAATATCGGTGATAAATATATAAATATATATTTTTATCCGAGACTTAGAAAATGATTTTGGATAAACCAAGGTCATTTCCTTGTGATACTTATTTTTATAAGGTTACAGGGAAGTTTTTGGTTGAAAACTTCGAGACTAGGCCGATCTGCTTGTTTTTCAGGTTTTCTTGTGAGAAAAGTTTCTTGCTCGAAAGACCTAATTTTGAATCGTTAACGAGAGGAAAAATATTTTTATCATATTTACTATGATACAGAAAGTTTTGGAAATTTTGGTAAAAAATTTAAATATTATGTTTGTTACGGGCCTATACGACGAGATGTCTCTAGGCAAAGCCTGAGTCAGATGGATCGGGAAATCGGCAAAGTAGCAGAGACATTGGATTGACCAACTTGACAAGCATTCATGACGAGTTTATCCTATCATAAATGGCAATAAATAGCACATTTATGGCAACATTGAATTTTGTTATGAAATGACCAAAA